>JABWDB010000018.1:1200000-1850000 GCA_019614645.1 Stratiolaelaps scimitus | reverse complement strand
TGAACACCTACTGGCAACCAGAAATCGCTATCAAACTCCCATACATTATCACGTAGCTGTGGCTAGGCTGGGCCACGAAAATGACCAGGATGCAAGCCTACGATATAGGATGACACGGGGCCTGCTCAAGCCTTTCGATGCAAACCACTGATCGTTGCCGATCATACTGTGTACGGCAACCGAACCTATGGGAGCCTTTCAGCTTGATTAACCCTTCGATCTGGATGACTTTTGCTCTCGGTATGTTGATCGACATAAATCTAACCCTTCGCCGTTACCGGATCCAACCGAACTCCACCTCTATCCGAAATGTCTTCATTCCGCGAACCCTTCCGTCTTCTTGCTATCAACAGATGATCACAGGATACCAGTCAGGTTCAGCGAGATTTTCGGACGTGTTCTTCAAGCGGCAAGCGGCGTAGCGCCTATGTGTGAGCTGCATGTACTGCACGTTTTCGCATATCTATACCATGGGTATATGGTATACAGTACCAATAGCATCACCACCATTCCCGGCTAACATCGCCTAACTCCAATTGTGCGTGCTTCGTCTGCGGAGCTCTACAAGAGACGATTTCTTCCCAGGAGCGCATAGGCAGCGCGGGCTGGCTCCTAGCATTCGCTGCGACCAACGTCGAGCCATCATCGGAACTCGATCGCTAACCTGAGTGGGCACACATCCATGCCCGTTCTCCCTATTGGGGTAGTGTAGCCAGCAGCAGTTGGAGGCTGCTCTCTTTCAACATTGTACTATGTGACTGCTCTGTGGACACGTAACTAGAACAGAAACGCAGAGACAGATAGAGAGAGAGAGAGAGAGAGAGAGAAGGGTAGGCGAGGTAGCCAGGCAACCTGTCCCTCCTCTGCGATGCAACTCAGTGCCTAAACTGCCCCGATGAGACGAGGGCCTCGTCGTCTTTTCGAGACTACGACCGCGCTACAATACAGTGCTGCTGCTGCAGTGGAAGCACTGCGCCGGTAGACGTAGGCTGCCGGCATCCATCTGCCGCAGACGCTGTTCCCCCGAAATAGGCGTCGGAACAGTTGCCATCGCGGATGCACACCGAGCTGGGGGTGACGCGAGCCGGCGAGCAGAGGGGTAGTCGACATCGGGTCTTTTGCTTTTGGGAAGCGGGAAAGGCAGCTGAGTCACCCCCCCCCCCCCGCCCTTCCTTCGTGTACAGGTTTCGTTGTCCTTTATTGCTTAGACACGCACACACACACATCCACACGCTGATACACAGCCGCGTGTATTGACTGCGCGAGAGCAAGGCACGCGTAGGGATCCGAGATACAGCTTAGGGTAATGCTGGCAAAATCGACGATACTTGTGCTGACGCTGTTCATGCTTCAGCCTATTCGAGGAAATAGAGACAACAACAATAACAACCACGGCGTAAACTGATCATAATAATAATAAACATGTGTTATGTAAGACAAAACGTTGTAAACAAGCAATATATATATATATATTATATGTTGACCTGGATATGAGACCTTCTTGGCACTTTCCATTTTTGTCCCACTTGTGAAAGACAAGGTTCCGTGAATTTCATCCACCAGACACGAACTGAGTTTGAGCTGTATAAATAGTTTGAGTGGGAAGAGCTCCTACCCTGATATTCTTTGTGCTTTAACGCTAGATAACGACAAGTTGCTAAACGTGCTAAATACAGACAGCAATTTCGATTATTATATAATGCACTATTCGGAACAGGGTCCCTCGTTCATTTAAACACGGCAGAACAGTGTTCCACCTATTATATGAGCGGTATTCGACAGCGGTATTCCTCATAAGATTATATGAGTCAGGAAGGGGCACTGCGTAGTGAATTGGTCTGCCAACATAGCACCGATTTCCGAATTCGCTCGCCCGAGTGTCCCTTTTTCTCACATTTCACATAAATCATACACAGCAAGGAGGCCCAGTTGTGTCGAACTAGAACGCGATGACAGCACATATGACGCCTCCGTCTCTGTACAAGCTGCTTATCCGGCCTGAGGCAAGTGCCCACACATTTTGAGTGGGGCCGATGACGGCGGGGTCCCGAACCTCCGAAGGAGGGTAGTCGCCTCTGGCAACTTTGCTGCCCGAAGTCTTAACGGCTAATGGCACTGTCAGTGATGCTTAGCGATCCGTTCGGAAGTGGCCTCGAACGACGACAGAGGCGATCGGTCGACGAAGGTCTGAGCACAGCAAAGAGCGAATTTAGACAAAGGATATTCACTTTTAAGCCGGGGCTGCTCGATCGCTCGCAGACGTTGTCATGTCTGCATATGAGCGAATATCTTCGAGCGCATATCTACTAACACATACATTTGCCGCACGCGAAAACAAACGAGCTGATCGACGGCCACGTGTCTATTGATTGACTGCCTGGCCCACTGATGTATAACGGCGACTGGCTATCTGTTGTATCTGCTGACAACTCGAACCATACGTCCTATTAGGTGGGTTCACTTTTGATGTTGAATGTGTTACGCAAGCCCGAGCTCATCGCGGTGAGCCTATATTATTGTGTTCGAATCGGATTTGTTCGATTTCGATACATAGCAAAGCACGCCGAGTGTGGTATTATACGCATGTATAATACAACACGATAAGATTAGCCGCACTCGGATCTTGGATGAATGGATGCTATTGAAGATGTTGCAAGTTATACATGTGCAGAAAATTCGAGTACATTCAGCTTCCGTGAGCAAAGCCTAAGCGTTATCCTTCATGAGAACGACGTGCGATAGCGTAAGCAATCAGCAGCATCTTGGTATCGACAGGGACGCTGACTATGGCTGTGATTGGAAGCCCCTGTGTCAGGTGTCATCCCAGTTCTAGGATGAAGTTTCGTGGACCTCACGAGGTGGTCGCTCAGACCCTTCCGTAGTCGTGCTGGTAGCAGCGTGGCCTAGTTGGCTGATGCGCCTCTCTTTGGGTGTGGACAGTTGTCATGGGAACCACGAACAGCATTTCGGTTTGTGATCATCGGTTCAATCCCCAGCAATTGCACTTTGCTGGGGTATGGTTAACCTTACAATGGCGACAAATAGTTCTCCTGCGATATAGCCGAAATAGTCTGGAATGGCCGATCGGCTGTCGGGATAAGGCACAAGAAAATATAAAAGGCGATGAGTAATCCTTACCCCAGAGCTGATCACCACGACAATCTCTGTCGCATGACCTTCCGCTATACAAATTGTTGACGCAATGTTACACCACGATACCGAGGAAGAAAAATAGAAGGAAACAAGGAAAACAGCTGAAATCAGCTATAAAGAAAAAAAATCCCGTAGATGGTCTAGTAATGATGAGTGTCTTGCATTTCAAGGCAATCTTTGGATTTCTCTGTCATGTGCCTATATCTTTGGGTTCTTAACAGCTACGAGAAGGTTCAAAATAAGGCGAGGACGGCCTCGACAAGTAATTGAAGTAATACCTAAAGTCTCAGGGCCGAAGACGATCATGTGCCATAGAGGAACAGCTGAGCGTCAGCTTTAAGAATGTTTTTTTGACCTATAAAAAAAGGCGCTGGTTCTGTGTATAGAAATTTTTACGGCGCAAGTAGGACTCGGATAGTTTTGTTTCTTTGTCAATATGCAGAAACCATATCAATAGATCCAGCTTGATACCACCCGTGGCCACAGTCAGATAACAAGATCACAGTACAAATAGGAATCTATATTCGGGTCAAGGTGGCGATCGTCGGCGCGTTATAGTTTTCGTAGACGGAAAACGCAGCGAAAAGCTCATCTAAATTTCTCGTGAATTCGTCAGATGATACAACTCGCTGTTTATCAGTCGTTGTTCAACAAACAGGGTCGTTAGAGCTTTTTTTTTACATTTACGTGCATCGTTCGGCAACAAAAAAAGGCCGTTTCCAATTCGTGAATAATACAAGGCTCCGCTTGGCTCCGAGGGGCTTCAGCGAGAACAAATTTACATTTGAATACATCTGCATTTCTACGCAGCATCATACACTTGCCAAGGGGGGCGCCTCGGCACTACCACCGCAATAAGGAGGAGGCTAAGTTGTAGGGCAAGTTACGCCCAGTTCGGAAATTTCAGGATAAACAATCGCACAAATAGTGGACGATGGACACCCCTTGAATAATAAGTATATTATTGCAGCTATGTGCGTTGTATGGCGCAAATGAATGTTTATGATCCGGATTAAGATCCGGCTGCTATGGTGGCCCTCTCTGCTGCTGTGGGTGATCACGTCAGCTCGGTGGCGTGGATGGCTGAGTCATTGGTTGTACGACGTCGGAGGTCGTACGTTCGATTCTCGTAACGTGACATATGGACAAGTTAATCATTGTAAAACTGCAGCCCAGTGAATAAACCAGTGAATATTTCATATTTTCTTCTTCTTTTGCCTATCGACGAGTAAATGCCATAATAGCGGAACTTTTGGGGCATTCCGGTAGATGGCGTTCACAACAATACTATACGATATGCTAAACCCCCAAATATCATTTCCGACATCGCTGCGCTTCTAACCACAATTACATGAGCGTATGTTTTGTGAAAGTCCTCGATCGAATCATCGCCGCACGTAGCCACATAAGAAACCACTATGCGTCACCGTAACATTTCCGTGTTACCGTTAGATGACGCACAATGATATTTCTGTGCTGAGTCGCGGAGCTCGTCTACTTCGAGGACAGATCCGGACCTTCCGGTTGCCGTTTTAATGGCGCCCTCTTCGCCTTCGTCGAGTGGCAGGCGAAGAAGCCCATCAACTTGGTTCACATCCGCTGGCAGCTTCTCATGTGGCGGAATCCTGCCTTCAATGACGCCCAAAAAGTTCGTTCCTGTATAAATAATTGATTGTCCCTCAGATACGTCAACGGCTCTCGTTTCCGTCCAGAGAAAGCTCAGCGACCCAGCTTAACCCCCACCTTCTCCAGGGATGGTCACATCAGCAGCTCAGCACATATACGACTTTCTCCTACTGTCATTTTCGTTTCGTTTTCCCGTTCTTATCATACGAACCTATATAGGCCTATGGGTATATATATATATATATATATATATATATTGAGCTCATTGGTATGTGAAGTTTACTTGCGAACTCCGGCCCCTCTTGTGTCTGTTCATCATAAAAGGAGGCCAATTTTGGCATTTTGCTAAGTGCTAGTGCATCCTGTTCAAGGTCGTGTCGCCAGCCGTGTCTACATTGAAAATAACAGCATGATGGATTTAACGTCCATCCATGACGTCCATCTGGACTCAGAATTCTGTGGGGTTCGCGTCAGAAGGGAAAACGCGCTCCGTGAACCTGTTGGAACCTTCGTGCTGGAATCCTTATTATGTCTGCTTCCATATGTCCTACTCATAGTTGCCCACACAGATTCGAGCTGTCACCAGTCGATCGGAATGGGATTCCTTTTCAAACTTGCAGCCATGCTATGGCTGCATAAGGTGCCTTCAACGATTTGTTTTTGGCTTTCCGCGGATGTGAATGCGGCCTGCCGGGCATATAGGCAACGATGTTACCGCTTGGCCATCCCTGAGATACGCAGCTGCAAGAGCAGCCACGTTGTCATTGATGGACGATGGCCTCCAACCGTGAGGAGCTCTATGACATTTGCCTCACGCCTCGGTCCATCTGCTAATTTCATTTCCACCTTAGTCTGGGGGGCTGTTCGCCGCTTACATAGCAACGACACGAGAACCGGCACGCGCGTGTGGTCAGTACGCAGTCTTTTTGAGCCATCAGCGGGTGTCCATCAGACCAGGCATGGGAGGAGACCTTATGGTCTGTTGGTCGGTCACGCCTGCCATTGACTATTCTATGGCAGGACACTCTCCCCGTAACAGAGGATTAATGACATTCACGGGACACATATATAATATATGTATGTGTACGAATATCATTTAGTCCTTGCTATGGAACAACGACGTGCGCTCACAACATAGCGCGCTGTAGGGCACTGTGTCGTCTACCCTCGATGGTTCTGCTCATGTCTACGACAGGAGTTTCTAACACTAATTGGCTAACTCAGAGTTCACACAGCGTACTCAATTTTAGCCAAGTTACAGGGCATGTTCCTTCCCGTTCTATCACAAGTACGAATGCCTCTCCGCTACGAACTTGTGATTTCCGGGCCTCAAAGGGGCGCTCAACAGCTCTTTGTCGTTCACGGTCTCGCTCCATCCCCTCCGGCCCAATTGTTCATTCGCATATATGAGCGATTTGCTACACGCTAGCGATAATGAATGCTGGGCCAACAGTGTATCCTTTCTGCTGTGAGCCACCAGTCCCGGAAGAATGGATAGTAGCATATGTGCCCATGCGGGAGGCCAGGAAATCCTTCCTAGTAAAGATGCGGGAGTTTCCAAATATTACCGTCTTGGACCCTTCGGCTTTAAAGCACAATCTCGGTGCATATTGTTTTATGTTCTATGCATAATCGAGAATGTCGACAAATAATATTCTTCTTGGAGAATGATTGTCCAAGAAGTGAAGGATATCCAACACTTAACAGTGATCTTGTCATGAAACCATTCGATCATGCAACTCCTCTTGAGGTCGTTGCCCTAGTTGACCCAGATAGAGCGGAGTGTGATGCTAAGCAAACAAGTGGAAATGCAAGAATTTATCGCGATTGCAGATATTACGAAGATCACCCGTGGGTCTCGAATGAGTCTAGCTTCGAAAAGGTCAGAAATGCTTAGCCGCTTAGAATAAGCGGTATTTCGTTTAGCGGTTGCCTCTCGGGTTGGACTGATGCGGCCTCACCTCGTACATTTATTTACCTGTCTGAACAATGAAACGGCTCTAGAGGAAGTCTGATCTAATGAGGAGCCGAGCTGTGCATGTTGCATTGATTTAGATCATTAGAATTTATATATACATATATATATATATTTTGTATAGTCTTTTTATAACATAATCGAAATTATTTATTTTGCTGTACCACAAGTGAGGCAATTGAGGCCTAAATTGAACAACCTCCCCATATCATAATTTCTGTATTCTGGGACCATTCATTTTATGACTGCATGCACAGCTACCTGACATACATAGAACCTCGAGTCGGCAACAACGAGCCCGCGGGTCGCTTTCTACAACCTCGAACAAACCTGAAACATACAGTAGGACCAGCATGACATATTGTTGTATTTGGTTCACCGACCACTAAAAATAAACGTTTCCTATAAACAAATCTTGATATTTTCCACTCTTCATTCTAGACTGATCACTATCTAGCTCACGTCGATGAGTCTGTTGTGGCGAGTTTGTTGTGGCGATACCATTTCATTGTGACCTATTCGCGAGATATATAGAGGGAGAGGTGTGCCGGGATGTGCAGCAATGATCAGCCCTCTGTCCGTGTCACGCTAGAACCGGTGGCGAGCGGAGCCCGGGGGGAGTGTTGTAGGGGGAGTAATTAAAGGAGGCAGTAGGAATTTTAATGCATTGAGGCATCGAGGTCTCTGGCGGACAGCCAACCCCCTGCATTTGCCCATCGCGACACCATTGATACGCTGTGATACCGTCGTGGTAGGGCCATCGCGCACACCGCACGCCAAACGCCAATCATCCCATACGGATCTTCATCGGTTCCAGCGGTTACGTGCACAGACGGACACCCTGTAGACAGCTTTTTGTGTCTCACTGTGGCTGGGTGCGTTGCCGATGGATCCATGTACTGACGAAACTAGCCGTAGCGTACGTAAGATACTTAATAGACCCGGTGACCACTGGGCTGTCTGCTCCTTGATCCGAGAGTTGTGGCATACGCCGACCTCCGGTCAGCAACCTCGTTCGAGTTGCAGCCCGTTATAGCGACAAAGTGTTCTCCCGTCGTGAAGCTCTGCCCGACCTGGGCACAGTCGGCTCGATCGAGCGAGCCGGGAGGATTTCTGGGTGGGGGTGGTAATGGCTAGTACACAACGAATGGGCAATGCCTGCTTGTACTCTGGCTCGATCAGAGATAGGGGTCGTCCCCCACTTTCCCTGTGGGGCACGGTGCTACGGCTGTGCTGCCCTGGTGTATGAGAATCACTAACAGCGAGACGACTCGAGAGCTATGTACAAGCACCTCAGATCAACTGATCCAGACGGCTCAACGGTTCAACACAGATTGATGGGGATAGCGAACATGCAGTCGCTAGGTCTACGAATTTTATCATATATATGTCCTCCATGTAAAAATTTATGATGGGCAATCATAAGGCGTTTGGATAGATCTCACTTGGACTCAATAACTGTCCCAGGATCAGCTTGGAACATTGGTCGGCCTGTGCCGAATACACTAAAATGGATTATTGTTTACTAATTTTTATCATCAACACTTCCATTATACGATGTAGAAAAAAGCACAAATATGATTGTGAAGGGTCTCAGGGTCTGGCCAAAACTTGTCTCGCTAACGTTTACGATTACAACAATAGCATTATCTAAAGCCTCTCACAAAGGACACTTTAGACAAAGTACCGTGTTTCGGTACATCAAAGATCGGTATTAACGTATCGTCCTAAGATGCCTTATGACGGATACGTGTTGGTTCAAATGATTAATCATGTTCACAGCACTAAGTAAACAGGATTAAAAAAAGACTCTGTATGTTGCTGAACTCCACATATCCCTTCACACTAATCCGTATTATGAAGTCGTTCCGTGAGCTTCGGCTATATGCAGGATGACCATGGTGGCCAGTTGTTGCTCAAACTAACCCGCTCCTATTCATTGTTTTCAAGCTGACCCTCAGCTGTTCCTCTATCTGACAGGCCTCAGCTCTTAACCTTTTAGGTATTACTATGAGGATCTGTTGGGGCCACCTTTGCTTATTCTCTTCCTTACTCGTACCTGGCAAGAATCTTCAGATAAAGAACTCCAAAGATTCTCCGCGTCTGACAGGATTTGAACCCAACGCACACGTCCCTCCGGTCTAGCAGTCCAAGACGCTCACCACTGGACCATCGAGTGGACAGGTCTGCTCCTATTACCAACTACTACCATGGTACCATATCAAACTGCTAGCCAGAATATCGTTGATGACCATTTCTACACGGTATCGTACACGTATACTGAACAGTGATGGCCAAATGCCAGCGTTTTCACTGTCGCATATGAAGTGAACGTCGAGTATAGTTGTGGGAAGCAAACCCCCACAGAGAGGCACTCTTGATGATACTGCTGCTGGAGAAGACAAACATCGTAGATTCACCCGTATATATATATATATACAACTGTTGGAGGTAGCTGGGGCAGCGGCAATGCTCCCTTTAGGATTTCTCTCCATCCTGCCTTCCCGGAGGGACAAACGATGCCGTTGTTGTAAGAAAGACGTCTTCGAGAATCACAGGGGTACTACAGCACAGTTGAGCGTATGTGTGCGTGTGTGTGTGTCGAACTCTCGGGTGTCGCACAGCGCTACGCAGGGCCCACCTCCCAGCGCTCCAGTCGCTCTGAGGCACTCGCGTTCTGCGCAAAAACGGACCCAGCTCGCACTGCGCGGGCGACCAGTGATGCTGATTACCACGTGAGAGAACGTTGCTGAGCTTGTCGGGGCAGAGGAAAGACAGCGTCGTTATAGACCGTCCGTAATAGAAACATGGGCGCAGCTCTCGGGGGAGGTGAGTTTGACTCAGCTCAAAGGGGAACTTATCTTCTCTCAAGCTCCGAGGAACAGCACAAGCAGAGTTCATTCAAGGCAACAGCGAGAGCCTTAAGAGGCCTTCGTCGCATGCGTTAAGCAGAAGTCGTCGGGGGACGGTGCAGTCTTATGCAAGTTCTGCTGAGATATGGGTCCGTCATTCATTTTGGTTTTCCGCACGGCTGCCAAGAGTCTTTTGGGTGCATCACACCAAGACAAAGTTTTTCTCGTTCGTGAGGAACCAGCCCTTGGCGAGAATATAATTAAGAGGTTAAGCTGTGGGCTACAACCGCAATTTGTGTGGAGCCATATACATTTATAGAGTTCGCCATTGTTCAAGCCTGACGTTATGTTTTCCTTATTAACGGAAGACAACATTTGCGCCAAGGCTTACGTAAGCCATGGCCGGAGAGAGAAAAACCCCACATGTTTATAAGGCACTAGGGTGAACATGGGACATAAAGGTTTGAAGATTAGTTGAGCAGATCCCAGAATTCCTTTCATCTGTTTCAGAGCTGGTGCTTGCCGGTAGTCAGTGCGCGCCTCCGTGCAGAAACGTCTGTTCTATGAACGTCCAACCTCTTATGTGCATCTAATAACGATCGGCATTATCTTCCTTCTCAAAAAAATGTCCGCATTCCTTAAGCGGGATTCTCACGTAATTGAGACGTTTTCCGGTAAAAACGTTTTCTAGATAAAATCGCCGGCTAGGTTATGTCATTCAGTAGAAAACATGTGATCGCATTGTCGTAGTAACGTGCATTATCATCTCTTTCGACAAGAGCGAAAACTTCGTCGATCTCAATAGGGCACATGAGTGGATGGGCCCGATGAGTGGATGGTGATCAGGTATTATAAGGAGAAGTGTACTAATCGATGGAGTTACCTTAGAACGGCTGACCAGCCACAACAACGCATCGGATCGACGTAAAACTATAGATGGAATAAGATGGTTTCGCGTTAGTACAACCTATTCGCAATATATATATTCTACTTAACGTCAACCGCATTGTGATCAATGAATGGTACGCTGGAAGTGAAAACTTGCTTTCCAATGCCTACTACCGATCAATACGCTCAGCGAAGTACAAGTGAACTCTGGGGAGAGGGTGCAACAAGGAGTTGATACATATGTACTATAGAGAGCCGTAGTGTCGCATTGAAGACGGGGCGCGAGTTGACTACTTCAATAATGCCCTTCAATACTTCAATCATATGGTGGGTGAGATTAATCCCTATTTTACGAATGGAATTTCACAGGAAATACCGAGTCTCGTATCGTGTACTTTTCGTTGTTCAAACCATTGATGGGCTGGTGAGGAAGAATTGAATTTCGCAGTACTCGACTTGCTCGAGACAAACGTGCACCGCTAAGGAAATTGTTGAACACTCTAGCAGCTGCAGAATTAATGAACTCCTTCTAATTAGGAGAACCCCTGTAGTTGGGCCGGGTAAAAAAACAAAGCTATTCCAGCGGTCCGATGTCCGATGCTATTCTAGGGGAACGAAAACAGAAGAAAATCGCTGATAAAGATTGTGCAAGCACATTTTTGAAATACATTCGCGCGTAAATCTGTGCTCCGGCATTATTCTCGCACTGCGGGGGAAGAGTCTATTAGGCTGACGGTATATATTAAAACAGCAATCGCATGGTGGACACATACTGTTATGCCTATTAAGAAGCAATGACAAAAAGTAGCGTCGGAGCCATGCTTCATATACGTTGTAAGTATTGTGTTACACATGTGTATATTGATAGAGTCTCAAGCGTCGCCGCATGAAAGCCGCTGTAATGGTAGTCGGAATTAGGTCAAACAGCCATGCGGTAAGCACGACTCTTGGCTTTGTATCGTCCTATTGGTCCACCCGCCGACAGCGGCTTGTAAGACCCTATTCGAGTGGGCCTTGTCGTTGGCAGGTGACAACTTGACGGGCTTCGCGATACATTTCCCGTAGTGACAGCGGCAACAACAGCACCAGCACCAGAGCGTTCTACAATGTAACCGGCTATATAGGGTCTGTCGGGCATGTCGGCGCAGACCATCGCCCCATCCCTCCTGTCCAATGAATGCCCTCGAGACTCGCTAGGCGTGGCGAACCTATACGCCGTATCGGCCATAGGTTGTAACAGCAATCGGGGTGCACATCAGCAGAATGCCGATTTAATTGGAGTGGCTCAGTTCGATATGGCTGTCTCAAGGTCGCACACGCTGAAACGAACAACGTGACAATATGTTTTTTTCTCACAGAAAGGCATTCTAGTTCTGACGTGCTATCTAGCAACTGTAATTTGGACTAAAATTCGTGTCGCAAATTCGTGTCGAAATACATACCCATCGTTTGCTGAGAAAGCCCCATCGATTTGTAACTCAACGACACCATCACTGGAAGGACTGGGTAGGGCTGGGTAATTCACTTGAATCAATCAACTGATCTGGAAAATGCCACAGGTCGCAGTGCGCAAACAAACGGATTCGTATGTATACTACGCAGAGAGAAAAATTTCATCTGAAGAGTCCGTATTTCAAGTTCTCGCAAAGATCGTTGTCGACTAAACGTCCGAACCTTACGTAAGCCATTGGCCGCTTCATTCTGCGCCTCATTAAACTGAATGGCGTCATTGTTAGCTCTAGCAACCAGATCAGCTATTATATAGGACATGAGCAGGACGCGTGACCCCCAGAGCTATACGATTGGATTGTGCTTGCAATACAATTGCCTGCTGTCTGGGTGCTATGATGCAGGCAGTGTTTGGGGCTTCGTGACGGCTATACGGAGCGAAGACGAAAATACGATAGACTCATTAAGTAACGCGTAAGCAAGGGTCACCAGTTAGCTGTGCACAAAATGGCGCTAATGAATCGCGCTTAGCAGAATGCAGGAACAGCTGAGACCGAGCATGTTGATGTCGCAGCGATCAGAATCGGCCCCGGAGTAAGCAGGTCGTGTCATTAAAGAATTCTACTTAGCATTCCGATATAATCGTACACTTGCAACCTATGTATCAGCCGCACAAACTATCACAAGTGACATTTGCAATCCGACGCTGCCAATCCTGACAGGGCGAGAAACCTTGTTTTCGTTCGATCACTACGAAGTTTAGAGCCTGTCTGTGAAAGAATTCGTTTCAGATAGAAATCCTCGCCGAAATCGAAGCTATGAAGGATCAAGTTAGATAGTGTTCTCGCGTCGCGCGTTGCATGTCCTTTGATCTTACGCTGCCTCCTGCAAGTGATAATATAATTAATTTGGCTACCATCATTCAGTGGACGAATGTTGGGTGTCATTGCGGAGCTAGTTTTCAGCCGCAATATCACCCACCCACAGCCGCTCGCTCGGCTTCCAAGAATAGAGTAGAGGCAGACAGTGCATCGTTTGTATCTTCAAATTAGCAATCACGATGAGATCTGCGGAAAGAAGCATGTCGGCAATAATGAACAAGTCGTAATTAGTACAGGTCTAATCGAGCAAACATCAAATCGAATTCGGTTCCTTCCTTGTTTTGCTTTTAGCTGCCTGTCAGCTGATCTTTATTGCTGGGCTTAGTCCTTATGCACGACAGGAGCATATATGTATGCAGCTGCGTTAGTGCCGGGACAGCCCGTATTGCTCGACTCGCCTGTGGAGAAGGTGCTGCATAATATCGCGAAACTATAGATGATGTTCGAGGATGTCCCTTCGACACGAGGAAGCAGCTTGATAGGCGGCTCGGTCTCGTGGCAAAATGAGCTGCTCGCCCTGTCATAATGCGCCTTCAAGAGGGTCATTGGAAGTGGATTTACCTCGCCTCGTGTCCCCCCCGCCCCCCGCGGGAGGGAGACATATCTAACGGCACCTGTGTCGCTGGATCTGACGGCATTGCAGGTCATTATCGACAGCTGACGGACTTCATTTCATCACTGCATATATCTATGTATATATCTATATATATATATATATATCCATCAAAACCAAGCCTCGGCCTTCGATTATGGACAGCGACTGATCAAGCATGCTGCTCGAGGATCCACGAGCGGTGCGTTGATCCTTGATCCCGTGGTCGAGCGAGTACAGCGGGACCATGCTAGCGAAACCGATGAGTAGTAGCAGTAGCTAACAGATAATATCTGCTATTACAAGCCTGGCTAACGATGGCTGGCTAACACTGAACTTGTTCTTGCACTGCCCTACAGTGCAGTGGATCGGTTATTCGTAGCTACTAAGAGCTACGCTCCCAAGAAGGACCACGATCTCATTCATTGTGATCTTTTCATGCTTCAGCAAATCGTAACGCATATGGCTGGCTATTGCCACTGGACAACGGAGGCCCGAGAAAGATCGAACATATTGGGGAGCATGAGAGTGCAGTGGCTGCCATTTGCGGCATTGGCAACACCTCTAGGTATTCATCATTTGCCATGAAGCGGGTGCTGATCGGTCAGCTGCAAATCGGTCACCATAGAGAAATCATAACGGTAGACTGTGTGGCTCCACGAACAATTTTGGACCCTTCAAATAGCCCGCGTTGATTTCCGGAACCGTTTGCTAAATGAAATGAACGCGTATGTATAACAGTGTATATCTAATTGTTAATAATACCACCACATGGAGATGTAGTGAAAGAATATTAGCGATCGGCTAGATTGGCGATATGAGCTAGAATAAACAGTAATATTTATAATAAAATCTCGCTTCTGAAGATCACTAATATGAGAAACATCTTAAGTAAGCAATTTTATCTATAGTGAAAGATAATCGAGAACTTAAGCATTGTAAAATTGCAGTTCCGGAAATGAACCGCAAATGTTATGTTATGTTATACATAAGAGACTTAAAACGCGCTTCCACCACGCTCCAAACAATGCTGTACGGTGGTTGCAGATTTATCAATTTAGTCAATGGTAACATCAGCACATTAACTTTCATAAGGCATGAGAAAACGACGCCTCTGCGCAGCTCGGAACTGTGCCCTTCGGATAGCAGTAATCTTCCCAGCGCGTAATAAGCCTTGCGAACCTGGACGTGTGGCCGAAACGAAAGAGATTTTTAATCCCTTGAAGTGAGATTTATTACATGGGGATGGGGTTAACGCCACATACAAAGCTCGGCGTTGCCCCCGCCCCCCTTCCGAGTGAGATTCGCTGGCGTGGACAGTGAGCCCTTGGGCCATTAATATTTGCTCGTGGCGAGTTTCTGCAGTTATACTTTTGAAATACGTACATGGAATGAGAACTGACTCAAGTAGGCCGTAAGGGCCTTGAGGACGTGCTCTAGACATATCGTCGCGGTTGTCCTTTATTCCGGAAGAGGCGGTAATTGCCATGTTAGTAACAAGGAAAAAACTGGCTACAAGCGAAGCTACCGTGGTAATTTTATCTAGCTTTACTACCAACGCTAATCACATTTCTGCTGATGTCCGTGTGCGGTGGCCTTTACAGGCCCTCCTGACAGCGTGAAGGTCCTTCCTTATAGCTTTAGGGCTGCAGTGATCTCGAGTCAACGAACCACATCAAAAAAGTTACAACCGCCACTTACGATCCCAAAGAGCCACATGCTTCGCTATAGTGTTCGCTGTTTTCGTTCCCTTACTTACCACAGGCTGTTGTTATTGTCGAGTTGTTGCGGCTGCTGGTATCGCTACTACATGTGTGGGTCTTTTGTCTGTGTGCGAAATATACTGCAATATAATTTTCAAACCTATCGTTTCACACTTAACGTACAACAATTTCAATAATTATCCGATATAATGCATGCATTCTTCATCGAACTGATTGATCATAGTTGAATACAGGGCAACTGCTCACCGCGAGTAGTGGTTCATCAGGCAGTTCAACCTATCGCCTCTAAATGCGTGATACCTTCTGTACTTGTCTCAAAATCAAGTCGAGGCCCATACTTCCAGCTTTATAGTTGACTCTACACTCGACTGCATATCACATATCCATTCTCTTTTACGAATTTATCCCCTGAACCACAGCCTTAGCTAATTTCGCGTTAGGTCCACCCGTCCACACTAAAAAGTAAATTTTCCGGCCAGACTTTCAGTCTCGAACATTTAACGTGCCCGGAACTGCTTCCTAAGACGGGCCCCTTTTAGATGTAATTGTGCAACCGTGGGGATCGAACCCATGCACCTACGTGTCTCCTCCGATTGCAAGGCGCACACGAATGCATCACCAGGCCACCGGGCTCAACCACCCGTCCACACTAGATCGATCCTACTGCACCGCATTCCCCTTTGGTACTTTAACTGCCAGCGATCTTCGAAAGCAACCTCACTTGTCGCAGCGGAGTAGGAGTTACGAAACTTGTATCGGTAAAGGGCGAGCCCGCTTTTGTTGCATTCGCCTTACCGAAAAGGCCACTACCGGCCTTAGGGGTATACCCAGCTGGCTGCGACCTTGCCTCTCTCGCACAGGTCCCATTTGGATGACTTTTTGTCACGGCTGCATTTCCCTTTTTCCTCCTGACTAGGTTTGCGGTCTGCTCACTTTTCTCACTCCGCCTCGAAGTGCGTCCCGTACGAAACGATATCGGTATTTCTTGCCTGGCCTACTGCTCAGTCCTTCGACGTTATCGTCTACCTTTAAACGACTTGGGTCAGTTAACGTCACAAGTTGTGACTAACAACTAACCCAAACGCTGCTCGCGGAAGTGCTAGATCTAGGATATTATATTGTAGATGACGACGTTGTCGAATACCACCACCAGATCGAGATACACGAAGCGTATATAGGGTATGTGCCGCATGACGTACCAGCCCGAACCCCCGCGACCGACCTCCCACGACAAAATGCAGCAGCGTCGACAGCATTGAAGAGGCTTTAGGGCGGATTTGTATGGGGAAACCACCTCAGGTGTGCCTCAGGCTTGTCAGGACGGGCTGCGGTGGGGCTTAGGCGGCACCTCCGGAAGTGGATGAGGTGGCCGGGGATGCTTGAGGGGCGCCTGAGTGCTGTCCTGGCCCGCCAGTGGTCCCATTTCGCCTTCGGTCCTGAAGCTCTGCAGGTTCGTGGGCGGAACGGAAACTGACAGTGCAAGCGAGCTGCAGCCAGCGCTGGAAGTTGGCCGTGTGTCGCTAGTGGTTCAATATCTACTTCGACATGGGCCATTGCCTGGAGGAAGCGCATCTATCTTCCTTCTCTGCACGTTCTTTCAGTTCCGTGCGTTCCACCCGATTCTGTTCCCTGCCCGTTCATCTTTTCACTGGTGGCGTCGCTACAATATAATAGGTGTGACTCGCTAGGCGGCTCTGCCGGTCGGTAGGTCGGTAGGTTAGTACACCCATCCTTTCGCACATAACCACCGATTCTCGAATACCTCAATATATATAATAGCTCCCATGTAACGTGTGCTCCCTTCAACCGTCTAGCCGCTTGAGTTAGTTGTTTTTTTTTTTGTTTGGGTAAGAGGTTGAAGGCAAGATGCTTGAGTCACCTCTTCCCAGAGGCTGTCGAGCATTGACGAACTCGAGAGGGCCGACTGCTTTTAATGTCAGGGCATAGGTTCGGTGCGGAGTATTGAATTCGCCCAGCTAGTACGCTTGAGTGAAAACAGACAACATGATGATCCCACATTAGATGATTATTCGTACAGCAGGAATCAACCGGGGAACTTCAACTGTTGTAGCATTATAGCAGCGAGTGACTACGCGGCTATTCACTACATGCGGCTAAGGAAGCGCTTTCATAAAGGCTCCTGACAGCCTAACGGCGATGTCATCACCAAGAACTTGGAAAAATGTGTCCTCCTGTTTGCACAGCCAGACTCGCCCAAGGGAAGAAATTTCATGGAAAATGGAAACTTAAGGACATCGAGAGCTGCCAAATGGGATTAACATCGAATCCCCGGTTTCTTCTCAACAACTATTCTGGAACTATTCTGATTCGCCAGGTTTAAGCCGGATTCACATTCGGGCGATGAGAGCAGCGATAGGATGACTCGAGACGATCGTGCCACATTGTGTCGATAGTAGGCAGTTCCGCGACCCGTGACCATGTGACGGGACACGCTTGAGCTGTCTACCGTTTCGTCTCGGTATGCCCCTCGCTGGTTTCTTCTTTCACGCCCGCAATTGTTCCCCTAAACGTCTGTCACGTTGGGCCTCTCGTAAAGGTGCGCGGATTCCTATGGCACTCCTACTGCGGTTGCCGTACCGCAAGCGAACGCGAGAGCCCCCACACCGGAAGGACAACGGAAGTCGGCGACGATCGCGGGTCGGATACTTGAAGGTTGGAAGGCGGACGAAGAGGTGACAGCAGGCGTTCGAAGGCAGCAGAGTATCGGCTTTCTGTCATAGAAACCACACGAACCACTCGCAATGAGCGGTGACTGGGCGTGCATATGTATGTGTGTGTGTAAAATACTGTGGAAATGCTCGATAAGCGAGCATTACGACGGGTCAGCCGGCTTGCCATTGGACCTGGTCATTGCTTGTTATCGAAGCGGTGCTAGTGGCAGTAGTAGCCGTAATATCATCAGCAGCAGCGGTACAACCATTTTGAGACAACTCGAACCGCTCCCAGGACCACAAAGGGGCGTCGGCAGAGGGGTAAGGCATCCCGGCCGTGTCGAGAATTCGTAATTGTGCTTAACAACAATGATCCCGATTATCTAGTTAACTCACGCCATGGCCTGGCCATAGACCGGCAGGCAACGCTGATGCTGTCGAAGGGTTAACAGAGAGAAGTCCCATGTGTGTGATAACTAGTTGGAGAGGATGAGCAGACTGCGCAGCTGACAGGGTCGGGGTATACCATCGGGCTAAAATGACTTGCAATTCTATTCAACGTTGGCTAGAGCATAACGCCTTGATTACAACCTCCTGGACGACCTATTTCGGTGAAGAGATGGAGGAGGAGCCGGCGACGAATGGGAGAAATCATTGAATAAATACAAACTGTGATGGTTTTTTTAGGCCCTCACGTCGAGCAGATTGGAAAAATTAGACACTTCAAGGTAGCAGAACTCGCTTAGTTTATAAGTGATACTTGCTTTGTTTAGTACTAGCATAATCGAAAAGAATTCATATGGGCGAATACACCTAAGTGTTCACCACATGCGCACTACAGTCAGCAATATCGAGTCTGGTAACTAGCCGGCACATAGACCAGCTAAATGAACAGATCCCTAATCAAATTTCGAGGCCAGTTCTTTCGCGTATTTCCCCCCAACTTACCTAATGCCACCTGAGTGACATCCTACTTGAGTAATATCACAGACATTCAAACACGCTTGTTTCACTAATCAACCACGTGTACACATAAAAAAATAACGACTGCCGTCCTCACGTGAATCGCCACGTAGCTGAATTTACGACAGTGCACTGCTAGACATGCTAATGTATTCTTCTTTGTTCATTACCGTTATGCATTTGTGCATCTACCACCGGCACCATATATATATATCCCAAAATGGCTCGTCGACATTGCCACCTCGCTAGCTACAGGGCAAAGCACTGTTTGCGTGCTTACGAAACGTAAAGGTAACCTCTCCTTACCGAATGGCTATTCTCGTTTGTTTCATGTTGCAGATACATATCACCTACAGAACGGCGGCGTATCGGAGGAGAAACGCGACCACGAGCGTCCGAATCAAACGCGTCCTGTCGTCAGAGGCAAATGATCAGCATCAACGCTAGATGCTGACGTAACAACTGAGACGATCTTGAAAACTGAACAGTTGCAATAACAACAGCACTGACAGTAATCATAATAATAATAATAATAATCACGCTATCGTACGAGATGGACAAATGAGAGGACAAGAAACCGACTCGTGTTCAGGAGGGTCACCGGAACAGGCGCGCGTTTGCTGCTGGCCAATGTTAGGAGCCACCAGCACGAAGCTGAACACTGACGAAGAAATGCGAAAACCTTACATTGTAGAAGGTCACCCCCGAAGCAGGCGACTTTACGGCGACCCATCAGTCAGCACCGCCTAAGCAGCTCAAGCAGTTCTAGCCTTGGTTGGTAGTGGGGGACAGTCTTTTGAGCACGGAACTAGATGGTCGAGCGAACGATTGCGAAGCACACTTCGATCAATATCCGGACTACAAGGGCTGACACGACCCATCATACAGATACAACATTGGGGCCGTCCACACCTCGAGGAAGTGTCCGAGGGGTTTTCTTCGATCTACTTCCCGGTCTAGTCAGCTGCAGTCGAAACCAGCGGGGGATAGTATAGATACGCCCGCATGAACGGCGGCCACCGTTTGCAGTGACTACATCGCGCGCACGCTTCATTAGGTCTCAGTGGCAGATCGACACGCTAACCCAAGACACGAGTCTCCGTTATAAGTAATCGCAAAGAGTAGCCCAGTAAAGCGAAGCGAATTCAGGGGGTATTATCGTCAGGTGTACCCCGGTGCTGCTGCTGTTATTTCTGGACCGATGACAGATACACAATCGCGTACGCACGTACTCGCGTTGCGAACTTATTATACACGGGCAACAGCCATACAAGCTATTATACACAGGCAAACACATCTATATTATTAGTAGTAATAATAATAATAATTATTACTATTATTATTATTATCATCATAACACTGAGCTGCACTGAGCTGATCTATCTATAGCGTTTTTCGCACCACCGTGTGTTCAAGCAGAAGAGTTGCTTTCTGCGAAACAGAGAATTAACAAACAATAGTTACGACAGGACACACAAGGGGTTAAGTCGTGAGGCCGTTAGTGAATGATCTAGCTAGCTAGCCGTTTCGTAGTGGAGAGGCCAACAGGGAGACCGCTTAGGGTATAACGACTTGTGTTTACTCGCAATATCACACCTACGACCTAGTCGTCACGTAAAAAGTCAACTACAAGAAGCAGGCCGTCGATCAGCCAGCCAGCCAGCCAGCCGTCAAGATGATCTCGGCAATGCCAGCGGTGGCCCTGCGCCGCGAAAAGAAGCGGAGCAAACCAGGCCTAGCGAGGGCCAGTTCCGCTGCTTCATTTGGGGGCCAGGCCAAGGACACCGCAGGCAGGGGGAACGCCAACAGGGCGCCGTCCGTCTCCACGCTCGACATACCACAACGCATCGTCAGGTACGTTAGGACCAACACAGCTACCGAAACCGAGCGGTCAGGCACACCACGCACGCATGCATGCACAAGGGCGACGACCCAAGTGCAAGCAAGCAGGCAATCTACGAGTAAAGCAAGCCACTACTAACGCAAACTAACATACACGCACATACACACGCGTGTACAGACAGAGCACCCCTCGAACGTCCCTCACCCCCGGGGCATTGCTAGTATCATGGGGCAGCACGGTATTGTACAGAACAGCGTAGATATGACAAATAGACAGTTCTCCTCTCCCGTAGGGTTGCACTGTTGGCCGGAACCTGTCACGGTCGCGCGTATCAACCTGCGTCTCTCCGCTAAACCCCTCTCACTGTACCTCGATCCCCTCCCTATGGTCATCCTGTACGAAAGCCACGAGAACGGTAGGGTACAAAGCAACGTAGGACGACTCTGTCAAATCGCCATCAGCGGCGGAGAGAGGGGGCGGCTGGTCGAAGCGTCGACCAGCCAGCCGACAAGCGTTGCCTAAGCCAGACGGCCAGGCAGGCTAGGTTTACACTCGTGGGGGATCAAACCCAGGCGGCTCAGGTGGACAAACGGATAGGCGAAGCGGGCAAGTCAAACAAAATTCAAGCTCAACACACATAGGCAGGCAAACGGCTCTGGCCCCAAGCCGTGTCTGCGATTCGACTGCATCACAATTAGTCCATGATGTCAAATTGACGCACGTTAGACATAGATAGATACACTGCGCCGTATATGCTCTTGCTATATATATATATATATATATTGTAGACTAGTTGTTGTAGTAGTGCAGTAACAAGGCAGGGGTCTGCTGTGTGCCGGGGTCTGGCTGTGTACCGCCGGGCCACCAACTGTGCACGATATCTATAATACGATACAATAATAATAATAATAATAGTATTATAGCGAGCTAGCACGTTCCGTGTTCAACTTGATGGTTTAGCTCTCTGACATTGGCGACGTTTTGCATTCACTCGGCGTAATAGACAGATGGATAGAACAGCCCAAAGATGAGGCTGTGGTACGTCGATGGGGCGGAAACCTAAGGGCAGTTCTATTCTGGCTGTGTGTGTGTGTGCACAGCATTTTGAAGAATCGACCCTCTATCCCCTTAGAGCAACATGGCGGGAGGGGAGCAGGAAGGATTGCAGGAGGTATCACCTTATGTTATAAACCTCTATAGGTTATTTTAAGTAGGGGGTATATTGCCCCGGTACGCCGGAACAGCTCCAAGTTAAATATTCATGTTTCACTCTGAGCACGCAGCTGTCCGGCCCAACTTGACCTCATCTCCTTTGTGGTCTGTCTATATATAAATAAATAAAGGCAAGCCGTTGGCGATATGCCATGCCACACCGTGATTACGGAGCCCAGCACACATCGCGCCATTATATGCCATAGAGTGCATGCATGCTTAGCTTAGCTTCTCTACTCACTCAGTGTTTGGGGACGGCATATTATTAACACTCACACAATGTAGCAAAACCCTCGAAACCATCCGGCAGCCATGGCCATTTTGCCCCTCTCTGTCTATGGTACACCCGAAGCACGTAGCTGTGTGGGTAGGCACGTTGTCCCAGTTCACCTCAGGCCGCCGAACCATGAGGTCGTATGAAGGGTTTTACCTGATCGCTAGACCAGGCGAGATTTTTTTCTGTACACCGACCACGAGGTCAGTAACAAGAAAAGACGACGCAGCCTAGATCAGGAAGGAGAAACTCGTGCAGCAATCCTTGCGATCGTATCGTCAAGGTCATGTTGAGCTCACAGCCATGGACGATCCGCAAGGTCCCCCTAGACTGACCATGTTTCATCTTTGTCCGTCAAGGCTTTTTTATTTTAGTGCGGCCTTAATCTTATACAATATATACAACAACGAGAAAGAAGATTTTCGAAAAATTGATTCAAGTTCAACAAATGCCACAAATGAGCCCAAGTCATTAAGCCAAGAAAGTATTATACTTTGAAGAGCGCCACACTCACACACACACACAGTCGCGACCGTTCGTTGGATCGTATGAATCGTTGTCGGGACTCGCTTTCAATCCGAAGCCCATCCAAAGATTTCCCAGTCTTTCAACTGAAAGAGTCCTGCGGCGCATGATTGTACGGCGAGTGTTCAAGGAATTCCCCGCTCTCAATAGCCTCCCTACCGCTTTAAGGGAGCCTACGTATCTTCTCATTGATGTTAGCCTCCACCTAGATTCCTTTTGAACATAGGAATTTTCGTTCTTTGCACACTTGATCATATCTGTTATCTGCTTGCTCGGCTATTCACTCCAACCTGTTCAAGGGAGGGTCGGAATATCGCGTCAACCAATGGATGAGGTGCAGATACCTCGGCATGTCCGGGACAGATTTCAATGCGTCTCGCTGAAGCACCCATTCGTTGAGGCAACTAGCCGCCACAGCGAGCTGTAGACCGGATTCGTACGCATTCGTATTGTATTATATATTACACACTTGAAACAAATCAAGGATGGCCCCGACAGGTAGTCTAAGGGAGGGCGAACATAGGGAGTGGGCTTGATTGTGCTCAGCAATTACAATTGGGCTAGGATATCTTTCTCTTTTAATTTGTTGTGATTATTAGAAAGGTATAGCATACACGTAGGCATTTTTGTTATTGTAACATTCGCCCTAGATACCCCTCTTGTATGTATGGCGGTGCCGGCCGATCATTGAACTATTGGGGTGGAAAAATCGCTGGCGAATATTTCCAACATTAAGCTCGTCTCAATATTATATAATTGTTTTATATTACGATTATCAGGAAGATCCATATGCTAGCTTCGAGTTACTCGCGGTCTAAGCTGATAACAGAAGACGTCAAGTATAAGTGATCTGATTTCATTTCAGATTCAAGTCACGCGAGCAGGAACAACGGGAGAAACTGTTTATGTACTGCGGCACTCTATGCCTCGTCACAGGTAAGTCACAATTTACATTTAACAGAAAATACAATAGAAGACACCAAAAATAAAGAACAATGCACAACTAATGCTGTATTAATGGAACTGCAGTGTTGACAACGAGTATGCAGGTTCCCGTAAGAATAAGCAGTATAAGGAGTGAGTAGGGTTAGTGTCAGAGAATGACTTCCTATGTATGAATTAATTCCTGACGCAATTCCGTCGAATTATTGTCATGCTTTTTTTGAGTTGTTGTCATGCTTTTCATGAAACTGTATGGCTACTGCCAAGTATTGCCCTCAGGACATCGGTTAGTCAGTTACTCTGATAAAAACCTCCTCCCCAGATTGGAAGTGCAGTCCCGGCAACAGCAGCCCCTTGTAGACCTCACGTGGAACAACAATCGAATATAGTTACGTCTACTTAATGGTGCAATAATTACGTAGCATTTTGGATTTTGGCCAGCCAAGTGAGCCTGTCACTATATTGTCTCATGAGGATGCATCGCCAATCGTTTGATTTCAAATAACAGAATCTGAGTCTTATCGAGAACTAAAGCGTATTAGATTGCAGTTCCGAAACTAAACTTGATTCTGAAACTTGAAACTTGAATACCACCTAGTGTACCACGCGAGACTCGTCAATGTACCGAACACCACCGGACTCATCTAATTAGTATTAGCATTAGCAATAGCAGTCGATAGCGAATTCGACGTGCAACGGGGTAGTCCATATGTGATCGGCGAAGCTTGTGAGCGAAATGGCAAAACAAGAAGACGAAATAGAATATACGCATATGGATCGTTCTACAGATACCATCCGCCGAGATCTTGATTAGGATGTAACTTATGAAAATTATGAACATGCAGGGCCTGAGTAGCGATCCTTGAGGCGTTCCAATGTCCACCAACCTCCAATACGGCCTACCTCAACAGGCTGCGCCCTGCCGGGTGGATAGGACCTCAAATATTTAATTGTACTTGGCGCGCACCCAAGACATTCCAACATTCGCACGAAGATTGAGTAGTTAAGCATTTTATAACGCATGTACTGAACACTCGTCATAAAGCTCGTCAGGGCACTCTTCATTTCTACGTTGAGGTAGCGAGGCTCTGATCGGAGGAAGAGGGTCTTGAAGCACAGGTGTTGTATTCTTATTTCAGTTCACTATGATTGTTGTATTGTTTTCCAGTACCACTATTGCGGTGACATTTGAACCCAGTGAACATGTTCCCAAGGACGCGATTTCGCAACGCCACCGGCGATGAAAGAATCGCGTGGGCACACCGTTTCGTTTTTCTATGAGTTGGCCTCAGATGTTCTCCAGCAGATCAGATATTAGCCTCTTCGTTTAGATTTCCGTTGGAGTTTCTCCAATACTAACAAACAAGTCAGTTTATCGCGCGCTCAGCTGGGGCCGGGGTGACATTTTTTGCAGCACCTTTGCTAACATTGGCATCTGTATGCCAATCGTCTCACGGATGCACCAACCCAGAACGTTCTCAAAAAGGTTCTCTTTATCGTTGATCAGGCCGCGAATTGCACTGGCCGCAACATGATATATATTCATGTTATCTCGGTAGATGGATACCAACAATACAATAGGCATTTGTGTTATTTTTCTTCCTGTCGATTTATTTTTGACGATCTTCCAAGTTAAAGGTTATGAGCACGTGTCTGAATCTTCAAATGATCAACTCGTGCACAATAGGGGCTCATATGTGGGATCGCTGCTGCGTCACTTATCATAATAGCTCCAGACAAATTAAATACATGTGGGAGCTGGCGAATCGAATGTGGGAGCCGAATGTGAGGTGGCGGTAGCTGATTAGAAGGGGATTAGAATGTCAGACATTACCACGCATGGAGCTGGTCGGGCAAAACAGCCGGGGTAACAGCCCATGGTAACCAATGCAAATTGGAAAATAGAGGACCAGTTTAATGCCGTACAACTTTAGCTGTGGCTCAGGGAATCGAGCAGCAACGGCTTCTAGCGCCAGGCGTGTTCCACATCTGCAATCGTTTGACGTGTCGTACCAAGCGGGTTGCCAACTGTAAGCAAGACTAATGAGTTACCAATCGAAAAAAAATATATATATATATTATACGACGAGTGGCACATGCGTGGTAATCGGGGGACTCAATATTCTCGGAGTACGATATGTCAAACATTATTATCTACTATTATTCTTACGGGAGCTTGAAGGAGAACAAAAATTTATTTAATTTAAGCATTGTACAACTGCAGTTGCATCAATAAATGTCGATTAGAATAGATGAATGAAAAAAAATATATCTATATATTTATTTGTACACTGATGGCGGAGATCTCACACGAAAGGAATGTTTACGCTGAAACATGTAGACATTAAATAACTTATAATTGTGTGTACTTCAATATGTGCCCAATTCACTGTCTACATCGGAAGCTTCTAACGAGAATCAAGGCCAGATGAGTGACGTAACAGCAATAGATCAAAAAATAAAAACGAGAATAAAACGCTCGAATCCCTACATTTCCTCACGTCCGTACATCAGAAAACCACCGAAACATAATGAATAAGTCACAATCTCACACATTCGGCTGGTGTCAATTTTGTTGAACACAAGACGTCCGGATATCGATATTCAGCACTCTCCCATACAGTGCTACGCCAGTAAATCAGTTTGATGTACCAATCTCAAAAAGCGCTGTTCGCAGAGAGCTAAGAAATTTCATCTTGATTGTTCAATCTCGCCGTACCTCTTCCACTCGATGTCGAAGGCGAACATCGGCGATAATCGTTAGCCCAAGCAAAACCGGATAGTTCTACACAGACATGTGCTCATTTGATTTTCGACAATAAACGGCTCGTGATGCGTCCATTTGAAGTCGATTGATCGAACTCTCTCTCTCTGTCTCTCTTTGGTGAGCTGTATATAAGGGAGGTGGTGAAATTCTCGATCCATTTATTCATGATTCGTGATATGGATTCGCTGCCTGCCTATATCCAGCATTATCGCCAACCGTTCTCGACAATACAATTCCAAACGAATTCTGCTCACCCGGATAGACCGGTTCAAACGAAGTCACAGAAGTTGAATGCAAAGCGGCGACCGGCGGGCAGCGTAACACGATAAGCTTGTCAAGCTGACTGGTCCAGGCTAAACAGAATTATCAATGGAGC
The DNA here is from genome assembly GCA_019614645.1 of Stratiolaelaps scimitus. NCBI lineage: Eukaryota > Metazoa > Arthropoda > Arachnida > Mesostigmata > Laelapidae > Stratiolaelaps > Stratiolaelaps scimitus. Next base: position 1,823,286 of record JABWDB010000018.1, on the reverse strand, counting down.
ATCTACGGCTAGATCCTATATTTGAGCGATATTCAATTTTGATGGGCTGGCGTACGGTGGCCTTTATATAACAAACGCAAAGTGCGCCGTGTCCCTAATTATCGCACTGAAGCAGCGAGATACAGTACGCTGTATAAGCTAGCCAAAATATTGAGGTTACATCGAGCAGAAGCTGTCATAGTTTTAATGACTGATTTGTAATGCTTTTTTTGGCGAAAACGCCTATCCCAAGCTTCAAAGCACTGTGAAGCTACAAAAGGTGCTTTCATTCATATAGGCGTGCCCTGGTCTAGGTCGTTTACTAATTGAAAAATGCCTAACCAACGAAATGTTTGTCCACGAAATTCCTTTCTTGTTGATTCATAAGACGGATCCCTTTCAATGCAAATGTCCAACGGTGGGGATCGAACCCGTGCACCTACGTAGGTCTCCTCCGATTACAAAGCACACAAGAATACGCCACCGACCGAGCTCGAAAATTGCCTAACTAGTACTCAAAGCGGCTGGGCTCTGACAATAATAGTTCTTCCACCTCTGTGTCGTAGAACGCATGAACAGAAACCGATTATTGTACGCGATGCGACAAAATAGCCACGCTGTTTTACCCTGAACGAAATCCCGTTTCATGGCCCAATAGCCGTGTACTAAATGCGTTAAGCTAATCACCAGCCTCGCCGATGTCGCTGGGTGTATGTTTTTACGTCTAATCGTTAGTCACTCAACGCGGTCGATGATATTATGAGAGATTACTAAATATATCCGGAGCACAAACTTCTGACACCCATCGCAGAGAGGGTCTGAGGCCTGAAACGTAAATTGAATAATATCAGCAACATGCTGTCGATGCCATGTAACCTACAGAAGTTACATTGCATCTATGCAGAGCCGAACGCAAATCGTACTTCTATAGTTTATATGGACACGGTGGCAGTTTCAAATGCCTAAGAATTCCTGCATGTCCCCCCCTTATCCACAAAAAAGCCTCCACGACAAAATTAGCTCCACGATCCTTCCCGCCTTGTAAGTAAATACATATACATGTAAAAAGATGAAAGTCGCTGTGCCGTAATTGGTCAGCGAAAGGTCTTATCAATTGTAAACTATTTGTTCTCAGCTATAAAGCGACTTTTAAATCATTCTCTATTTAAAGATGAACTATACCCGTGACATAAACACATGTAATATATATTTTAAATACAAATTAAAGTGTATCCTGCTGTCTCGTCTTGTATATGTATATATATATATATATATATATATACGCTTGTTTCACTATGTGTTTCACAAGAAAAGAATGAGGTGGCTCTCGCTTACGCGCATGCTAAAACACACTGATTGGTTGGTTGTACGCTAAACAAGGGGGGTCTGTTTCGATTGACTCTGTTTCAGGTCTGTTCTTGCTGTTCATCGGAGTGGGCGTCCAGGTGACCCCGACCCGAACAGTGGGTCTACTCTTCATCGCGTTGGGCGCCTTTCTCTGCTTCCTCAAGGTTGTCATAACACCGGAAGAGCCACGCCGCACCGCACCCCTTCGCCGTCATCGTCTGCTCGGTTCCAATGACTCCCTCTACAATCTCGCTGTGCCAGGTGGGTCCGCTTACGATGATGAACATAGTACTGACCCGCTAATGACGTCAACCGTCTCCTACGGTGACCGACTTTGACCGTCTTGGCTTTGGCGCGAATCGAACCTCGTGTTCTACACATGTTGCGGGCTGCTAAACTGCGCGATGGTGTAATGTAGAGATGGAGGCGCTTTGGACAAGCTCGGACGATTCAGAGTTGATCGAATCGAGGACCAATCGTCCCATAAGGGGAAGGACTTTTTCAACGTCTACTTGTTCCCTGTTTGGATACACACACGTTGTTGTTTGCGTTACGATATTGTATGTATATAGGATGTTCGCCGTTTCTTGGTACCTCGTTGAGCTCGTTGCATCAATTTATTTTATGAAATTTCTTCGAGCGACTACGATGTGTCGGCCTTTCGTGCGATCTACGCCTACGCTTAGCCAACTGTGTGATTTACATACTACCAGGTAGAACTACACGTGCCTACAACTTGGCATCACGAGATGAGACATTTCAAGTTCTGTGTGAACGAACGCACATGATGAGGTACCAAAGACTACAGACACACCATAATAACTAGTACTTGTGCGAGGGCAACGACAACGGTGACCGGCACCATAATCAATGGGCGGAGCTCCTCATCAAGCGTTACGCTAATGAGTACTCGCTTGGGCAGGCCGAAAGAATCCTCCTTTGAAACCCATATTCGCGAATGCCGTACCGAAACCTCAAACTTCATGTCTCTGCGCTATCTACCAGAAATGCAATGAGGTCGCCACATTGTAATCCCTGACTAATTCGCCTTGGTGATTTGCGCTCCACCCCGAGGGAAGTTTAAAGCAGAACCGGCACTTTTGACCGTTGCCGCTTTCGGGGCAGATGATTTTGTGTAATTGGAGTTTCCGCCGGCGAAGCGAGTTCACCTTGGAAAGAGTTACTATATCATTTGGCTACATACGTGCATCTTTTCCGATTTGAGCGCAAGGCACTCACTACGAATTTGATAAACTCGACGCTACGAACTAGCCGAGGGTCGGTGCACGGCTGGACAAGCGAGTCTGAATGTCTGCGTCATGGTCGTTATTTAGAGCTCTGTACTGAGCGTAAGCATTTGCATTGTTGAACCCTATTCCTTATGATACCTGTTAGCAAAAAATGATGAAAGACCTCGAGGAATTCGTGAATGCAAATGTAACATTTCATTTTTTCATTTCATTAGTGGTTTATTTTCGGAACTGCAGTTTCACAATGCTTAAGTTCTCGCAAAAAAAAATTGAATAAAAGGTGTATATAAAACAAGGTCAGAATAATCTGACTTATAAAACGGTCAGGACAATCTGACTTACAACGTGGTCAGGATAGTCTGAGACATATCGTAACCAGGATAATCTGAAATATACAATTGTAATTATATTCACATTTTAAACCCTCCCCGCAAGGAACTTTTTGCTTCACTTGCAAACTTTTTAGCTGAAGTGAGGGAACGAAGCTCGCGAGGGAGCGAGCCCCAGACGACCGGTAGACGGTAAGCCAGAGCTTGGCGGCTGAACTCTTTGACAGTAAATGGCACCTCAAAGGTGGTTGGGCGTTTGTTGCGTTTGATGCGTTTGTTATGTTTACGTTGAATGCTTTCAATCGTTCGATGTATTGGTTACATAGCAGCGTCCATCATGTGGAACCTACATTTACATTTCTTGAAGCACTGACCGCAAGCTACGAACAACTTTCTGAAGCCTGGCCGAGTCCTTGAAAGCCATCAATTAAACTATTAACATATTACATCATCACTATACAGCCTTGTAAGGTATGTTAATTGTGCCTATACCTACAAATCTGTAAGTATTCTACAGCATTGTATTGATTCGCGTGTACAGGCACGGCGAATAAGGCTGTGATACCTGCATAATATATTGTAAAGGCCTTATTGATTTATTAAAGGAACTGCATACAATGCCTAAATTCTCCTATATGTCATGCAACGGGATTCTGTAGTTTCCTAGTATCGCAGACATTGGCCAACACCATTGACTTTTAAGGCACAATTCATTGCGTCTACACCCTGCTGAATTCACAGCATGCACGTACCAGTGCGTTCTACTTCATCCAGTTGCTGATACGGCTGCAGATAGTATTAAAGCATCTGTAGTAGGCCGGTCCTGCTAATCAGCAGGTTAATAATAACTGCCGCTAGTCTATTCCCAGATTTAGCCGCTTATCGGGGCCGCCAGTGCATACCAACACTGTTAATACGTGATGCTGGGCGTAATCCAGCGGCCTGAGAGGAGGCGATGGGGTATTGTGAAGAAGGCGCCTCGTGAGGAATTGAGGGTCTCTCAGACGCCTCTTGACAAAGACGTCGCCGGTGCCGCGGCGTTATATTAGATTCTGCTGCCAGCTCTGGCAGCTTCGTTGTCGTCCAGGATATCCCTCGTCCTGGATACGGACATCAGCACGATATCTGGATGAGGCCGGCCGCTGTATTTTTCTCTGGCTGGCTGACGGCCAGGCAGGATAGTTAAAGTGTGTTGAGCTCATATCCATGGTAAATGCTATCCTCTCTGGGCTTCCATCGGATCGCTGATCCAACGATCAACGGTCTGGTGGTAAGTTATGTCCAAGTCTCAGAAGATTCTCTGTTCTGCACGCACACACACACAGACACACACATACACACACAGAAAATCACTAGCAGGGGCCAGGCAGAAGACAAGCAGAATACAGGGAAATATGGATAGGAAGTCGAATGATGGTTTCCGTTGTCAGGGCAGCTTTCGAGACGACAAGAGCAAAATGAGGGAATCTGAGCAGGATTTTAGCGCACGACTGGTGTTCTCAGAATGGCAAGGGCCAGGAGAGACCTACCGAAGGAAAGATGAAGACCACGCGAAGGTCATTCTAATATCGTCGAGTTGCTCTTCGCGATCACCGCCCCCAACCTTCCCGGACTAAACGACGAATGCGCCGGGCCGAGAACATCTCGGTGATCTTTGTAGAACGCCACCCGTCGAAATATTTGGCTTGGACTTAGCGCAGTAACCTTATCGCGAACCTTATCTTTTGTAACTACTCAATAACATCTGATTTAAATTGATTGTTGCGCTGTAGAGATCATTTCTGAATAGGTTATGGGCAACGAGTGTAATGATATGCACGCTGTTCAGACATGTGTGGGCGGCGAGCTCATATACTATATGACTCAGGCTTGTTAGAGGAACTATTATATTAATAGTTCGAAAAAGATTAGTAATTCTCAGCTGAGAACTGGATTCGCCTGTTGGTCTTTCTCGGGGTCGACCGTGGTGATTGACGGTAGATAGCACAGCCCACAGTTCAATTCACTTGACATATTAATACAAATGCACTAACACTGATCGGTAGAAGAAATCAACGTAATAAACAAGAAACATTCACTCGTTCAGAAGGACAGCACATTCTGAGTTCGACATTACATTTATTATTTACGAGACTGTAGTATATCATATATCTATTGGCCAATCCATGGTGCGGGTTTGTGTCAAATTCCGATATGCGAACTTCACATTGATCCTGATCAAGATCAAAACGACATTGGTCTCGCCGACACACGTTAAGCGCTGCTTAAGCAAGATGCGATCTAATTAATATGAAATCGGTGGGAGAGACGACATCGGAGACACAAGCATTGCAACCCTGCACACTTTATGCGGAGTGCTACGCGATGAGAAGGAATATATATATATATATATATAATTATACGACGATGCCAGCCATCGGTAAATCGATGTTTTATGGGGATGGGGCCTATGGTGATGCCACCTAAGAAGGAGGTTGCATTACGGTCGGGCAGGTGCATACGTGTGAGGACAGCGAAGTGCTAGACGTTTGTGCTTGGTCGTGCGCGAGCTTCAAAACGGATGATGAAGCGGGCGATATTAAGCAAGCGGACAACTGAAACACACATTGTCTGTAATTAATTGGTTATTTATGTATATATATATATATATATATAGGGGTGCTCGAGCTATACGGGCCAAAAACACATACAACAATCTTTGAGAACATTCATTAGCGCTTGGGAAAACAATTATACCTGTTCCACTATCTCCTCCTTAGTGTAACAGTAACGTACAATTAGTTAGCCTCCCAGAAATAACAATTAAAAATAACTCGCTTCGTCTCATATAGCCCCCGTTACGTGGGAGGGTAGTGATTTTGTCCGACGAAATGTATCGCATTTGCCGCTACCAGATACATCTATGTCAATATTGTTCTGTCTTCATGATATGCCAGGGAAGCGTATTCGTTACAGTTTCTCCCGAGCACAACAATGAAACATAGTGAAAATGGGGCACAGAATTTTCGCAAAGCAAACAATCAATAATTGGAAAATTCACCGAAGTTTGCCGGTTTCAAGAGAAAATTTTCGTGCAATTTTTCTTTCGCTGGTTTGCCAATAGTGGCTATGCTGCTACGATAAATGGTTCGAAAGGCCTTTCTACTATAGAAATTCAAGTGACATTGAGAGGTTGAACCATGAACAAGAAGATTAACGCGAAGTAACGCGTGTTTTTAAACAAAAGAAAAATATTAAATATAAAATAAACAATGAGAAATGGTATTAGGATGTTCTCTCCTGGGGATGTTTCTATCCAGGAGTCCACTGGTGTTTCATGATTTAAACAAGGTTTGAAGTACGCTGGCCGAATTTTTGTGGCATCTTAATGCTGCAAAACTTTGCAGGACGATATGCCTTGATTTGAAAAACATCCTTGTCCCTTGAGGCAAACCTTCTCTTATATACAGGTATCTCATACGCTATGCATTGCTGACTTGCTACTAAATCTATATTAATAAAAGAATTAAATGATTCGGTCAAAAAGTTAAATTACAGAGTGGAACTCTGATGCTGACAAGTAGACCCATTAGGCGTCTACTCAGCAGGGTTACTAATGTTAGCATCTTCACGATTTCTACCTTCTCTACATATTACTATAAAAGTCATCACGCGAAAAGAATCAGCCAGTACAACCCAACGACAGAGTGATTTCGTTTTAAGACAAATCTTACATGTGACGTGTTCGGCATCTGAAATCTTCGTGGATTCTAATGACGACCAAATGAGCCAATAAAAGATATAACGAACGGCCGTGGCAAAAATGGATCTATCTCAGGTTTACCCCAAACGAACTGAGACAGATGTCATGTTTCTATGACGACTTGTGTGTTACTTGTTGCATATTGCAAGGGAAATGCTGTACACAATTCGGTATAGCTGTGGTCGGTATAGTGGTAACGTGGCCAGCGACGGCCTGTGAGCAAGAGCTTTCGGACGAGGGAGCAAGTTTTCGATCAGGGCCTGGGCATGCTCTCCATCCTTGTCCTCTCTGCAAGACCGACTAGTCTGCTGCCTCTGGGGCTACTTGTGTTGCAGACCTAATTAATTACCTTAATTATAGTGGCTCTGCGCATGGGCTGTCTGTGTGTGTGTGTGTGCAATACACGGCACACGTAAAGGAACTCCTTGACTATAATAGTAAAGGAGCGCAGATAGGGTCATGAAGGTCGCACGAGATCATGAAGCGTCAGCATACTCATCTCCGGTAGACGAGCGAGTCCGCAACGAAGAAATTTACCTCAAGCTACGTTCGGTAGACGTTGGGAGCGTTTCAGGAGCACGATTGCAAGTAAGAGCCGATAGAGTTTCAAGCCGTTACCACACACGAATTGTCACTCAAGACTGCGCCATTGGGCGAGCCTGTTGTACACCGCTCATTGTGTATTCTACCGATGTTGCGTAATATCGACGGAGTTGCTCGAATCGGAGTGCTTTGTCGGCGTGCTTTCGTCGACAATGGTGAATTGTCTGCTGCTTTTGATCTCTATCCATTTCGTGAATTCAGGTTCCGTGAGTCAGATTTCTGGTTGAAATACGCGCGGCCCGTAACGGTAGCATCACTCTTATTTTCATATTATAGTAGCCGCCGCCACGAAAGACTGAAGCCAGGTGATATGCAGCGCTTATGGAGGTACATATACTACACTATTGCCTGCCTACCTTGTAGATGAACTAACTAGGCTGATTTTATGTTCGTTCTGTTGTTGCTGGCCATTGCTACTTTCGTATTCATCAGGTATGACACTTCGGGAAGGCGAGACGGAGATCACGGCATCGAAGCAAACAAGCAGGAAGGGTCGACGCGTCAAGGATAACAACGACTCACAAAAAGGACATCACTTGAAGGATAGGGACAATGTTTATAGGGAGGCGACACAGGGTAACCACAACAAGGGTGAATCAGGGGCGGCAGCAGCAGCCGCCGCAGCTGCCGCCACCACCGCCGCCACCGCTGGTGGTCACCACCAAAGCCACCATCATCAGCAGGGCCAGCCACATCCGGTGGCCCAACAGCAGCAGATGGGTTATGTGAGAGTGGCTATCGAAGAGTCGGATGCCGAGAACAACCACGGAAATAATTGTACCGCGCCGATAGCCAAGCTCGAGGAGTAGCTAGCCGCTGATAAAAGAGACGTCAAGGTTCTCAATCGTCGACGCTAGTGCTCAGGGTCGGCCAGCCGCGGCTGTGATGTAACGTACATCACATATAGCTTGGCGAAGACATCGATGCCACGTCGCGAGACGCCGGACAGATAACAACGTCTGACAGGGTCACATCGCCGTACATGGATATGATGATGATGGTTCGATATCTTTGGCGCGGGCTAGCGTAGCTTGTTGACAAGGTGGATTTAACTCGTTCAATTTGTCAATTTTATCATTATCATCATCGTAATAACAAGAATAATAATAATAATAATAATAATACCTTCCGCCTAGACAACTCTACATGATATAGTTGAAGTACATTCTGCTAGCGGGACAGCTGCATCGAGGTGGAGCTCGACAGGCAGGGCGTAGGGTGATGCCGGGGCCACGAGGACCGAGATGTAATCGGCAGCCGATCGATACTCGCCCTCAGTTGATCGACCGGCTTCTTGAGAAGCACGAAGTCCTCGTCACTCGTGGAGGGTACTATTAAACGCTAGAAAGTGAACACAAAGCATAGGAGATGATACCGTCGACTAATAGTAAATTAAGCCGTATAGTCATAGAGCGTAGAGGAGAGGCGCCAGCCGGCGAAACGAGCGCTAGACTGTGCGACCTCAACAGTGTGTGTTAGAGGAATGGCCTAGGACCTGCAAGAAAATTTATAGTCATTAATAAGTTCGTTTCCAGCAGACGCCCCTTGTCTTCACGGGGAGCGTTTGTTATCTAATCTAACAGCTCCTAGCCGACACATCTGCGGACGTGCAGTGAACGCGGGCAGGCAGGAGTCTACGAACGAGCATTTATTAAAGTAAACGACGATGACGATGAGACGAACAAATTTCGGATTCGTCGTGAGGAAGCAGTGACAACAACAACCAAGAATTTGAAGTGACAAGTTGAATGAAGTCATCTGACATCCCGATACACTCAGAGCGTAACTACAAGTAATCGCCATTTCGACGCTGTGACGACAACGGTGTTCACTATAAAAACTATCCTCGTGGAGAATACTAACGAGATGATATATGAGCGCCTCGCTCCATTCAGGGATACTTGCACCGTATCTCCGCGAAAGGCGCGGCCGTCCCCCGCTCTTGGCGACATTATTCTACCATGCGTCCGTGTCAATTGCGCATTGCATTGCGTTGGTTTCAATATAACAGAGACCTCGGACCGCAGAACTTGATGGCGGACGCCGTTAAAATGCTAAACTCCATAGACAGCGACTTCGGCCTGAAGAAACAGTGGCGAGATACCGGGCGTCCCGTTCCCCTCTACAAGTAGCCTTCTGAGCCGACGCTTTGCTCATGTAGAACAATGAACATCGCGTAAACCGTTGTCTGGCTCGACAAACATGGTTCAGTCACACCACGAGCTGTATGGAGAGATAACGAATTCAACAGGATAGCTATATTGAACGATGTCTCCTCGATCGATTGAGATAACCTATGAGCAAATGACAGAGGAAAGGCTAGGTCGGACGCACAACTTACTTTCTTAGTGGGCCTGAGAGATGATCCGATCAAGAACTGCCGTGGACACTCTCGCCGCTCTTCGGCGGCGGAATAACTGCCCGCAAATCCCGGAACGATAGTAGGGGTCTGACCACTCCTGTGTCGACTAAACGCCTAAACCTGTCTAGGGGAACGCTATGAGTAAGTTGCGAGGTGGGATGTTGATATTGTTTTGTCCTTTGCCACCATTTTATAATACATTTGGCTTCAGGTGGCCGCCGCATGCTGCGGGTCGCGTTGCGCTCTCGTACGAGAATCATTTAATAACGGATGTAGGGTGTAGGGTGGGAATTTCGGCACTCAATAGCGAGGCACACTCATAACTCGCTCGATTTCTCGCTCGTTAATTCGTTTAATCAGCATTAGCCCAAGATCGCTGATTGATTCTCAGCTGATACAACTGGGCATTGGTTGTGACCATAGCGGATGTAGTCAACCTCCGTCAGCTCTCTCATATAGCTTCTGACCGGACAAGATTTCATCTCATGGCGCCGTCTGTCCTCACGACGCAGGTAAAAGTCATGGGATGAGGCGAGATGCTAGCACACTGGTGTCGACACTAATCGTATAAGGAATCATATTTATGTAAATAATACTCAGAGGATTGCGAACATTTATTATGATAGACAATGGCGAGAATTAACACGTGCAGCAACCGAGGCAGCTGCGGCTTTGAGTGAGGGTACTCCCAATGTGTGTATGAGTGCAGGTCGGCGTGAGTCTATTCTATGTCAGCATCAACTGCGTCCGTAGCAGAGTGCTGTCGATCGATCAATGGTCATGCTCAGTACCTTTTTTTAATTAAAGAAAAATAGTCTCGATCGTAATATAATTATAGTATTAACAATACTAATGGGTGGTCATCTTATATATCTATAATTATTCTTATTATTATTATTATTATTATTATTATTATTATTATTATACTATAATCGTAGCAGTGGTCGGTTCTGTCATTCTATGGGTATAGAGTTGCTCTGCTGCCGCCACGAGTCTGGCCGCTCGAAGCACTGGTAGAGACGACTATACCATATGCATGTAGCTTCTATTTCAACCTTTCTCGTGGTGGCTTCTCGTAATCATCCACAACGGGAATGTCTACAATCTTAAGGCCTACGGTAGGATTTGAACGTGCGACCTTAGGACGTGCCCCATGACCGGCGGCCTCGGTGCTGCGACGTCACCGCCTCGGCCACCACGAAAACACCCGTTTCTCATAGCCATCAACCAGTGGAAACAGCCAACCAAGACACTCTAGATGTATGTGCTCGATAAGACTCTCAATACCATGTGTTCGTATGTGCAGGTGTATATGGGTGTCTGTACGAATGACTATAGACGCAGGCACATGTAACGATCACGACGAAGCATGGAGACGTTGTAGAACCAGCACACAGCTATAAAGCGGAACGACATCGGTACCGAAGTGCCCCGACATCGAGGACTTAGGATGCAAACGAGAAACCACCTAGCAGAGATCGATTTGTCTGAGTTCAGATGCATCTTGGCCGTACGCGGTGCCGGATATGGCTAGAGCAGCACAGTGTCAACCATTCGACTGACGATAGTCACAAGAGTGTATGCTTAAGTATACGGTTAGTGGTGGTCGTCGGCGAGCGTCGCATGAAGCACCCAAATGATGATACTCTGACGTTAGGTGACGTGAATGATTGCGTGTGTGGGCACTGTCTCGTTGCAGTGAGGCACCCTCTACCTCACTACTTCACGGGATGGCTGCGGGTGGAAGTCGCGTGAGGTCCCACTACAATCGTCTGTGTGTTGTGATTTTCAGCTGATGATATAACTAATCATCATCGTATTTGTTATTATTATAATTGCTATACATACTATATATATATATACACACACATCTCGATATAGATATATAAGTATAGATATATACATACATATATATATTAAAAAAGACGTCTATTTACAACAATAGCTGACATAGCGGTGACGGTGACGGTTATGCTGATGGTGGTGGCAGCGATGATGATAAGAGCAAGTGAAACGATATAACTTATGTCATTCTTCCTTCATAAATGAAATACACTAAACCTCGTAGCCGTACACAGACGAATGTTGTGAAGACGTACAAATTGAACACAAAACGCTACAAATAATAACAATAATAACAACAATGTCAACTCATTCAACTAAGGTCTCACCCTATCTCTCTAAGTATATTGTTATTGTTAATGTGTAAGGTAACAACGACGCTAACTCTCTGATGACGAAGTATGCGTATCCTGTAAACAGCTTCGAAATCATTTAGAGATCCTATGTTGGGTAGGTCCGAGAGGCACGTCCACCCTTGTGACAGTTCCCGGTGCTTCCAGATAACAAGAATATGCGAGAGGCACGTGGGAGCAAGCTTTTCCGGCAAGACACGTTTATTTTTCAGGCAGCTGCTGTGCGAATTACATACAGGCTCGGAAGTCGATATTAGTAATGATGATTATTATTATTATTATTATTATTATTATTATTATAAGTTAGTTAGTTACTTAGTTATAATTAGCAGAATTGGGACATGAAGGCGTTTCGGGTGTGCCTGGGTACAAACTATCACCAAAAATAACATGATCACCTGGTGTCTGCCTCCCCCTGTGTTAACTGGCGAAGATAATAACGATAATAATAATAATGATGATGATATTATATAATAACGGTATATTCTACTGTACGAATTACGACGATGGAATCATCCGATCAATGGGATAATCGATTGTTGCAATCTTGCCAATGATTACTGTGTACGTACAAGTCTCATTGCGAATGGCGGACGAAGGCACTGCACATGAATTTCGTACGTGCAATATATACCACACATAATTGTCGATCGAGACTAGAAGATACCGGCTGTCGCCATGCGCGCGTGCTGAATTCGGTTGTGCCATCAATAAATCCATATAAAAGTATACCACGGATATATATATATATCCGTTTTCCACATCGTCCTCCGATTTAATTCAATCTTATCAGGTTGCCCGTGACCTTCTCTTATATATATATATATATATATAGATTCATTGATTATTTTTCCTCTTCACGAGTTTGTGTAGTATCGTTGAAAACATTTATACAACCAGGTTAAGTCAAACTACGCTGGTCCATACGTTTGATATATGGATCTACAGATGCAAGTTGATTTACTGACTGTTTCTACCCACATGAGTTTGCATGGTATTTACGGTGCCACGCTCTGCGAGGACCAAATTGGACGGACGCATTGGATGTAGGCATTGTACAGGGGCGAATAAGGCCATACCATGGATAAGTTACGGGCGCAGCACGAGTAGTGTGTCATCTACAAACGTATAACATCAGCGTCAGATGAGATACGAATGCTACAGCAGGTTCTCCTGTTCTGGAGGATAGCTAACTTTGTTGTGCATATATACAAACTCTTCTCAAGGTTGTAGCCGCCCACCGATGACCCACAACATGGGGGGGGGGGGGGGCAGCGCGCTGACTACAGCGTCAAGGCGAGTCGACCCCCGCCGGCAGATCGGCCTCTGTGCACCATACTAATACAACAGTATGACCGCAAGTTCGTTAAGAACTGAGGGGTTGGCAGCATCAAGAAAGGCACCGTATACCCTGCCATAGGCATGGTGGCACATATGATATGACAATTACATCAGGCACGAGACCGCCATGACTCCGTTGTGAAACGACACCGCCAGCATTACGGTACGCTCGCCACCATCATGATGTGATGCTATCGTGTGCTCTACGATCACTAACTAACTAACTAATAACTAAGTGGTCGCTTCGGCGCCATTAGTAAAACAGGTTTCGATGTATTTGTTTGATTATAATATAGAAACGCGCTCTTGATCTCACGCTCGTCCAGATAGTCCATTCGGGATGCCAATCGAATTGCCAATTCCGAAATGTCCGGTAGAACGGAGCCGCCTGAGGAGGAGGAGGATGTGGATTACAAATTTGACAACAACGTCAACAACAGCGACAATAGCCACAGCAACAGACAATATAAATCTGATTCGCGTCCTCGAGTCGCTAATATGTAAGACAGAAAGATGGAGATAGAGAGAGAGAGATTGGACAGAGTAATGAGAAACATGTAACAGGGCAGACATATATGATTTGCTGCTGCTATTGCGGATCCCGTCGCATGGGCGGTAGAAACTGGTGAGCGGTGCGAGAAGGTGTCTGTGTGAAGAATTAGCATGAAAAGCTAATTAACTCGCCGGAAGAGGAGAAGAGAACGATTTGCCGTATAATTCCTGTACTATTCTGTACCACGATTCCCTGATACCACTGTTGGTACGCGCGAAATGCCATTAAAATGTTAATGACCAAGAGGAGAACAAGCCAAACTTACTACCACAAAACTACGATTTCCAACGATAATAGCTATAATCATATTTAGGGTATCGATACGGATGTTCAATCAGGGACTAGATTCGACTCTGGCTGTGGTAACTGCGGGCGAGTTGCCAGCCAGCACGGGTGCACCTGGTTTCACACGAAGCTGATGGCGTACACTGTATTGGATGGGATACCTACCTGGAGAGACGGCATCATGCCGCTCTCACAGGTGTCGAAGGCAGATGCTGAATTAGGACGACAATGGCCACCAACAATGGTGTGGTTCACGGGTCGGACCGGAGGTTGTGTTCACCGCGATTCTCGAGCAACATTATAAGCAAGACAGACATACAAGCATGGACACAAACACATTTATAAACACACAAGGTAACTAATCGATTGTAAACGAATGAATTGTGGCTTCGCATGGTCCCAAGCGTACGGAGCGCGGATACTGTCAGCGGTGGACAGTTACAGAGTCAAGGGACGAGGACATGTCACACAATACGGCCCTTCCACAATGATGATGATTGATGACGATGATAAGGATTATAATACGATAATATAATTACTAATATCTAATTAACTAATAACTCAATAAATGCAGGGGAGCGGGTATTAAACTGAACCGACGTGTACATATATGCTAATATGCAGTTATATACCATGATAAATATATAGAATGTTGATATCAGTAAAGCGTGTTCTTCTTAATCAAGCTGGGTATTCCTAAGTATATATATATATATATTGTTGACTATGGATAGGAATTTATTCAAACATACAGTAGTTAGGAATTATTTCTAGGGATTATGGGGGGGGGAGGTCGACATTGTCCCGAGGAAGGCGATGGCATTGTCCCTCTGCACAGCGAGGGACAGGCGCTGCAGAAGGAAAGAACCTGCGCGCTTGTCGCCGGTGGCGCGGATCAACCTGTGGTAGACCCCTTCGAGGAAGTTCGCAGTGAGAGGGCCGTGCCCGCCCAAGGTCTCAAAAGCAAGAGGGGAAAAAAGGTGGGTTGCTTGGAGTGCGGCGTACTCCTTAGCTTGGCCCGCTCCGCACGCGCTACCGCGTAGCCGGGGATGGTTGCACAGTGGTTGACATAAGCAGGTGCTAGAGTGTCAACCACCGTGCCGTCCTAAACAAGGTGCTGGCCTCGATGGAAGGAGATAAGGGTGAGGCCGTCAGGGCGGCGCCCGTCAGAGGTGTCGAGGCCTTGTGGCTCCCTTGTGCAAAGGATACCCTATATATATATATATGTATAGGATCTCCTTATAGGGATCAATGCTATTGGTGGTTTGTTTATTTACAGGTTTATATTGCACCTATAATCGATTCCGTTTCCTCACCATATTTTATTATTATTATTATAATTATTATCTGATTTCAATATTGAACTAGTGCGCATGCATTGCATCTTGCACACGTCAACCATGTCCATTGATTATAACTATACCAAAAAAGGCGCTCTTCTTATATGAAATATTTACGCGAATAGGAACACCTTACGGAAATGATTTGGAACCCTAAAATCTTCGACCCGAGAGGAAATGGAAACCGAATTAACCAACCATTGAACGAGATAATTCCCGCCCCGAGTGAGCTAAGTTGGCGCATGCATGTACCTATACAATTCTACATCAGCTGAGAAAGAGTAGTTCTTGAGTACGAACGACTGATTGCGATGCATGGGACTTGCATTCGGTAGGGTTTGTATTTGAGATGTCATTGTGGACCACAAAATCGTGGACTACGGAAAAAAGAGCATGGCTTGCGCATTGCTATGGATTTCTACTCAATTCCTTCTATCAGCGAGTTGTCGCAATCGGAGGCGGGAATCGACATCGCCTCGTGCATACTACCTCGCCCGCCCAAGGGCGAAGTCTATGCAAAAGTATCCCAGGCCACCGCTTGGGATCGTCACCATGGTTGGGTGTTGAGCACACTGCACAATGCAATTGTCGATTTTCTCTGCATTTTTTCTATTAGTGTGCTCGTTCGCTATTGAGATCTCATATACCCAGTCCAGTGGCGTCGAATAGGCTTCTGCGATTTTTTTGCGGGGTCAGCATGACTGTGGAAAATGGCCACCTGTATCGCTGAAAGCGCCAGGGCTGTTTTGGGTGTATCTATCTCTGCGCTTGAAATACGGGTGCGGACTTTGCTTGACTCGCCCCTGAAGCGAATCTACAGCGGCGCCGCACTACGCTGGCTATACTTGGGTGACATTCGACTATTTTCGGAGGTAAGAAACACTATTTATTCGTATGCTGAACGCCCGATCGATGGGCGTACCGAACGTGGGTGCGCGCACGCCTTTGAAACCCAGTATGTCACAGATTGTGCTTCATAATACAAATGCCAATTCAGATTAATAATAGTAATTGACAATATGCTGCAAAGCTATGAATAATTGTCGAAGCGCCCCTAGTGTACGCGAGCTATTTACTACGGCACGAAGTACACAATACAAATTGTGTGACTCCAAAATATTATCCATTGTTCATCGTAGTCAGATCATATTCGTCGCGTATTATATACATTAAGTTCGATTACGCCTACGCTTAGAGTAAGCCTATGGGGCACGGAGCAAACGACTACGAACTGCTGTTACGCAGCATCACAACGGCAAATGTGATTAGAAACCTCGCAGTGCGAGTTCCCTCCCTCCATCCTAATGGTGAACTTTACACGTTCAATGATGACATCTAATTATTTCTAATTATATCCAGCGCTGCTCTGATTCTGTTCATTCGAAATGCTACTCTCACCAGCTGGATTTATCGTTGAGTTGTCAAACGCGAGCAGTAGCCACAGTGAGAGAAGCAGTGCATTTCGTTGCGCTGCCCCGAGTTGGGCTCCTTTGCCGATTTGCGCGTTGCGTAGAGGGGCCATTCTGCCGGAGCTGTTTTGAATGAGTCGAGGTTTTCGAGTTTCTCTCAGGTGTCCCCGGTTAGGGTTTACATTGTGAGAGTCATTAGGCTTAAATGCAGACCCAGCTACCTGACGTATTTATTCCAATCTACCACAAAATGTACGCATATTCGTTCAAAACGAATGTAGAATATGTTCATGTATGGGCATATACTGCCTTGAAAACGCGCCGGTACGACTGCTATTAAAACTAAACTATTTCGGGCTGACTCTCAGCCAACATTTAATGTCCACGGTACCGCTTTTGCATTGCTTCGCAAGACGGGCCCCTAAATGTACGACTGCTATTACTATTTTTTTTTTAAAGGGGGGTGATGGCATGCGTGAGCATGCCAACACCATGGCCGCCCCCTCTTATGGAACTGTTGACGATTACTATTACTACGAACAACGACTATTACTACTACTACCTCTAAAATCGATAGCTGACCAATTATTTCTTTTGTCTAGCTAATACAATACGGACACTTGTAGGTGTGCGTAGGTCTCCGACGCCCCAGCAGATGTCAAGAAGCTTTGAGAATTAGAAACTGCACTAACCGAAGCTGCAGCTGCAGCTATTCATTATCTAGCGTGAGTGACTAGAGAGCCAAATGGGAGCGAGCTCAAGGGAAAGAAAATCGCTGAACGGTCTGTCATAGCTTGACTGTCTCAAGACGGTGGTTCGGTGGTGATCCGCTCCGTATTCAACCGTAGCCATCATGCTTCCGCTTCAACAAGCTTCGGTCTGTGCCATGTCGCGTAAGTGATTGCTTTTGTCTGCTAAGTGAACTGGGCAGGCAGCGGACAATGGTAACCTGGGGAAAAGCACCGCAGCGTGAATAAACACATAAAAATTATGCAAAATTTGCTCTGCTCAAGAAAACGCGTCGAGTCACCTTGAAGTTGTCGAAAATCGTATTATTTCTACAATGTCTCTCACTCTGACAGTATTTGAAGGCTCTAAAAATGATTCCTTGGTGTGGGCACAGATGCGCTGCCCGTGCCACACATATATATATATATATATATATATATATATATATAGCAATTCACGGCCTCTAATATTGTGCAGCAAATGCTCTCATTCTTTTCCTAACGACAATGGGACTCCTGTTCTCATAGCTCGTGCGAAGACCATAGATGTACGTTTATAAAGCTCAAATAAATACGTTTTTGATGGGAAACAGTCTCCTATTTATTTAAATAACAAGTACATAGAAACGTCAGAGTATAGAAACGCCACCCAAGTACAATAGAGCACCTTGGGTGGACACTGCTAATGTTGCACGATTGCTCATATCACTATACGCTCTTGCTTAGTAGCTTACTGCATCGACAAGTCATAAACAATTGATTAATTGTTTTTATCGTAGCCGAATCAGTCCGAAGAAACGCCTTCAGTCTGTTTGTTCACGGATTGCGAACGGAGGAATTCTTCGGAAAGTGAAGTAGGTTCGGAAAGTATATTGGAGAGACTTGCGGCGCCATAGGTACTAGGACAGAGAGCCTGCTTGCTTGTAAGACCGCGACGAAGTAATAGGGCCAACGAAGGAATAGGCTTGAAGTACACAGGGTTAACTTCGTCCGGAGGGTTTTCACGTAGATAAATTGAGACTTTCGTGCAGTTGTATCCTTGACCAGTCCTCTACGGCGATTAAGCTCGCCATTCTTCTTGGGACGGCGGACCTAAAGCTCAAACGATCGATGCCTCCTACGGCTTCTAGAGAAGAGCGTCTCAAAGCGTTAAATATTGGATTTTTCGCACCTTTCGCACCTAACTATAACTGCTAAATCCCGGTCCATCCGGCTATTTGTATATTAGCCAAGCTAACATTGAAATCGTATTTGTACATGTATGCCTGTCACTGCGCATCTACAACGTAGTACAAGATCACCATAGCTATTATCGTAGCCGCTGTTTGGCGCCAAAATCGAATAAGATGTCTTTGTGTAGACAACCGCGTTCAGCGACTTCACGATGATCACCCGCCGCCGCCGCCTCCTCTGGTTTCTCTGTGGAACTCTACGGTTCATGAAGATGAGTCTCCCGAAGAGACGAAGATTCCCCCCGCGATACGAAGAAGAGAAAGAGGGTTCGCACGTCATCCTCACCCGACGAACTCGTGGGGCGCTTGAACTACCTCCACGAGACGGGTTCAGCCGGTCGCCGATCTCCCCAGGAGCCAGTGCACGTCGGCGCAAACGCCAGTTGTTAGTGGTTCATTGTCTTCTTCAACCGCAGGCGATATTTTCCATACGGAAAATCAGACTCTGGAAAGAGCGCAACAATTTCGATCCCTGCTGTAATGGCGCCGTCCACACTCCTCTTCACGCTTCTCCTTGGAGTTTCGCAAGTTCACGGTAAGATAGTTCATTATATTATTTATCATGCTTGCTTTTCGAGTGGTTGAGGAATATTGTTCACAATAACTTGTAGGCTATTATTAGTCTTATATAGATATCTGCAGTCGCTAGAGTGGTTCTGGGGTACAACTGAAATCAGTCGGCTTGAACGTCCGACATTTTCCGAAAAAGACAGTTATTAGACAGTGACAGGATTTAAGCTGGGCATGCACCCTAAAGAGCAACTAGTGCAAATCACACTATCATAATAGAACAAATATCTACTATAACACATAAACAGAATATCTCTACGAAGGGCGACGTTACGTCTTACGCGTGGAGTGATGTGCTTATTGAAGCCAAGGATCGTGCTGCAAATATTGCTCATCTGCCCATCTACGGCCATATACGTTGTGTTGGCTTAACTCGTGGAGACACCACGTCTCTTATATTATAACATGCTAAACGCGCTTATGAAAGCATCTCGTCATATGATCATAAATTGGTACCCGTAGACAATACCGGGCTCAGTCACAGTTGATACCGGGCTCAGTCACATCACTATCTCGATATTAGTTAAAGCCTTCAATTTCGTTTGATCCTGGTGAGGTTGAACGACTGGTGTAGGAAGGTCCTCGTTGTGTGAGTCGTTATATAGCCGCACCTGGGAAGGTGACTCCAGGTGATTTCTACCCGATAGAAAATTCCACCAAAGATGAACGGTATGAATGACTTCTCTTTGCTGTTCGGCGTTTGCCCATAGTGAGATGCGGTAACACAGACCTTTGACGGTAACCTAGACTGCATCTGTTCTACAACTGATGGCTATTTGGGGCCCTTCCATTCCATGTGCATGTGTATATCTGAGACAAACTGCATCTGAATAACGCCTCAACAATACAAAATCACCCAACAGCTTTGGCGATATCGTTACCTATAGGTGAGGCCATGTTTTTCATGGATTGAAGCTGACACATTCAAAGCTCAGGCCATATTTTTTTGGGTTCATTCAGCCAATGGAGTTAGTTCTCAGGGGTGTCATTCTATTTTCTGCGGCATTATCCATGGCGCGGAGTATATTCAGCACATAAGGAAAACAAATGCGGATAGGAACGCAGTAGATTAACAGGCAGATCGCGTCCACGATTCTCTTGGAAAAGGACGCGGAGTTCCGATCGAGACACAGCAGCAGGATGTCCATGTGAGACAGCATTATCCTATATATATATATATATATATATATATTCATAATGCAAGCTGTGAGGACACAATATCGAATTTAATTTATTTAACTTCCCTCCAAGGGCGTGAAACCACTTAGTCTGTATGTCTTCAGAGCCCTCCAGGGGGGATGCCTTTAGTTAAGCTAGATCAGCCTTCACGAATAATGGGGCGGTTAGCCAGCCTAACCTAACCTCCCTTCTGACCGAGCTCGTCGCAGGACGTTCGACGAATATACAATAGGAGTTGCAGGACGGGGAATACGAACGGTAACGCGGTGGAGATCTCATCCGGTAGGGGCTCATTAGAGAGATAATATATTCAGGAGTGCATAAGCACAATGGTCCATTCTAACATTCGGTTAAATTTCAATATCTATTATATCATAATAAGCAGCAACGTCAGCCAATGAAATCAACTGTGAAACTGGTATCAGCTGGGGACATTAACCGAAGCAGGTTGGAGATTTCCGTAAGAAAATTCGATGGAACTCCCGATGCAGCTGAATGTCGGCAATGCTGACTCGGTTTGAGATCAGACACGTACTGTTTCTATGATCATTGAACGGACGCATGCTAAACAAATGGTCTCGCCAATTACCTAAAAGTAAAAGGGACATTTTCTAATTGAAATTACAAACCTCCAACCCCTATTAATCAATCATCATGCTGTAAACATTTGATGTAATCAACGAGCAATGCCACGTAACAATCTAATCTCTAATCGCAATTATATAAAATTGCGCCTAGCAACGAGTCCTTTCAAGCGACACTGGAAACGACTCCAGCCGAAGTGTCTCTATTCTAGTGGTCCCCATTGTAATCGAGAAAATCGTGCGGACCAGTTTATTTATGTGTTTGAACAAGCATGAGCTTTATTAAAATTTTGGTTACTGTCATGGCCGAAACGATCCGGGACAGTAGCGCTAGATACCTGATTCGAACATGGGTGCCCCTGCTCTGTCGGAGTGATGTAATTAGTGATATAATTCTTTTATAATTGACTAATATTGTATGCCTTGATGTAGGACTATGTACATATACTAAGAACAATAGGAGCGATAAGTACAGGCCAAATGGCCCAGCGCTGTTTCCAAATCGCGAAATGGCATTTGAGGATAATACCATACACTGGCATGTGATGGTACGAGAACACTCGAACAATGGTCTCCTATATGTACAGGCATAACTGCGATTTACAATGAACACGGTAGAAGGGCGCTACTGAGGGGTCCTCTCTAAAGACTGAGAAGATGATTTTTGAGTGAGGTTTTAAACTTGTTAGGCAGATCCTAGTTCTGAGGTCGGACGCGAAGACATCCCGCTCCCCAGACGCTCTTATGACAAGGCCACGACTGCATAAACGAGTTCGATGGCGCGGTATTTTGAACGATAAGGACTGACTGGCACGTGTCTCTCTCGAGGGGCCGAGTATACTCTAGTTTAAGGACCAGCGGAGCGATTTCGTGAATGCTTTTGTATATTGCGATCAGTATGAGAAATTTGATTAACGAGTGTATGTCGAGGACACCTGTTCCTGTGCGCTCACAACGACCCTCTAAACATAGGCACGAACCGGTTTGTCGGTCATCTGTAGACGGTACTTCCTGTCATTTGCGCAGGCCGTCCAGAATTTCTCGGCGTGGATACTGTGCGGGAGATCAGGGAATGTGCCGTAGAGCAGGGTGCAGGATGAAGGACCACTAATATTCTTAATGATTCAGGACGAATTTCTGACGAGAACGTGAAAACATAAACATTCGATTGCGTCTATAATACAGGACTCTAAGGCTATACTATTCTCCTAGATTAGATAATGTCATTGTGTCTTATCAACTGGTACTTTCGTACGAAACACAGTGACATATTTCAAAAATTTTCATATTTCTCATATTGGTCCAATGAGAGAGGAGTGTTTGACGAGAAGGACGGTCCTCTTTGTTATATTTATGCTGGATTCGTTGCCTACGAAGCGCAGAGTCCTCCTAATAGCAAACATGGATGTCCAATGGACGAGTTCACCCTATTCGAGCGGAGATGGCTCATCTCATCCGAAATCTCGGAACGACGTCACCCAAGAGCAGAAATTGAATTCAAGGGTAAGAAGGAGTCTCCAATTAGAGACTCCGAAATCGAGATCTCCACCCGAGGTGCAACCGGACCAGAGTGTTCGCCGCTCTCTATTCGCCACTCCCCTGTGAAATGCGATACAATTATTACTTGCGTTTTGTGAAAGAACCACCGCCTCGGGCAAAACGATATTTTTCAACTTTGATAGACCCCATTGTTTGGATACGCTCGACATGAGGGATGTGGACAATAAAATAGCTTGGCTCCATTGAGCAGCAACGGCAGTGTGACACGGACATGATAGCGATTTAGGTTTAATTTCATGTTTCGGTGATATATTTTGCAATGTATGGTCGTTGAAAGTAAATACCCACATAAACTTTGCAGGGAACTACCGCAGGGAACTATGTTTTGACGTGCTGATAGAGTGGTGAGAGCGTTTCATGGGTGTTTGCCTCATAGTTACGTATGCTGATAAGTGGATGATTACTTTAAGGTGGGCTAAAATAAAGCCGGTACTAATTGTCGGCGGTGATCGTCACAAGTACTATAATGTCATGGCTAAACCCGAACTCAAATCAATAGCGAATGTAAATAGTCGATCCGTTCATAGCTCACTGTAGTTTACCCCAGCGGCAAACGAAAGTTTGCCACCGCACAATGCAAACGCAGAGATGTTAAGCTACCAGAAGCTTCACTTTTGATGCCGTATACTGGTGAATTGATTCGCTGTTAGGCGGCAGCTGTTCCACAGCAAATGCAGCTACCGAAACGTCTGATAAGACGCTTGACAAGACGCTCGAATAACGCACAGCTAAGGTCGATTTCTGAGCGCTCTATGCGTATCGCGGTGACCAGCCACGTAGGCATTCTATACAGGAATCTGCTCGCTCTGTAGCTAGACTAGGCGCGCGGGCTAACATAGAATGTCAACTGGAATCCGCCTTTCTAAGCCGGCCAAGTCTATACGGAACTCGTGCGAGTACTGTTCGACTGCACAGGCTGAAGTATAATGCGCGGCATGTCATTTTGATACGGAGAAGATAGCACTGAGCTTGCTATAAGTGTTCAATCTAAAAGGTAACAAAACCATTAACCAGGAATATATCGATGGTGTATCTCCGTGTAGGGTTCCTGCCTTTGGGTCAGGCAAAGCCTGGTGTATCTATAACGATCTCGAAGGCACCGGTTCAGGCGCCGGCCGCACCTGTACAGGTCGCACCAGTTCAGGTGGCACCTGTACAGACGGCACCTGTACAGTTCCACCGAGCTCGTACCCAATCGTACCAACCATTCCACGACTTCATACAGTTCAAGAGAAACGCTTTCGCCTCGCTACTGGGCACACTTATACGCAGAGCCGGTTCGCTCTGCCGTCCGAAGAGCTGCGGCTCCTTGCGTCCGCCCTCTCAAAGGTTAGTCGCCTTACGGACATATAAAATACTTACTACTTATTGGTAGATAGATTCTTCAGTTGAATAAAGTAGAGCATGTAACATTCCGTACCAGCCGTCATTGCACGAGTTAGTGTACTGTATATATATATATATATACATATATATATATATATATATATATAATATTATATATGTGTGTGTGTAGGGAGAGAGGGTTTTCTATATGCCTTTGCTTGTAAGGGTTTACAATCCTCAAAAATTATTAACGCTTTATAGTGGATCCTCGATTAAAGGCCTCCCCCTGGTTCTTACCAGGTGCATAAATTACAAACACATATTGGCTGAGACTCAGCCTGAAAACCTTTAAACCTTTTATATTACAAACAGAGACACAAAATGCCGCTCGACCTCAAGCAAGAGGTTAGCCAATAGACGTGAGCTTCGATGCGTGATAAAAAGCCTGTTCTCAATGAAGATATCAGTAAAATTAATAACTAGAAGATTTGTTTTCGTCCCAATGTGCTTGGTAGACATTGCTGCCGATCCCAGGGAACCTGCTGTCCGCTGAGGCCCATCGTCGTCAAGCCGGTGAGTTATTCACTTCATATATCTGTAATATTAATTCGTTATTGTATATAGAATAGGAGATTTGACGGCATCCATTACTAAGTCTGATAGGCGAAAAATGAGGGAAAAAATCAAGCAAGATATACACATCACGAGATAACCCCTCGACATGACTTGGTTGGACTCCTTTAACGTTCAGGGTTACATATGCAGAATGACAGCATAAGTTGCATCCACATCCATCTGTAAATAATTACGAATGCAACAGACGATCGCCGTATTGTAAGTATTCATGGGTATCATTAGGTGACGCAATCACCTCGTTATCTTAAACAAGTTAGCTGGGTCCCAAACTAAGAAGATCAGCCTAAACAACAAAGATAATCGCGAGGAGCAATGGAGAGATCTGACTAGTGTCTACACTGCGTTCACAAACAGCACCAAAGTGCGAAAGTGTGCCAACATACAAATGACATTTGTCAATTCAAGTTACAAGTTACGATATTGCAAAATATCAGCTTCTAACTCTGCCGTAATCGTTTCAGCCTGTTCCTGTGGCGGTAGCACCGGCTCCGCAGCCGGCTCCGCAGTTCGTCCGTCCTCTACCAGAACATCCCGGTACCTATGTATTTAGCTTAATTTGAACTTACTTAATTGACGTATATTTGTATCGTAAGTAGCTGATACTAGAGACTCCTGCTGGTACCTAACTGTTAATGTGAACTTTAATGGTTGAATGATAAAGGTATATATCACTGTGTATACTATAGTGTCCATCGTCTTGTAATCTATTGCAAATGTCGGGATCGGGGAATCATTGCAGTCGGCCAGACTTACAATAAACATATCTGTCCATCCATATAAATACAGGCGGCAAAAAGTTATAGGCATTCGAGGGAAACCGAATCAACTCTGTGAACAATTTGGAAAGGCATATAAGGAGGCCAATCCAGCTGTCAGCACTCTTTGGAAGAGGGGCGTGTGTCCACATTTTGTTGATTTGAGTGGTCTGACCTGCGGCATAAAGCTGAACCGCGGTAAGCGGATGGACCAGGCTGACAAACATCCTGTGTCGTCGAGTAATATAACACAACAGCACTGCCAGTGCTGTTTATGACGAGGACATTTCTGTTGGTGTAATTAATTTAAACAGACTTGAATGAATTATCTTTGAGACTCTGCCATACGATACGGTATGTAATCTATGCTGGTTGCCTTCAATGGGAGCTTGTCGACGTCTAATCGCACGACCTTCTACGCGAAAGGAGATTTACCGTAATTGTTAATGATTCAATCCCCAGGGCTAGCCACACCTTTGCTGGATGCCTCCGAAGGCACGGGGGTTGGGAAGCGGTCCTTCTCTTCTGTTCATTTACTATGTAAAGCGGGTCGTACAAGCGAGCCTGTCCCGCACTACGTGCATGCTGACTATGTGAAACTGTGGTGTGATTCATAGATGGGGAGAAATTATCGACTGGGTATTGTTGATTTCCTCAGTGAAATAGAAACTGCAAAAAATCTCTAATAGTCAAAAAATCTCTAATCCACGACCGCATGACAATTTCCAGTCCGAATTAGTTGCGAAAAATTGTACGTGATGAATCTGTTTGACTGTCGATTTGACCTGACTCGTATTAGTAGCCGGACGATCTGTAAACAAATTACTCAATTGTACTATTCGAACTTCCATTTACGGCTGATCCCCAGCACATCCTCTGTCAAACAATTCTCCGTATTATCTACGTGATAGCATTCGACTACGAGAATTTTCGAGCGCCAAATCTGTGCAAATCCTTAGGCAACAGCAGGATAGATATTAATACGAACATGTATCTGACCGCTGACAGATGTGGTACACAAAGTTCTGTAGGCTGTGAATTAATTTTGCCAACGGTACTTGCAATATTTGCGTCTAGTTATAAATTCTCGTAACGTTCTTGTCAAATACGTTGAAAAGTGGCCTGTGCCCTTCAGTCAACTTAACTGGGCTGTAAATAGGCACCTTTGCGATACCAATATAGAGCTCTTTCATGACAAAATTAGGTGGTGGCGAATTGCGTTTATCATGCTTAAACGCAAGTGATACTCACTTAACGACCGACTGGATGGCCCGATATTCAACCTATGAGGCAAGCGCCTTGAGGTACAAGTTTCTGATTCTGTTGTTGGTCTACTTCCAGCCGTGCCGCGACCCTGTACCGACCACGTACAGCCGGAGCACCACGTTGCAGCTCCGGTGGTCGACGATCCGGAACCATCTCATCCACGATACTAAGGATCAATACGAAGCGTCTTAGGCCATTTATTAAGCCGTTGTTGTCACCTCTGTAGAAATTAGACGTATTAAGAAGCTTTCTTTATTAAAGCTTTTGCTTATGCAGCAAAGTAATATTGACCTTCATGGAATAGAACCGTCGAACGATAGACGCACCTTTGGAACGTTTAGACGCACCGTGAAATGCGCCGAACAATGCATGTTTTGCCTCCGGGTGGAATCCGTTTACATATTCAATGCATACTGGCATCCCTTTAGCCCCAACTAGAGTATTAAATTAAAATAAAGTTAATTAATGATACTAGAGCAAAATGTCCCTTGTTTCTGTTCAGCTGAGTTCAGTCCTTCTACTATTACTGGTTGGGAACGTACCCGATAAGCATATTTTTAGTCTATGAGACGTACTCTACGGCATTCACTATTATTATTATTGTTGTTAATTCTGACTACGAATTATTATTATTATTATTATTACCTAACTTGTGTGTTTCAGTATATGTTTGAGCATTTGCCTTACATCTACCATATGCAGAGGTTCGCATAAAAGGCGGGTGTAGTACCCTGGCCGTTGCAGATAACTAAAAGTAAAGAGATCCCGATTTTAGAATGTTCAGACACTACAATTGTACGTGCTTGTTACATGGTAATAAATGCGGTATAATTATTATTATCATTATTAAGCGCTGCTTGTCAGATCATTCGATTTCACCCAAGGAAGGAATACTTTAATTGGGTGGTACGTATGGCCGATGGCGTTTTTCTGTATTTAAAAACAGGACCGTTTCATCGGCGTCTGGATGAACTATTGACAGGTGGTAATTAGTGAATCCGTGTATAGGTTCATAGACGACGACGACATCTCCCTAAAACAAGATCGAGAGCAAGACTAACAAGTTCGTGGGCATAGGCATCGTTGCAGTTAACCCACTTGGACTTTTAATTTATACCTATAATAGTATAGGCGCATTCTAACCATCTGCACAGGTTAGGTTTCGGTTCAAATCCAGACCTTTAGTATTATATCGCGAAAACTGCACATCTCCCCCAGAAACGACAATTCGACTTATTCACCGTTGTGCTATTTGTTGGTACAGCTTGCGATATTACCGTCTCGATCGACGAAGAATTAATTTCCTTTAACCTGTCATATGATCTCAAATTGGTCCGGTCTACATAGCATGAACCACTGCAGGTTGAGGAAGAGCAGCACAAACATAAGCCAATTACTTGTTCAGGAAGGATTATGAGACTACTTACGTAGCGATACAACTGTATTCCATTTCATTACGCTCGTATCGAGAGTAAAATGGAAGCGAAGTAGATTACTGGAGATTTTCACAGGGTATAGATTTCCGCGTACACGCTGGTCACGGGAGCAAGTCGACAATGCATACATGACTCGGGCGTGAATCCCAGTATCTGATTGGGCTCCGCTTCGAGAGTAAACAATTCTATTCGAATATCCCCTTGAATAATAATGATGCAACGGCTGAGATTACCTTACTGCGTACTTAAATTATTACGTACAGCTTTACATATAATGTGTGTACTTGCATGAACTTGTACAGCAAACAGTATATATATATATACACATTATTAAATTAAATGATAGTTAAATGAACTGATCTAGTGAAAAATATATGTAGTTTCACAAAATTATCATTCGGGGAAATCTTAATCGTTGTGTACGTTTGCTTTGCCTGGTCAGTGACTCACTGAACAGGACTAGCTAAACTGATTTAGGCTCTATGAGTGCGCGGGTCGAACAGGCCACAGGAGGTGCGAATCGCAACTCACGCGCGGCCTTTCTCGCTGCGTCGTAGCTACATCCTTGTGACACATCATTCATTCATGTGACCTTCCGGAGACGAGTCACATAAGAACAAATAAAAACAGGAGTGTAACTTGTTCACAGGGTGATTGTGTGCTGCGTGCGGGCAGGTTATGGTGGTTAAAGGAGGCACTATCAAAAGGAGTTTTGTGGAGTCCAGAGGTTCAAATCTGAGTGGAGCCATGCTTACATTTTATAGGCAGTATCTCCGCAATAAGATTTGAGAAGTAGTAGTGATAACTAATACGAGCACAATAGTGGTTCACGGACCGGAAGTGGACAGAGGTCGTAGAGAGGAAGTCACAACGGACCGTCCAGAATGACGTCTAGCTAGACTCTGATGTTCTGATACATTCTACATTGTAAACATGATTATATTATGATAAATGTCGCATAGCATTGTGTGATAATACATCGCAATACATTTATGAGAAAAAAAATAGAAAAGGGATCTGTTAGGACACTGTCGAGCAGACCAAGAAGCATTCACACATCCAGCACGGCTCTCAGCGAACGGTAGTTCTTTGAAATAAAATCGAAATTTACTTTGCCAGACCCCGGCGTAACTGGTTTTACTGTTGTAGTTTTGTCGGAGGGAAAATGCGGTATGACAACGCGAATATATATATGTATATATGCATTATATGTATATATATCTATATATCTATATATATATATATATATATGTTATAACGGCGAAAACCATAGTTCAAAGTTGCGTAATGGTATTGCGAAACAACCTTCGATTTGAGAGTTTGTTGAATACTCGCCATATAGTTGTTTGAAGCATAAAAGTGCTTTTGACCTCACTTGACGCACGTGTTCGCTACACTCGCTAGAATATCAACCAGCACAATTGTTCTTCCGAGTTTTGACTCTGGGAAAAAACACCCAAAAAGAACAGTGAAATAAACTTTCTTCTATATTAAATGCCAAAAATAAAAGGCGCAATCAAAATGATCGACCTTACGATCGAGTTTCGTTTCGGGTCCAGCAGCTTTACCGAGCTAAATGCACTATTTGACAAGTGAATCAAGAGATGTATTATTATTAGCAACATTTATGTCAGCATGCCCCTGTAGGTTTCACTGGTAATCAATTGCTATTGTTCTACACTTCGAATTGGGAAGAACGCTGAAGTCTAATTGATGCAATGTGACATATGATGTCGGCATGCCACTGTACTAATTCGCCCTTATGATATAAAGAGCCAAATAAAACTGGGTGGACTGTGGCGTCAGCGGCCGTTCAGGCCTCGTCTAGGTTCACTTAATTGCTTCGAGCGCCATTAACTGCGACACTATCTATCCGCAGAGATCAACAACAGGGGTCAATGGACCCGATCTATAATACAAGACGTTGCTTCCAAATGCACTGAACCGGCATGTGAACCTTCCTCTGTAACTACCCACTCGCCCACTTGAACAATCGAGGAGCGCAATTTCGCTTCAGTTTGCTAGTGCAGTTTACGCCAAACAGAGCAGATCGCCTCTAGGAAACTGAGAGCTGAAGTTTGATCGTTCCGCAGTCAAACATTATCTGATTACGTACTACAGCCTGTTATATTCGACGGTCACTTTAATACCTTGATGGCCCGATCTCCCCCTGCCGTATGTCCGCTGTATGTGCAAGACACAGTGTAGAGAATTGGATACTTCCGTTAACTGATTGACATAACACTCATGTCTGAATAGGCTATTTAAGCACATGCTCTAGTTCATCGATCGTGTCCTATTGTATGCATTATTTTATTAGATAATAAATAAAGAGAATCGTGAATCTTTCTCCTGAAGGGACCGGTCTATCCAATGCAAATTTTGGATCCATATAATGACTAAAGGCGAAGCTACTGGTGGCCGAATTGTGACGACGTTATTATTTTTGGCTTTTGAAATATTTCATATAGCGCTGACGAGGAGGTGAGTGTTTTTTGTCTACGAACGAAAGGACTTGTTCTTCAATTTGACAAAATTTATCTGTATTAGCTATTTCGTCGCCTATTTGTTAACATTACCCCCAACAGCGTGCGGCGTTTCTTTCCCAGTATCACATTAGTCTCCATACGAAAACGTAATCAGAATGACGATAAAGAAATTTCTTATCTGCTGGCCCGTAACTGCCTGGACGGATGATTTGAACTATGAATAGCTGTGACTTGAAAAGCTGAAATTGTTACTGTTTACTTCAATGTAAAGGAAAACTTTTGAAATTTCAGCTGTTGTCGAAGAAGTGCATTTCGAAATCAAGGTAGATACTTTTTGGTTTGAGTTTCAGTTTCAAAATCAAGTTTTTTTTTCGGAGCTGCAATGTACATACGCTTTAGTTTTTGATAAAAAAAAGAGTAAAATAAAGGGGGTTTTTTGCACCTTAGTTCACACTGATAATAAAAACGTTGCGTATAAATGTACGATATTCGAAATGAAATTGCACAGTTGACGATATAGCGTCAAATATACATATATACACAATCCAAACATTACAGTGTCAACAGTATGTGTAGCCGTCACAGTTATCACAATTATTTCACAGTGTTCATAAAAAATTCTTCAGCCACCTCTGCAAACTTTTTTGCTGACTTGAGTGAACGAATCTCATGAGGAAGCGGTGTCCAGACCGTTGGCAGCTAGATTCTCTTGTGGCGAATGGTATCACAAACTCAGTTGGTCGGCGGGCTGTTCGTCTCCTTACAGCCACTAACGGAAAAGCAATATGGCAATTGCTGCGTAGCATTTTGGTAGGAATGACTGAAGATGCTTATGCCATGTACGAGTATCATGTAAGGTTATGCCAACACACACTTCACCGACTCAGACCATGGCTTCTGTCGACAAAGTTGCACCGGCACCACCTGGACTGACCTCTGTGGTAGACGGAATAACGAGATGTTCGTCTTCTTGACATTGATCACTAAACCGAACTCTTCAAAGGTACCAATCATGTCCTCAATCCTCTCAAGGGCCGCTCCTATAACACGTTGGACTGAGGTCGGGCGAATGCGGAACAAGAGAGATGTATCATCTGCATATGCAGCAGCCTTCCCACATCCAAAGCCCATATTTTAAGCAGAACGAAGTTGAAAAGGATGATAAACATAAATGGACCCAAGGTAGAGGCCTGCGGAGTACCAATGTCCATCACACACCAATCTGATTCCACGCCATCTGCCTTCACCGCCTGTCTTCGTGCACTGAGGTACGACTTGAACCATTCAATAACCTGCCTGCCGCAACCAAGGCACTCCAGAGCCTGCAGGAAATACGATTGCCGGAGGCAGTTGAAAGCTGAGGATAAGTCTAGAAAAACTTCAAGGCATAATAGCTTGTTTTCGATCGCGTCCGAAATCTCCTGCTACATCGCATTCGATAAGCATGTATGTCACATTTATCGATAACTTCGTCTAACCCTGAGTCGATCTAGAGGACTCCGCTCGGTTGACTGGGAGCATATCCACAGGCGGTAGAACTCAAGCCGTAAATCAAATAATAGAGAGACAGCTCCACTGCGTAGAACCTGGGTGCAGAGAAATAATGTTCGCCCGATTGAATTACAGCGTTCCATTATCGAAAAACTACAGAGGACCCTTGAAGAAGATAGCATAAATATGCTCAATGTAAAGCCGTGGGAGCGGTGGAAACATAAACAATTGCATGTTCACAAGAGACGAGACAGCTGTAAAACGGAGTCGCCTCTATTTGATCGAGCTCCGTGTTACAATTGAAAGTCCATCCTGATGATGATTTCTTACTTAACATCCAACTCGTACGGCCTTAACACCGTAGTTATGACCTTCTAGAAAATGGGCAGACAATCGACTTCTGTGTGTCTCTTTGACCACTTCTTAGTTGAACGAGTTTGAACTCGTTAGCTATATATCCTACGCGTGCGCTGCACCCAAATCAATCTCGACGAGTTGACAATAGATATAATTTAGTTACCTGCACGAATGAGCTTGTACCAGTGAGCTTCACGTACTATGCTCCACCTTTCAGTTTAAATATCACACCCAGCGGAAGACGCCAAACATCGTAACAGTTCAACTGTACAGTGTGACCTGTATTATCAAGACAAATTATTTAGAACTGCATCTATAGCTCTACTGCACGAGCGGTATCTTTGAAGTTGTTTTTCTCTTACATTTCTTCCGTCTGAGAACCCTCGCCCACAGTAGCGATTCATAAACACGACTTTAGTTTTGTCGGATGGCGTATTGTGGATAGTGGCAAGCTCCGCGGTGGCCGACCTCTAAATCCACAATCCGCATAATCATCCCTTGCAGAATGTGCTTGTTTCTACAAACCTTCGAAGGGCAAACCCACGGTGAGGTCTGAGCCGAAGTGTCATAGAAATGACACAGTGTTCACCATATATCACCCGCACCACTTGTTACGAGGTGATATTCAACTCGTTGCATCACATGCAAGGTTGCATAAAAAGGGCTGATGATTCAACAGAAAGCACGCAAGGGCGGGTAAATAATCTGTTTACACTGCACGAGTGGATACGTTGTACAAAATATCCTATGACGAGGTCAACTGCTGGTGATTTTTCGAGTCAATCTCGGCTATCGGCATGAATCACGCGGATGGCTGGCTGTGTCCGTCTTCGCTAAATTGTCGGAGGGCGAAGAGTGCGCAGGTAATAGCCACGTCGCCCTTGGCAGATTAAGGGCCGTTTAAGCGCGACTTTGTGGAAGAATTCTCAACGTGGGTGAGTAATGCATTTAACTCAGGCTAATGTACTGACTCTGTTTAAGCAGATTTGGTTTGGATGTTAATCTACCTCACTGCGCTGACTTGATGACATATTCTGTGTTCAGGTGAACAGTTCATCCATGCCCTGTCGCCGCGTTTATTTGTCTGCAACCTAGTATCCTGGTAGTCAGGGTGTATGATATAATAATCCAAATATAATCAGTATATATATATATATATACGTACTGATTATATTTAGCATATGAACATGAAAATCCTACCTGAAAATGGGTGGTCAGGGTCTTCTCATCCTGTCATTCGATCATCCTTGGTTTCGTTAGATAGAAATCTCCATTTGCCATAAAAGCAGTAAACAAGCATATAACAAATTGCAATCTAGTAATTCTATTTGAGATACCCTAGGGTCCGAGAGTCATCAGTTAGCCGGTATCGAACACGACATTGACACAGCATTGTTACCAGCATCATACGGGAACCCTGAAATAGTCCCATCCCTGCTCATTTCCAGAATTCATAGTCTAAAGATTACTTGAGTATTTATTAAATAAATTAGTCTAACGACTCATTTATTTGATAAATACTAAATTCGATGCATCTATGTTCATTTGTTGTTTCGTAGGCTATATGCCGACATCTGTCGAATAGAGAGACACATTGAAAACACCCAACGCATATATACTTGCAGACAATATTTAATCTTTGCTAGAAATTTATTAAGTTAATTTCATATGTGCGCCTAAACATAAATATAGCAATATGTACATAAGATTTGAATTTAATAGTGCTAAGCTAGTAAATAAATAAAGTAAGGTCCTAGAACGCGTACACCTTCATTCAATTGTTTCATTCCTAGAGAAAATACGCCAACTATGGGCAAGGCTTTGGACATCCTGCCGGTATACAAGCGTCATACAAGGCAGGGCCGGGCACCCCTCGAGTAACTCGCCGTCCTCGGCCGGATCGGCGATAGTTGACGACGGAGCACACAACCGCTACGGAGCACAACAAATGCCCAACGAACGATCGCTGTTGAATTCGAGCGGTCGCCTCAGATCGTTTTTAGGATGGCCTTCTTGGGATCTGCCTCGTCAGCCCTCCGTGGCCTAATCGACAAGTCCCAGTTTATGCGACCGACCCGGTTGCAGATCGATCATACACGACCTCTTAATATTTCGATTTTCTTCATAGCAGTCGAATTTGATCTCAACCCATACCTATCTTTCTCTCTGTCTCTCTCTCTCCAAAGACCTATTCGATAAAGGAGTTAACTACACCATATGCTTTATCGATTCATATATGGCTGTTATATTTGTGTTTATCGCGTGTTTGTGCGTGCCGTCTACAGGCTCATGTATTTCATCTCTTATGATATGTTCTTTTGGCGTTCTTTGTTTGTTTGTTATTATTATTATTATTAGTATTATTATTATTAACTTAACGTTAACTTATAATTAACTTATCGTTAACTGATAATTAGTTCGTTTATAGTCTAGATTACAAGCGAGTTAAGTTGTTTCGAGTTATTTCGACACATTAACCATTTTGAGATTATTTCGTGTTTGCTACGCGCACGAGGCGGCCACAGTCCGTTGCGGTAGTCGTCATACAACCGAAATGATATTACTGTTGTTCTTATTTTTATAATACTTGGTAGTTTCAGACGCTGTAGACACCTCGTAGACGAGACAACACCGAATATCGGTCGAAGAGAAGTGCACACGAATTTTAGTTTCTTCCAATTAATGAAAATCTGAGCTGACTAAAGTTGAACCGCCGAGTCGGAGAACAGCGGCGTATAACCTCTTCAAGTTTGCCTAAAGTTAATTTAATTATCCGGCTGTTTCGTTGTATGCTGGATACATCTCGGACATCGCTATGGAGCTGTGTTATCTTCGATAGGATAACATCACGGACACAGATGTGGTGTCTGTGGTGCTTTCAGTACTTTGTTTGCATCTCGTATATGATTAGTGGCTAGATTTTGTGCAGTTGTTGACGCATGCGCTCTGTCGAGGAGAGGACCGCTGTTTATCAGATCCTGGGGAATGCTTGCCATCATTTGTAGACTATATGTATATGAATGTAAATATATATATATATATGCACGGTCTTGTTGGAACGAAGGGGACGCGGTCAGGATTTAATTACTGATCATCGTTATATGTTATTACCAGTTCTTCATTTGTCGTCCTAGGAAAGACGTGGCGAGAAAAGTTCAGTCACTAATCACCCTCGGGATCATCAGAGACGAACTGTGTGTGATTCTGAACTTGGTGGGTCTGTTAATGAATCAATGTGTATGTATATCAATCGTCTGTGTGGCGTGCGCACTGTGTTCGCCCGTGATTGCCTGCCTGTTTTCTTGCTGATTTGTTTGTTTTTGTTTGTTTCTATTCTGTGATCCCTGCCACCGTGAATCGG
Source organism: Stratiolaelaps scimitus (assembly GCA_019614645.1). Lineage (NCBI taxonomy): Eukaryota > Metazoa > Arthropoda > Arachnida > Mesostigmata > Laelapidae > Stratiolaelaps > Stratiolaelaps scimitus. The sequence continues at coordinate 1,787,581 of JABWDB010000018.1, read as the reverse complement.
GTAGAGGATCTGGCAAAAAGGAAGAACTTTTTAGCGAGAGGGGGAGGGGGGGGGTGGTGGTGATGCTCGTGTAGGGTCAGGGCGAAAGCACACGCGGACTATGTGAGTCGATTGGCTTCATCGAGTTCTGCCCAACAGTGGCAGCACTTAGATTATCGTTGTGTGCAGTGTGCTGGAGGAGATTGTTGTCCAATCGAGGAGAGCACGGGACTCCCTCTGCGCGGGTCGGGCCACAGCTCTTCTCGGAGGAAGCAGCAGTATGATTTTGTTCGACAGGAGTGCGGCGCTTCGTCGACCAACCACTATAGTTCACCACAGTGACGAGTGGCAACTTGACACTCAACCTCCCCCCTGTTCACACACACACACACGATCGATCTGAACATCTAGGCTTGTATTATAAATAGAGACATTTGATTGTTGTTTTTGTTTCCGTCACAGTCGCTTCTGGTGTAGTCGTGACATGTCCTTCGTTCATGATCTGACCCATTGGCTACGCCGATGGTCAGTCGAAGTTCGTCGATCCGTGCCGCCGCTGACGTCTATGGAGTGTACGGGTAGAGGAAGGCGACCTGGCGGTCAGCTCCAATCTCGTTCTCCGCCTGACAGGTATAGCCGCCCATGTCAGCCCATTGAATATTCTTGATCTCGAGATCGCCGTTGTCTCGCACGTGGATTCGTTCCGCATCGGAATCGGAGATCAGCGCCTGGGTGTCCTCATTTACCCAGGTGATCACCGGGTTCGAGCCCTGCGCACGGCAGACGAGCACAACGCTGGAGCTGAGTGGCACCAGCTTGTTGTGGGTCCAAAATGTGATGCGCGCCGGCTTGCCTGATCAATACCAGAATAACGTCAGGAATACAGTTGATTGTCATTAATTAAGGTGCAATGCGTGTTAGACTAGGCAGATACTAGGCTGTGCGTACCGTAGAAGAGAAAACAAACGGCCTGGCCAGAAGTTTGCGAACTGAGACATGACAACACAGGTTTCGAAACAGCTGAACAGCTCTCTAAGGTGTCTATTGCTAAAACTATACCTATTTACCCATTCATTGAGGACCGTTCCCAAGTTACACTATTTCTAATTGCTATATCTCCCCCCGTTTAGAATTACCGTAGACAAGAATGATTGGGTAGATGTAGAGAGAACGCTACGCATACGCCGACTTGAGCGGCATCCTGCTTTCAAATCGATTGTACATTACTTTCGAAGGTACAAGACGGCCTCACGCGACACCGGTACAACAAGTACAGTTAAGTACAGTGAACGATCGACCATCCGCTCGCTCATACAACCGAAGGCTTTACTAAAGATTATCGTCATCACGGCAATAGATAATACTGATCCTAAATCGAAGAAAGGATGGCACCAAAACGCTCACCGATGCGGTGCGATTTCTTGGCGTGCTTGCGGCAGCCAGATGAGACCATTGGGTTGGGCGATCGCGAGACCTGAAGCTTGTACGAGGCTGACTCCGTATGCTCGCTGGTGATGGCCATGCAGGTATATTCGGCTTCATCGTCAGCCGACGCGCAGTCAATGTACAACTTCGACTTGACGGTGGTGAGGGTAAGGTCGGTAGACTTAACGATGTCGGTATCGTCAAACGAGACCAGATTCAGGCTTTCACTATTATCCTGCTGGCCAAGCGTACGAGAAAACGAGAAAAAGGACCAACTTTTATTAACTTTTATTCGTCGGCACAGTGAGCGCTGTTACGGGCACAACGCGCTGGACGGCGCGTGTTTCGCTCGCTCGTCGTGAGACGGCCGCTTCAAGAAGGAACCGTGCCTTTTAGGCCGCCAGCTTTATGATCTTATGTCTACGAGAGCTGCCTTTCGAAGCTAGATTCGAGCGGCCGATTGAGCAAAGACGACGACGACGACGGTCGTTGACGATCATCAGCATTAATTACGCAGCGAGAGGGAGACAGGAAGCTAATTGCCGGCTGGCCTTAGAGATCTCCCCTAAATAAAATTGTTGGCTGTTTATCTCGTTATCTTCTCTATGCTCCTGCTTCTTTTACGATGCAGTGCCTATACCAGCGTTTCTATTTTGTTTGCCGGTTTTTGCTCTGCTGATTAAAGAAGATGACGATGTTGTTGTTGTATATCAAGCTTATAGGGGCCGAAGCCGGCTAGTTATGCTTCTTACCTGTGAGATCCTTTCTCCGTTCTTAAGCCAGTAGACAATCGCAGGGGAGGGCCCAGTGGCCTCGCACTCGAGGACGGCCTGGTCATCCTGGAAAACCGCTTGCTCAAGGGTTGTAACATTCACGATCAGGCGGCCGTGGCGACGTCGTTCGCTTCCTATAATAATACATCATACAAACGAACAATGGTCATAGTAATAACAATATGATTAGGGTCTATATGTAGCCCAATCGGACAGGTTCTTTAGTTGGATGAACGTTGTCCATTTGTGAACCTGATGGACGCGATCCACAAGAGCGGCTAAGGTGGCACCCGGTAGAACTGCCACCAGTATCGCCCATCGATGTCTCTCTCTCTCTCTCTCTCGCTTTTTCTAACTGTCTCGAAGCTGCCGGGTTGCGGCATTGGCACCTAACAGCTAATGGAGTCTCAAGGGGGAGAGGGCCGCTGGAAGAGGCGGTACCCAAGAGTCATCCAGGCGACTGATCTGACCGGCCGACCACGTGCGTTTTCCCGAGCTGCTCTCACCCGCAATGGCTGGACTAAACTGGACTGCACACAGTCGCATGATCACGTGCCAACGGACGAGCGTACGGGAACGCCACCGCCGCCGCCCCCCTCATGGTCCGGCATCCGTGGCCAAATACAGTACGATGTTTGTTCGCCGGCGTCAGTGAGATGATTGCCCGCCCATAGTATGACAATGCCATATGACATACTATACAATATTTATCTCGCTTGTAGGATAGATAGCCTCGCGTAAATGATTATGCTGAACTTGATTTGCGGGTGCGTTACTTTACGAAACGAAAGGCAACGCTTATTATTTTTGCTACTATTATCGAATTATGCTGCTGGTAATAATGAGAAAGAGAGGATACAGAATCATAGGGTAGATGTTCAATGATTTGCGTCTGTATTCGCAACAGCAGCGTGTCACTATGAAAATGAAGAAGCGGAAGAGCCCACCGAGGACAAGACATTTACGGGGTGCTATCTGGCTGGCTGGCTGGAAGCTGTAATTCGAGGCTGTGGTGGCGTTGGCGGCATCCACTTGAGTGGCGTCAACACCAACCGAACATACAATGGGCTAACGGTTGGCTGTACAAGTGGCTGGCTTTACTCTGCGCGCAATGCTTGACTATCAGTTGTGCCAATGCAATGCAACCCTACGTAGAGGCTTCGAGAAGATGAGGAGGTTCATGGGCCACCATGGGGCTTGCTGCCGCAGTTTGGTGCTGGCCACCGAACTTGATCGCTCACTTGAGACAGGGAAGCCCAATAAAGTGGTCGGCATCGACCAACACCGATACGACCATTAGCCACACATAATCAACAACAACAACGACGACAACATCAGCAACAGCAGAGTTCGATGAGGTGTCTCCACCAGCTGCATTGTGAGTGCTGTTGATGGAGCTCATGCTCAATGTGGATCTCGACACTGAAGGACGATTGTAAGAATCATCTTAAAACTCTGCAATATCTTCCATTTGTACCTTAGATTGAATCGATCGTGTATACGATGATGGGTAGCACTGCCGGTGAAGAGTTAGGGATAGAGAGAGAGAGAGAGAATGGTTGACTGTGTGACTACTTGTCAAGGCTTAGGGCTTGTCACTCATGAGGCATGTAGGTGCACACACGGATTCGAATCTCGCCGTTGAACATTTATATTGAAAAATGAATCCGTCTTATGAAGCAGCGCTGCAAGCGCTGCCGTGTACGTTAGATATTTAAGGCCGAGGTCCAGCCCGGAAAATTTACTTTAGAGCTTAACCATTAATTAAATCGATTAAAAAAATAGTCTCTGTGTGTGATGGTGTGTCTGTGTGTGGTATAAGGCAATAAAGAAGGTGTCCTTGCTGTTACTTACGGCCAGTACGATGAAGTCGAGAGCGAAGATGTCGGCTGAAGTATGGTCCTGTAGAGGAGTCGACGCCGTCGATACTCTGCTCGCGGCCGGCAACAGATGCACGACGTGGCAGGACATAGGCTTCTGCGGGATGCCACAGGAGCACCAGGCCGAGGAGTATCGCCAGCAGCGCCGGGCAAACTAGCGAACTGCGGCCGAAGATCGATGGCCGTCGGCTCATAACTTGGTGCCGGACCACTGAGAACAGTCAGAGGGAGAGAATATACGTGGAATTAGCGTGATTCGGCCACACACACGTTCGAGCGCGGTCGCACGTTGCTTAATTGGTCGAAACGGTCACAAGGTCGGCAAGAGCGTTGCTACTGCTGTTACGGCGGTGACAGCAGCAGTATCTACTTGGGATGGAAGTGGACGATTCGACAAGTCGTGATCGATGTCAGTTCTCACTTGTTTGGAGACGATGACACTGACGTGAGATTTGGAGGCGTCGACAGTTGAACACTTGAAGCTGAAGCTGTTCGATTTCTGTGAAAGTGTCTTTTATTACCTCACTGACGCTATCGTTTACTGCGAAGCGGCTCAGTTTAGCCGAAGGCTGAGGTCTTTTCGGGCGGACTTGAAGACAGCGTCTTGTGGATGGATGCAACAGCTAGTTAACGGTAGAGTTAAGAGCAGCCGTAATTGTGCGCTATGACTTAGTCGTGGCGATATCGTCGTCTTTCTTCGTCACACAGTAAGCAATACAGTATGCAGGCACAATCGTTGACGACGACCACGAATGTGTCTCTCGCTAACTCTCGAGAGATATATAGAGAGAGAGAAACTGTGCTATTAATTAGCTATATATATGTTAATTGATTATTGGCAGGCTGTAACTCAATCGATTGCTCGTAACTGGCTGTTGTTCGAACACACACGTGCAACAACAGATGATAGCTTGTTGTGGCGGTATACTAATAATTGCAGTTGTAGCAGCAGCAGCAGCAACAGAACATGGATGTATCGAAGGTCGCACAACGCACTAGAATTGGAAAAAGTTCACTAGCGTAGGCTACTGTCATGCAAGTCCGTATGACAGGGCGCTCACTGCGTCGTCCTGGTGTGTGTTGACGCCGTTCCTGCACGTTGCCAGTGCTGAGGTAATCGTCGCGGTTAGCACACGAACGCCTTTGGCGAACACGTTTGTTGTTAGGAACAGTTTGCTGCGATTGATTGTCGAAAGGTGAAAATCAGCGGCGGGCTCGAGAGAGAGCATGTCCAAGTCAAGCAGCGAGCTCGGCAGCGTGTAAACACATTCAGCAATCGGTACCAACACGACGACTGAACTGAACCACGCTGTGCCGGCAGGTTGCTCATATAACGCGCCTACCGTCGCTGTCTCGCCGAGATCGCTCTCCCCCACGGCCCACAGACAGCTCGCTCACCCATTCAGTAACAGTGACGGCGCGGCGTCTCGTTGAGTTGAACGGCTCCTCTCCGCGCATGGCCAATCCTCTCCCAGGCTCGCCGGTCCGCCGGGGTGAACTGGGCCGAACCGCGCGACCCGTCGACGCTGAGGCAGACACCAGAGCCGGCGGACGAAACCGCCGAAACCCGCTGCGGCTGCTGCTGCTGCTGCGGCGGTGGCGGCGGTGGCGGCGGTAGCAGCAGCAGCAGCTCAAGCATCACCACCACAAGCAATATACCAAAGGAGAAGACCAAGAGGCAATCAACGCCATCGTCGACGATGGTGATGATGAACCACCGTAGCGGCGACGCCGAACGAGCTGACGAAAGCCGCTGGTCTATTCCACTCGACCCGGCCCGACTATTGGTGAGGCTTTCACTTCTCGTCCGTTTGTAGTACCCTGGCTCGATCAGTTCTCTCGTGCTCGCGATGGGAGAAAATCCCACGGAGACGACGACCACGTCGTCTACTGCTGCTGCTGCTGCTGGTGGTGGTGGTCTTAGAAGAAGTATGGTGACTATGACGATCACTACTAACTACCACTACAACTGTTACTGATGCTGCTTCTATTGCTGCCGACCATATTACAGGTACAGCGTAGGGATACGAAGGTGCACGTATATACCTACGCATACATATCTAGTCAAACTGTACCCCTCCGACCCCCGTGTATGGCTCGCACTGGCTGGTGGCCGGTGACCCCGTGTCGTTGACGACAGGAAGCAGAGGATGAGGATTCAAAATGAAGCTTATAGAATGGGGCTTCAAGATGGGGGAAGATAGTGAAGGTGACGTCGTGATACATTACCTCATATAACATTATATAGTCACCTTCAAAGAGCACGACACGCGGCCTTCAACATACCCAATTCGTGCATTGTGCGGCGCGTGGCCGTCAAGCAGAGCTTTTTTAAGCTGACGTCCTACCCCCGAGCTCTCCCCTTAGGTCTCCGCAGGTGGGGTGGTGCGCGACGATGAAATGTGTTGACACTTTCTAAGAGATAGTTTGTTGTTGTTGTTGTCCTTGTTGTTGTCAAGAGTTGTATAACTAGGATATTATCATTATAGGGATTCTTAATAACACCTCACGTTTGCCCATCCGTGATGGCAGCGCGGAATTATCTCGCTCAAAAATATTTCACTGGATTCAGTGACACCAAAGGCGGGAGTCCACGTTGAGGAAAGGGGCCCTTTTATTTCGGTCTGTACACTCCCGCGTGACCTGAGTGACGTTGCGTGTGTTGTGATAGATAATAGACATTTTATTTGCGGTCAATGAATAGACACCAAGAGCCCGAGATCTGGCCTGCATATATATATATATATATATATATATATATATACAGAGAGAGGCAATAGTCTCTCGAGAGAGCACTCGAGTTACTTTTTGACACAGAAGCCTGAACATGCGTCGTCCACGTGGCCACGGTAAAGTTCGAACGTTCTGCTGTCTCGATACGCTTGGCTCGACGATAACCGAGGCAATACTTCCTGGAGCCTTTGCAGATTTTAAGCATCGACTGTTTATCGATTGCGAGTTTTTAGCGGTAATTTATTCTGGATACAATCTGAACGCTGGTCGAAACTCACTGATATAATTAAGATTTGGATTTTGCGGTTTGCAATTCTGAACGTTTCAATTCCTTAGGCGAGCTGGCAAATCAACAAATGCTTTATGTGAGCGTCCTCTGTGGCCTGCCCGTATACAAAATCAAAAATAGGTAAGCTTGCGTGTCCTAGTAAACGCTTCATAGAAATTTACGGCTTCCACCTGTTGTGCCCTTCTCTGCGAAGGCCGGTGCCTTCTTCAACTTGCGCTTCAGAAGTCTGTCAAGCGCACTCGAGGTTTCTCGGAGCCAAACATCGAAACGCTTGCTGTCACAGTTTCGTGAGATGCGAACTTCTTATCAAGTTTTCTGTCACGACGACTTAAAGGATTCCCCCGCCGCCGCCGCCGCCGGCGCCCAACACACCGAGAGATTAGGTCGAATGACGCGAACGGACACATCTCCACATGTTCGTTCAAGACATGTTCAACTTCTTCAGCGATCATGTATTGTCTAGTGGGAAAATGCTGCTGGCCATGAAGTCTTCGGAGAGAAACGTTCATCCCTGCTGGTCGCGCATTGCCTGTAGCGGAGTCCTACCGATGCAGAAGCGGTAGGCTCTAGTCGACTACGGCCCTCATCGTCGGGACCATCAGAGCACTAAAGTCGGCAACAGCAGCAGCAGCAGCGTCTTCATGGTTCGTCGCTCGCGTTCACTATTTAGTGCTTCGTTGAAGTCACTCGAATCGAGGATCGGAGCCCACACCTCCCAGAACGAGATGGTGCTTGGCGGTGGCGGCCCATGCGGACGTCCAACGTTCGGCCGTCACTACTGGATCGAACCGGCCTAATAGAGAGCCCGTTGTGTCCAGAACGCATCGAGTCTTGCATAGAGAGCCGGCAGACGGGTGGCTACGTGCACTTTGAGACAAAGGGTCCAATGGACCGAATTGTCTTCGATTCACTCGATCGTTCTGCGTCGTCCACCAGGGATGAGATTCATAGACTGTAGGTGTCCTTACGAGGAGTGGATGTTTCCGTTATGCTAGATGTCTCGAAAAACGATCGTCATATTTACGTATCCTAAGAGAATCTCTCCCTCTCTATATATATATATATATACGTGTATGCTGCACGGGTATGTCTTGACGATACGGTAACAGTGGTAGCGCTTTGTCTAATTTACATCATCCCCAAATAGCGCGCGCGCCCATAGCATCTCAACCGTGCGACGCAAGATGGCTATGTCCGTCATATTTCGTCGTAAGAATCGATTTTTTTTTTCATAGAGAGGCCACCCCCCTCCCGCCTGACATTTCCTTGAGATCGGTGAAGATCTCTCTCGACGCACTTCTTCGTTGGCCGTTAGATCCATTTCGCAGCACTTAGCTTGTGTATATATATATATATATATATATATAATAGTTGCATCGCTTATTACTCGGCTCGTAGCCGCAACCGCGCTAGTTCGTAATAGGATCGACCTCAACTCGTCGAAATCTTTCCTATTCTTGCTTATTGCGCTGATGTGACGAAACATTTCATCATACACTTGGACTCAGCCAGATGCACCATCAAGCATGGTCACACCACATCAGTCCCCGTGGCGCGACGTCGCATAGCGTCGCATGTGCGCAGTGCCCTGTCCGGGTCGACGAGAGCAGCAGAGAGACAAGCGACACCAACGGCATCACCACCACCAACAAACATAACGACCCATGAACGGACAATTTATTTGGCTTTCTTGCTGCTGCTGCTGCTGCTAGTAGTGGCGGTGGCGGCGGCGATAGTCCCGAAAAGTGCAGCTGCGGTCCAGCCACGTGACGCGGGTCAGGTGCCGTTGGGTAGTCGCACGAGCGCCACCTTCTTCACGTTCGTTTTTGTTGTCGTCGTCGTCGTCGCCGCCGTCATCATCGGCCGCATCGTCGCCATAGACAACTTCTCGGTACCCACTGCTGCTGCTGCTGCTGCTAAGGCCGTTGTCGTTTGTGGTCGCCGTGTTCCCGTGCTTGTTCGATATTGATCCTCGTATTAGCCCCCATGGCGAACGGCTGGCACCAGATATCGCCAGCATAGCGCCCAACCGGGCCCGTAGGCGCCTGTCTGCTCCGTGCTACGGCTGTCGATGCGGCGTTATCGATGTCTACGAACGGCGGCGGCCGTGTGAGTCGGTCGGTGCATCCGCCACCAACATCGTTGCTGCGACGGACTGCTGCGGTGTGCACCGCGTTCACCGTGACTCATCACAACGGCTGCACTCATCCAGCCAGCGTACGAGGGGATTACTGATCGAACAAAAAAAATGTTATGGCAGTGTACAATATATATATATATATATATATAGGCAGGTTACAGGACGCACGTACTACATACTGGCAATGAGCGGTGTGTACCACGGAACGACCCTTGAGTATGTCTTGATACTTGTTAGTTTGATCAGTGAAGGTTAGTCTGACCATCGGGACATGTTCGCCTGCTGTTATCCAAGAAAACCAGGCCCCTGGCGGAGATCTGGCCCAATTGACTAGACTACCAGTAGCCGCAGGCTCTCGCACGTCGTCCAGCGATATATATATATATATATATATATATGATGCCATTCGACACGATGCGTAACCATAATCTGTTGCTAGTGATTCGTTTAATCGAGCCGTCACCGGTCGACAGATCGATCGATGGATCGATCGAATATCGCCCGTTTGACCAGCCGCCGTCAGCGAACACTAACCGCGTGGTGGCAGGGTATCGGGTGCCGCCGCCGCCGCTAACCAACGTTCGATGGCTGACGACGGTGGTGTCTCGAGACGGCTGACGTTCTATGGTGACGACGGTGGTGTCTCGAGATGGTGACTGTGGTGTCTCCTTTTCGTTGAGCTCTGCCCTGGCGCTAGGGGAAGTGCATCAGGATTCGGCGCGGTGGTATAGTTTTCGCGGTCGCAAGGCCGCGTACTCACGTACACCGGGGCTGCTAATATCACGCTGTAATATCATAGATCTCGATGACGTTTGGACGTCATCAACGTATGGAACATTTAGTCGGCAAGTACAAATTGGCCTTGCACTGTGAATGAATAAACCATAACAAAACCTGAACATTAACTACGCATCACGCAGGCGTCGAGGCAACTGTGCGGGAGTTTTATTGTGACAGCCACCTCTGAAGGTCATGTGGGTGTACTGACACTGACAGAAGTCTTATCTCAAGAACGAATCACGTGGTTTGCTTGTTGTTGGTACGGCTGCTCGCCGCCTCATCATTGTTGTCTATCTACTCCGTATCGTCGAAGGCACACGGGGATACAGTCCATTGATGAGGTCGCCGCCGATGGCGAACAGTACATATTGTGTATGTGTATATACATAGACTCCACACTAATGCGCTACGCTATACGCCTCCTGCCACAGCTATGTATGTATAATATATCTATACAATACATGTCGTTTGTCGCGCCACCCTTTTCATAGATACGGAAAGCTGGGAAACTCGTACAGAGGTCTTACGAGACAACCATTAGGCACTATGGTATCCGTGTGCATACACACAATCGCTTCTCTCCCACGCTAACGAGCTAGAGTATGGACCAGAGATAATCGGCTGAGATCGAATGACCTAGTACCCTCCCTGCTTCCCTTCTACACATGGACTTGTATACTTGGATATCGTCAATCTTGATTCTGATCACAACGGAAAGCACTTCAGGATCAACTCGACGCTACCACCACTAATCAGACGCTGGGCGATTCGTTCACTTAGTTCTCTTTCTCTCTCTCTCGACTTCGCCAGCGCTAACCGATACCTGTAGTCTGGATGGGCCGTTGGCAAAACGCTGCATGAGACCGATATCGGGAGGGAAACCCTTAACGCAACCGTTTGATCTGGCATTCGCAAGAACGCGCACGTGAAGCATACAAGGCAGAGTGAGAAATTGATCCTGAGACGATGGAATCATCTTTCCTCAGCATTCTTGCCTATTGCCATTTAGGCTGTTCACATCGCGAATCGCACGTTATCGATAGCAACACTCGATGCCAACTAGCCTCAACAGCCTTATTATGGTTAAAGTTTAGGTTAGTGTTTAGTTCGAGCGTTTCTTGGTGCCTAACGACGGCTCAATTATAGATAATTTCAGCTAAACAAGACATGTACAACACGTAAGCATAACGTGGACCTGATCAGCCGTAATTGTCGAACTCTGGTTATTGGATCGGTTTCGTGCTACGTATTTCATAGTGAGAGTATAAGGTGGACATATCGACCAGCGAATCATGTAGCGTTCTGCGGATGAATCCACGCCGATCGTTGAATCGCTTCATAGATTTAATCACCTGCATATGAGAATTGCGTAGCTCAACAACAAGCTTTCTTTCATTTGGCTGGTATGGAAGGAACAGCTTCTCGTGTAAGAGCGTTTAAACTTTATCTCTATATCTGAGCTGGTAGAACAAGCCATTCCAATATTTTCTTGATGAAAATAGCCGTCCACTTTAGAGCTACAGGCCTCCGATCCTCGAGACCTGCTATCCAATGAAATGGACACCCACCCACGTACCCACGTACACAGACGTGCACAGCTAAACGCAACGCATATCATCGTTATGAAAGTCGAACCTCGTGAATTCGTCTCGTTGCATCGGCAGCGCTCGGTTGTGCAGCTCAGCCGGATATCGCTCTCCCGCCTGTTCAATACAATCGTATCGTGGATCAGAATTGCGTATCGCTTGGTCTCGTAGTCCGTCGATCGCGGTACCTCTCATGACTACACTACGATTGCCGCCCAAGGTGCACCCCAAGCCACATTGCCGGATCAGATGTCCACTGCAGCTCCAAGGCCCTTGGCTCCGGCTACTGTGGATTTCTGTCTCTGCTTTATTCCTTTCGGTATCTTTGCCTCTTCCCCGGTGGCGACCGCGCCACCAAAATGATCAAAGATCTCGACGGCGTTTCAACTATCAGCTTGCCAGGGCATGTCCCGACGACGACGATGGCAGCAGCCGCCGCCGCAGCCGCAGCAACAACATACGGCCGAAGGACTCGCTGTGGCCGGTGGCTTTGAGCGGCGTGATGAAGACAATAAAATGAATACCTAAAGAAAACAAGCAAGCAAGCAAACAATAATCACTCCAGAAATTCGCTATTTCACTCGTTTCGTTAAAGGCCATTTACCTCTGGGTGGCCTCTGGACGGATGAAGGCAGATTGTGTCATCGCAAATCGACATTTGACCCGCCATTTGTTCTAAAGGAGAAAGATTCGCTGTGTCGCTGTTTGACGGGATGCTACGAGTAAGGTGTTGAACGAGGCTGCTGTCGGTTCGGCGTCGACAAAGATCAACGCGTTTGAACAAATGCAGGTGTTGGCTGATGGCCGATCATTTGAGGCGCGTTCGCTAAATGATTCGATACATAGTTCGCACAGGCTGGCGTCGGGCCGATGTCAGACCGAACTACTGCAGCATATAGCACCAGTGGAAAGTTTCACCGGGACACAACACAGGACAAATCGGGGGCTATTGCCTTATAGATATCCGAGGGACTAATCAATTACGAAAGGGTACCAGCACAGCGGGAAACCACAGGAAGGGCGAGAGGTAGCGCCTTGCTGACTGTGGCGGCATCGAACGCGTGGGCCGATTTTGTAGATATTCTCCCTTAAAACGAAACGACTGTTCCGCTGCGTGTCGAATGCTGCCACCTGGCGACGCAGCGAAGGTGTTGGAGGTATCCGGCGATGACAGGTTTGTCTGGGGCGTCCGGGGAGATGGTCAGCGCGCTACAAGTGTAGCGCCCCACAGTGAGATTTAAGGCAGACGTGATCCCCCTCGTCTTCCGTTGCATGTAACGGAGTACGTCATCAAGCAACACCCGATACATCGATCATTCTCTTCATTTCATTTCATTAGTGGTTTATTTTCGGAACTGCAGTTTCACAATGCTTAAGTTCTCGCAAAAAAAAAATTTGAATAAAAGGTGTATATACAACAAGGTCAGAATAATCTGACTTATAAAACGGTCAGGACAATCTGACTTACAACGTGGTCAGGATAGTCTGAGACATATCGTAACCGGGATCTGAAATATACAATTGTAATTATATTCACATTTTAAACCCTCCCCGCAAGGAACTTTTTTGCCTCACTTGCAAACTTTTTAGCTGAAGTGAGGGAACGAAGCTCACGAGGGAGCGAGCCCCAGACGACCGGTAGACGGTAAGCCAGAGCTTGGCGGCTGGACTCTTTGACAGTAAATGGCACCTCAAAGGTGGTTGGGCGACGGGTTCATTCATCGCTATGTGTGGCTCGTTGCAACGTGCTATAAAGCTAGAAAGCACAATCAATAGAAATCAATGTGATATAGGGTGTTTATGTTTAAACACGATGTACATACATATATCACCTGGTTACACGCAAGGTTGGAGGCCGTCCACAACAATTTCATAATCGATTGAGACGGGGCAACTTGCACAGATGCAAGTCCTCTCACACACATACAAGTCCTCATGACAAGTGGTAATTAGCTGATGTGAATTACTAAGCCGTAATGAGTACGTGAATCCGCGTTATGACACCAATGGAGGCGATAGAGAACGAGAGAGACAGCGAACCGAGACTTCTTAGATCGTTAACCCGTTGTTCGCTGTCATCTTTGAATATGGCGCTTCGAAATGAGGCAGTTATTCAACGAACATCGCTATGCAGCGATACATCAGACGTCGCCAACAGGCATCTTCTCAAAGACTATACCATTGTCTACACAGGGCAGCGGTGCCGTCGGTCGTGGGCTGATTAATGAAGGTGTAGACGACCTCTTCGCCTGGCCATCGCGACGAGCCTCCTCTATCCATTATAATTAGTGACGCTATGGAAGGTTTTCTTGAAGGTGCTTAGCCATTGTGGGCATCCCCTAGAAAACAGGAGACATCGGACAGCATTCGGTCATAACCACCTCGCCCGCAGTCGATTGACTAATCACCTCCGGCTCTATGCGCGCGAATGATGAATTAAAACGGCAAGAACAAGGAGAATACTATTAATTTCGCGGTTGCGAGCGTGGCTTGACGACATGCATTGTCTGACCATCACTGAAACAATAGGACAACCCTGGTAGACATTACCTTCCCCCTACCCCGAAAGGAGATGCAGACAGCGCGCCAGCAGAACTTCAAGATGAGCCTACTCAGCGCTGCTCTCGATAGGTTCCGATGTGTGATTATTACTGTTATGTTAACTAGTGCTCTACCATGATAAGCATTCTACGAATGGATGCAAGTCAAGCGGCCGAATGATGCATTGTTTTAGAAATAGTTATTAAGGGTAATGGTTAACTTCGGATGAAAGTATGAACGACACGCCGTAGTGCTCTGTGGCATGCGTGTCTGCACGCGTGCGTATGGGTAAATGTTTGTGTGTGTGTGTCTGCGTTATGACTCGATCGAGCTGACAGATGACTTTGTAGAGAGGTGATCTTCGAGATGATTGCTTGCAGCGATGGCTACGTGTACCCGGACATATGTGGTCGAGTTTCCACAAGTTCGGCTTGCATTCTCGTAACGTGCTGAACAGAGGAGACTTAGCAGATAGGCAATTTTCAGCCGCGAAGCTGTTACGTTAGTACTTGGTGATCAAAACGCCTTTTTTTTCGCTTAATCTTCCTGCGAGGAGTTCTTGCCTCGGCAGTACAAGTCATGGACAGCAATGTCAAGTAACTCGATACCCAGCGTTGTCAGGCGAATGGGCAACATTTTAAGGCGAGCTCTTTTATGGAGCGCCAGCTATTAACAGCGTTCGTCAATGTGTGGTGCCATCGAGCCACTACTTATTATGGGAGCTTACGACGCGTATGGTAGAGTTTAATTACATATGCCTACGGAAAGTGGCGCGCACCGTGCGATCCATCTATATATCGTTGAATCCTTACAAATTTCTCCTTGACGATTTGAACTTCACCTCGAGATGGGCCTCGAGTAGCCTGTGACTGCGCGAATATTGTGATTATGCTCGCCGGCTTGTTAGCTGGTTGCGTCGTGTAATCAATGTCCTCGTAGGCTAATCACACATTTCTGGTGTAGCGAATCGCCGACCAACAGTGATTTTGATTATCGTCCATCTCGACGGCCCATGGCGTCAATTTGCATCTATTCTCATACCATTTTTATCAGCACAGTAGGCTAGAGACGATTTCAAAGGCATCACCGCAAAAGCGGCCGGTCACTCATGCGCGCGACTTGCTAGCTTGCCTGTCTAGGCTAAGGGTTACAAAGCTGGGCTGCTACCGCCCGTTGCTACTGCTGTTGCTAAACCATTATACGAGTACGAACCGAAAGCTTTTAGCACTTCCCCCGAATGAATCACAATAGAAGACTCCAGTGCGGTGTCAGTGCCAGCCATTGCGCTGCCATCCGAGACGCAACAGCAGCTCTGTACTACTGCCGGCTGGCAGGCGGGTAGGCAAACCACTGCCGCATCAGCACGCGTCGGCGTTACGTGTGCTCCACGCATGTCGGTGTATGGGCTCGCGTCGTTGCGTATGCGCGAGTGGGGCTTCGAGAGTCGTTCTCGTCATCTTATCGACGGCGGCGGCGGCGCCGTTCGCTCCTCGGAGCGACTGTTCGACAAGAGTCTTATAAAGATGCGGGAGTTAGCCGCGCATCCCCTCGCGAGCGCGAGCAGCACATTTGTTAGTTCTGTGTCCGTCTGCGACTCCGTCTCCGCCACAAGTCCAGCTGGCAAGTGGCCACAGTGAGCTAAGCACCAATCTAGTTAACAGTTGTATATATAGGTCGGGGTCGGTATCCACCGCCAAGCGGTTACGAACGTCCGCTCCCGAATCGCTTGCGTCGGCATGACCAAGCGGCGATTTCGACACACGAGAAGATTGGCCAACAGGACGGAACCGGCGCGTCCCCGCGATTGCCAAACACGAAATGGCCTCAACCCAACAATCCAACATGATGGGTGGGCTTCGGTGCGAACGTTGAGCGGAGCTGGATATTGACACGGGGGCAATACGAGCAGGGAAACGCTATCGTGACCGGGTGTATGCCGTAATAGGAGTCACGGGGTGGGGAGAGACGCTCTCATTTAGCATAAGCTTCGTCCATAGCGTGACGGCCTGCCGTCTTGCGCGGAGGTCCGTCTCGCGTAGGAGCGGACCCTAAAGTGTGCACCCTTTGATTTGTCTGTCCGAGCGCCTCATACGGTTCAGTTGCATATGTCCATATCGATTAGTCTGCCTGTATCCACGCCTGAACAGCTGCTAGGTAACATACAATGCGACTCAATTAAGTCTAGAGTAGACAGCGGGAACCTTGATATATATTACAAACATAACGATAGCTCTCGGTAACTTGAGAAACATTATAGGAAAATGGGGAATTATTTTTAGGTGGGTTGCCTGGATTATGACCGCTGGTCGATGTTTAAACACTGCACAGCAGCATTTGGGCTAAATTTACGGTAACACCTATGTTAGATGACTAGATTTATGTCAACAGTGCCTTTGGATGTTGGATAAATTCGATGTTGAAAATAGAAAAACCAGTTGAAGCCGACGGGAAACCTGGGGTCGGATCGTTATTTTAGTTGAAAGGACTTTGCAGATTTTAGACCTGTTCCTGTGCCAAGAACTGAACCGAGGTCGTCTCCTCGAATGCTATTTGGTATGGTGTTTTCCAGTGATGTACATCGCTGGAACCTTTTTTTCACTCTGCTCTCATCATCATCATCATGTTTCTTGGACTAACTAAATCAAAGCGCTGGCCTTCAGAATGCGGAGTCCGCTGCGGGTTTGGGCCGCCGTTCTCCACATCTGCAATGTACATGTCCACCAATCGACGCTCGCTACGGCTGTGTGATGTAATGAAGGCCAATAATGTGTCCGCGTCAAGCGAGATCTCTAAGCTCTGATCGACCTTGTAGCGGCGGATCCGTCAAAAGGTGGTCGAAGTTTGACACCGCCGATTCTAATTAAAACAAATTAGTTGTTCTTGGGCATATAGAAATCAATACGGAAAGCCTAGCCACCATCCCCCTCCTGGTTTTGACGACGAAACTATTGTTCGTTGCAGCTGACCGTCCTTCGGGCTGTTCTCTTTTTGGCCACATTGCCCAAGGAAAGCTGCCCCCGGTTACACTCGACGGCCTTTGTTTTGCAATTTCGTCCACCCGTTGGCCGCTTGGCTGTGTGTGTCCTCGATTCGGACACCTCGTACATGGGTTTATTTGTAGGATGGAAACGCATTAGCTTGCGCACCCCGTGGCCAGAGAATAGTCCACTTGACAGTGCTGTCTGTGCCTTTTGCTTTGAGTGCGGGAGCCTTTTACAAGGAGTTTATATAATCAAGATATTATTAAGACGTTGTGCGCGCGCGATATCTCCACCGGAGGCCTGCTGGGTTTATGTGGCCCTGTGTCGACAATTTGATGTTTCGCATACCTCCCGAAATGCTGCTACAAGATTCAATTTCACAATCAGTTGTGGTGATGACGGAGAGTACAGAAGAGTTGCCCAATGACGTCATTTCGCAGAATCATGATTACTGACAGATTGCGATTTTTTTTGTCACTTTCACCATAACTATTTGTGGTGTTCGACCTTTTTGATGAGTTGCTTGACTATCTGAATATTGTCAAAGTCATGAAACAATTCCAAGCACGGGTTGGGAGTGGAACTACTATGAATGTTTGTTGACATACCGAACTGGTCGGCATTTACAAGTTCGGCCAGATCCAAACATCGAGGTACCACACATCAAGCAGATTAGCACGCCCGTAACGAAATCGAATTTAACCAACAATCAAATCGAGTACTAATTTAGAACAATTACGTTGTTTAATTCATTAGCTATTGAATGCTTATTCGGCGTGCTTCGTAAATCCTAGCCAATTCACATCATCCACCGCCGCCGCCAGCACATGGCCGTTACTAGACGTCCAGATCCGAAACTGGAGCGAGGAAGATTATTTAGCAACTCATTATCGCGGTTCAGCAATTAATTGTTGCCGTTCATTGTTCCAGTCTGTCTCAGTCTTCTAACAATGACAGAAGGCATCCTTTGAGGCCCCAGCCAACCTGATGCAATCAAGCACTGTATTGAAATACATCAGCTATATTAGTGAACGGCTTCGCAGCGAGAAAAAGGAACTCACCTTTTAGATAAATAACAAATAGCCCCCACCTTCGTCTGTGTCCCCCTTGTTCTCCTTCTAGGTCTATAATTATTATATTAATCTATTTTCGATCTTGTCGTCGTTTGCAATTCATTCTTACGAAGCCCACAGGCGTCGCACGCTTTTCTTGTGTGCCCACATCATTCATCTGTGTGTGTGTTGTGTATTACTGCTGCAGCAGCAGGCGCTGCGGCTGCGGCGATCGTCGTGCTAAAGGTGAATCACCAAAGTGCCGGCTGACGTTGGCCAACAGCGGGAAGTCGGGTGAGCCGGCTCGGGCAGGGATGTCCCTCCGACATCATATCCTGCGTCATCACATCATCGCTAACAACATTGACGCCACTGACAGCGACCACTGGCAGCCGTTAGCGGCGGCGCCGATCACTAGCGGCGGCGTAGACCATCTCCGGACCCCGAGGGTAGGGCGGCGTCTACGGCGGCGGTGCCGGCTGTTCGTGCTTGTAGCGTAGCACAGCTAAGATGTGACCAGAAATTGAGGCGGTATAATAAGAATAAAAATATCACACGACTCACTGCACGACAGCAGTCACACGATTAATCAGATGTCGTTCGTAACATTAATTGTAATCGTAATCGGGTGTACATATATATGCATCACTACATATATATATACATATATATATATATATATATATATATATATATATATATATATATACACTCCATTACGTAAAATGAGCCGTCTTAATGCACGTTTATAAATAATATATATAATAATAGACCAGCGATACCGTAGACGGCAGAAATACTGCGCATACAAGACATGTCGTCCACTGAACATCGATCTGCATAAATAGTGCCATGGCCACAAGTGGCGGCCGGCTCCTTCTCCGCGTTGGATTCTGTCAAACAGCTCAACGGTGACTGGACATCATCGTCATCACCAGCATCATCGGAGTAGTCTGTCCGTCCGTCTGCCAGCGATCGACTCTTCCCGCGAATGACATCCGCTTGGATACCACTCGTGTCGATGGTCAATCAATCAATCAACTAATCAATCAGCCGATCGTTCTGGCTCTCATATATTTCATATGTCACTCATGTAATACATGTTTTTCTGGTTGTGATGTTGTTATTGTTGTTTCTGTTGTTATTATTATTATTATTATTATCATCGATTCAGCTGCACACCGTGTTCATTTTACTGTCTCCTCTGGTGTTTTCTTGTTGGCTTCGTGACGCTGCTCACATATTTCGTCGCTCTATTACGGTAGCTGGTGATTGTTCATTTCATCTGCTTAGACTGGTGTGGCCAAGGATGGACAGGCGGCGATGACGGCTGCGGCCGAGATGGCACTGGCTAGAGGCTGCGACTAGTGAGGAGTGAGGCGGTCGAGGAAGCTCGGTGGATCTTTGAAATCGCTTGATTTTTGCATCGAACTATTTGTCTTCGTGTCTGGTTGTAGAAGAGTGCTCTTGCCATTTTTCACTGCGTGACATACATAATATATATGACAAAACGTATGCCAGTTCTGTGCGATCAGCTCGTTCGAGCAAAAGCGTGGGCTTGGAAAATTCCAACATTGTTTTCCACATGTGAATTACCTTCGCTATCCGTCCCTACGAATCGGTATCGTGTTGCGGATGCATGACGATACATTCAATCAGAGTATTTACTAATTACAATTGACTTATTATAGTTTGTTCTTCGGCTTGCGCTGTTCAGTTTGATGATCAATTTTCATGCGTTGTCTTGTCGTTCGCTCGCCGCGTAACAAGCTGTTCCTGCGCTTCGGATAATTGTTACTACTTGCTTAGACATTTCTACCTGAATTTTCTCTTGCTTATAGGTAAATCAGTAGAGTGTTAATTCCAAGTGGAAATCGTTAAAGTCTCGTTGCGGTTGCGGGATTTAGTTGAGGTCGATGCTTATAGAAGGTCACGGAATTCTGCTGTTACCAACCAATGGCTATTCATCTGGCCCTGAATGAATTTCTTCATTCGTCTACAACCACGTGATCAAGTATGTTCCTTTTGTTCCACTGCGACGAGCATCTCTGGTTAGGTATCCACGGGCGACTTTGCCCGGGCGATCACCCTATGAACGATCGACACCCATCACGATATTCTCATGTTTGGGCGAGCATGCTAGCATATTCGTTTAGAACCCGATACCGAGTACTATGTGCGGAAGCTCGAATCGATGCACGCCTAGGCATGCCCGAGCAAACCTTCGACCTGGCGCATCCTACAAGTTCAATCACTCTCCGAATGTCTTCTCTACCTCACGAGTTTCATCAGAACTTTCGCCTCTGCTGCACAACAACACTGCTGTAAATCTCTGCCCGTTGGAGTGATATCTCGCGAGCGGTGAGCATTCATATACCCGTGTATAGGTGTCTGCTTCAGCGTCAGCCACCGCTGAAAATATTCGAAATTGTTCACGGGAGCTGACCGCCGTCCGGCTTTTCGCCACCCTAGATTTCAGTCTCTCATAGCCTCTCTCTCTCGCTTGGCCTCTCCCTACCTACCTACCTATCTACCTGCCCATCTTCGTCTATCTCCCATCGATCCCTTTTCTTTGTTCACGACCTCACCGCGTCAGGTCAGCCGTCGCCGAATAGACTCGGACAGCTTTACGAAGGATGGTCGTGACCTCGACGCTTGATCCGAAAGGCCACCGCCGCAACCATTTGGCATTCTCCGGAGCCGTCTCGAGGATTCGACAGCCAGCCATGTTTTGTCCTTGCGGCTCGATCTATCTCTCTCTCTCTCTTTCCCTCTCTCGCTATCTGTATCTCTGTCACTGACCCAGTATCTCCGTCGGCGATTGGGTCAATGGGATCGCTGGGCCGGCTGGGGCACAGGTTGCCGTAGATCTTGTTGTCGCTAGATTCTCCTGACTCAATATCTTTGTTTTCTCGATCTTCGCCGACTATTTTCACCTTATTCTCTGCTGCTCGCGTCGCCGTCCCTGCTCGTCCCGACCTTCTCGTGAACCACGCGGCTACCACTATTACGGAAGCTGTATGAGTATTCTGGCCAGTCGACGAGAGTCGACAGTTTGAATGAGCTCACGGGAAATTCCATTCACAGGTATGTGGTGACCGTTAGCGCGCTTGAGCTCGTCGACTTGGGAGTGCCTATACGAGACCCGCTGTGTCAGGAGACCTTCTTCGGGTCGGCGAGATGAGTGTAACAAGGCAATGAATCGCACCCGTATCAACAGCGGACGCGGCGGCCGCATCAGCAATAGGAGATCCATAACGATCGCAACTGATATCATCGGTGGACATTCATCGCTGCTGTGTGTTCGTGCCGAGAGTAGAATTCGGGCGACTTCCGGTGGCTTTTTTTTCTCTCTCCTTTTCATGAGAGGAAGCCCAACTGACTGATTGGCTGTCCATGGACAATCACCGAGGAGTCTGTCGAGAAGGTCGTCATGGTGGACGACGCCGTTGTCGTTGTAACACCACTGTTTGACCGCGGTTCGGCCAGCACCAGCACTAACTAATGTACAACGGCGACTAAGCTTTGTAATCGGTCTTGTCATTTTACTTTTTCCCTACTTTTCCTCTACTCGACTCACTTATTCAGTCAGTCAGTCAGTCAGTTGCCGAACGCAGTTACGACGCAGTTTGAATCTCAAGTTTCAAACGCGTACGTGCAAGAGACCTTTTTCAACTGCCTCCCTCTGTGCTGTGAAGCAGAGTAGGCGTCTTCGAGACAATGACCAATGCACTCTCATCGCGGGTTGCAGTATCTTCTCGCCATTTTTTCTTTGCCATTTTTTATCAGTCGCACCATGCATCATCGTATACTATATCGGCATCATTCACTATCGCGGCTCGTTGTTGATGACTGTCTCGATATCGCAGACCGAATTTGCCGCCCGCGAACCTGGGTCGTGGCCGGTCCATCTCCTTCGCGTTCACGGTGCGCCTCAGCGTGATAGGTTGGCTGCCGTGAAGTACAGGGCAGAGAAAAACGTTGGAGCAGTACTGGGGGCGGGGGTGGTGGACAGATGGGAATGTATTATAACAGTATAGCTATCAGCAGGGCAAACTTCTCAATGTGTCTAACTGCTACTGCCCGCATAGATGATCGTCTTACTCACGATCACATCAAATCGATCACTGACCAGATGCACAAGGTTCCCTTGCGAAACGTCTATCGGCGAAATGACGACCATGTCATCGCAGCAAGACAAATCCTTTCACAGGCTGTAGACACGCAATGTTACGTGCAATTCCACGTAACATTGCGTGCCACCTCTACCGGCGAGTGGCTGCAAAGCGAACAGGCAGGCACTTATTGCGTCTTTCATCGCGGCTCATTGTGTATAGACTACTTTTATTTTCATCTTTATGATGCAACTGTTGATCGACTGGCTCTCATCGAGCGTAACACAAAACTCGTTAACCCGGGCTCTCCGCTCGCTCGTTTGTCAAAGAACCCGAACGTGTATACGACCGACTGACTAGATATCAATCGCGACAGTTCACAATGGGAGAAACACATAAATGGAATGAGATAAGCGACGTTCTCCGAGGACTCGTGATAAGAAATGACAACTTCACAGGTGCCTGCACTTTGCTGCTTTGGCCTGCAGAAAACTACCGCCACCGTCGGCTGCCGCTGCCGCCGCTAGATGCTATAGTATAAATGGTGTATCTGTCACCGTCAATCTTTGGGCACATGATGCTCTCGCACAAGGTGTCGTTAAGATAGATCGCAATTCGCTATCGGCTCAGGTGCAATCTCTCGTTGTTGTGGTATTCCTTAGTTAGCCCTCTTAGCCCATCTCTAATACCCACCTCAAGATACCCCATTCATCCAGCGGCGATCTCGGGGCTCGACTCGGGCTTATTCGAGCGATGGCGCGACGACTAAGTCAGCAACCTCTCTAGGGGTACGTCCCATATACCTGCGAGTTCGTATCTCGATGTGTGTGGGGCATGTGTTCTGTCCCAAGTACTAAGAAACTCGGCAGTACAATGAGCGTGAGATCTGAACTTTGCCGAAAGCACTTATGAACTCTCACTAGCTTGAATGGCGCATCTAGGACCTGACCTGTTCGGCGGGTGGCTTACAGTGGCCGCAAGAATCACTTCGCGCTCTGAGCGTCTTTTTATATATATATATATATATATCCCCGTACGCTCAGCGCAGTTCCAACAGGAGCATTCTTAAGCTGTCAATGAAACTTTAGATAGCTGTCTCTCTCCCGAGCGTTAGTCTGAGACGCTGGGCACAAACTCACGTAAATATCTGTCTCTACACCATTGTCGACAACGAGATCAATCGGTGAACAAGCCGCAGTATTTCGACGATAGTCGAGCGACGGTCAAATATCCCCACCTGGAGACAGGTCCCGAATGTTTCGACGACCAGCCCTCGCCAGCGGAGCGGACGCAGCGATGAGTGAGTGATCTTGCCGCTCGAATTCTCGGACGGAAACATTTCACATTCACCGACTGTCGAATGACTGTGAAATGGCGATCCACGGCGATTTCACCATAGCTTAACCATTACGACCACTACAGTTCATCTCACCGTGTTCATATCGGTCTCAAGAAATCTGTTCTGTTCATAAATCGGGGCAAGTAGACATTTCGGCGCGAAGCTGCTCGACAGTAGCCAACAGAGTTGGCACTTGAGGTATCGCTCATTGCTACGCAATTCGCCTCAAGAGAAACTTAAAGTCGTTATATAGTACAAGGACGCCAGGCCAAATCAAGCACTTGAATTTGATCCATTGTGTCCCTATGGACGAACAACGCCTCCATCGTATCGGGATAACGTAACGAATGTAGTAACTGCGTTGTTCTCTATTGGCATTATGAGGGGGGTACTATTTCTTTTCCATTCACTACTGTCGAGGATCGTCTGAAAGACCAACCGCTCAATCCCCCACAAAAATTCAATAGCACAAACTTTTCTCCCACTCGATTCATGATAACTTCTGACAACGGCGTAATTAATCGATGATTTTGTAATGAGTGGTTTCTAAACACTCTAATCGCGGCTGTATCGTGCAGCTCAGTTGTCGGTTTTAACTCAAATTACGACCTCTTAGAGGGATCACATCTCGGAGTGACCCTACGTGTGAATTTCTTCTGCTCCGGCTTTAATGCATCTATCTGTCCTTCAAGGTATGGTCGCCTTGCCGTCGAACTATATCAACACTTCGGTACAACTAGACTTTAGTACAGTGTTAGGTTAGAAATCTATTTCCCTGCCAAATAGCGAAAAATAGTGTTGCAGACAGAGTGTGACGGGCTGACCCCAGTCATGTGTTCATCGAGGCTTAGGAGGGGGCTGACTCCCAGATCGCGAATGGTGGGCTCATTTAAAGTGTATGCGAAGTCATGCTGCCTAGAAGCTGCACTCGCGCACTAAGGAATACATATTAGCATTTTAATTTCGACTCTCATTTTGATAACTTATCGATAGACAATTACAATAGTTCCCTATCGTCTTGAGTATCACTATGACCGTCGAATTTGACGGCACCAGAATATAATTTGTGAGATATGCCACTAGGAATAACGTCCTAAATCTCAAGAACGAATATACGCGATAATGGAGAGCCTACACATGATCTCTGCGGCACGCCTGACGGCCATCTCCCCAGTGAGCCAAGATTACCATTTACTTTTACGTTGGAACCCCGTTTCGTAACTGCGAGGGTTTAATCATCTGCCCGAAGCCTATGCAACGTCGAAAAACGGCGATGGTGGGAAACCCTATCAAACACCTAGACAAATAGTCGATACAAGAACAGTCGAAGTTTCGTTCTCCATTAGAGAAAAGTGCCTACTCCTGTGCCGTTTGAACCATTGAACCAACCTGTCATAAGGCCGTATTGGTCTTCGTCAAATATACCCTTCACGAAGATCAGAAATGCACAGAGAATTTCCATTCGGCCTATGGTGGAATTTATTAGGGCGTCAGAAATATTTAGCAGCGAGCGGAGTGCTTGTGAGAAGATGTAAGATGCCGTTTTTTCAGGACTTGTGTAAGGTCAGTAATGTTTTGAGGAAATCGGAGTTCACTCCTAGATCTAGTTTCAGATATGGATTGTGCTGAGAATTTCCGATATAGTTGGATACCTTAATAGGCCATTATAGCAAACTTGCGTAGGCTAGATAGATCGCCGTATTCGGGAAAAGTGGCGCCGGTTCTTGTACCCCAACGAACTTCCTGTGAAGGCCTTCTTACTACACCTGTTCGGTGGAGCAGGTCCTCGAGCAAGACGGAGACAAACCTGGATAACAGAAATGCTTCCCAAAGGCGAGGAGTACATCCAAAAAGTGTCATTCCGCCGGTAAAGGCTCTGTCTTTCAGGATTGATTGCTTGACTCGTGGCTAAGTTGACTTGCATACCGACGTCCACCATGTTGCGCTGAAAACCAATCTGCTATATTTGCAGAACCTCAAAATGAGAGATCGTCGGCGTGGACAAGAATATCATGTTTACAAATGATGTTGTTTCTGTTGCTTGCAAGATCGCACAGGAGAACTGATTAAGATCGCATCTCTTTAGCGCGGTGCGTGTTGACGTACTAATGATCCTATTGCCTATTATCTATCTGATAGCTGTGATGGAGATAATAGCTGTATGGCAAATGCCACCAGGGAACAGACGCATTCAGGACCACGTCTCTGGTCAGCGTCAAGAAATCGATTACGGGAGATGTTCCTCCGGAATTAAGCAATGATGGGAACAACATTGACAGTGGCTTTAACCGAGTCGAGGTTTTGTGCCACGTTCTCCTCGCATTAGTTTAGCATCGGTTCTCTTCATCATGAAACGGATCTTTTATACGTTTGAGAGACGCAGGACATTCACACTCACTACGTTGTCACTATCTCCTTTGAACTTCACCATCGTGGTAGATCATCTCAGCCGAGCAGTAATTCTAATATAATCGCTTGCTGAGAAGACGAGAGAGAAGTAACTCAGTTATTTTAACATTCACTGTTCGGTCTTTGTGAGTAGACCCAATTGACGTCGGAAACATGGTGATTGCTTCGAGTGGCGAATCTCGCAGTAGGTGTCTGGGCTTGCGTTAATATATTTCCCGTTTCTTTGTCCCTGGTAAACTAGTCTGACGGAGTTCGACATTGAGTTTTCTTTCATAATAGTTCTTCTGCCTTTGAAAGGAATACATGTGGTAGGTTTAGGGGAAAGCACAATTACGGGGGCTGGATTGCCGCTTCATGCGGGGTTTCTTTTAGGTTACGATCATTTTAGGATATGTGGAGATCATCCGCTCTTTGTAGGTGGAACGACTCGTTCATTTTCAATCATTTCTACCATACTGGAGCGTGTAAGTGAAATGTGCACCTTCCCACTGTGTATCTCCTCGATAACAAAGGTCGGCTTTGCTCAGCGTTCCACATGAATTCATTCAGTCGTAATGCCTTTAGAGAACATAGATATGTAGTGGCTCTATCTTGAACCAAATATCATATCGTAGTAGCAACAGTAGCTGCATTAAATCCATAATGAGATAGGAACCGATAGGATCTCGTGGTGACGGTGGCAAAAATAAAATCCCCTTAAACCTACTACTGGGCTCGATGACAATGGCTTGTCTAGCGAGTTCGCCAAGAGCAGCAATCTCTGGCAGGCCAGCGGCAGCAGCAGTTGTGGAGCTCAAACGTCAAAAGGATCACGAAGAAAGAAGTACAAGTGTGGGCTCTTAGCGACAGCATCACCGGCACCGGCGACGGAAGCTACAATAGCTGTAACGCCGTTCAAGAAGAAGAAGAAGATCTCATTGACGTGAATGACTCGGTGCGGGTTATCTACACGAAGTGGTCTTGCGCGCGGCCCGCTGCCGGGTGGCTTGAAAGGTTTTTTGCTCGCCTGACCGATATCGACGGGAGAGTGAGAGACCGTAAGCGTTGTGCAGCTACACGCACATCTCTCCTCGTCATAGCTGTTGCCACATAATGTGTCACGAGTTACTTAGTTGCAGTTATTTGATTCTCAATTTTGATGGAACACCGGCCGAATTGTTGGTTTCAGTGTAAATAATAATATTAATAACCTACTAGCGTTAGATGGTAGTTCAAAGCGTACACAACATTAAATTAATGAAGTGTTCTCGTGCATTCTATGGCCGTCAACTACGTTGATGTCGATTTCCGGAACAAATTTACCAAAGAAAGTCGCATAGTTTTCCCAGAATCTCCACGGCCACAGCGCACTCATTGGACCAATATTTGCAAGAGTTGTCTCGCCTTGTAGACAGTGAGACCGAGACAAGCAGTGGATCCGTCGAACGTCATTCGTTAGTCCAGTTAGTGGGGTCCAAACGTCTTCGAGTACTTCAAAGGCTGCGCAGTTACTCACGACGCCGATACGACACATTCGTCCCGTCACCGGCGGTGGCTTGGAGACAGCCGGTGTCGCCTGGCAAGCGCGCGTCTCTATATGCCCTTTTTTTTTTTATTTGGTCGCTCGATTGCGGGACCCTTTGCCTATTCAACCGTCTGCCGGCGGGTCTCGTGACTATCGAAGCGTCCTCCCTCCTTAAGATTGTCGCGCGTTCAAGATGTCGCACGCGGAAGAGCTGGTGCTGGCGTACATGTTTCGGCGAAGCTCGCGGCAATCACGTCCATCTGTTTGCATACAAGCACAGAAGCGATTTTTGCTCGCCCGTCAGCGACTTTTGTCGGCGGCTGCAGCGGCGGCAGTGGGCGACGAGTTTGAAGTATTTGTCGATGTCAATTGTTTGTGAGAGTGTTATTCTCGGTCGAGTTGTTGAGTTGACGCGGGGTAAGCGAATCATCATATTCCGTTGAGTCAATTACGTAAGTAGATATTAGTAACGAGCTGCTATAATTGTTCACGTTGTAGACATCATAGGACCTTCTCCATTCGTCCTATGATACCTCCTCCATAATGTAAGACTTAGCTACGCCGGGCGAATATCGAAATGCCGAATATGTTTGTAGGTACCATTTGCGTTGGTTCGATTTAGGGATTTCCATTTCACCGTCACGCGCTGACAGCGTCAATCACTAGTGTGCTGAAACAGTTATGACATTGAGTTCAATGACTGGGATACAATATTTGAATGCTCAGGAGTATTGGTCTTCAGCTGTAAAAATGCACCCACCATATATATATATATATATATATATACAGTAGGATTCAATGCGAGCCTATAGTTGGGAGGAACGCGTTAACAGATACAAGAATACGTTTGATTACAGTTGCGACACATCTGTTTTTCTTTTCAGCACATATTTTTTCCTTCAGTTGTGCACGTTTCATCGAAGCTTCAGCGAATCTACTTGAATAACAATAACAGACGGCGAATTGAGGTGAGAAAGGGAGGCTTTTATTCGCTACAGGTGGATATTGTCGGAATTTCTCAGGATTTCATCCCGAAGCTATCGATTGTAAATAGTAAAATGTGCCAGTTTCATGATTCGAACTTCCCTAGTAATATCGTAATCGGCAATGCTAAAAGCAGTACCGTGCACGCTGAGTGTCAGGCCGAAAACCTTCCGATCTATGGTATCGGGACGGAACGTTTGGTACGATACGAGAGAAGGCCGACGTCGATGGTCGAAATCTAGACGAGACCAATTTCAAATAATTTCGCCTCATTGTCCCTTACAGCCGGTCGCAGGACCAGGACCTTTACGATCGATTTGAAAAGGACAAATTTCAGATGGATCCGAGTTGATAATGATGCAATCAAAAATCGATATGTGTGAGCAGTAACTACGTTATTTTTTATCAATGTATTTATTTATTTATTTTTTGTTTTTGAGAGGAGGAAATTTTGATCATTGTATTGTTCAACGTGGAGTGCACAAGAAGCCGCTGCCGGTGGACTATACTGTACAATAGCCGTACCACAATCGCATTTTACAAGTCAGCTGGTCTCGATAAAAGGTTCGGAGAGAGAGAGGCCTATTTCACTTTGTTCTTAACGTACATATAAAACAATAAACAAGAGAAACGGCAGGAGTATTATTCTTAGTGTTATTATTATTATTATTATTACGCCAATATAATAAACCAATGTATCTGGAAATGAACGATTCAACATGACTCGTTTTCATTGCTTGATTGCAATAACTCTTCTTTTAGGACGAATTAAATGAGCAAACTCTTTTTTAGGACGAATTAAATCAGCTAACTCTTTTTTAGGACGAATTAAATCAGCTAACTCTTCTTTTAGGACGAATTAAATCAGCTCCATCCAAGAAAGCTTGTTCCTACTAGCGTCGACTTCGTGGCCGAGCGGGATATCCTAGTTCACCGTAGTATTCCACTCGCGGGTAAACTCATTCCTCATTGGATGGACGCTCCTGCTGCATGCGCGCC
The DNA here is from genome assembly GCA_019614645.1 of Stratiolaelaps scimitus. Taxonomy (NCBI): domain Eukaryota; kingdom Metazoa; phylum Arthropoda; class Arachnida; order Mesostigmata; family Laelapidae; genus Stratiolaelaps; species Stratiolaelaps scimitus. The sequence goes on along the minus strand of JABWDB010000018.1, from coordinate 1,758,072 downwards.
GACAAGACATAGTGATAAGATAGTCGATATCAATAAGAGATGGACCTAATCACGTGACCCATTTTGAAGAAGAGTGTACATTCGTCCATTGGGATAGACGCACACGCAAGCCGCAACGCTAGCAAGCAGTGAAGACAGTTCGTCCAGAGAGGCCTTATACACGAGTACATACGACTGAGTACACGAGACACAGTTGTCACATGGCCCAACACCGACGGCTTACTGACACTTCTAGGTACAACCGGGCAGAATGGATCGCGACACGATTGCCTCACGGACTCACCCCGCCGGCAATAATTGCTGTGACTCTCAGCTCAATGATGGGTTCATACTCATCACCACTTGACCATTGTTCCCGTAGTACTGCCAGTGGTGGCTTGAGCTCGTGAAGCTGGTTCCGGTGCACCAGTGGACTATGGACCAGATCGAGGGAAGAGGATTCCATTGCGTTCGTTCTGACCAACTGAGAGTGATGGCGGGCTAACAGGCGACCCACGCTGGGTATAAATGTAGCGAGAACCAGGCGAACATTGCGCGGTGTCACTCATTCTATCGATCAACGGAAGTTTTCATGAACGGCTAAACATCATGCCTTTTTTGCTATATCCGTCACAGGTACACCTTCTACGGGTTCGTGTCATCCTAAGAGCAACGGAGCGAGATTTCATTGACATCACTAACTTTGAGTTCAGCGACAGGGAAGGCCGTTTTACAGCGGTGGCCAATCACATAATATATATATAGTATATAAGTTAATTAAAGGTAATTTAACTAAATACAGGACGGGAGAATACAGTGAAATGTAGAATTATAAGTAGACTTTATGCAAGTCTTTAAGCTTGTTCAGGGTGATCTGAAGGGACAGAACTTGAATAGAGAAATATAGGCCGGATAAATATCGCAGGTTCAAATCAGGCCTGCCGTGGGATGTTGGCCTACCCACGAAGGTGAAGGTTTTTCCTCTCAACATTTCTCGCGGCAATGTCACCGTCTGCCATACGGATTGTACGTGTCGAGGCAACATCTTCTGATGGGCGAAGGAGATCTATGAGACTTTCAGCCGCCAACGAAGATACTTTCTGCCTATTCGCCACCTCGTGGCGATATAGACCCGAACATACCGGATAGATACATTTCATACAACTTTCTAAAGCGTCACATGAATACCAGTATGTCTCTGTCGGACCCGCTGCTAGAATGATTCTAAGAGTAAGCGTGTTAATTACCTAAGTGCGAACCGCGATAACTCTTCTCTCACCGTTCAATTCATGTGCAATATATTCGGAATCGCCACGGTGTACATCTTTACCAGGAACGACCAGGGACCTGATGCGAAGACAATTGTACAGGACGGCCTGTGCCCGCAGCGCCCAAACGCAAGACAAGCGAACTCTACGTGCTCATACCAAGGTCGCGTCTAGTGTTCGTTGACGACTTGCTTCGATATGCTCTGGCTGCTAGAGGTAACGGCCGTGGCGCTGTCCAGCGTGCTGCCCAGTGTTAGGGCAGTCGGGCGTCACGCAATCGTCACGTAAAACGTGACCGCAACACCAGCAAGCGAGGTAGGAGAAAGCCAGCCAGCCAGCCAGCCAGCAACAACAGCGGCAGGGTGGGTGAGTCAGGAAGAGCAAGCGATATGATTTCGTTCATCGCGCTGTTCCGCGTCCGGTTGAACTCTCATGGTCAGTCCGTGCATCATCAGCGTGTTGTCACAGCGTGGTTGCAAGCCTGCGTGGCTCTGGTCCGTACGGGCTCGTTTGCTCGCTCGTAATGTTAGGGTATATCTAACTATCCATTGTAGCTGCTTATCTGTCATCTGTCTATCTAGCTGGCCGCTTAGCCCCTCACGAAATCTTGGAGCGTTCGTCTGTTCCTTAGCTGCGATGATACTTCCTCGAGACGAACGACAACAACAAACCCAAGGGGGAAAACGCGCACCCGCCCCGGATAGACCCCGAAGCGTGGACCAATGAGATCGTTTTTTTTTCTTGTGTTGTCGCTGCTGCGGCTGCTACAGCGACCAAAACTAACTACCACAACATCATCGGCGGTTTCCAGCAGAAAGATTAGACACAGCGTGGAAAAAGCACAATGGAAAAGTGACTGCTCTCGCCGGCGAAAAGTCCCACCCCACCACTGCATATAACTAACACATACCATGTATATGGGACGCCTGTCAGATGAGAGAGGTTAGATTAGGGCGCAATTCGAATTCGGGGTATATGACCAGACAACTAATGGACGCCTCTTGTCTTTCATTGTCGGAACGCCCATCGGCAATAGTTGATGCGTCGTTTAATTGGGAAAAACACATTGGATTCTCCATTGACGAACAACTCGACAGACAATATATAGTCAGTGCATAGCGTTACATATCATAGTCCTTTGCAATAGAATGTACACATGTGCTTGTGGGAGGTTCAACGTAGCTTACAAAGCCAAAACAACGTTATCGGTCTCAAGCTAAGCGACAAAGTGACCGGGGACGCTGTCGTTTACTGATTTCTGCTTCTGTCGGATGGAAACATACTCAGTATCCCCGGAGCGAAACGTCTTTCATTCAAAGAAGATATATAACAGAGAACACAATTTGTACTTGAGGTTAAACACCTTGTCACTGGCCAGCACAGGGTTAAAAACCACTGCTGCTGCTGCTACCTAGCTAGTGGCTCGTAGAACACCTCCGTGAACTCCAGTGGAGACGTGCATAGCCTGTTCGTGGTCGCTGCTCGCGGTTATTGGCTTTACAGCCTTCGTTGCGGTGGTCGGGCTGAAAGGCCTATTACTTTCTGACACCGAAGTAGAGCGTTCAATGATTTTCGAAGAGAAGACACCCGACAACGAGCTAAATTGCACATGTTTGTGAGTGTGTGTGTCTATTCCGGTGGCGGAGGACGGGCTCCCAGAGAGACCCCAAGCTCGCGGAGCTCCCAGTGCGAGAGCAACGTTCGCTAGTAATAATACCGACAACTGGGAAGCACATCGAGTTTCACTTCGCTGCCGAGACAGCCCGTTGCTATCCGGAACGACTGAACTACTCTGGGGTCGGGGCCGGGGGTCGGGGCCGGGGTGCGGGAGAGCATTGCGTGCGGTTTGTTCTTTGATTACGATGAATTCCCGCCGAAAATCACACACGACGCCGCGTTGCGCCAGCAGCACTGAGCTGTAATTTATCGCCTTTGTAAAAATAGCCCTCGTAATACGGACTATACATTGGTACGAATTGTCAGCCGCAAGAAGCCCTTCCAGAATCAAAACGGTGACTTAAGGTTGTCGGGCAACGTCGTTGCTAACGAGACGTAAACGTATGGCCCCAAGGAAATTCTCCCGAGGGGGGAGGATTACAGCGAAGGTCGCATCGGCATCTTTCGTTAACTATCAATTATTACGATGGAAGGGAGAACTATTTATAGAAGAGACGGGTACAGATAGGAGACGAGTCGCGCAAATTGATTGTAAATAGATATCAGAGATAGAGTTGTGTTACAAACGAAACTGGCATGAATCAATATCACATCAATAATGTAAGCGAATGCCATTGTGAATACATGAGATGAATGTTAACCATGACAATCGGTGCTTGCCTTGGCAAAGTGCCACCCTGAGAGAAATGAGGCAAAATGCTTAATTGTTACAATGCACTCTGCTAATGAATTCAATTTGTTGACTTCATCAGCACTCGCAGACGTACAACCGCAATAGCACAGTAGCTAATCCACCGAATTGGCATAATATAGGGAAAAACACACACACGCGCAATTCTTTTAGTGGATTTCAGCTTACAGTATTGCCATTAGATAGGCCTACACAACAAAATACCCGTTCTCCATCAGCATCTCTTGACCGTCGCACGTGACGGCGGCGGCGGTGGCGGTCGTCGATCGGCGATCTTTCCCTCGATCGTTCGTCTTGTCTTGAGCGTATACGCAAGTTAGCTCATGGGTGATGACTTCCATGATGACGCCTATATCTGGGCCGCTCGTAAAGGACGGTTTGACATTCAGGGATGACGTGCGATCGTGGATAGTGAGTGAATCAGCGGGCTGGTTACTCATTGGCGTCATCGAGTGCTCGATCACATGTACAGATCGTTCAGTGCGATAATTCTGCATAGAGACATATATGCACACCGCCGAAAAACTGCGTCCTACGTAAGACACCTTCAGACAGGGCGTACGGAGATGTTTGTAATTTGTTTGCTAAATTGCCTGAATAAAATTGAATTTGAATAAGGCTTAACGATTGGGGGCCAGATGAGAACGGCGAGTTTTGCTGTATGATAAGAGGAGACGTCACGCATCTCTAGCAAACATTGGGTTAGACGGTTTTCAAAGCTTACGTATTTCAAATTGATGGTGTGTGCGTGTTGAATTGTTTACCCGACAAGAGTCCAATTGATAGGGCTGCATAGAACATAGAAGTTCAACTTTGTTTACATTAAGTATAAGCGTGAAAGTAGTGTTTTAATATATACATATATAACATGGTCGCTGTAAATTTTCGTCGTCGGGCGAGCGTATGCATCACCGCGTCAGCAAATTACTCATTTTTAAGCGGATACTGCAACTCATAGAGTGTTAACTCATTTCAGCCATTTAGGATTTGTTGTTGATAGCATCCAAATGGATGTTGCTTGTCACCCAGATTGATTAACTCTGTAAACGTGATCACACGGTAGGCCACATTGTGCGCGTAACCTTTAGCTTCTTGTGTGTGTATATGCGGCGGTCGTCTACCTAGCCACTTCTGAGAACAGCTTCTATTATTGCTATTATCACCATTATTATTATATAGACTTCTTCGACACGTGAACAGCGCTAAACATTTGCGCAAACTGTTTTTAGAAGTCAAAACGACAATCGCGTGACATCGTCATCTGCAAAGGTTTACATAAAAAAAATAAACAAATCGGCAATGAGTATTGTATTGAACGCACGATGGCGTCGTCCGGCGATTTCGGCACGACTCTCGCCCATCACCCGAAAGTGGAGATTGGTGTTGACGTACACTGCAAGTATATTTCTAGCACATCAGTTTGCGTATAACTCGATCGATTAAAGAGATGCCCGAAGGCTTATGGATGTGGTTTTTCATGACAATTCGTAATAATGACTTATCACTTTTACTTATATGTACTGTCGAATCATCGGCAGTCGAATCGCTACGTGTCCACAATCCGTCTCTGCTACGGTAGCCGCCGGCCCTCCGTGTGGTCGAACAACGCCCACCCCCTCCCTTGAAGCGCCTCCCAACGGTGTTGACATTTCGCTGACGTGCAATAGACTCTATGGTACAATACACTGTAAGCTATAGCTTCTGCTGATGTGTCTGTTGACCAGTTCGTCGTCGTCCGAGCTGGCTTCGTATCCTCTTGGCTGCCCGCAAGAGGATACCCAGCCAATGTTGCATCGGATGATAATCCCGTCAACAATGTTTTGTGAAGTCGCCCCCCACCCCCCCCTGAAGGGCGGCCGACGAGTCGAGCGCGCAGGCGGGGCAACGCTTGTACAATGGGTATGCGAAGATCCCATAAACAAAGTGACACCTTGTGGGTGGCAGGTGACTGTAACCAATAACCGGTAAGTCACCGTTTAATGAAGGGTCACAGACTGTTATCGAGACCTGGCTCATTATTCAACAGGTACAGATCGTTTGATGCTGCAGTGAACGCGAACGTGTATTATACAGTGGATCTATTTTCGGACAATAAATGTCAGAAATGTCAAATACTATTTTGATGTCGGAAGATTCGTTACTGCGGAAGAAATAGTCCTGGTCATGCCAAGAGTTCAGCAAGCCGGCAAACAGCTGCGAAGCGTAAGGGGTTAAGTTCCGTAGAGTGGACATACACATCATGGAGGCTTTATATGATCTCATCACACTCAATTTTAGAGACCGATGTTATTAATAACTATCTTGTGTCGATTAGTCGAATATGGCCACACCCATACGAATACAGTTTCGATTTGTATGTGCTCATACGTATATTAGGTGGTTCAGTGAAACTCGAATGACGCCATAAGTGACGTAATATATATTTTTCCGTCTCGAAATTAAGATAAGCAATCATACAAATCGAAATCACAGCGTTTACTTACCGTACAAATAGCAACTATCCAAACTGTCTTAATGTCTGATAAGGCAGAACGCCTAATTATCAGCATTCACGTGGAATTATGAAACACGGCCAGATAACCAATATAAATGTTGGTAAAGTTTGAACGGTTGTCCGCGTCAGAGGTGCCGCTCGGCCTCACGATTGTGGTGGCGTGGTCCGTGTGGAACCGCAATAATTTTACGTCATTTTAAATTAGTACATTTACTGACACGCAAAATATACATTCGCATTTTTATCATACAATACGCAATGAAAATGCACAGCTACTTGATAAATCCAGTCCAATTATTATTGATTTTGCGCCAGCATGTAATGATGTAAGCTTGAAATATAAGAGAGGATAATAGGGAGATAATCAACGATGCCAGCGCGTGCGGCGAAACGGAGCTAGGAGCTGCACCTCAAGTAAAATATTTTGTACACACCTACAGTTAATAAATTGTTAATTGACCCCATCGAGTTGATTCGGCTCCTCCGCGTTCACCGTCCCGTGCTTTATATTTTGAGCGTGACACCGGCATATCTCGCCAAATCCGAAGGCATGCTGTTCGTAGTATTTCAGCTGTCGCTGTTTCGGGTCTGCTAATTGCCGAGATTCGCGACAACCCACACAAATATATAGGAATGGTTAAACTTGTCATATCGCCCCCAAGAGACCACAGCAATATACTGGAGTAACTTCACCGGTTAACGATTCAAACGTCAGTCAATACATTTCGTCGTCGGTGGCGAATCTGATTTCTCTGCTAACTGCATTTAATTGGACTGCCTTCGGGCTTCATGGGCATACATCATCGAGTTACATGTATGACCTCCTGTCTTCGTTCTAACGCGCAACTTTTGCTAACCTCCAATGCTCACCTTAACAGGTTACGCCAATGGGAAGAGCCATCTGTGGCTGCTGCAACTGCTCGGAAAGTATCCCTAGACAACGTTCGCTAGTTGTCAGTAGTATTCGCAAAAGAAGTCGATTACGATTCGTCTAATGTTACCAAAGGCACGCTTTGCTTCTGTCAGTATATGGACGCAACTCAGACATTGCCGATTGCGGGAGTAACCGGCTATTCGCTAGTTCGAAAAATGTCGGTGAAATACTAAGATGTGTAAGGTCACTCGAAGACGTTCATAGGCAGACGCTTGCAGATTGGGAGAAGCTCAATTACAGAATTTGTGGTAACTCCAGTGGAATACTTGCGTTAGTCTATCCGGTGATGGTTTATTCAAATACGTAATATAGAGGCGTGCGCTTATTTAGTGTGATTGTGGATCGTATAGAATATTAATTATTCTATATAGTCTAATTCAAAGGCGTCCCGTTGACTTACGCCGCTCTCGACTTCAGGCTTCGAAGACTCATATACTGTTTATAAAGTGGGTGAGAGATATTGGGTAACACGATAGAAATGAAGGAAGGGGCTGTTTGCCTCGATAGTACGCCAATTTTTATATATTTCAAATATGTTTCTCCCTATTCTACTTACTACCTACTATATTATATGCTGGTATGACGTGCCAATGAACTGGATTTTTGGCTGATTGGCCATCCGCCGCACGAGGATACGATGCCTCAGCCAATCGGTGTCAAACGGAGGATCACTCGGATTAAATGAGAAATACAGCAAAATAGCTGCGTCTTGAAGCACATAAAATACCCTGCTGCTGCTGCTGCTGCTGAATATGCTCCGGACTTCGTAATCCATATTCGGATTCCAACAAGACATCCCCCGGAAATGGTCAGCATATGCCGCATCGTTCCTTTTCCACGGTCTTCGAGGGAGTGAGTCATCGCTTCTTAAGGAATTGAACATGTACAGAAAGTATAGACACGGATAGCTTTGTTTGCTTTTTATTACAGGGACGTCAGTCTTGTTTTGCGAACATCGGATGCGGGACAGAGTGGCGTCGATCGTTGTCGCCCACTGCCGGATCACCTGCTTCAGATATTGTTCTAGAACCATGAACGCATCTGGATCTGCAAGCTCGTGTGCTCGAGCTCATATTTAGATAAAACAGTGCAGTTGGATCGACGGCCACTAGACATCGATTCGTGTGCAATCTCGGCTTTCGCCTCGAGAGGGAAATACTAGCGGGGTTAACCACGAACCGCAAAGGTCCCTACGTGGACGACCCTGGTACGCCGCTGATGGCGTGACCCTAACGCGTACCCTTTTGGCGGGCGTCACGTCAAACAGTGACGCCGTCATGAAAACAATCCCTTCTGATAATGTCGACTACTCTAACAGCGTACACGAATGCCTACCGTGATCTCATTTTACAGGGATATGTGGAAACGCGCCGATGCCGCTCGTACAGATCGGATAGCTCAGTGTTTGTGTCGTCACCGATATTTGTTATCGGCGTATCCTTATAGGCGAGAAACGCCGGCCAAAATGCGGCCATGAACAACTTTTTGATACAAGAGCGCTATGCCCGAGTTGCAACCAATGCACCGCTACGTGGCTAAGACGGAGTTCGTCCCTCTCGAAAGGGTCTACTGTGAGTCGGTGCCAAAAATACGGCCAGCTGACCGCGTCGATAGATAAACGCTCAATCGCGCGTTTGACGCTTACGACCTTGCTTGAGACGTGTCTCTTCCTCTCGACAGAGGGGGGGAGAAACTCACTCGTTCTCCAGATCGTCAGGCGGGTTGTGGCAAGGTACGTCGAAACGGGCCAACGCTGCCGTCTAAGAGGACAATCAGCTCCTATGGAACAGGTAGCCATTCTTCGTCGTCTAGTCGTCTGTCATACGTGATTATGTGATAGGGCGATTTTTGTGGTTTAGCAAAGACGAAGTATGTTTGATCAAAAAGCAACATAACTAAATATCAAAGTCATGGCGTGTGTCGGTATTACTGTTATTAAATACACACCGACGGGGATGGACTAAAACGAAGCATAAGCCGAGAAATTCATTTCGAAACCAGATCCTAGTCGGTGTTCACACAGGGAGTGTGTATTTACATATGATGTCATCGACGTGCGTAATGTATATATATATATATACATATATATATGTAGAAAATAATTTCGGGGAATAGATGTTTTTCAAATCTTCGAGTGGGTTGAGCAAACGGAGAGATATTTGCTGGAATTTGAATTCTAAAAAGGGACGTATTCTCACCTGGGTATATTTGCCGGAAGCAGATGACCATAGGTGGCTATAATTCAAAGTATTGGCTAGTGGCTCCTTCAAGGTATTTGACGTTCCGGGAGTGCGAGAGACGGCTAACAAAGAGAGCTCGAATCCGCCATCCCACCAAGCGAAACAAGCACCCTGTCGCCGCATCGTAACGGCTCAACTTAGAAATCGATTCTGCATTTTCAGTAGTCGATCAATCATCGATTTGTTTTTTTTTTGTTCAACTGGCCCCGCATTTTGCGTCCTATCGTTGTTGCCTCGATGTTCTTGGAGGTGGAACGTCCCAGTGCCCATACCTCTGCGATAGGCCGGGAAGGGAGTGTTGTAATAGTCAATGTAACCAGGCTCGTCTGAGCTCCAAGGCAAACTGATATCAAGTGTGCAAGTATTCCTGAATCGCACTTCCGTTGACAAGCGGCATGGCATCAGAATAACGCCGAGGATTTAGAACTCGAGGCTTTCAGATTCGGATCCCGCAGGGCGCATATGGCTTAATGTAGTACGAACGTAGTTTCGAATCACCGCTCAAAAATAATACCGCCTCAACGGCGCTAAATGAAGTACGCTTAGACTTTTCTGCTGGGTAAACGCTGGAAGTTCATCTCCCTCTACCATCGCTAACGAAAGCTAATTAATTCATTCTGGTCACTTGTAAAGCACAAGTTCGTTGCACAGCTCGACTTGAATTGATTTTATATGTCGTTTAACGCAGCCAAGAACAAGAACGTTCCCAGCCGCTGTGATGCCAAACTACGAAATTAATCTAATAGCTGTGTGGAAAAAAGGCAAATCAAGGTGCATTTGTTTTTTGCAATATTACCAGACTTACACACAATAGGTGATATAAGTTCGATACGAGACAAGGAGTCCCAAGGCCAATAATATTTTCGTGAGGGAATCCACCTTAGAGAGAGAGAGAGAGAGATAGGGTTATCCCAACAGGCCCCGGAAACGAATCACGTGACGGTCCCTGTCCACAACGCACATGTACGCAGTCAGCGGATTCGGTTTTCGACCTTTAGAAAAAGGGCGCGCTCGCGTTCACTAGCATAAATACTATAGATAAGATGACATAACAGGACAATCGTGCTGTGATTCCAATGTCAGTCCGGCCGAAGATACCAGTTGAAAAAGGGTGGACTTTAAAGGGGGGACACTTTGTTAGCTGCGTAATGGGCGTTGGATGGCTGGGTATGCCTACGTGAGCGCCTATTTCCAGTTAGACGCCAATATGCGTCGTATTCATGAGTAAGATGATACGGTATCCATCAATTGTCCGCGCTGCCAATATTATCGATTCCACCATCAGCCGTCAACATCACCCTCACCGCCATCTCCGATGACCCTGAAGATACTGACGGTACATAGCCAAGCCCCCAAGTAGCATAGCATCGGTCGTAGACGACGAAAAAGCTGACAAAAATGAAAAAATTGCCTGCGTCCCACGAACAAAACGCTGCAGAAGCTCAGCGATATTGTAGCTGGCAGCCAGTGGTACCGCCGACTCATTCGTGGGCTCAAGTCCAAGTGGGTGGACACTGTACCATTCGCGTGTATTTGATTCGCTTTTCGGCCATAAACGATCGTGGCATAATTAACTCATTTTTGTTGCTGCACATATTCATGACTCGAATTGCAAACAAGGAGTCGATAGAGATCACAGTTGGTGTGTTTTGACGCGGACATGCGGTATGGTATCGCTGTATCCTCAATAGCTTTTAGTTGCCGCACAATTTTTTTTTTGCTTTAAACAGATCAGGCAAATGGTTCGCATTTGTGGAGCTGCTTTAAGTTTTGACGAATAAAGTAAACTATAACCCCGCCTATATCCTGCCTATTATTTCGTTTTATGAATGTGGTACATTGCAAATGTACACATTGAAGTAACAGAATGTCCCGGTCCACGAGCCGATAGATTCATCATCGCCACATTAGAATCATCTCTTGCACAACGCCGGTCATCCAGTGTCCAGCATCCACCGAGTACATCAATCGAGTTGATGCCAACTTCGTAACTTGGGATTAAGAACACTGCACTTGAAGTACTGGATTTTACCACCATCAAAACATTCGATTGTGCATTTGGACATTTGGCAGAGCTATTGCAGAGCATTGCATTTTTGAAACATTGAGCATTTCGCACCACTGAACTGTTCCTCTTTCAACACGGTCGGATCAAACTGAATGAAGAAGTAAAACCAAATGGACAGTGAAAAGCAAACGACAGCATATCCAATTAGATGATACCAATCAAACTCCGTCAACCAGCACTTGGAGAAAGGCGGTCAACGGGACCGGCATTACGTAACCTTTGCTAGGGGTTCTTACGAAGCAGCTGGGAAAACGCCCGCGGTAACGAGCACAGCAAATGATGTACATTTCGAGGTGGGTGAAGTCTCTTGTATGAATATCGAGAACGTGAGGTTCATAACGATAGTGAGTGAGCTATACGCGTATTATTTGAAGGCTTCGATTGTAAAATGCCGGGGTGTTCGAGAGGCTGCGCAAAGCTTTGGGTGCTCAATTCATTTCTCCTCTTTAATGCCATATATATATATATATATATATATATATATATATAATATTTGAAAATGAAAAAGAAAGAGAACAAGTAGACTGTTAGCTGTCTCAGAGGATGTAAAGTTCTGCTTAAAAATCTGAAGCCTCGGTGGGAATTCAAACATAGAAAAAGACTTTCTTCAAAAGTCCCCCTAAGTATAGACTCCTCTGTGCTATTTCTCTTTCTTTTCTTTTTGTTCCAAAATACGCGCTACTTCATAAATACATATTTGCAAAAAATGAAACAACATTTCTCAGATAGTAATTGTTAACAAATTCAGACTTTCGGTAGCCTTGTACACGGTTGCCTGCTCTTTCAACACACCTCCTACATAGCCTCGCATATCACGTGTGATACACATTTACATAAAATATAACCGATTGAGATCGTTGATTTATCACACAAAGAAAAATCAGTGTAAATCTCGCATTCACGCATTGTGATGAGAACAAAGAGTACCAGCAGGAATCTGAATTAATTCACATTCAGCAGAATTCATAGGGATCTATAAAGGGCATATTTTGAAAGCATCCTTCCCATATGAGGTGACTGTAAACGAGACACTTGTAGATAAACGAGACAGGCACGATAGAATCAATTGCACTGTTGCTAGCATCCGAGAGAGAGAGAGAGAGTTCAACACCTATGTTATAACAACAAATATATCAGTCGTAAATCGCTACAAAAGTACGCACGTGGAGAAAATGCCATCAAAATATGGTCATAGATCGGCTGATCTCCTGCCAGCGAGTGGTCCAATTTGCATGTGTGATCTGACTCACCGTGCAGGGCGATCCCGGAACTATTTTGCCACCGGATAGGGTGGCTAAACAACAGCAACAGGTGGTCGCAAAGACGGCGGATGTCCGTCCTTCTACGTCAACTGGAGAGCAGCCGTAAGCGTTGATCAGGCTAATGAGACGTAACCGTTGAAGTACCGTAGACTGTCGATCGAGTGCGGGTATCGTTCTTAATCGTTCGCCGCTGTTGTGTTCAAGTTTCTCAAGTTTGGCCGTTGGTTGGGTTGGCCAAGTTCGTCCGGTCTTCGTTAGCTATCTAATGAGAACACTAGAGATCACGATGACACAGGCTCGACTCGACGAGCGAGAGTCGACCGTAGTAGCCTCGGACGTCGCCTTTTATGCTTCAGACATCGATGCCGGTTTGTTTGTTGGTTGGGTAGTTGCAGCTGCCGGCCTGAGTAGGCCTGATACGGCAGGCCGAAGGCGTGCCTCCCCCCAGGAGAGTGCCGTTTCTGCCCTCCTCCCTAGTTGGCCTTCTCCTGACTGACGCCCACCAGACTCGGCCTGGCCATTTGCCGAGTGCTTGTGGTAGTAAGTAGGCGGCAAATAGGTTCGCGGATAGCGAAAAGCCTAAAACCCGAACCAAAAAACAACAACAACAATAAAATACACCTCGGAAATAATTCGCATACAAGGAACAATATTAACATACGGGAACATACCAGAGCATTAATGTGCTCTGGTGAATTTGTAGATGAATTCGATTAAAAAGTAGCAACGACGCCAGGAGCTATGGAGTTCTCGAAAGGTAGTATATTTAACAGCTTGCTGTAGAATCGCATGGTACTTTTTATAGCCGTAGAGTTCTTCGACAACATTCTGAAATGGCAGTGGTAGCCGATCAATTCAAGCTAATATTATGTTACAACGGTAAATGACCACCAGCAATAATACAAGACGAGACCCAAATTGCGAATTCGTTTAAGCTAGACTAGATAGCGCATTCTTTGTCAAGATGACAACTTGTATGAAATAAATATATATATATTTTTGTTAAATTTGACGCTAAGGAAACGTCTCACCATTATTTTGGTTGTTATTTTTATTAGCACAATAATTAGCTAAATTCACATATCAGGTACCTCTCCCGCCATTTTCACTTCGTGCATGAGAGGACGCCTGAGAACTAACCTATTGTCTATATATCAGGAAAGCTAAAAAAATTATTGAGTCCTGAGCAAAATATCCCATAGCTGGGTATATTAGCTAACAATCATTGACCATCAATAACATCAATTAACTACCAACCATTACTAGACGTGTAAGCAAAAATATCAGAGCACAAATCGATCAGAGATTGGAGTTAATCGTGGTCGCGAACACGATTCAATAACAAAGGTGTACACATTGACTACCGCATTTGGTGAACGAATCCGACGTCGGCCTCAGAAGAAACTCCGAGGCAGTCCTGAGTCCGATCCCCCATTGGGGCTCAGTGATAGATCAAATGATTTGGATTCTAGATATCACCTCATAGCGCAGCTGACCAGCATAAATGCAGTTATATTTCCTACCCATGATGTCATATTCGAGAAGGTTTCCATCGAGCCCAAGGCCTTTTACATTGGTGTTGGGAATGAGAGCCTTTGCCCCCGTAAAGACACGTACCTATCGGAAACAACAATATTATTGTTATATATTAGATTAAACATCAGACATCTCTTGTGTGGGGCAAGTGTTAACGTATCCTACCCTAGGATACTTCGAAACTGAACTCGATTCCAACTAATTTCCCAAAAGAGGATCTTTACTTCGCGAGCGCCCTTACTCGAAACAACAAATGGTGAGCTTGCATGATTTTTCTTCGCCCAGAAGAGGCGCCCACAGCCCTATAGTTTTCCACTCGTTTTTCAACGCAGCATACGGTCCCGCCTTATTGTTTCTGCTCTGTTTTTGGCAGATGCAAGCTCAGAAGTTTTGTCGTGGCAAGTCAAGTTCCACTTCCATGACACCACCCTTCGTCGAAAACGTTAAAGGGTATTAAAATATCCCCAAAAATCCTTACTACTTTTACTCTACATTTGTAATCGAAGTTGTGCAGAACCATAGCCACGAATGCACATCAGGCAGCCTTCGAACCGTCCTGTTCTTGTCGGTACACAAATCTTTGTCGCAAGGATCATACTATATAAGTAACAACAAGGGCTAACAGTTCGAAAAGAAACAAACAAATAATTTAAACCATCATATTATTTGATGATACCATAAGTTACATCTTAGTATCAATCGCTGTCATATGTCATCGATCATAACTATAATATCACACGTCACTACTGCTGATAAAATGACTAGACACGAATATGAGATGATTAATGATATTCCCCATAAGAGGTTAGCAGGAACCTATTTTCTTTTACATATGAAGTCTTCCGTTCCTGTGGTCTCTACCCAATATAGATATCGAACGAATCGCTCGCACCCTACGGTGAGTTTTTCACCGACAGATTAGTTGACAATTGTGTCAACGTTACTGTGAACCATTTTCAATCAGTTGGCCAGGCGTTGCTGTGTGCTTCGGCTCAGATGTACTTCGGACTCGAACCTGTCACCGTACCAGAAAAAGAAGAAGCACTATCACTTCTGGAGACTGACTGGCTGGCTGGGAACGTAGAGTTATATCCGTCCAGACAATAGGTCCACATCTGTTTCCTGTTTTGTTTCGTCGGTCACACTTTAAAAGGTGGCTAAGTGTTTGCAATCTTTTTTTAGGATAGCTCCATAGGGCGTTTTGTCTCGCAGTCGGCAGTCGATAGTGTCCCGCAGCTAATTATGTGGCAAATGACCGGTGGCTACTAAGAAGACTCGACCGGATGCTCTTGGGGCAATGCATATAACTTTATATATATATCCACCACAACGACGTAATTGTGGTGCACGTCGGGTACGCATCCAGCGAACGCGTCGCCCTCAGGACGTAAACGCCCTGCTAACAGTTACCTGTACACATTTACAGTACAACAGTGAAGTAGAATAGGGAACGCTGGGTTAAATAGTTCCCCGTTCACCCATTGTCTAAAACTGGTTGATGCAATTAAATGAAGATTGTCATTTCTGATGTAAAAGCCTTCCCTTGTTATACATTGTTGGCCTATGCTTAGTATACTACCTCAACCGAAGTTCGCAATTGCTAGCTCACAATAAACTAGCTCGCAAAATCGACTGGCCAGCCAGCTACGGTGAACCAAGGCAGAAAGCATTTCGAACGCACGTATAACCACACTTCACTATTCTAAGGCTTCTCATATAAATATGCCACCACAGGCACGTTGCGGTGTAAAGACAGGTTGTTGCTGCTGCTGCTGCCGCCATCGACGGTTTCCTGGTGAGGTACCTACGCTACACCTAACGGATGGCTGTATACAGCAGTAGCATTTGATTGTTCTCAGAACAGTTAATGTATTACATATTAACTGCTCGACTGCTGTTCATTTGCTGTACACCGCGAATGACTTTGTCGTATCATAGCCACTGTACGTCGATCATCAAACTCTAAGTGTACAAGCGCACAAACAATATAAGCAGCGGCATGATATATATATATATATATAATATGACACTGTTGAACAAGACAGCCAGAACTCGATTCAATGCGGATCAGAATGTACGTTATCTATTTTACTTTGAAGGTGTATAACGTTATCTGTGCCTGGCAGATCGCCAGTAGCAGATCGGGTCAAGTACTAGAAGTATTAATTAGTATTATTATATTACAGCATACTTTCCCTTGAGCCAAGGGACTACCGGACTTTATCACGATGTCAATCGTTGCGGTTATCCCTACAGGAGGTACGCGTACAAAATATCAATAGATATCCGCAGTTTCGACTGTCGCAATTCACAACGTATAAGAATGGCATAAGCTGATAAACTGCTGAAGTTTCTTTTTTCTCTCAGATGCAGCTCCTGGTGTATTTCTAGGCCGCCCGCCTCTAGCTACTGCGGGATTTCTCTCCACCTGCAATTATCTTGCTGATTACTTGGTAAATACAATTATCATTTATTAACTCACCATCACACGATGTGGCTTGGGGACCGTGAGGTTTTTTTAGTATAGTATTCACTCTTCGTTACGCCATTGTCTCGCGTCAATAGCCGATTACAAAATATCTGTCTCAGCCCCGGTCCCAGCTAATCCCCCCCCAAATAATCCCTAGAAATAATTCCTAATTATTGTATGTTTTAATAAATATCTGTCTGTACGTTGGTCTAATATCAAATGGATATGCAAACGCATGTCCTTGATGATCAACTTATCGTGTATTCCAGCTTTTGGTAGCATCACAAGATGCAGATGAACGATGCCGGATACTTTGTCTAATGAGATATTCTTTTACTGATTATGAGGGTGGTTAATTATAGAGCGAATGAGATCTTCCTCTTTCTCCCCATAAGGTTCAACGCAAAAGCCTGCCAAGTGACACAAAATGGACTGGTTGTCGATAGCCAACCACAATTTTGTGGAACCACATAAATCTGGTTCTCTTTATATTTAGGTCACGGATTGTCTAGTTCGTCTGAACTGCAATGAATTGTCTAAAACCGCACTATGCGCGAAGAATTTGCTATAACAAACAGGGAATAACAATAGAAACCACATGTTTATATTATATAATCATGAGGATTCGCGCTAACCACTCTCATTCCATCAGCTAGACGTGTTGCGGGTGAATATTTCAATCATCTTTATAGTGTCAGTTCAGCGAGGTACCCAAATCTAATTCTGTACAGCGCTTCTAGCTTGGTTTGCATAGCCTTTTGGCGGTTTACATACCCTTGCACAATAATAGCCTCTCAATGTGGCAGAGAATATGGGCCTTCAGGAGGTGGAACCGGCGATTCAAAGACCTTCGCAAAGTCACAGGTCGTGTACTCTCAAACTTCAAATGACTATGTTCGATTATCAAATGAACATCATGAAAAATGAAAATTCAGCTGATCAACTATATTCATCAGCCGGCGAGCGGGGGATGAGATGTATCACTCTTGAGCTAATAGCTCAAAGTAAGACATTTGGCTTGAATTATGTATACGATGCACAGTTTTAGTCTGTTAATGGAACTGCCTTTCGCAGCACAGTCGTAGTTAACGAGACGAACTGAAAAAAGCTATGGTTGCCTTTTTAGGTTCACAGGTGACAAAGCAATCCCTCTCGGCTGTGGTGCTTGTGCAGTTCGCTAGCGGAGGCGTACAGGTCCCTCAATCGAGTAGGTTTGCCTTCTTCAAAACAACTGCTGACTTTCGTTGAGGGGGCAGTGGTCGACAGGTGATTGATTCACTTCAGGTGAGCCTGATCGCCCGGATGGAACGGTCGAAGTAATGCGGCAAGCTTTCCGAACCATCACCGAGGGGGTGGAAGTGAATCTCGCGCGATTTGTGAGCCCCACTTACGGCATTGAACGTTGACCGACAGCTAATTGCTAAAGGTGGACTGGCAATACAGTTTTGCGTAACAAGCAAGTCTATATGAAGTTTCGTGCGATTTTCAGAACAGTCAGGTAGGTATAATGAACCAATTCATGAGTATTCGATTATATGTGTAGCTGTGATGTTGCCGCGTAGATTTGGAAAAAAATAGAGAGAAATTATGTCGTCACAGGGGCGAAAACTGCCCTCACTTTCTAAGTCATCAAATTAGTACAGGTATGATATCTGTCCATTGATCATATTAGTGATTATTCAGTATGCCAAATCATATCAATAGTTATTATATCATGACAACCTTTGTGTAGGAATGATTTAAGCGTTCTTCGTGCTATTATAAACTATTTATATATATATATATATATATATATATATAAAATAAATTTTTCGGGCTAACCCAAAGCCAACATTTAACGTCCACGATACTGCAAAAAAAATATATATATATATTATATATATTTATATATCTGATAA
This sequence comes from Stratiolaelaps scimitus, assembly GCA_019614645.1. Taxonomy (NCBI): domain Eukaryota; kingdom Metazoa; phylum Arthropoda; class Arachnida; order Mesostigmata; family Laelapidae; genus Stratiolaelaps; species Stratiolaelaps scimitus. The sequence goes on along the minus strand of JABWDB010000018.1, from coordinate 1,739,555 downwards.
TTGTGCTTATTACAATTTACCTAAGGGCGTCCTTAGATCAATGCTGTATTCCCGTGCTAAACTCCTTCGATGACATGAAAAAATCTCTGTAGTAAGTAAATGACTAACAAGATTCAGTGGAGAGTTATTCGCAAACTTCTCTAAATGTTAAGCCTGTGCAGTACTGGTAATATGCATCAGTTCAAATCCCATGTGCGCGCGTTCATGCAATGACAGGTTAATCTCGAAGTCTCGGAACAGGTCAACGACCATTGATGGCTTAAACGTGTCTCGACAATGAGACGGTATTTTCGCTGACAGTTGTTCGAGCCCGCCGTGCAAGTCTATCGAGGGGTAGCTAAATAGTAAGACAAATAATTTCGAATTTAGTTTATATATATATATATATATATATGTCAGTTGAAACAAATAAATTTTATATATATATATATATGTTAGTTGAGCAATTGTTTAGTTTACAATGTGTGTGGGGACAAACGCAGTCCGCACACGTTGTAAACTAAACAATTGCCAATATTGACCTCTGACGAGAAAGTCAACCTTCTGAACATGTCGACCTTTTCCAAGTCCTACCTTCAATGTATACCGACGGGAACAATGAACGTGCATGTCATGAAAGTCGTAATGAAATCCTTGTTCGTCGAGGAATTCTAGTTGAAACACCGTTGGTCTGGAGTTGCTTTTCAGTAGTCGAGTTGCTTGCCACCATTTCACAGAATGAGATTGATTTAATGATCTATATAGACCTGCCAATTGTAATCGAGAATTGTACCGCATACGAACTCCAAAAACCATATAGGCTATTTTCTCAATCAACCTATTGTACTACTCGCTGCCTAAACTAAACTGCCTCCTTTCTTAAGTTTCTTAAGGTTCAACTTGTTATTCTTACTCCTGTGCTTCGCTTCGTGCCATCAGGAAATCAAGAGACAATCATAGCCCAGCCCTCGTCTCTCCACTAAAAAAAACTGTTTCTCGATCTGACCCTTAGCTGTTCCCCTATCTGACAGGCCTCAGCTCTTAACCTTTTAGGCATTACCCCTCGCCTCTCCACTAGCAACATATATGCACCGCTGAACATTTACGTGTACTCTCCCTTCCATAGACTTCGTCGTTATCTTTATATAGAAAATCTCCAAATTCGTCTATTCGCTACAACTGCTGCCGTCGCCCAAGGTATCTATCTATTCTCATTTTTTTTTCTATTATATAAGTCACTATTCTCTGTATTCAAAAATATGCCACGTCAACACCAACAGTAAAGTTTTGACTGGTTAAAGGCATTTCCCTCAACGGAGCACAACGATTGGCGTTATGTCGATGTTGCACAGCAGAGTGTAGTGGTCTAGGAGTCTCGCGCTGCCGGTTTGTGCGCATCCAGCGAAACTGCAACGTTCAGTGAAATCCAAGCGCCGATGGTCATTGGCGAACATTATCCTAGCATAGGGGTATCAATTGCTAATATTTGATCTATATATATGTATATATATATATTATGTAGGCTAAACCGTCAAGCGTCAGATATGTAACGACGACGTGTCTTGAGACACACAGGCGCAGAGGCATATTGCATATACACACACCGGTATGGACGGGCAGACGGCTGCAGTCCTTCCTGTAAGCCTGAGCTGGAGATTGCGCCATGGCATCACAAACGCTTCGATCGTCATCGCCGCCCGACGGAAGGCCATACTGAACATCGTGTGGACGTCGGCAGAACGCCTATCTTGTCCGGTCTGTACTCTTGTACGATGACAATCCCGATGCCAGTATCAATATCGTTATCGACGTCCGTCGACTACGAGAGATATGCATATCATCGGCACAAGAAAAAATATCGAGAACGAAGCTCTAGCGCGCGCCGAGGCAGCACCGCAAGGTTGACTGACAGCACGCGACATTGTTTTGAAATGCACTGAAAGGTTCGGACACGGTAAAGTGAATGGGGGCTCCGGGCAGAGGTCATTGGCTCATGCACTGTTTAATATTATCTGCTATTAAGTGAGAGACGCAAGGATACTCCGATGCGTTGGGAAGATGCGCAAGGAATCTCGATGATCGGTGAAGCTTGCCCAATGAACTCGCAATGAGAACTTGTGAGTTTTTAGCCTTCTGGAGGCGACATCATCGATACGTGTGGTGTTCTCTCGTAGGGATTTTCGCATCTGCTAACATCCAACTCTGTAACAGGATGAAATTATTGCTGCATGCAACTAATCCCCTGTTGACGTATAGCGTTAAAGTATGGGCTACTCTGTGACTTGACCTGTCGGCATGAGCATTTCTTTAGTTGTACAAATCGTTCAGTATAATCAGTGTAACAATTAGTCTTTATTTGTTAGCATTAAGTACTTCCGTACTATGCCGATGGTAAAACGACATTTCTAATATTACAGACTTGCACATAACAGAAGCCCATTGACTTCCAAATCATACATTTACATAAGCGTTAATTTGCGCACAATTACGTGAGATGCACACGGAGTCATTATAAAATTTATCAATACAATTCAATCACTATACAACAGTACCATGTGTGCACTAGAAGCTCGAACGACCCACAAATGCAATTGCCAGAGTGACTGGATTGACAACTTCGGGGAGAAGAAGTACTACGCACTACCTGCTACCGAGACTAGACTGATGCGAAGCTCTGAAATGTGTACCGCTCTGGAGCCGGGTCTGGTTTATCCTTATTATTAATTGAATATTATTGTATTTTTAATATTCAATTAATAATAAGGATAACAGAGAGATTTAAATTTTATAAAATAATAATTTTTATAGAATTAATATAAAATAAGAACCTCCGGCCCCGTCTCCAATAACTGGAACACTTCTCAATGATAAGACAGCACCCATTTGTGTCGGCCACCGGTTGGGCACTCGCTCAGCAAGCCGCCACAAGGCCATCTTACTGAACAGGTTGATAAGTACGGTCTGTCCTGTTTGTCAAGAGTGCAGGAAGTGATCCAAGGTACTCCCAGGTTGACGGCACCTTTACACAACTCCTGAGATCAGCCCATGCCCCCTATACAAAAGAACCTCCATAAAGATGATGGGCGTAGCCCAGAAGGACTTGCGTTCACCGCGTACCACAGAGGGAATGCATTGGTTTAGGCCGGCACCGTAGTCGACACTTTATACCCATTGTACGTACGTCTACTGCGGTTCCACCACGCCATTACCTTGGCAGACCGCGGCAAACTACGCCAGTACTCAATCCTTACGTAGCCAATAGGGCCTACCCTTGACGTAACAACCGAATAGTGCTCGAAAGTGTTCGCGCAGTCGGTGTCATCTTTTCATTTGTTTGCACAAATGTTCCTTTCTCTCGTTCGCAGACCCAACTCATCTAGAGGAGTGTTTCTGCTAGACTGCTGACCACTGAGATCACCAGACCCATACACACGTCGCCTTTGGCATCGACAAACGTTTACCGTTAAGCTCGGCCTACGAATTTGCTCTCACTCGACGCTCTGCGGCCTTAGACCTCAGTTTCTCACGAAGGAATTCCTCTCGTTTAAACGCTCGATCTCGATCGCGCAGCACATTCTATTGAGTTTCTCTAAAGCAAATATCATTTCGTCGTCTGTGCGGCCGAATGGAAATGCGCCTTCACACTAAACACCGTAGTATCGTCTCACCGTTCATCGGTGAAATGTTCTTTGATTGTTATTCGAAGAACACTCGCGCGTGGTATCTCAAACTTTCCTCCTGATAGAAATGTGTTTTCGACTTATTAACTCGAATAAACGGCAGCTGACGTGAAGTGTTCATGCGCTCGAGACAATTGCGCTTTATGCCTAGAGGTATGTCGATAACACGAAAACGGCGTAGGCCTCGAGCATAGCTGCTAAGAACTGTGGATGAGGGTTTGCCAATCTTGTTAGAGATCGAAGCAAATCTGCTTATGCATGTATGGTATATATATAATTCCTAATTATTGTATGTTTGAATAAATCGATAATTAGAAGAGCTTATATATATATATATATATATAATAATTGTTTTTTTCCGAGCTGACCCTCAGGAGCTCGTGGTCGCCGGTGAAACTTTCCCTGAAGTACGTCGAGATATTAATTGCGCACTGAGCCAGCGCCCCCTTCACTATCCGATGACGACGGCAGTCATTCAGTCGTGATGTAAGTCGTCCTAGAACGATATGTATATATAGCACTTGCTTGTGACACACACCTATTCGGGCAGGTAAAAATGGCCATACGAATTCTGCTAGGTTTCCAACATCACGGGTAGGCGTCACAATGACTACGACAATAATTGGCCAACACTGACGTCACATCGTACACAAGAGACAAGAAGCCTTCTCCCGCAGCCGTAGAAACCAAAGCGAAATTCGATGAGGGGTGTGGACAACCGACCCATATCAACGAAGGACACAACAGCAGCAGCAAGATTGTTCGAGGTTGAAGCCGTCTCTGTGCATAGCGTCGCAGGATAGCATGGAAAGGATAATCATGATCAGCCGACGCCGAAAAAAACTGACGTCATTGTCACGCATAGATGGATGTGGATACTATTTATTTATTTCCGATACGAGGCGGCTACAGTAGCCGTGTCGCTCCCCCCAGACGTTTGCTTCTATCTAATTATCCGCCTCGCTAAACCGTGAAAGGAGACGCAGCGCCTCGGCCCCGGAGATTGTGGGTCCATTCTGACAAATATATTAGGCGGCGTCATTCCCTGCGAAGCTGGTCTCTCCCGCTCGCTCTGTCTGTGTGCCACTCGTTGTTTATCACCGATACGATCTCGTGGCGGCCGCCGACTCCGGGAGACAGCGCGGAGGATGATCTTCGAATTGCGATTTGGCCACCGTGAGCTGGTGCTCGCTGCAGCCGCGTGTGGCTAAAATAGACAACCCATCCATCCCGTTAATAATCCATCCCGTTATGTCGATACAATAGTACAACATTGCGAGACAGACAAGAACCCGGCATGGGAACAGCGACGACAACGGCGGCCAAACGAATGCTGTTAGTAATGATGGTGTAATTTCAATGCTACGACTCTTACAGCCGCCTGGCGCAGCTGCTTACGACGATGCGCTCGGTACAAGCAGCTTCGATGCTTGTCCATCGTTCTCTTGCATTGTCTCTCTGTGTGCCTCTCTCTGATTGAGTCCGTGCGGTTAGCATCTTTATAGCTCTTAATACAGTTGACATTGTGGACGGCCCTTGCAGCATCATTTGTCTACCTCGCACCGGTGCTCGATCAACTAGAGGAGCTGACTGATCATGGACTAGAACTGCTAGAAAACGAGGACTGTCAGTATATAGCGTGATGATGTCAGAAGGGCACATCTGGGAGGGTCGTTTTTAGTTATAGCGATGCTGTTACTTGAATTGCCTGCCCAGGGTATGAGAAATTCGGCGAAATTCTCACTCTTGTTGCTATTGTTATCGCCGCTAAACTTCAACAAGCCACTCGGATTGACAATGTCCGTTAAGAACGAACGACTGTCAGCGCTCAGTGTAACGTGAAACATTCTCTGCCAATTTTGGCAGTGAGATTTGTCTTCGATTTGTGCCTATTCCTTATGATGGGTGTATCATGTTAATTGAGACAAACGTGCATTGCCACCGTCGATGTTTGACGGCAACATTTCATCTATGAAGGCGTTGACCTGATTATGTGTGCACGCGTTTACAATAAGCGAGCCCATGCATTATTCACGTTGGTTACTGTAAAATCAAAACATAAAATGTGGCTTATTCTCGCAACTGCAATTGTACAACGCTCGAGTTCTCGAATAAAAGAAAAATATTAAATGAGATATTAGCATTCGTATTGTGTGACACACCTATAAAAATTCATCAGCAGTAATAGTACACCCGTCTAGAATACATAGTATAGCATATTTTAGGTTTTAGTTTAGATAAACAAAAGGAAGGTACTTTGAGATGAGCCGAATCCAATCGGATAGATTACTAATTACATTTTCGAGAAATCTGTGCGCGAAGCAGGTCTTGTTGTGGGAAATCTCTGTTTTCGCGAAGTAGGTCTTGTTTTGTGGCCAGATGTACCATGATAGGCCATTCTCTATAGGGCAATTCCATTTTTGTGCTACCTGGACATACCTCTTGGGGAAATATGCTGACATTGGCGTTTTTCTTTGAAGTCAGCCAAAACAGGTAGAAGATATGTTTCCTCCACATCTTTCCCCCAAAATCAGATGTTCACAATCAAGTGGTAAATACCAACTATTTCTGTCAGCAGATCTGTCAGAGATGCCTTCTCATAAGCCAAGGTATTCCCATTCGCAGTTCAATCGGATCTATTTCCTGAAAGCAACTAAACCTTCTCTGAACTGATAGATCTGTATTTAAGTCTTTGTAATGATAATTCGCCTTTCAATTTTCCAACAAATTCTGATTCTCTGCGTTTAGATACATCGAATAGCATAAAGGAACGCTCGAGCCGCCCATAGGCCGTGGGTTTGTACAGAAGACCATGAAGATTGTGGTAGATCGTGCAAGGTGGAGCACAGGTTACATATCCACACATGGTGTGATATTCGTCAAGAGAAGTATCGTGCATATTCGATAATATAATTGCTGCAGCCAACGTATACACGCCGCAGGTCCCTTGTACTATCACGCCAACCCCTTCCCCCCCTCTCTACTTGGTAAACGACCTGGACCTAATTTCTTTTCAATATGACCTAAATATTATCTAACCATAGGCAAGGTCTGCCTGTGCTGATTGAAGGCGAACGCTGCTCGTGCCGATCGAACGCTGGTTGTGCCTTCAACACTCAACGGCTGGCCTAATTGTTTCTCGACGATCAGCATACAGTAAATTCACAGCGTTCAAAGTTTATAGGAAAAAAGTTTATTTAGCATTTTTTCGGATCTATTATGTGTGCAGCTATTTTCACCGGAGAGGATCGAGCATGAGAAGTTGGAGCTACATCGACTGCGGACTGCTTTCGTCTGCCAACGAGAATAGAACTGGCGATTGATCCATTATTTATTCAATTTGCACGCGTCGTAGACAACTTGAGCGATGCGACATGACTCGTCGCCAACGAGTCGACGAGCTACCCGCCACCGAATCTGTCGGGTACATCTCACCAGGACCGCGATATATGGGAATCTATATCGCTTATATTGTCTTCACTGCGAAGCCTTAAATGCACTATGCTCTGGGATGCCGTTTGATGATGTCACACATGTAGTAACTATTTATATATATCTATATATATATATATATATTATATCACACTTCAACGATAACGATCTCAACTGAATTATCACGGTTCATCTTTAGTAACGATATAGGTGTAGGTACTCGCTTGAAACAATGACTGATAAATCTCTGAAAATGGTCACATTCAAAATGACATTCCCTCGACTCATCTATCATCTTCTATATAATATCTATATGCTCGATCCATTATTGTTGTATGCCGGAGGTGTTGAAATAGGATTTTTGAAATCACATTTTCCACATGTCTGCTTTTCATATGTTGCCGAGAAATAGACCTATATCGGATTGACGATAAAATGTATATGGTCACTCCACGGAGCTCGAGCTCGGATCTTGTAACTCCATCGTTTCTCGAAGATGGCAAGCGAGAGTTCTCCTACAGCTGGAGACGGCTGAGGAACCGTCTCTCCGGCGGGACTCGCTCATTGAGACTCCCCTCACTTCTTCTGTGGCATGTGATCCTTTACAGAGACGACCTTTGAGCGTGGCTTCTTATTTTTGTACCAGAAGTACTCAAACACAAGAGTGATACAAGCCATCACGACGCCAATGAAGATGACAATGAACACACCACCTGTGACACAACGGAACGAAACGATCAGTAGTTAGAATTCTGGTTGAACGTGAGTCGATCCTGTTGGGTGTGAAAGCAAGGATGATATTATGAGTACCTGTGGCCAGACTGGACTCGTTACACCTGGGCACAGATTCATTTCTGAAGGAAATGGCCGCATGGCATTGTTCACTGCGTGTGTATGTGTGGCGATTCCGCATAGGGAGATTATTTAAGGCGATGTTCTATATATTATATATATATATGTAATTGATGTCGATGAAGCGTTGAGTTTAGAGCTGGACCAAGACCCGCCGTGAATGCCAGTCGCCCAGCAATTGGCTAGACAGAAATAGGGACAGCCGTAACTCTGTATAGATTTATGACATTGTGAAATTTCTATGGAAATATACGTGCCCGATAGCAATATTCCGACCAAAAGCATCGTTCACACGTGAAACTTAATCATCCAGGTCGGATGCATCGAACGATGTGCCAACATATATATATATATATATATATATATATATATATATATATACACTATATATAGCAGCATGTTATATTAAAATTGCTATTTGAATATAAAATAACGCTAATTTACATACCGATATTTTTGATGGAGATGCCATCATTATTCTTCCCTTCATCATCGCAATTCTTCTTTTCGGGATTTTGATTCCACCACAACTCCTTGAGACTTTCGAGTTTACGTTGATTCAGTAGCTTCAGGATGCTGCAAAGTTCGGTTAAAGATTGACCATATTTAGATGATGCAAGCTCATTAGCCAAACTATGTGACGATTACTTTTCACCTGGATGGTATAACATTAGAAAGAAGGTAAATTAAACAAGAATTGTTTGAGTAGAAGTTGGAGGCGGTGCTCCAGGTGTGCTTAATGTGTGAAAAGAACCCTGTCATCCGAATGCTTGTCGCTGCTCACAGTAACGATCTGTACTAACGATCTGTAGACTGGGCACTTCTATAATAATTATAAAAATATGGCGAATGGAAGCTATTATAGATAGTATAATGACCCTTTCTTCGTTTCTTGGACTCCACAAATGTTATTAGCATATATATATATATAATATACGCATTCATACAAGTTACGTCCTGTATCTTCTTGAGTTACTCCCCTCTCGGCCTCTGATATAAAGGGGAATCTGCTTTGGCGGATTCGGGCCAGGCGTCTCTTTTCTTCGAGCACGTTTTTAGCAGTCTCGGGCCCGACGGGCGACCCCGGCCAATTGATCCGGTAGGCGCCTGCCACTCGTTGTTGGTTCGTAGTACTGTTAATTCTGAAGATCCGGACCAACTCAGAGTGGAGATTAAGTGGGGCGTGAGTTTAGTGGGTAGGTCTGCCACTCCACCAGGCAGGAGTCCCACAGTACCATGGCAAATACCCTAGTTGTGAGGCCTGGTCTGCATGAGCATTCTCCGTCATAAAAAAAATATATACGCATTCAATCCGGCTGTTTGTTTGATAGACAAATATATATATATATATATGTATATATATATATATATATATATATATATATATATGTATATATATATATATATATGTATATATATATATATATATATATATATATATATATATATATATATATATATATGTATATATATATATATATATATATATGGGTGTGTACATATGCACATATTGAGGGCGACAAGATTAAAAAATCAATTTTCGTCCACGGTACAGCTGCTTTCGGCATGGGACTGATCCCTTCAAAATGCAAATGTGCAACGATGAGAATCGAACCCTGAGTGCACCGGCGTGCCTTCTCCCGCTGCAAGGAGCACACGAATGCACCACCAGGCTACAGAGTTCGCCGAGGGCAACACGACTAGATAATGGAAACTGCAACGTGCAAGATGCAATGATGTAAAATGGCTTCACTTATTAGCATAATATTTACAATAAGCAATTTTGCAAAGAATTTACAGATGCAGTCGTTTCTTGATTCATGATATCCTCCTGCGTCTCGGAAACAACGTTGTGAAATTCATGAACTGGAAATTCGGACAGTCAGTGGGTGACGGTCGGATTTACTGTAGCTTTTGCCCGTCACAGCTGAGGTGGCGAAGAACAGGGGGTCTAGTTCAGCAATCGTAATTTAGCACTACTCAGCGAATGAGTGGTCGGATGAGGGTTCGAGAAGGTCAAATACTTCGCGGTGCACCTCGATGATCATCGACGGGCATTAGGCTATAGCTACGCGAGGTCGTTCCGTGCCGTTGTGTGAACGCCTAACGAGGACTTCAATAACGGCGTTTTGACCTCATCCAGAGCGTCGAAGTTTCAGAGGGATAATCTTTTATAGCGAGTGGTGATTCCATATGAGGCATTTGAGTCAGACAGTCTGACGGCAGTTGTTTCTTCCGATATCTTGTGCGGCTTGTCGCTACCACCGCTTTGCCAACTCTTTCCCTGATGTGCTCTACGAGTGAATCTCCTCTTGTATTTCCTGCACTGTCAGGGCGCTTAACGCGGGCGTTCTCGATACCGCACAGTTCAAACGAGTTTGAACTCAAATGGGAATGAGAATGGACAACCAAATAAAGTATTTACAACTCATATCTTGCCGTTATCTCAGAGGAACAATATTTAGTGCTTTATGCTTCAAATCTAGCAGGCTATGGCCGCATCGATTCTACATCCTCAACGACCAATATATCAGGCTAAATACTTGATAGGACATTTATAGCTCAGATATCGCACAAGCCTATCTGACCCATCATATATTACAGGCACTGCTTGGAAGTTGGCACGGAAAGGCAACACATTACGATTGTACGTACGCGCTTGAAAGTTGGTCTCGAAGTGGCGAATTCTGCTGCACCGCAAGCGCGAGTGGCTTTCGAGAGAACTCCGAGCCGATCTGAGTGAGGTCGCAGTTGGTCATCGTCGCGTACTTGATCTGGGTTGCATCAGCTGCAAGCGGCAATAGGGATAAATCAAAGATCAGTTTTAGGTGCAATACAGGTAGATGTACACTACATTTATGTGCATAATGTTAACTCTAGATGAAGGGCTCTTTTTCGAGATTGACAGAGCGCAATTTGCAAATGTTGAAAATGTTGGCCAACTTTGGCTATTTTTGGTCAACTATAGATAAGTTTGAGGCAGGAGACATCATTGTGTCTTGTTCTCATAATAACGGTCTGGACGAAACACCATTTAATGCATGTATTTCAAGCCATGTTCGATGGGATTGAGGTTCAGACGACGCTTAACGCAGCCACCATATTATATTTACCAATAAAGGCGAACCCATCGCTTCCTTGACTGTCCTTAACACGTTTTACGCCATCCTCGAAGTTCTTCGGCAGATCCGCTTCTTGCATGGTCCACCAGATCTTGGTGTACTTGTCACTGACTGGATAGTCCCATACAGCCAGCTCAGCCCTCTGGTCATCAGTTAGTGTATCGTCGAGTGACATGTTCTTCCAAATCCTAAATCGAAAATAAATTATATACGAGTTCGAGTTCATACTCCTAATTTAAAATGTTTTTAATTAATTAATTATATATATATATATATAATTGTAATTATGTTTCGCTTGGTGCTCATAGCAGAAACGGCACAAATAGTACTATTTCGCATAATAGTTTAATTTGTGGCTCAAGGACCCCCAGCTCTTCGCACATGAGCAGACATTTCTTGTCACTTATTTATGTGGCATTTCTTCGAGAAGAGAGAGCACCTGGGCTCTGGGGGTTGTTGCCGCTGCAAACAGAACTACTACTTTATATCTATGAGGTCACGTGTTTAATTCCCAGTTGAGATTCAGCAATGTTTCCCTTTACAAGTGGTTTGAATTCGTTATGCAAGCTCACCGCTCGCATATATACTTCCAGCCAATAAGCCCATCACGACACCTGGCTCCTGCCATCAGTGAAAGAGGTCAGACAAACTCGATGCCCACATCGTACCCATATATATATATATATATATATGCGCTGATTGTGCGGTGCTGAAACGCTGAGAGGTCTCAGCATTTATGATTCAATTCCACACAATACGGATCGGCTACGCAGTTACCATTAGCCAATGCATAGGCTCACTTGTATCTCTATCTTTGGTCTCTACCGTCTTGTTTCAGGGTCGAAGAGAAAGCGAGAGAGAGAGAGGGTTCGATCAATCGACTTCAAATAGGACATTGAATTTATATAATGCACCACTCACTCGTAAAATTTCTCCTCGATATTCGCCATTCGTTGGAAATATGTAGACGCCGTTGTCGCGTGCTGGGGGGCGTACTTCACCTTGTACTGTTTCGACAGGTCATCGAGAGATTCGATCGGCGATTCTAGACGAGACACGGTGAGAAAGGCGGCCAAATTGGCTGTGTACGAAGCTATGATGATGAAGCCGAACAGCCACCAGGTAGCGGCGACAAGTCGCCCGGACAGATTTCGTGGAGCCTCACCGCCGCCCTGAGGTGTTAGCGATGTCATGCAGAACCACAGACACTCCTTCAGGGTAAACTCGCGTTTTTCGTCGTCGTCCTTATATTTCTCCTTGTTGTTCCTGGGGAGAGCGAGGCAGGCAAACGTGAAAACAATGCCATCACACGGATACCCGAGAATATTTCTTATATTGGGATATGTATAGTATATGAGCAAAAATTGTATTGAAGCCATGATAACTACACAGAATCTCTCTGTCTGCAATTGCCATCCTCGATATCGAGATCACTCTCAGACTATATGACCATACATATAAGCGTGTTGCGTCCGGCTGGCGAGCCAATATATTTGTCGCGCTTATTTGAGAGCTCCCAAATATCCATATACGTATTATATAATATATTGATAGACAGTGTAATTTAAGTCCGTTCACGATGTTGTCACGCATTAGCATGCCGACACCCGCTCTTAAAGAAAAACCTCTACCGACTTAATGGTCATTGCGCACGACAGCTGCATACCTGTAGCTGTATGGTGAAAGCCGATCGAAAATGAACATTAGAAACGATGTAAAGAAGTAGGCAGCGAGAATACATCCCCACACATTAGTCTCGAGCACCGTAAGGAACTTGAAGAGCGACGGCTTGATCTCGGGTTTTTTCATTAGAATTGACAGGCCAACAAGATCGTAGTAAGGCACCGTAAAGTCTACGACGGTCTCGCGTTCCGCCATGACAGCGATCGGCCCGAGGGCGATCTCAGCTTTCTGTTCAGTTTGACAGCACAGCACAACGCAGGAATCGTTTATTAGTGGTAGCTAATGATAACTAATGAGAATGGTAGCTAATGAGTATAATGCAATATAATTAGTTGACAGGGTCATCAGCGAATAGCTCCGCTTATTCTGTGCGTACCAGTGTTTCTATAGGACTTCGAATCGTGTGCGCCCTTCACATCAGGTTGGTTTGAGGAGTGGCCCTGCACTCGAAGAGGAACTAACCATTTTTTTCCTTTTTTTTTACAACCTTTTTACTCTTTTTTTACCGAGAATCTAAGAATATGTATGTATATTGCAGTTCCGAGAATAAACATTTGATTATGATATGATATGATATTTCTGTTCTATTATACTGTCGGCAATTAGCGCGCGAATATAATCAGCACTAAGGAACCCTTTTCTTCACGCAACTGTAGCGCAACAAATATAGCCTTTTGTTCTGTTAGTGTAACAAAGCTATTTCGATTCGCTTCCAACTACCACCTCTCCTCTATACTTCAGCATCGGGGGGTAGCTGGGTAGGTGGTGTTTCACATTTCCGCCTTTAGCTTTTGCGTGGCGCACTACAACGACAAGCGATTAGCATGGTACATATCCGAACCTTTTGAACCAGGTCTCCGATGAGTCCATTCCACGTCGCGGTCTCCTTATCCTTCGAACCGAAGTGTTGGTCTTCGACAGCGTAGATACTGTACTCAAATTTGAGAATCTTTTTTATCTCGTCAATGAGATCGATGCAATAGCCGCGAAATTCCGCTCCTGTGCCATTGCCTCTGTAGACGAATGGCGGTTGCTGTGACGATAGGGGCGTTCACGGTATCCGGCGATTCATTCCGGCGATGCAAAACAAAAATCAGTTTGTCATCGTTAGAACAGACGATCAATGTGAGTCTATACCCTGTGTCTCTTAGGTTCAGTATATCCTATTGTACAACGCACTGAAACCAATGCAAGGGCATCCTTGAAGAACAAGCTTGCTTGCGTTAATATGCCAGCACGTGCAACAATGACAACGGTCGCCATGTCCATGTTTGTCTCATCATTGATTCAATGTAGCCGCTTAGCTTCCTGCTTCTTGGAGCGACCTCTTGTTAGTTAGATCAGATGTTCCGTTTCTCCTGCACTTGCTGCCAAACATGCAACAACCCGCCGTCCCGAATCTGACCCCCTGCGATCGGCTGCTAATCTCGAAACCCTATCAACTCACAATTATGGTGACGACCTTGTAGAACGTCACCGACCCGAACTGTTCCATGGCGTTTTGGTCGTTTTTCTGCCAAGTTGCCGATTTCGCGTCACCCGAATAGATGAAGTAGCCCTTCTCATTGTCCTGTCTCGATTTTGATGTTGTATAGTTGAAATGTGCCACCTAGCGGAAATGGTACGAAACAAACAGACCGAGCAAGAGGTTCGTAAAGTGACGACTCGATTGGCTGATCAGCGAACGAGTTCATTAGTTATGAATATATATATATATATATATATATAGATATATATATAATTTTTTTTTTCTTAAATATACTACTACGCTAGTCCATAGGGTCCAACCGTTGTTTGTGCCGTTGATGCTTCCTGCTAAGACAAATAATAGATCGCCTTGTTCACTACAAAATTGCACACATATTCTTAGCTGGAACATGAGTTGTTGTTTTTCTTTAATCTCTCATATCCACAATGAATGCGCGACGCTGCATGTGTTGTGCATGAATGCGGCACGTACGAATTATTTATTGTTCATTGCTCACCTTCATTCGGATCGATTGATACCCAGGCTTATTGCCTGCTTCGGAAAAGAAAATTTCACCATAGCGGGTTTTCAGTTTCGCCAACTGCAGCGCCCCCAGAAGATTGTAGTTGTTTCGAGCGACGGGCTTGCCCGGACACGATGCCTCAATGGGCTCCTTCGAATATTTGTTATCAGCAAAGATGCGAATGACCGTGTAGTAGGCAATTTCCTCGTAGAACAGCCCGTCCAGCTGTTAAAAGATGATCCGTCAAACGAAATACGGGTTAGCATCTATATGTGTGGTACAGATCTATATAGTATCGGTATCGAAACATGCAATTATCTCGGCGTTCTTGACATAATGAGTCTCGTGTGCCGCGCCAGACCCCCCCTCTGCCTTTAACTTATGTTGCTGTTCCACGACGCCACTGATCGCCGCATGTTCACTAAACTTGACATACGGAACATTTCGCGATATTTCTTCACAATATTCGAATATATATATATATATATATACGAAGGCAATATTCGAATATATATATATATATATTTACTAAAGCATCTGTAAAGGGATTCCCCTGACGCTAAATACAGAGGTGTTTGAATTGATCAAACTGAATATAACTATAGCATCATCTCAGTGTGGCCCCCTTCGTATCGCTATCGAATAGCATTGAAAATAACAACAATCCCCACCCACGTATGTGTTACCTATCACACACATTTACTGTTGTTTCATCAGCATACTATGATTATTGTATCACTATTGCGTTTACTTCTTCACTCATTTATCGATTGTGCAGCTCTTAGAGATCCCTGCTCGATGTTTGGCCCGAAGTCCTTGATCCTATCAGATAGCTGCCAGCCTACCTTCTCATTGGCGTATGGGCCCTCAATTCCGATGCGGTTGTCGTCACTGTCGACAGGATGGACAAAGAACACTTCGTGTCCCATGCAGTCCTCACACACTGGCTCGCCTTCCTGCTTTGTGAGCAGCACCCAACAGTGATGTCGTGGCTTCCAGTCATTGCTTTGAGCGGCTGTGAGGGCGTGGTTGAGATTTGCGATTGTTCCAACGACGAAGTAGTTCGATACGTCCGTCGACTGAATGACTTTTGTCTTGTTGATGAAATCCGCATACGACTCTGACACTTCGCGCATGATGTGTCTCGTGGGGACGTTCTCGAGAAGGCGGGCGTACTTGTGATCGATGACTTATGGCGAAAATCCGAGACGAACACGGCAAGTAACAACAACAACAGCACATATATGGTGATATGATTTGAAAAGTACAGGTTTTACTCTTGGCGGAACCCGTAAAATGTATTATATATGTGACATTTTTTCTAAGGGTTGTCTAAGGACATTTTTTCTAAGGGTTCATAATAGTGCCAGTGTGTTCTATGAGCCGTATGGCCGAGGACGTCCCTGGCAAGCCCCTGTGGCATGACATGGCAACGTCACAACCGTCTGAAACACATCTCCGGTAAGGCAAACCACCGCAACTACAGTGCGATTCTGTAGAGCCACCGCCGGGGTCTTGGCACCAGGTGTTGACAATGGGGTGTCTGGATCATATCCCGCAGGGCGGATGCGAATCGATTTGGTCCGGAGGATTTATCAATGACGTTACTCATTTAATTATAATCACGCCGGGTTGAATTGCAGCCCCCCCCCCCTAAGCGGCTGTCTACTATTTGAATAAATAGCATCCAGGTATGCTCATCAACATTGTCATTACATAGCATATGGACAATGATACATAAATATGTGGCCTCGTCCATTAAATAGAAAAACGGCAACTCTGTCACTAACGACCGCCAACTGTGAAGAAGTCGCAGCTGGGTTACTGGCTTGCAATTACATCCGCGTATTCTAGGCTATTTCTAGGCTGTTGTTGTTGTTGTTCTTGCTAGTGCTGCTGCTGTTGTTGTTGTTGTTCGGCCTGATTCAGCTTTATACTTACTGACGCTTTTGTCGTAAAGGATGCCAGCCGTGGCCAGATCCATTCGAATGCTGAGCTCCCGGACAGCCTGAGTGTACGAATCTCCCGGTGGCGTCACGTGAACTAAGAACGTATTCTCTCCACTACTTTTTGCGTTCCATCCACTCATCTGGTAGTCGTCCGTGCTTCCTGTATTTCGTAGAATAGACGAGGAAGAGGAAGGAGAAGAATCGAGACTTCAGTGAGAGGCTAGATTCGAAATTGATTCGAAGCTGACATCTATATAGTTTGTCTTCAACAGATAGCTTCACCCAAACATGAGATAAGACTATGAAATGAGACTATCTGGCCCTGGTTAGCTGATAAACTTACATTGAATGTTTACCACTATATTTCGTAAGTGGAAATGAAAAATAGCTGATTTGATTCGATTAATCACATTTAAAGCGAAAGTCCACTCTTAAGGATACAATCTCAGCATAGCGACTTTTTTTCGAGCGAGTCACACCTTTCAGTTCGGTAGAGCTTGACGCAAATGAACGTGAGCGCTTGTCAACCATGAATCAGCATTGTGTACAGCGCAAATGACTTCCTGCACCCCGTAAATGAACTCTGTGAATGAACAACTAAGAGTTGTTTCAGTCTATTCAAAATCGACCACTTGGCTGATGGCTGTTTAGATAAGGAAAGTGGGTCGTCTGATGACTGAATGGATTCCACCATCGATCGGGGCGACGCTAGACAATTCAAACAGATGTTACGGCGAAATCGCCAACAATACTGTTGATTCAAACCTCTCCGGGTGAATCGCAGGGTCGTTCGATATTTATGACTGGAATGGTTTTTGGTGAAGTGGTAATCGAAATCTGCCTTCGTCAGCTGAGACAGCTGTACCCAGCTTAGGTATCAGGATAGGGGTCCGAAGGATGTATTATTAGCATGGCTAACTGACCAGTATATCACCTCAGCACGGGTGGAGGCAAGAACTCTGATAGTGTGCAATCATATGTGCTTAATAGATCTGCAGGCATAGAACACCATTTTTATCTAAGTAATTCAATGAAGGATTACACTCAACAATATAGAAATACACTGGCTTACTACCATTACTAATAATCAATGGGTATTGTTATTATTATTATTATTATTACTATTATTTTTATTACATCATCAATACTTGAAATTAATCAAGACAAAGAAATCGCATTACACACCACCCATGTACCGGCACCGTGGCCGTCAAAGTATCAACAACAGTGCCACAACAATAATAGTTCTTTCAGACATAACCGTAACCGCATAGCGAGAGAGAGAGAGAGAGAGAGAGAGAGAGCAACCTACCGTAGGAGAGATCAAGGGTTGGTATGGCAAGATTTCGCACCGTTTCCTTGATAGCTTTCGTCAGCTTGTAATAGTTGCTTCCTGGAGTACGAACCGCATTGATGACGAGGCTTGGCTTGTTCTCAGTGATCATGCTGCATACTGGACACCCATACACACACATACAGCCATGTCACAGGTGAAAGAGGGCACAACACATGTTAATCCGGAATGAGAAAATCGGTGTGAATTATACCGGAAAAAGTAAACTAATCAGCGCTTGCGCCCAAAAATGCTCGAATCCTGTGCAGATTTGCCTATATCTGACTCATGCGCTAAAATATCGAAAAGCTCGTCCATGAAGCTCACAGCAGCAATTGAAAGCAACGGTAGCTACCTGATATTAAATGCTATGTCGTCTCCATTTCTAGTAATATGTCACAAAATGAAAATACGAGCATGGCGTGAATAGGGCAGAAAGAAGGCACGGCGACCTGTTGGGCAAGTTTCGTCCTTTAGAATTAATAACCGAATATGTCGGTTATAGGTATACAGAATAATATTGCACCCTTCATTATATAGAATATTATTACTACTACTACTACTGCAAGTATATATCTTCTCCATTATAATCTGTAAATGCTAGATAGTGTCCGTTTCAAATAATCCCGGAAAATGGCGATCTGTATCGGTTAGCTTGCTGTTTCTAGTAAATAGCCCTAATAGCACATGAGCCCCCGCTTCGTTGTTTCTACTAGGCATTTATTATAGTTATACTCGATGATTTCGTAGACGGCAACGAAAATCAATGCCGACCCGGCGTTTGACTTACATGACTTTGGCTCGTCTTCTGTATCGGTTAGCTTGCTGTTTCTAGTAAATAGCCCTAATAGCACATGAGCCCCCGCTTCGTTGTTTCTACTAGGCATTTATTATAGTTATACTCGATGATTTCGTAGACGGCAACGAAAATCAATGCCGACCCGGCGTTTGACTTACATGACTTTGGCTCGTCTTCTGTATCCATAACGATGAACTTCCATTCAATAGTTTTTCCATCGGCTTTCGCCCGTTTAAGGCCATTGTCGATGGCCTCCCGTGAGAGGTCGAACTTTTTCTCGACGATAACGGCTGAAAATAGCCCGAGCGGAGCTCAACATTGTTAGATACTGTCGTGCATATCTACCTCTGTTATCGCTCTTGTAGGAGGGACATTTCGCCCATCATTGTCTGACACTTGCCCTTTGAGTGTGGTGGCAGTCGAACGTGACACTTGTCACAAACGCACACACATACAGAAAACCAAGGGCTCACTATCTATGAGGTATTGATTGGTCTATGCAGATACTTCTAAGATCCTAAGTATATTTAGTAATCTAGGCATCCTTTTGTACATCGAGTAATTCGGTTTCATAGAGAACGCGAGACAATGTCATTTGATTATGACAAATCCTCCGAATTCTGTATTTTCACTGATGGCGACGATCTTCTAATTAAATTGTCATGTCCTCTTGATGGTCTAGTGATTATTGTCCCGGGCTGATAGAGGGAGGGATATAAAGGAGGTTTAGACTCAAATCCTGCCAAACGCTGAGAACAATTTGAGTTCGTTATCATCTTTCTTTATCTGGAAATTCTTGTGAGGTACGACCAGTGACAAAGAATAAATAAAGGTGACCCGTACAGATCTCTATAGGTCGTAGCACCTAAAGGTTAAGCTGCGGGTACGTTAAAGAAATACTAAAAAAGAAACAGATAATTCCCATGCTTGCGGCCAGAGCTTGTGTATCACTGTCGTTGCGCCGGCCGATTGGGGCCTATATCGTGGGACTTGACCTGACACTTTTGAGGCGTCTGAAAGTCCAAGCCGCGGTGGTTTCTTGCCGCAAAAACGATTGTACCCAAAGGCCCAGAGGCAGCTTTAGGAAAAAATCAAGCACTTAGTCGTCTGGCATCGACTTCAATAGTCATCAGTAGTATCGATTTCAATCGGTCAATCATTCATTGTCTTGTCAATTCGTCAACTCTTCCCGCTTTGTGTCAACACAGCAAATTCGTGTTAAACAAAAGCCGACCAGATGTTTCTCTTACAATCGTACGCAGACCTTTGTTCACTTATATATATATATATGTTTACCTGGGTGTGGTATTACTCGTAAGAATAGAGTAAATATAAGCTGTACCCGAATGCCGCACAGGTACAGAGTGCTTTTAACAGTTACAATAGAACAAGGTAACGTCGCACAATGGGCCACAAGATGGAGGCAACAGTATAAGCGACTTCACAATCGGAGAAAGTGTTTGCTGCGAGCGGTTCCGGGTGGACTGTTGCTCGCCTTATGGCTCGTGGCGGCCACTCGGGATAGAGCGACAAGTCTGCCCCTCCATACAGACATATACCTCGTATGGATTGTATGCAGGTTCAAGTCACCGTGGTAACAATGATCTAGCGCGCACGACACGAGGGTGCATGCATCTAGATGGTTGAGCCGAGCAGCGTTGGGTTGCGCCTCGATGCTGACTTCTCAAAGTCCAGCGACGCCGAGATCGAAAGAGAGACTGTGAGCTGGGCAGGTCGATCGCGTCAGCCTGGGTATACCCTCGAAGCGACCTCTACCCCAACATGTATTTATGTGAGCTCTTTCTCGACCGAAGCCACCACCGCCACCACCTCGGCCGGGCGGAGAGATGGGTGCCGTCGGGTGTGTACAAATGGTACGACAATGACAGCTCTCTCTCTCTCGTCGCATGACTCGCTGCGAGAGGATACAGACGCGCCGTCGGTTAGCTCGATCGAACACAACAGATGGAACAGCATCAGATTGTATGTGCATGTATTCCTACATATATATATATATATATGTGCGTATGCGTGTATGTGTGTGTGAAGTAATATGCATTTGTATATGTAGACATATACATGCGTGCATGTAGCTATCGGGATTTATTGGGCTCAGTCGAATGGTCGACCCAGTCGTAGACGTCAGATAGTGACGGATAGCTGGTAAGCGATAAAAGGCAACTTGTTGCCAAACGGGGGGACCCCGAATCTTCGAACAGCAAATAGCGCGGCAGGCCAGGACAGCAACACTCGCTGTTGAAGGCTGATTTGACATTCAAAAATTCAAAATGTGTCTTATTTTTTGGCATGCAATGCTTGAGCGAACACATTTTTAGCATTGGGTAAAAATGATGTCGCTGTATAACTGTATGTATCTTTTAATTTTCCGGGCTGACCCGCAGCCAACATTTAACGTCCACGGTACAACTGCTTTCGGCATTGCTTCATAAGACGGACCTCTTGAAAATTCAAATGTGCAACGGTGGGGATCGAACCCGTGCACCTACGTAGGTCTCCTCCGATTGCAAGGCGCACACGAATGCACCACCGGGCCACCAAAAAGCTCGACGAACAGCCTGCATCCTAGACATACGAAATAGAGGTTCTAGAAAATAATCGGAAGTAAAATCGACATTGTGCTTCTGCTTAGCAACGGCAACTGCTCACAATGACATTGATAGCTTGCCTCGTTGAGGCAAATGTCAAATGCGCCACACCTCCTGGTCACTTCTGTCTGGACAGGGTCTTTTTTTGAACGAAGTGTGTCGGGCAAATTGCTCAACAAAGATATAACGAACTTGTCAATGAAATACTAGCCCCGAAAGCGGAAATTGCACCCGCAAGGTACGATTTGATGCTGACAGGAGTCCGTTGGTATTATTCCCCCGTGGAATTCTCTCAGTTTCCCTTTGCTAAGCGACCCTTATCACCGACTGCAGCTATAGATCGAAACGTCTCATTCGACCTAAACTGTTCGACCCTCTGACCCTCAGCTGTTCCCCTATCTGACAGGTCTCAGGCCTCAGGTCTCATTCGACCTGAAATGCATTCGATTTCAGTATCATGACACAGCGAAAAACCTCTGTGGGCAAAAGTCTCTTCGGTAAATGCTTATGTGCCCCTAGCCACGCTCTGTGGGACGGTTTGCACAAATACAAAGTTGTCAGGCAGACAATTGTTGCGGTGAAATGGTTAACTACTAAAACGGAGGCCTGGTGGCTGATGCATGGAGATTACAGCTACGTGTCAAAAGGATGGCAGAAAGAAAAAACTGCAAGATATTTCTTCGAATGGATTTCATCGACGTTTAGGTCTCAGAGGTTAGGGTTACTTCGAGATCCATTCACTTCCATGGGAACTTGCTGATGTATCTAAGGATTTATTCCGCCTGTTCAGTTTCTATTATGGTGAACGCCAAGGATTAAGATCCTTGTGTTAAACTGTTGATACAGCTTTATCCCACAGGAGGATTGAAACCTCTCAACATCTATACATTGCCTGTCTTAAGTGTTGCCTGCCGCGTGGTATGTGCGATTTAATCATTAAGAAGCTTAATCAATCCATTAAGCATCAGGAAATTCTTTTCTACCCGAGATGCATCTCCTGAATCTATGTGTCATATAAATAACGTATATGTTATTAAGGACCACATGTATCTTAGTGGACCTCAGTTCGTTTCTATGGGTTGAACACAAGTGTAATGGTAGAGGCTAGTTGCCACAAAAGCAGATAATATAGCTGTAATGTCAAGGTAAATTATATGCAAGTAGGGGAAAATACAGAATATATAATAATAATAATAATAATAATAATAGAAGAAGAAGAAGAAGATATAATATTTACATATATATATAAATGGTGACATCTTGCACATATATATTGGTATACACGAGTGCTGCAATCGGAAAACTGAACACACTCATAACGCTGGACGATGCTCTGTGATTTCGGTCTTTGGCTTGATTCCTATATATAATTTTTACATCAATAATTCTCTAATTAAAAAATCCTTGAACAGATCATTCTCAGAGGATATCACTCTGAAGATCACACGAGGCTTAGCCCCATCATTGACATCATCTTGAACGAACATAAACTCCCGAATTCACTGTCCGACAAGATCGTTTTGTATGAATCTGGTTGTGCTTATATTCACAGAGTATGACAACAGTGACTGTCTCAATTATCATACAAGCTTGCAACCGGCACTGTTATTTCTTCAAGATGGATAGCAGCATTGGACACTGAAGTAACTTGAAGACAAATTTGCACAAATTGCCAGGTTAGCTACAGCGGCTAAAAACCTAGTTCACCGTTATGTCCAAGGGTGTGCGGCTAAGCGGCCTACTGAAAATCCTGGCTGTGAAACGATTCTTTTGTTCAACTATATATCGTCATACCACCCTCTGCTCGGGCGCGTATGGGAGCGTTATTACAGTATAGCTTTGAACGATCTCAGATAGAGAATCGTTCATCGTAGGACGCATGTTCTTCGATCGAAGTCTATCTAACGGCAGCGGCCCACAGGATCGCTTCCTAGACCCGGACTCAGCTACGACTGAATGCTCGCGGTGTGGCCGATTTGTACGATAACAAATAGCGCTCATGCATGACCGTATGGCAGAAAGTACAAAGGAGAAGTTGCTATATGACTATATAGGTTCACAAGTTGGCAGCACGATCAGCCAGTGTCACAGTATTTTCGTATACTACACTTGTATAATGAGTTAATGATTTAGTGAGCTTGGACGTGTGCTCTAGTCGAACACGAATTGCTTTCTAGGTGAGTTAAATAGTTTGAGTAAAGAAAATGATAAAGATAGTATCTTACCAATATTAAGGGTCTGTGCAAGGACATCTTCGAAGAGTAACACTGTTCCCACTAGTACATATAAAAACCTGCAAATGAACCAAACACACAAGAAGTCAACAAGAAATAGTTGGCGTCGTTAGGTTGAAGCACGCTACCTTCTAAGGAGCCATCTGTACAAGAGCATAAATGCAGCGATTTCGCGTGGCCTCCGGGCTCCGCGGCCTTATTCTAGGGAACCAAGTATAGCCACGATGAGCCGTACCTACGCCACAAGAGCTACAATAGCTTGGCCAATACTACAATTACGGCTGTGTGTCTTTCATCTGTTGTCGAAAAGTCAACGTATGTGCCGAAAACGATTACCGTCCCTCAAGCGAACTTCCGGAACCACCTGACGTCCATCGCAGCAAACCATGTAGAGCCTGGTTTGGTCATGCCAAAATCAGCTCCATTTTGATTAAGCGTACGCACGTCAGGAAACGCCACTTCCGTTACAACAGTTGCTTGTTCTTCCAATGGCTTCCTCTCGTCGATTACAATCGGCCCCCACATCGGCCCAACGATTGACAAACCTCCACTCGGAGTCATGACTGATCAGGTTTGCTGTAGTGTATCTAGGGGCTGTGCTATTGCTGGGACAGTACAGCATTTACGCCTTCCTGTTGATTTACCTGTGTCTCATCATCACCGGTATTTGGTGGCCGTGTCCTTAAGCGCGTGATACCTTTTTCCACAGTAGGTGCTATGTTGATATGCACAGGTACCCTTTAAGATTTGAAGGGAGGCCTTGACGCGTGCTCAAATCCACTAGGCGCAAATGGGTGCACCATATATATCCCTTTAGTCGAAACGAAGTGTAATCTCACACTTAGCTGTTGGTGAACGGAAGAAACTTACCGTAAAGGGATCCCCATAGCGGCTTGGAGTACTCACGCTTTACGCCGTCTGAGGACCTGGTCAGCCTCACGACTTCGAGGGCCTTGACAAAGGCCACTCCTCGATCGTCTATTGGCCGGTGGCCCTCTCCCATCACGGGACCGCCCACGCCAATCAGCGTGCTCACGGATACTCATGAGAGCAATGCGACCGAAGCATTCATTCTCTGATGAGGCCTTAAGATAGTTCTGGGGTGCCCCGGGGATCGCGGGGAGTTAGACAAACGACAACCCCCATTCAACCCGACTGTTTTGTCTTGAGCCTTGTTCCTATCAGGGGAAGTCGGCGGGGCCCAAACCTGGTCGACATTTCGCTCGATCGTGATGGTAGCGGCGACCCTGACACCCTAGCTCATCCATGTTCTACTCCAGCGTTAAAGACACGTCTCAAACCTGGGCACAAACATTGGATAGGTTCGCTCAGCGAAAACTGACGTACACTCCACCAGCCCTGTTACACCCTGCACAGAGGCTTCAAGGGCTGCTCGATAAAAGTCAACTCCGTTTTGAAGTCGCTCAACCTATTTCGATCCCATAGTGCTTTGGTCATGGTGTTCGCTTGCTATCTCGTACTGGAAAATGCTATGTCCACATATAACAGGCACCCTTCGATTATTTGCAATCGATACAAACATCAATTGGGGTCTTCGCCGAGTGGCTCTCAAGGGGAAACGCCGCCAATCGTTGCCAGAATCGTCAAATTTTGGATGAGAAATACAAGTCAGAACGTGCTACGTCGGGTATTAATCCAGCTGACAGGGATATAATCGAACATATTATGATTGCTCGAGCAGGGCATTCGTTTCGATTGGATATATTCTATTTTATGGATGATTTTAGCCTCCCAGCAGGTGTCTACGTATCACATCTGCTGTGCTCGTCGAAAAGAAGTTCATATTAGCTCGCCCATTCCTATATATTGCTTCCCGTTTTCGTTAGTCGTCTACTGCTTAGATAATATATATATATATATATATATATATATATAATCTAAAGTACGTTGAATTATTTGTAGGAAATGTTGAAATTCGGCTCTTTTTGAAAAATCGCACATCCACCATAGAGTCATATACCGTCGTAAAATTACCTTGTGCGGACCAAACAACGACAAAATCAGAGCGAAGGAAACAATATATCTGTCTAGAATTAACAATAACATAAATAAAAATTGTAAACGATTAAGAAACTTACTAAAAACCGACCGAAATTAAAGACACGCTTGAGACAATGAATGAACTATAATTTATCCACCGAAGAGGTGTGGGCGTAACGTCGTCGACTTACATAGATCCATAGGGTCTCGCGTTCGAATTCCACAGGGTACATACGGATCAATGCTGTATTTACTTGCAGATTTGCCGATCAAGTAATTAAATTTTAACATACAGCAGGTAACATATTAAAAATGTTATAAGAAAAATATTAAATCCTTTGCATCGTCTTCCCTTTGAATTGCGGGAGCTTTCTGGACGATTGATCCTGTTCCCGTTGAACGAACACATATGATCTGGCAAATATTGTGATACTAAACGTGGCTATCTTACGTGCATCTGAATACAGGTGGGATACCGGTTTATACCGCGCCAACTACCCGCGCATCAATCAATCAGACGGCGAGTAACGGTGGTTACTATCATGAATCATTCATTCGACATTCATCAATGATATTAAGAAGATGAAAACGCCCGGTCAACTACGTCTCGTTCGCCAGAGACCTGCTCAAACGAATAATTAAAGAAGAGTAATTAGATGAGTAAAGTGAAAATAATAATTAAATCAGATAGATGTACGCAATGTCCATTTGGGCACGCTTAAGGTCTGGGGAAGTGGAGCCTCCTCGTTCCAGATAATCTATTAAGAATGTATACAGAGGAGGTATTCTTAGAAGTACTTCACGTTCACCGGCTACAATTGTTGCCCACTATTTTTATTGACTAATAAATATATTCATAATAATAAATCAGATCCATTACACGTTAGGGTGGTCCTCGTGGCAGAAGCTAACGTGAATCATTCCGATTGTGCTTGCACCCGTTATAACCTCTATAGGGGAATAGGAGAATACTTAGGAGGAATAGAGGAATAGATCACATCGAAATCACAGCTGATGCAGCTCCACATTTCGACGTCTTGTCGACACTTAAACGTAAAGTAAATAAATAAGTAAATCAATAAGAAGAGAGAGGATAAATCTCTCCAAGCGATTTGCCTTCTCTGTATTTAGTGTTATATCCCCATAGAAATTCGAGGGTGAGCGGACTTTTTTTTGCACTGCGCCTTTCTCGAATGCCCTATTGATTTGTTCAATCAACTTTTTGTATTCCACATGAGTCTTTGAGTCCTTCCTTTCAAGAGGAAAAGTCGTGTTTTTTAAATGTATTGGAAAATTAGCGGATTATCAATATTCGTTTGGCCAGAACGGCTCAGTTATGAAAAATTGGCCTATTTCAATGTAGACATTATGGCCAGCTAAATTCCTTCCAGAGCAGAACAATCATCAAACGCCGTTACAAGCGGGCGTTCCATTATAAAAGTGTCGGATTTTCTCTTTACGGAAAGTAAGATAATATACGATAGAAATCTATCTCTCTACAGGCTAGTACCTCGAAGCTCGTTACCTCGTTCTCGAGGTCTAATACCCAAAAACCTCAAAAGGCATGGTTACACTATACAGGCCAGCATTGTCAGGGCGAGCCCTGGTCGAATCCTCGAAACAAATAGTAGTTATTGTATATTTCTATAATTAACTCGAAAAGAAATATACCCTAATTAATTGACTATCGCTCTGATTCCACTCTTAAAACTGATGACTACCATTTCATAGGACCTAGCGACAAAGGAATGAACTCTTTCTGGCCAAATGTGAATCGCTAACAACTATGCATGAAATAGGCAATCAGGTAACTCCAGGTAGCAAATTGGAAGCGGGGTTTGACTCTCTTGTCGCTTCCTAATGGCTACTGTCAGTGCTCGGATGCTGACCTGCACAAACAGGATCAACAGAACTGTTATATGTATATCCTTAATGTACAATGGACCTCATGTGCTCATATCATCCATGAACAAGACAGGGAAAGATAAAGGTAAACCTTTATTGGTTTACTAAAGGAGCTACAATTGTTACAATGCTTAATTTCTTTATATGTCCGCATCATGCAGCGGGACTCGAATCTCTGGCTTTTACAGCCAGGGACCACTTGGCCGTTCAAGCCACCGCGCTGATTGGAAATGTGTTCTTCAATGGAAATATGTTCTTCAATCGCTTCCCTATTAAGCTTTAATAAAAACGCTATTATACGTGGCTATTATTCAAATTTCACTAATACAGTCAGAAAACGCATCGTCGATCTTGCCAGTCGAACATTTGAGACCTCTTGAACACGGTGCCCTATGCAATCTTTCAAATCGTGCTTGTAAAATTGCAATGCACTATATACATGGAATGGATTCCGGTTTAACGGTAGACTCAGGAGGATGAGACACTCGGTCAACAAACTTTATAGATAGTTTAGAAAAGTAGGCTCGAAAGAATCTAAAGATGCATTCTATGTTAGCCTTCGCAAGTACCGGCTCCAGGTACAAGCAGCCAGAACTGCATTTTATAAACGACAGTTCAATATCCTTAAAGGGAACTCGAAACGATTGTGGGATTTCCTAAAGGCATCCTGTGGTATGGGTAGGCAGAGGGCTACGCTACCTGGAAGCATTGTGGTGGGGGGAAAGACAGTAGACGAACCACTGGTCATTGCCAACGAACTAAACGGACATTTTGCGCAGGTGGGTTCTCGGACAGTGGAGGCACTCCTGGTTGAGGATAATGTAAGGCCGGTGCTAAGCTCTATTTGGTCAGCTAACGGTCCGATATTGGAGTTTTCTGACACAAACACCGGAATGGTCAAGGAAACCCTTGATTCTACTAAGGCCAACTGGAGTTGTGGAGCTGTGGGTGTGCCCGGCATGCTTGTGAAGTTATCCTCTGCGTCTCTTGCAGGCCCCCTTACGCATATAATTAATCTGTCATTAAGAAGTGGTCGTTTTCCTGTTAGGCTCAAAGACGCCACAGTCATCCCGCTTTCCCGTCAGCGCGGTGGCTCGGACGGCTAAATCTCTGGCTATTGGAAGCCAGAGGCCGTAGGTTCGAGCCCTGCTGTGTGACATATAAGAGAGCTTAAGCATTGTAAAATTGCAGCTCCTTTAATAAACCAATAAAACCTTTACCTTTCAAGAACAATTGTGATCCGAAAGATGTGGCCAATTACCGGCCTATATCTCTTATTGATTACCTGTCTACGGTTCTAGGGGAAATAGTAATGGGTAAACTGAAAACGCACCTCCGAGGGCTCAATTTTTTCTCGTCTACTCAATTTGGTTTTCGAAGGGCTCGCTCTACAGAACTGGCTCTAGCCCACACGTGGCAGGAGATTTCGGACACGATCGAAAACACGCTATTATGCCTTGCAGTTTTTCTAGACATATCCGCAGCTTTCAACTGCCTCCGGCACTCGCATTTCCTACAGGCTCTGGAGTGCCTTGGTTGCGGATACATCTCTCTTGTTCAACATTCGCCCGACCTCAGTCACCAAAGTGATATAGAAACGTCCCTTGAGAGGGTTGAAGACATCGTTGGGACTTTTGAAGAGTTCGGTTTAGTGATCAGTGCCAAGAAGACGAACATCTCGTTATTCCGTCTTCCACAGAGGTCAGTCCACATGGTGCCGGTGCAACTTTGTGGAGAGATGCTCCCATGGTCTGAGTCGGTGAAGTGTCTGTTGGCATAACCTTACACGATACCCTTTTTTTTTTTTTTTTTTTTTTTTTTTCTAAGTTGACTCCCAGCTGTTTCCCTATTTGACAGGCCTCAGCTCTTAACCTTTAGGTATTACTATGAGGATCTGTCGGGGCCATCTTTCCTTATTCTCTTCCTTACTCGTACCCGGCAAGAATCCTCAGATAAAGAAAGATGATAAAGAACTCCAAAGATTCTCCGCGTCTGACACGATACACTTAATTGGCATAAACACCTCCAGTCATTCATACCAAAATGCTACGCAGTTATTGTCATGCTTCGTCGCCTTAAGGAACTTGTCATCCCGACTGAGGGCTTGCTGAGACTATACAACGTCCTGCTCATGCCGCTTCTGTGTTACGGCCTTGGGGGGGTCTGGGGGGGGGGAAACAAAGGTACATTGAAGAGGGGAGAGATCGTCCAGAATGATGCGATCCGCGTAATCTTTAATAAGCGCCATACAGACTCCGTCACGGACATCATGGGAAAATACTCGTTACCTAAGTTGAGGGTTCTGTATGCACTCCATGTCGCTCTCCTAGCCATTAAAATGTCTAAAGGTATTATGCCTGCTGATACTGCTTTTCCGTTAGTGGCTGTAAGGAGACGAACAGCCCGCCGACCAACTGAGTTTGTGATACCATTCGCCACAAGAGAATCTAGCCGACACGCCCTCGCTTGCAGGCTGCCAACGGTCTGGACACCGCTTCCTCATGAGATTCGTTCACTTAAATCAGCAAAAAAGTTTGCAGAGGTGGCCCAAGGATTTTTTACGAACACTGTGAAATAATTGTGATAAGGGTTACGGCTACACGTATTGTTGACACTGTAATGTTTAAATGATATTATATTGTGTATATATGTATATTTGTTGCGATATCATCAACTGTGTTATTTCATTTCGAACATCGTACATTTATACGTAATGTTTTTATTATCAGTGTGAACTGAAGTGCAAAAACCCCCTTTGATTTTATTTTTTTTTACCGATAACTAAAGCGTATGTATATTGCAGTTCCGAAAATAAACTTGATTTTGAAACTGAAATATATATAATGCGAATACAACCTTCTGCTAAAGGTCGTATTCGATTATACATGTATATAACCTTGAATGATATGATAATAATCATAAACAATATTTAAATAATTTATTAATTGAAATAATAATGCTGACATTTATTTTCATACTGTGTTGTGTAACATAGCCATTAAACGATACCCGCTAGCGGCATCATCATTTCATGGCTAGAAAAGGTTTTTCTTTTCGCACACCGGTCGTTTTCTCAATATCGTCCATGGTCATAATCGCTACGTCAAGGTCGTTTCGCGCACCACGTTTATGATAGCGGACACTGAGAAACGCTGGCACCAGGCCCGCTTAAGCAGGGTAGACCTGCTTTTTACCGACGTACGTGACAGTGACAAATGTACAGGTGGGGGTCAAAGGACCCTCGAAGGAGCCGCGCGCAAAGGCAAACCTAGGTTACATATGGGCTACGTGTAGCTGCGATAGTAGTGTTATCCAGGTAGACAAATAATGACCATCAGTAATTATCAGCGGAGAAAAACGGCTGCAGGTGGACTCGGCCCTAGAGCTTCATTGGACGAACTTTTGATTGCTGTTTGCAACACGTTATTCCTAACAAATCGACAAACATTTGATCTGAATATTGCCTTTTTAGGCGTTACCTGTACGCTGCTATTGCTGGCGCCATTCTTACACGCCCCCTTTTTACGATAGCGGGCTTGTAGACGTCGAGAGGTCAGCGTTTAGCCGTAGTTTTCGATAGAAAGAGAAAAGAAACACTTTGGCTTAGCTCGTCGAGGCCAATCGAATGAGCTCACTCAAACTCTCCCCCCTGTCGAGCCCTCGCTAAGCTAAATGCCCCTAAGAAAACTGTAACGTGAAGCGATCTTCATGCTTAAGACAATAATACACTTACAGCTAACATTAATCATTTTCGCTTGTGCTCCAAGCGCAGGCAGAACGCCCATTGGAGGAGCAGCAGTGTACGAAAGGTTTCACGGAAAAGGATTGTCACTGAATATTGTCTCTAGCTTGCAGGTATACCCCTTGACACATTAGATCGTAGCGAGAATTCCACCAGCAAATGTCATATCTGCGCTATTTTATTTGAAGTCCACTATACTGGAGTTTCCATAATTGATGAGTGTGTTATTTGTATATCATTTATATCTCGGCGTTATGCTTCACTTTCAGTTTATTAGCGTGATTCCATTGGGGTAAAGATTTTAGTGGTTCATTCATGGAAATGCAGTTTTACAATGCTTAGATTCTCTATATGCCACGTCACCGGACTCGCACCTCGTGAGGTTCGCAAGCGTTATCCTCCAAAGTCAATTTCCGAAACGGATAGTTACGCCCCGATAATTATTATCTCATAGCCATCATTATCTCAACTGTAACGAAGGTAGTGTTCAAATTCTATTGATCATAGGTCCCTTGAAAAAAGAAAAAAAGTTTCATACTCTAAAATATCTTCCAAATTTAATAATCAATATCCTACTGTGACACTTTGGAGAGCTTTTTCATTTAGCTTGAAAAGCGATTGTAAATGACACAACACTGAAGTAAAGCTATCCCAAAAAAAGAAACACAATATACGATGCATATACAGGTATTGAGATGAATGAAGACAACAACAATGTTTACAGACATTCGAAGAGTATCGCACCCT
This sequence comes from Stratiolaelaps scimitus, assembly GCA_019614645.1. Classification (NCBI taxonomy): domain Eukaryota; kingdom Metazoa; phylum Arthropoda; class Arachnida; order Mesostigmata; family Laelapidae; genus Stratiolaelaps; species Stratiolaelaps scimitus. The sequence continues at coordinate 1,707,500 of JABWDB010000018.1, read as the reverse complement.
CTTTATTTGCGCTGTGCAAGAAAACATGTTGTGTGTATATATATATATAGAAATATTTTTTTTATATAAATGCAAGGTAGGCCAGCTATATGCCCCGCAGAGACACGGAAGAATAGCAAACCGCACCTTTGCGCGTTCCTGTATTGAGACTGATCAGCGTTAGGTGGCGCATCCCTACGGTGGTTGAGTGGAAAGCGCAAATTGTTAACTACATTTTCTCGAAGGAAGCGTTCAATTACTGAGATTTTCATTAGTCACACCTCTTATTGGTGGAAGCTGTAGAAGACATTAATGCGCTGTTGTAAAATTGTCACATCGTTACGAATACATAAGTTGGACTCTATGGGTAGGGTGTACGAACGTTAGTCAAGTGTGTTCATACTGCTAATTGATTTCTCTCATCTGTATTTACCTAGGAAACGCTGATTAATGAACTAAAAAGATAAACTATTGTGAGCATTTAATAGTCCCAACTAAACGAGAGAGAGAGAGAGAGATTATTGTATGCAGCTGGATTAATCGTAGAATAAATAGTACATTTTTTTGTGAGTTATTTAACCTCATCTACAATCATTTGACTTGAATCTGTCGGATTGATTAAGGACGTTACTCCCACTTGAGTTCGTGGCCGGTATTGGACACGGATGGAGTTCTATTCGCGACAGGTTAGGCGGCCCTTGATTCGTCACACAGTCGACGTCGTTGTACAATACTAACGATTGCAGTCTTTTATTGACGAATCCTTTCTGGCGCGCATACTCCTACAGGACGGCACGGTACACACTGAAACTCCTGGACGCCAGTCAAATGCGCAACGCCGTAATATTTTTACCTACACAAGTAGATAACCAAAATGATGCTAATATTGACGAGCTCCTCGGGATCGCTCGGGAGAAATATGAGATCGATGGTGTGATTTTCTTGGAAGCTAGATACGTAGACTTAGTATCGTCTGGCAGGATAGTTGTACGGTATAAGGTCGGTCCTGTTCGGAAAACCGGAGTAGCCTCGGAAAGGCGTATTTGAGGGCTCGAAACCATAACCTGACTGGCCACTCTTCCCGCCTGGACCAGCAGTGCCACCCTGTCCTCCGTAATCGGTGTTGTAATGACTCTTGTCCGAGTAGCCTGTTTTTCGGAATAGATTGTCCTTGAGATCCGTAGGACTGATACGCTGGGACTTTCCTACACCGAGAGAACGAAGAGGGTTGGCCATGCAGATGAAACCATTGTTAGCAAGTAAAGGTAAAGGTATTGATTTATTGATTTATTAAAGGAACTGCATAGAATGCTTAAGTTCTCTAATAAGTCATGCAACGGGATTCGAACCTGCAGCCTCTGACTTCTTACAGCCAGAGACTCACCCGTCCAAGCCACCGCGCTGACGGGTGAGTCTCTGGCTGTGTATGAGTATGTTTCAAATGTGCCGGGTGGAATCTTCCCCGGGTCAAGAAGTCATTCCTTATCTGCTCTATGCAAACTTTCCAAGTATTCTAAGGTCGAACCATGTATTCCATTCTGTGTTGATTGGAATACAAGTCGAGAGTCAAGAGCAAATCGTCTATTGAAAGTCACTGCCCTGTTTTAAGGCAGTATGTATTAAAGGGTAAGGACGAAGTCTGTCAAAGGTGGGGTAGATAGACCAAGGACGGTTGGATCAGCTGTTTACCCATAAGGTTTTAATTAATGAGTATTTCTTTATCTAATACCTATCTAACCGTAATACAGCCGTACCTCCGTTGGGGTCCCGAAGTTCGCGTCTTTTCCGAAGTAGCTCGATGCCAAGTAGTAGAAATGAGATGAGAAAGCCGACACCCAACACCCAGAACGACCCCTCCATATGGGAAATCGTAATTCGCCGAATATCGCCGGCTTGAGGTTTCGAATCGACTGTACACTCGTTCTCCTTCGGCCAGTACTTCTTTTTCCAACGGATCACGAGGCCTGTTTCCACCATTCGTGTCAATCTGCAATTCAGTTATGTCAAGACGCTTTAACATAACCACAATGTACAGCAATAATCTCGATTATTTGCACTCATACACTCAAATTAATAGCTACAGCGATAACGATAACGGGCATCTTCAACTAATCGATTAGCTAAACCTACAGTGTATTGAAGCGAGTCAGGAATGGGAATCCGGGCCGGACAGCGAGCACTTTGACCTCACGAATGATTTCCTCCTTCGCAACAGCGTAGTGGCATTTTCCCGTGGCCACGTACTGTTTGCCAATGTAGTGGAACAGGGTTACCTCGGATCCAATCAGAGCCATGTTGCCATCAGCGACTTCCTTCAGAGCCCAACCCTCGTGGGCAGTCTCAATATGAGTTAATTTGTCAGACAGTTTCGTTAGGGGTCCTTGTTGTTGGAGCTGTAACGCGATGCAAAAAAACAGCAATAACAGTGACCAGTCAGTGCTTGCACCCACAGCCAATTACCCTAGGTTTGCGGGCGATTTGACTGGAACGATCTGTGGTATACTTCGAAACGTGGTGCGTATATCACGTGTAGTCATTGTCGCCTATAGTCTTTTTTTCTGGTTTCGGCATGGATTTTTGCCATCCTGTAATGCTGCCAGACGTTTTCAAATTGTGTCACCCTGCCCTTCGCTGCATAGAGAAGCCCTCTAGCTCATCCAGCGTATTGCGAGATACACAATATGTCTTCTTCAGCCATTATCAATTTGCCTTGTGTTATACTGTCGGTGTTGCATCGCCTGCTTATTATAAAAAAAAAAGTGTCCGAGGTACCTTCAGGATTTCAATCACCGCTTGACCCTTGAAGGCGCCCCACGACATATGTGAATGCAGCAGCGAGGAAACAGTATCGTATGGGTTACGAATCTTCGGGAAGGTCAGATCAGCGACAAGGTTACCAGAGTAGGTCGTCAATGTTACGATGACGAACAGCCACCAGAAGCCAACTAATATACGGCCTGAGATAGCGTCCGGAAGATGAATTCCACCTGCACGAGCGCAATGACAGCAACAGTTACCGGAGTAGTCGAATGATAAATAGCTATCCACGATGGCGCAGCTATCCTCTGCGCCACAAACCGCTCGAATAGCCTAATCGAAACATTTATATGATATATTGATCGATTGATTGATTGACTGCTCGATCAATTGATTGATCGATGCCACGAGAGGCAGGCGTGACTTCGTAACGAACCTTGTTGAATGATGGCACCGAAGCAGTACCATTCGCAATTAGATAATTTAAAGAGTCCCTTTCCGTCGCGCATATCGTAGTAGTCGTAGAATTTCGAGTTGATGTGAACGCACCACAGGACGGGACCGATAATCAGAACGGTTCCAAGCACAGCGAGCCAAGTCTGAAGGCGAGACAGAGAGAGAGAGAGAGAGAGAGAGAGAGAGAGAGGAATATATAAGTTGGGCTGAATCTGAGGTCGGTTCATGCATGTACGATAACGAAATAATAAATACTGATCTACTGGTTATTGATTGCTCCGACCTGACATAAACGGCTCACTTGATCGTCATGAGAGATTCTCTGAACCTAAAACTGCACTGCTAACAAGCAATTCTGTTGAATTGCTGTTGGCCTGAGCGGACGAGGCGATGGGTGATGGAAATGAAATAAAAACATACACGGACACTGGTGGACCGTGTAATGTTCAAGAGCCCTTCAGGAGCCCATTGGATCGAAGCTTTAGGATCTTCGATATCTACGCGGATTCTGTTGCTGCAGATGCGCTAAATTGGTTAGTCATACGTACATCCCAAGTGAATGGGTCGAGGAATAGGTATTTGTAGTTAGGTTGCGGTTTCGGAACGAGGAACTTGTAGGGCGCTTCGTCAAAGGCGACGGTGAAGTTGACCGCCTGTTGCCGATCCGGCGTCGGCGTGAAGTCGTAAAGGGCTAAGTCGATTTCCTGGCGAACCAGAAGGCCGATCAGACCTGACCATCGACCATCGTCCTGCTTCAGGCCCGGAACAGACTCGGGCGGCATGATGAACGTGTACCTAGCATAGGTCAAGCAAAAGCATCAGCCGCTTCCATTTATTTAGTGTCGTTTCATCATCTATTTGAATGAGCCACTCATTTAACTACACATTTCGCAGGGAATTAAGATATTGGATCCGATGCAAAAGATCTGCTGAGGTGCTGTATGCATTTCCAGGCTGTGTCCCACAGGCGAGTCCTTAAAGCATGTCAACCCCATCTGCGTGCCTGATTACGCTTATGATGGCAATTCGATTCGTTTTACTTGAATATGTATGTGAAATATTTCGAAGAAAAAGGGTCCGTGTTTTCCTTCATCATAACATACAGATTAATTACAAACGCTACATCATTAGTGTTGGCAGAGTCCACATGTAGCTAAATCTTGACTTCCATTCGAAAAAGGTGAATATTCGCTGTGCTCACGTAAAATTCAGCTCTCTTGCCAACTCCTTAAGTAGGTCGACGAGAGTTCCATTAACGCTGACAACGCGCCCCTCCTCTGAAGCCACTTCGGTCATAGGCGGCTCCTGTGGAGTTATATTACGTACAGTTAGATACAGTTCTATGGTCATAGAAGAATGAATGATTGGTTTACTTTCGATGCGGCCGGCTCTGGCCTAGAACGGCAATTAGAAGCAACTTCAATTGCAATTCAGAAGCTCATCTCTATTCAATTAATAGGACGCCATTGCTTCCTTAATTACCATATTGAATGAATGCCCACATTAGTACATACGTTCTTATCCGGGAGTGTTGTTCTATGTCGACTGTTACAGGTTATTGTTGCAAACGCTCTTTTCTCCTTGTTCTCGTATAGTTTTATTGGAAAACCATTCATTGGGAAAACCATATATTATCATTGTGTAATAGGCAACGCACGTTGATAACACCGATACGAAGATTCACTCCGCCCATATCGCCAAGGAAGCGCGGAAAAAGTTGATAGTTTATTCGTGTGGCCCCGTCAATCATCTGAAGTCCATCGAAATAGTCCCATACGGCCACCGGATCAAACGTCTTCCTGCCGGCCTTCACTGTCAACGTTCGGATTGTGTATTTCGCACAGAAGCCACACTGTGCCGATGAGCGCAGTTCATTCTGGCAAATAAAAAAAAAAATAAGTACATTCTTATTCCACTATGAATGCTAACCTAGCTTCGTGAGGTCACCTGCCTCGTATGGATCATACGTCGAGATTGGGCGAGGCTTCCGTGGAGAGCTGGTTGGCTACCTTAAGGGGAACTACGGTCAGTCACAGACCTTAACTGCTGGAGCCGAGGCCAGAGAACGAGTCAGTGACCTTCAACGTCAATATTGCTATGGCATACGTAAAAAGATCTAGTCATCTATACAATCGTCATAGAAAATGATCTTTGCTATAGAACCTCGATAGAATACTGTATTACTCGTTTATAATCGATTTGTTGGCTTGCCTACTACCCAAATAGTAAGCGTGGAGAATATAGAGACAATCAAACAAAAAAAATAACTGCGAGAAACGCGAACAACGAAGAGAGACGTATTGAAAAACGATCTTACCAGGACAGCTTTTTTGATGGTATATTTATGGTCAAATTTGTCAACGTTTTGACCAAAGAGTCCAGGATTCTTATTCACAGCATTAACGTAAGCGTTCATAGGTAGCTCGATGTGGCAGTTCTCAGTAATCTGCAACAATTAGTAACAGTAGACAATTAACAATTTACAACAGAACTCATGATTACCTTGAAAGCGTCTATATCTTTGCTCCCCACCAAATGTACGACCGTGCATTCACCGACCGCAATGGTGATGCTTTTGAATCAATCAGCGTACCTCTCTATCAACCCCAACCTCCCCCCCTCCAATAACAGATCTAGTACGCCTTACAGCTAGTTAGCTAAGTATCAACTTGGATCTCCCCTTTTGTTTAGCCACTAATTATTCAATCGGGCAGCGAAAACGCACTGGGCAATCCTCATCTTTCACGTCCGTCGCTGCGACGGCGACATTTGCGTCGCTGACGATCTTGTCAAACAGGAAATCTTTCACCGCATCCGAATATGGCGTTGTGAGGATAATGAAGAATTCTCGAAAAACGCTAAACATGCCGTAATCCACACTGCGCTCGAAGAAGTCCAGCACCAGCTCTTCGTCGCCGATTATGATGAATTCTCTATCATCCTTCTTCTTCGGGTTCGTGCGATACGCATCCAGAATTCCTGCACGAATGGCAAAATGTATATTTAAAAGTAACGCACGCGTGTATTAGCGTGTATTGTCGTTGTGCCATTCGAGAGGACTGTGCAGGCCCAAAAAGAACGCGAAGCGATATAGTAAATCAGGCAAGAGACGGAAGATCGGTGTACGTACCCCTCATCGACGCGGAGTTCAGGCCGCAATTTCCGTTAGCTCGCGCCGACGGGGGGCAGTATTCCCAAAGGGCGATTGACGCCGCCGAGTTGACCTTATCGTTGCTGCGGACGCCTTCTACGGCGCGCATGATTTGCTCGAGGTACTCCGCCGCTAACAGGTCAAAGAGACAGGAATGTATTATATTAGTAAAGGACATTGAACCGTCGAAAATTGTCACAAACAATAACGATTAGACAAAAAGAGCTATTTTTTTTCTTTGTTGTTTCCACTACGACGGACGCTACACCATAGTGCCTATACAATATATGGTCACGCTGAGCTCATACGCGTGTGCTACAACGTTCGGGTAGCGACTCGTTGTCCTGTTCCCTCGCTGTTGGGTAACGAACCCCTGGGAGATTCGAGTTAGAGATCGCTCAGTCGTATGGTTGATTCACAAACGGCCATGGGGGGTTTCTCTTCGATCGATCGAAAGCGTAGAACAGCGCTGAGCTGAATGGCGACTGTACGAGAAGGTATACTCTCGTACTCAGGAAGGAATGATCGCTGCCATCGTGATTTACACATGTGGGAACTCTATGAGGGGTTGCTGTGGAATCGAGACAAGTTTTTTTTCATTACTAATTTAGGCCAGGAAACAAAAGAGCGTATTTAGTATCAGTAAGCATTTGCTGAGCTCGTTTCAAACTGTTGAACTTTACCCATTGTCTATGAGTGTTACCCGGCACCAGGATCGCTTTCCTTTTGGCAACACACGCACACTATATAACATAGGTTCGACAAATTAATATGATGTCCCGCTTCTACTGCAACATCCTCCGAGGTTAACGGACACAGCCGATTAGGCAATAAAAATCTAACAAATAGTTACTAACACGCCGGTCTTAATAAAGTGACTTTTGTCCTTAATCAAGCTCGTGAAGATCTGAGTATAATTCTTACTTATAATTCCTTATTTTTGGCCATGAAAATTGTTTTGCTCGCCGGAGACGATCGCATCAGATGAAGACCAAGACGCTATATTATAATATTGGCTGCTACACCGAGCTCTCGACTGGTCATAGGCCTCAGATTTTAAAGGTAAAGCTTTATTGGTTTATTAAAAGAACCGCAATTTTGCAATGCTTAAGTTCTCTTATATATATATATATATATATATATATATATATATATAGGTACAAAGTGAAACCCCAAGCGCATTTCGGTATTTGTTAGTTTTGCCCTGTTATAAAATAGCAACCAGCTATGGGAAGATGTTTCTCTGTTGCAACGTAGAACTTTTCAAATAATCAGTTGTCAACTCGATGAATTTATAACTTTGCACAATGTTAGATCTAATGATTCACTCGTATACTATTGTATTACTGTGTTGTTATTGTTGTTTAATCAATGTGTATATCTGTATAGAAATCTCCTAGCTACCGTCTTGTGCTCCATCGGGCACGACCATTCTAAAAGTAGTCGCGAAACACTCAACGTTTCCAGGCAGTTAACAACATCTCTAGGCTATTCACCATGATTGGGTTCCGTAACGCATCAATGTCGCCCACTCTCGAAGACACTCAATGTCGTTAGGGACCCGCTTCTGCAACGTAAATCTATCAATAGATCGCTGCTGCAGAAACGTCTACAGAAAGGTCTCTGATTTCACCATTTCTAGCTGGAACTAAGATCAACTCGTTCCGGAATTAATCTAAGTGCGTCGCGAGACCTCGATCGCACGGGTGAACGCGAAATGGCAAAATGCTGTTGAAATACAATAGCTCGCCTCAGTGGTAAGAGCAAAGATACGGTAAGGCTATGAACCTTGTTGTTAATTCGTCGTTGCTGATTTCTCTATCTGCCCTCTGTCGCCCTTGCCCTTGAATACAAGTGGCAGCTTCTACGAATGACGACAATGCTGAGCTAGCGACTCGGCCAGATCGAATGCCCGGATCGGGCCTTGGGTACATTGTTACGCGGTGACGCATTCGAACCTTCAGTCGTACCTTCAAATATCGGTTGTAGCAGGATCTCTGTACAAAAACCCATACAGGGGTCGTAAGTGCTATGGATACAGGAGGCTGGTTCATGTATCCAGCTAGAACTGAGCAATTACTATTGTTATTCGTATTCTTCATCTAGTTTTTCTTGTTTCAGCCGTCCCTCTCTGGGCAAGGAACAGCACTCGGGGGTCCGTGACATCAGCGAGAAGGGTAGTGTTAACGTCACAATATAGGCATCCTCTACTCTCATAGTATATATTTGCTATACTCGTATACTGTAAATTTCTCGTGAGAATTGTCCGTATCAATCTCTGTATTATTATTATTGTGATGATGCATGGTACATCGACGTGACAAAATAAGCCCCAGTAGGCGGTGCTTGGTTACTGATACGTACTGTATGAATATGGGACGATGATCGTAATTTCACTCCATCGGTTGAGTGGAAGCATCGCCCGAAAGTCGGCAAGAATAGGCAGGACATCAGTTGGCCCTTGAGCAACGGGGATGCTCACGGCGAAAGGTTTCTTCATAGCTACCTCCTGGTCATCTGCGTCAAATCTGCAATTTTGCCGTCAAGGACAACAACAACATAGAGTGACAACATCAAACATATGTATGTATGCGTGTATTGTAGATTGCTAGCCAGCCTAGATTGAATTAAACGGAAATAAATAGACCGACTGTTAATTAAATGAAATAACTATACCCGTACCATCATCACTCATGTATTATTATGTAATAGTTCCGTAAATAAGCCTCATATTGAATTGCATTGTAATATAAACTCCGAAATGCAGTGTCAACCCACTAGCAAATCCAACCGACCACGATCTCTCTCTGATCCCTGATACAGCCGTGTTGCATATAGGTGATAACAATTCCAATATGGTGCTCGACGTACGTTACATTTACTATACCTCGGGCAATATGGTCTGTTGAGAGCGATAAGCATTGCGGTGGGGAATTTCTTCATTTGAACATCCATCGCAGTGTACGTATCCTCGCAGTCGAGTGCAGTCAAGAGAAGATTCAGGTTAATGCTGTTCTCAGACTCCGGGTTCACCCTGCAAGTATTATCAACGGGCCGAAAGGGTCATCATCCCCATTGTCCGCCTGTGAGCGAGTGTGCTCCCGGTGCCGACTGACAATTCTCTCTCTCTAGAGCGAGGCTGGTGTTATACTTACCTTTCGTTGAGTTCACTGACACCCATAATATTCGTCGCGAGGAAGGAGATATAATGGCCGGCCTCACCGACGGTGGCGTTGTATTCGCCGGTGCGGTTGAAGATGAACGCTCGGACATCCTGACCATCCACCTCGATCTGGTTGTCGGGTAGAACCACTTTTCAGTGGGCAGGTGGCGGCAAGGACACAGAAAATCACACAACAGATCGTCAACGCTGTGAGCATGAAATCGCCTATGAGTACGGTTAGTATCAGAGATGTTGGCAAGGCCGACGATCGGACACCGGGCGTATTGGCTCGATGGTACCTGAGTGAAAACCGTGTCCTGGTTTTGAAGCGGAGAATAATGGGGTGATTGGGGGGCATATGTTCGATATCAGTTAGAACGAATGTTTATGTTATAAAATAAAGGATCCATTTCAGGACTCCGTCTGAAAGCTCTGACGGAACAACGTGGGATGTTCTGCACTTTAAGCTGAGGGTAATTGTGTGTCACGGTACTATTGAATTGCTCTTAACAAAACTGCGTTCAGTCGATTTGAGTCTTGAACGACAAATGAAATGAATAACTCAAAATAGTCGCTCATATATATATATATATCATGTGCCTATCCGCGTATATGATTTGACCAAAGCTGGGGGAGAAGAAATCATCCATGGTCAAAAACGTCTTTAAAAAGAAGCTCTGCTGACTCTATTTAGGACACCATGCATGGTATGTTCAGTTATCTTACAGTTTTATCAAAGGTTTACTCTCTGCGACAGGTTTCTGACTGTCGCGGGATCCCAATTTAGAACCTGAACACAGAATACCATACTAATACTTCGAGGTCTATAGATTAAATGAATATCAGTGTTACAGCCTATTGATTGACATTGACTCGATGGGCGCATAACATTTGCGGTTTATTTCCGGAACTGCAATTTTACAATGCTTAAGTTCTCGATTAAAAAATAGGGTAAAAGTAAGAGTGTATTATCACCAAATTGTTCATGCAATTACGATTTCACAATTATAATAGATTATTCTGTCAACAGATATTTACATTCACTCAAATTATTTACAATTCACAATATTCAGGTTATCGGTGGCCTTTGTATGAATCTCTCCCCGTTTTTTTCTTGGGTACAAAAAAAATGGAATTTTCATAAATAATTTTGAGTCTCGGTACTTGCCACCCTCAGACTGATCTATTAAAAGATAGCACGGCACGAAGAGTGTCATGTCGGGTTTCGACCTGCAGACCTTCGTGCTGAGAGATTGTCCTGCTGACAAAATCCAGTTGTCTGGATTTTCTCACGAGCAATGGGTACATTTCCACTTGAGCGTTAGACTATTATTTCCATGCAGACTAACTTAGATCCATTGGATTTACACTGAAAATATGTCTCTCTTAACGGGAGCACCTCACATACTCTATATTTTCTCCCGTCATCTTATTACAATTAAAACTCAAGGGGTATAAAGACGAGCTATTTCAGCTGAACCGCTCGATCATTGAAGGTCACCTAGTGTCGGCCAAAACCTATTTACCGATCGCGAGCTACTTACCAGCCTTAATTTCTTCGGCATGCGATCTCCATCCGCCAGCTAGTGAGGCAAAGAGGAGAAGTCGTAGCCACATCTCCACGCGCCGGTGGATGACGAGGCTGGATATCGTCAACTCGAGTCGCGGTTGGCCTCTCAACAACGGAACTATCGGCGAACAGCCCTGTATAATTCGTCACCTCGTTTCGAACAACAATTTACAGTTCTTCGTCCTGTGGTAGCTACAGTGTAGCCTGTCGACAAGGCACCCAATTTCCTGTTTGTTCGTAGGGCATTTTAAACGTAGCAGTACTTGATTTTACACGCTCAGGTGGAGGCAGCAGTACGCCGTGTGGTTGTTGGTCTCCTTGCCAAAGACAGCTTGTCGGTAGGCTGCCGTTGAGGCCCTGGTTCAAGTTGAGGTTCGGCCGTCAGGACGCAGCACGCAGGCTGCAGCGCCGCGGTGCAGTTATGGCCTCCCCCGGCCCCGCTCGGTCCAACGAAGCGGCCTAAGGGGGCGTCGTGTGGTAGGCCGGACCTGTCGGACGGCGCCGCCTCCTGCACAACGGGTGAGGGTTCCCCTGCAAAGTTAGTTGGCTCAGTGATCAGAGTCAATAGCTTCCACTATTACATCGGCAGTTGGGTACCTGCCGATTTGGGAATCTGCCCGATACTCGTCGACATGATAAATACCGACCCATAGACCATAGCCGTCATGTTAATGACGTTTGGCGTTCATCCTTTGAGCTATGCAACTGTGCCCGGCAACACAGGTGGCCGCAGCCAAATGCAGCCACGATCGTACTCGGCCGCGGTTCGGTTGGCACTCATCGTTAGCGGCCGTCGAAGGACACGGGAATAGCCAAGATACACATTTGTCTATGTCTCTCGGTGAGCTAATGAGTCAAGGTTGAACCGACACGCAGAGGGGTCAAGGGGAGTACAGGGCTTTCCCTATTTTGCCAAAGGGGAACGAGTCGGAATAGCTGGCTATAGCTACGTTTATCGCTGTGCCTCTGTGCTCTCACTCTCTCTTTGCTGGAGACGTCGGGTGCAGGGGTGCCCAGCAATTGAGGGCGACCCCAGGACAGGAATCGGCATGCGGGATCGAAACGGGCCGCAATGACATATCGAAGTTTTAGGTAAATCACAATCCACGGGTCCAACTTCACGAGACGAGCCTCGACGTTGGCCCGATGGCAGGCAAATAGCTTGGTTGGCAGAATGGTCGGCATAAAGTGAAGCCGGGGGGTCGACTTCGTGTTCGAAAGTGAAGTCGAGGAGATGGTGGAGTGGAGCAGTATCGGACTGAACAGGCAATGAGGGGTCGATATAGGAAATCTCAGAGGTTTTGCTGGACCTGGGACGTGATGACGGGCTCACGGAAACAGCGCTCGGATAGCGGAACAGTGGGGGATTGCAGGTGACGGACTCGGCAGGTGTGATGCCTGTGTGGGGGTGTGGACATAGTCAGAAGTACACAGTTACTCTAGATAGTTGCACAATTTGCGTAAAATAGGGACCATTGGTTTCCTTTCGTACTGGGAAGTACGGCTGGTCCAACGGGGCGCGTTTCTTGAACGGCATGATGCGACAAAAGGAATAGTTAGAAAAGATAAGAAGGCGGAATCTAGAAGAACGTCGACCGGGAGAGGCTTCTTCGGGCATTGGACCGGTTGTAGAGGAGCAAGCTTAACTAGGCATCCCCTCGCCTCCTGGACGACTCTGAAGACATACTGATTAAGTGGTTCCACGCCTTTGGGGAGAAGTTAAATAAATAAGTACGTACTGAGAAATGCGCTATTACATAAGGGTACAGGCGTATTAGTGCCTGAGCAAAACATTGTCCCACTTCAAGTTGACCATCTTGTTCTGGTATTCATACAATGTTATGATGAACGTGTCGACGTTTATAATACTGTATGAGATCATAAGGACACATTCGATACGGGAACGTAGGGTCGCACGAGCTGCCCAGATCTCAACATATCAATGATCTGCGCTCGTGCCATCTTTTACAGGTCTTCTCTTAGGGGTAAACATATAAGGTATAATGGCGCACAGATCCTTGTGGGTGTCGGATTTAAGAATACCAAACGAAGAGGGTGCAGAGCGAACGAGTTCCTTCCCAAATATGACGTCCCTTGACAGTTTCTGGTTTCGAATCCGCTTCGTAGACGCTCTACTTTGTTGATCGGTTACAGGACTTGTGGAACTATTCTTGGGGTATAGAGGTAATACGCACAGGATATGGCCCGCAGTTAGGATATGACTTGGGTTCGTCCGAATTTGATAGATGCCGACCAACAATTGTTTGTTGGTACATGTTTGTTCCGCAAAGCCTTCCCTCAACGTATCTATAGGCAGAGACCGAATGCTGGGCATAGCATGACTGGGTGCCTTCACCCGTTTTCAGATCTGTGCGAGTCGTATCGATAAGTGAGGTTGTTTTCTTAAACTTCCACACTTACATTCATGCGTATCTAAATTTTCAAAGTACATTTGTAGACGAAAACTCGTCACGCCGTTTATGGCTGGCATTATATGTTTCCAAAGTAGAAATCAAAATATTTTACTGACAGGAGACAAGATTATATCACGAAAGCAATAGTTTGTTGAACTTGATGCACTCTTAGAAAATTCAGTATTCCATGTCTAGAGATCTCAGTCGATCCCATCCTAACAATTAAGAGCTCTTGTGTAAAACACCCTACAGTTTTGCGGGGTTGCAAAATGGGTGTCCTCAACTGAAGACAGCGGAATATCGTTGTATCACCTCAACCAGTCGTCCGTCCTAAATATTTTAAAAATAGCCAAGCGTGTGCAGCCCACTGAGTTCAGTGACCACAACATAATACCTGAAGACGCTGTAAAAGCGTGCTGAACAGAGAATGTCAATGCTTCTTCTAGAAAACGCCCAAACCGGACGTCCAGCTGCCAGTATCTGAAGGTGACTAAACACTGTTATCATAGTACACGTCTGGGTTCGGGTGAGCAAAAGCACTAAGCAAGCCAGCTACAACAATAGTCATCGTGCAGAGAGCAAGAGACACGCCCGAGGTCGTCCTTATCCTGCTTAAGGAACTCACCGAGTTTAGTTGTATAGACACACCCACTTCGCTCATGACAATTGCATTTCAGGAGCTCTTTGCCTCCTATGTCGGTATCAGCACGACGTACGCTACCATGCATGGTATCTGGTAATCGAATGTCCCGCCACTCTCGTGACGGACCACTACAACGGTATCCGATTCATATCGCATTGCGCAGGAGAAGGCTGCCATTGCTCCAGACGGTCATGGGCTCGGTTCATCTAAACGGCAAGTGCCGTTACTCGAGAACGCGATATGGTGATCACACGAGCATCTTAGACGACGCCAGCGTATGCTCGTCTGCCGGGCAACATCTGTGAATTATTGATGACTTAGGTTGCGTCCCCAATGCACGATTGGGACAGTTAGGTCATCTAGCTAGCTTTGCAGATTTGGTCACGCTCACGCTAAGAATTAGGCCACCAGCCCCATGGAACAGACTTGAATCGTAGCTGTGAGCGGAAGAAGCAAAGAGAATAAGCTCGAATTGGAGTAAGATTTCCTTTGCCTATTTCCTTGTTTATTTTTCTTTTTAATTATAATAGATTGTCAACGTTGCGGTGTAATTATCTTATGTATAGTCGTCACGGTATAAATCAGGAACTGACGGTATCGCATTATGATCAATCCATCTAGATGACAGTTTCTCGGGAAGGGTGGTGCAGTTGAACATCGTCAACGGTTCCAGAATGATGGTGGGGGGGGGGAGAGGTCAGGGTGTTGATATACGTTAGCATGTCAACATCACCCATTGAAAAATAAGGATGACTGTTCCTGCCGTGGGGTGCTGGCTTCGGGAGGGTGCTGATTTTCCTCTCATTATCGTTTCTCGTAGCATTGCCACTGTCATTGAATATTAAGTGCCGCGAAGTGCCTTAAATTCAAGGGCGCCTTTACAGACTGAAGGGGAATGTAGCCAAACGATGCCAGAGATGTTACTGTGCATCCACCGAGCAGATTGCCCTGCTGAATCTTAAGGTCATGTGATACATGTGTACATCGCTATCATGGTGTAAACGTTGAACAGAGGGTAGAGTGAGATAGTTACATGGTACCCACGGCACACCTGAGACGTGGGCGTCTTAAAAACGCGCTCCGCCCGCGCTCAGTAATGGCATCGGTATGGGATACGGCCGCCAAACTTTGCAACAATATGTCAGTTAGGGAAGAACTAGCCTCTTATACAGGTTTATGTAAAACCCTGGCGCTGATTCAAACACTTCGGTAGTGTGTTGACTGAAATCTCACTCCGGTGTTGTCATTACCCCAAGACGTCTGAAAGCGTTAACAATTGGTACGGGTTGCCCACTTAGGGCATGCGTGTTTTCGGGACAGATCATCATTTCGGAACAGATATTATTATGTCATTGGAAAGAAAATCATTGATCCTTCGCATTGCCGCTGGGTACATAGGGTTCAAGGCTATACCCATAGAGATAGGGGTTAGAAGCCTGGAAGGACGAGAAGAGGGTGAGTAGTCTATATAGATAGAATCACCCGAATTCCCGTGTGCTGCTAATGCATTGTTTTACGTAGGATCGCTGTATGACCCATGAAGAAGTGCAAAGATAACACAAAAACGAATGCTTGAAACTGAGCGTGGTCGACAAATGCACGAAATGGTCCTATTCATATAAAAGGAGATAGTCTGAGTGAGGAGATCTATTGGACTTCGGTGGCGATGAAACACCGTATAAGGTATATACGTCTCTCATAGAGTCTCTCATCTGTGAGTGGGCTTCAAATACACCTAAGCATACGTAGCAGTTCACAGCGCCCATCATTCCTGGCCGCGTAGCGGCTGGTACATCAATTAGTCATAAAATGATCGTTGAATACCTGCTGTATTCCACCCCCATCCGAACATGTAAAAACAGCAACGGAATTCCCATCTGAATCAGTAGAAGGACGCTAATTTACACTGCTTAGAAACACTAGAAACAGCTATCTATGACCTCTTTGAGAGGAAAAAAAACAACCCACATTTATTCGAATAGCCTTCGCTCAGCTTTGTACTTAGTAATCGTGTCTGTGTCCGTGCTGTATTTGCATACGCTGGCGGTCGTCTTGAGAGACGTCCATATTTACATAGTGGTCATTAAGGTCCGCAAACACGGCACGTTCGTCGTCGTCGCGTCACCGCCATCGAACATCATCATCTCATTGACATTGTTTTTGTGGTTCAATCACGTTGCCACGGTCGACATCTCGCGCAAATGGCAACACCATAGTCACTTGAGCACTGCTCTAGTTGGGGCTTCATTGGCCTCGCCTTATTGACTATATATTAATTAGGTCTAGCCAGTAACGTCGGTGCCTGATGCTGCCTCGGTACGCTCCTAATGATTCCCTTCCCCTCACCGCAACGGATGCTGCCATTGGCCATGACATTATGCACGGCGTCATTTGCAGGCTCGTCCGATTATTGAGAGATTCGGTAGTTCGGCCACGCGGACAAATGTGCCCTAGGAAAACTAATTATTCCTCTTATCTACAACGCGTCATCCCATTCTAATGAGCTATAACAGGTTAGCTCAAATGAACGGAAACGCGCCGATTGACAACTCGGCTTACCTGCAATGTAAATTACGTACACTATAATCATTGTCAGTTTATCTACCTCTGCTAGAAGTCGCCTTGTTTTAGACCGCGCGCCAATGTCCTTGAGGTAAAAGGTACTCGTGACCTTGGAATAACACACATTCGTATCCCGCTCATGTCAAACACTAAATTATCCTCCGTTTCTCTGTCAGGTTTATTATGTCCAGAGGCGACATGTGGTCCAATCACCACATGTCGCCTGTGGACAGAATGGTTGAATGAAGAAACTGTCTTTGATTACAATGATTTCATCACTTAATTGATTAGCAAATATAAGGGAAAAAAAAAAAAAAAAAATATATATATATATATATATATAAGCCTACCTGTCTCCTTGCTTGGAAGTTTATTGAAAGCGACTCATGAATGACTGAACTCGGAGCCGAAAGAACGATATGTTGCTTAGCCTGTTGTGTACGACCTGTAACAAATGTAGACGGTGATAATTAGATTGACCGATCAGATTTGAACGCGGATCAGGGTGTTACGGATAGCGGTTTGGCTTGACCTATTGGCGTTTATTTATGTCAATGTATTTCTATTCTGACCGCTTCGCGTCTCAACGTTATGGCTAAAAATCATACTGACTTGACCAGTGTCTTTGATGAAACTACGCGAATTAGTGCCATATGATGCAATTTTCGAAAATTCTCTTGTTCAGCTCGTATGCGTATTCATTTAATGATTGAAGTGTATCAGATACTTTGCGGGCGGGCGCCGCACCGATGGCAACATCCCTACCTACCGGGTTTGGAATAGCATGCTGGTCAAACCTCCACCTGTTTCCTAAGCCAGCAACTGTGCAACCAACAGCGGTCATCCGGAAACACGATGCAGAGCAGGGCATCGTTTCCCCTCCTGCCTTCGAAACCTTAGGCAGCCCTGGCCCCCTCACGGCCAACCTCGTCGAGGGGGTCTGCCACAGGCTGGTCTGCGCCACGGGCGGCAGGAGCACTGGGTCCCTCTTTAAGTAGCGTCTTTCCCTAGCTGTGAATAAGAGAGGCCTTCGCCTCCCTCGAAGACAACCACGACCACCTCGGCCTGATACCCTGACCCAAAAACCCTACTGCCCCCAAATTCATCACTGATCTTTGACAATTTATTGCCCAAAACTAACTTTATGAGATATGTCTCCATACAGTATTTTTTTGATAATTTTTTTCCTTTATACACTACCTGATGTGATTCGTGCCGTCCAGCCGCTGTCCGTGGGGGTGATAACTAGATGCCCAAATATGCGTAGGTGGCGACGGCTACACGTCACTTGGGAAAATAGTCACCAGAGGAAATGGTCGAATAAATGAAAACAGTTAATAGAATACATCACGTTTAATTATTGTGTCCCAATATATATATATATATATATATATATATATTATTGTGAAATATTACGGTCACATTGTATTTACATGAGCACATTTGAAAATTGGCTGTCACAATGCTTGCACATATAGTATTCTATATGAAACGCGGATTTTGAAAGATGGTATCTTTCGCAAAATCGCCACACTGCCCCACCTCACGCAACTCATTCGATAGAAGTTGTGGGTATGAACACGTAACGGGAGAAGGAGGTCTCTGCAGGGCGCCTATTACAGCGAGATCACATCGCGACCACTTTTAAATACACTTTTTCGGCGAAAACCACTGTCCATCTCGATCGTTGCCTGAGCCGGCTGCTGTCTAAACCTTTGCCCGTGGACCATACGGATCTGTCTCACCTTGTGCAGATGCAAGAAGGTCACATACGTTGTAGTCGCTGTAGGTCGTCCATTTCATTTAACGCTCACTGTCTACAAACACTTCGGATTGTAGTCGATTTATTGTGTAGGTTACATCGTGGGTTCGCGATTTTCAATCTTCGCTGAATCTGCCTGTATCAAATGTGGTTAAAACAATAAAGTAGACGATGGTTAGACAGGGTTCGGGACGATGACAAGATGGCAAGCGCATTCACTCACAGACTCGTAACAACAAATTGATATAGCTATGAGACAACGTGGAAACGGTCAATCTGAATCGACTGATTCCTTGCTCTGAGGGCTAAATCATAAAATCAATGGCTAAAATCTATTTTGCTATATATATATATATATATATATTCCCTCCACTGTGAGGTTGCGAGGGGCGGGCTATTCCACTGGATACCATAGCGGCCTACTAGAACCTGTTTGTTTGCATGCTCAACGATCTCAGACAGAGCTCGTATCTATGGCAGTAATTTATTTTTATCGATAAATCCCCCTCGAATCGCCGAACGGTGACAGGCTATAATCCCTCGGTTACGGACACTCGTAAGGCTACCCGCTCATATCGAATAAATATGTCTCTCAGGCGCTCATCGAAAACGCGATTCAGCTCACGCTGCAAAGTTGAATTACCATTGGCCTTACGGCATAGCGGCAACAGTGGTAGAGTCGCAGTAGCTTCGGCCATTCATCCGCTCGGTCGCTTGCTCGGGCTGTATACTGACCGGTCTGCGAGATTGGCTATCGATTGATCATCACTGTCTATGGCATAGCCATGAAATCGTTCAGCGTATATGCGTGTTGTCGTATACGTATATACTGCGGTGAGCGTTACAGATTTATCTCGAAAAGACTCATTAGACGTTTCGGGTGCTGCCGTAGGGGATTTTCCTATTTGCGTTATTTGAGGGTTGCGGTTAGCTGCTCTCACCGTTGTATCACAGTGGCTTTCTATAATTATTTGATACATTAGGAGATCGCTAGTAGCGATCTCTTCTCTGTTAAATGAAATCTATGTTTTTGGTCAACGACATTTCGGTGGCAGGATTCAGCATAAATATCGTAGAAATGAACCGATGGAACTACGGGATGGATGATAAATGATTGAATTAGCTGAATGTGAATTGTTCAATATATATATATATTGAACAAATGAATCAAATTATGAATCAAATTATTATATTCAAATTAATTATGAATCAAATTATTATATATATATATATATATATATATATATATATATATATATATATATATATATAATAATTTGATTCAGGTGGGCTAGGGTTTCAAGTAGCATCTCACTTTCGGGATGTCACTAACACATTACTGGCCTTAAGCAATGGTTGAAGTAATTGGACAATCGGCTCCTATATGGATCTGTTGCTCACATCGATTCCGTCACAACTTGGTTCGTAAGATTGTGGCCTATTCGCGCCGCATTCAAGCAGATTCTACAGATAAGATGACTGATGAACTGGAAATAAAACTGATTAGGCGAGTGCTATGTGGCCGCATGGTGGCTTTGTTTTTTAGGCAAGGGAGTTTTTCAGTTTTCCTAACCTTACAAACTAGGTTTCGCCACCAATAGATTGAATCTTAATAAAAAAAAATCTTAATGGTGTTTTCTTTTGTACTGCACATAGATTCGTTGACTCTGTGCCACCCGACCTTTATTATATATATATATATATATATATAATAAATAAAATGAGCTTAGTCGTAATTACTTACTAATTTCGCACAGCTGAGCTAGCTGTCGTAATAGCTCGGTGGTTTTCAGCGATGTGCAAGTGCGCTCCCTATGCGCGTGGGTGCATGGCGTCGACTGTCAAATTGTTGAAAAAAACAGTAACACACATAACATACATAAAATATATATCACTGTAGATTTCACACGTACAAATTCACTAATGCTGCTGCAATAGTCAAACGCTCTGAAAATTAATGACACTCTGCTGTCCCTGTTTTAATTGCCGGCCGAGTGGTAGCGAAAACGACAAGTGTGGCATCAAAGCAAACATCACAATCATTTATATTCGAGGTGTCGACGCCTGTTGGTCCAATGGGAGAAATACAAATTATATATATATATATATATATATATATATATTGGCAACGCACGCCGTACGCCACCCGTATTGTGTGATAGATAACTCCAAGTAGGATCGAAGCCTTATCGCTGAAATAATTAGCACACCTGGCAGCCTTGATTGGTTTGCGCGGCGGCTGAAGACAATTAGGCTGATTCGCCCATCTACCGTCGGGGCAAAGGGTGTACTAGACGATTTAATATATATATATATACTGTGACACATTGGATTATTCCTGCTTCGGCTGGATTGCTGTGCATGATTCAGTTTCTTGAGTTTGACTTCGTTCTGTTACATCGCTTTTTGAGAGTGTTGTTTGTGTTTTGCTGCTTTTTGTCGCACATCTTAGCCGCTGGGATCACTGAGTCGTCTGGAAGGATAATTTAATATCCGTGTTTTCTACCTGCCTGTTATATCTAACAACGCTTAGGGAGTCGTTGGGAATCGCTGCCGTTGCCGCGCGGGGTCCGCTGGTGAGCTGTTTGGCACCGACTGGACTAATGATGAACATGCAGAACGCAATGTTTAAAGGAATGACAATACTTGTTGTTGTTGTGGTATAGAGCAAATATTGAAAGGAGTATCCGTACGCAAGATTCTCGTGGTAAGAGAACCGTTTTTTTGGGGGGGGGGGGTTGTAATTCAACGAATTCGAAGTAAAATGCAGCTGTGGAGTTAAGAGACACGTATAGTGCGCGAGGATCAGTTTTAGCTAAAGGCGACTACAGGGCCGGATTTCGAAGGAAATGTCCGTCGTATTTGATTGCTAAATGTCGCAATCAAAACCCACAAACAGCGTGTACTAGCGTTCCTGTGGGAGAAATGCCTCGAGAAAGGGCCGAAGCTGAAGATCAACAAAAATACAAATTACTATAAATAATATAGTATAATAATTTATACAAATACATTTTTATAAGCTCGGTTGATTAGTTACTCACCGTTCGTTAGTTGATCCGATGATTAGTCACAATACGAGCCGTCGTGATGGATAGGATCGAGGAACGGCATAGGGATTTTGATTGATTGAGTCGGTCGCGTCAAAATTCAAAAGTGCTACATGACCCGGTTTGATTCTTGCTTCGATGCATACTACCGATACTAAATTGGCTGATTGTGCAATGTCAGCTGTTTGTATGGCATCATCTAGTGTTAGTACTACACTAACCTTCTGACATCCATTTGTGTTCTGTATCGCAATTATGGGCTTGTCTGTTAAAGTTCGCGATTCGCCTATCAGCTCGCGGGTTGGAGCATGGTGCATAAACAGTGAAGCATACGAAAGCAACAGGCACGAATCGCAGCCTTCACGCAGTGATGGCCGGGTGCCGCAGTCGTAAAGGCTTCGAGTCGATCAGCGCGTAGAAGTTGCAGCAGAAGCCGCCGTAGCCCCAGCTGCGGCAGTTGCAGCAGCAGCAGCATCAACGCTGAAGCCTGACCCTCTCGGGATATCCAGCTATCTAGGTAAGTATACAGAGAGGCATACACGGCCGAGTAGGCATATGCACAGCCAATGGATCGATACACACATCAGCCAGGGCAAAAACGACACACCCCCAGTAGAGAGGTATTCTTTTGTCATCTCTTTGCCGCCGGCCATCTTGAGGTGCCGGTGGCCGGCGAGGATAACTTCGTCGTGCTGTGTCTGGTCGAACTCACCTCACGACATGTCGCATGCAACCGTCGCATCGATATGTAGTGAATACCTTTTACAGCGACGCCTTAGACAGGTACAACACCGATGGCAACACCGACGACAACAACAGCAACAACTCGTGTTCAGCACGAATAACATCGCCGCCAACAGCCACACGAACAATAGCGACTTGGCGACACAGCAACAGTAGGTCAGCATAGGGCGAAAACAATACAGAAGAACCTTAGCAGAACGGAAAAAAAAACACTCCGTATCGGCAAGAAGACCAGAAGAAGCAGGGGCAAAATCGACAGAATACAGGCGGTAGTAGCATTGTAATCATAATGATCTCAGCTAAGTGGCGAGGGGTGGGAAAATCTCAAGTTATAATAAGGTAATATAGAAGAGCAATACGGCCAACGAGTTCTGGTACAAACAATCATAGCAGGCGCTTGGTTAGACAACGCTTGGTTATTTAACAACGTTGCTCATATATATATATATATATATATATATATATATATATATATATATATATATATATATATATATATATATGCTCGAAAATTTACTCAACCCGCTATAGATGGAGATATCCCGTTGAGTACTCAAGCTGTGTTTTGAACCTGCTCTAAACAAGGGCTTGCCTAAGGTTACCCGTGTTATTTTTTTTTTAATGAAACAAGTAAATGACAAGTGACAATCATCGAGCGCAAATTGTCATTTAATTCGAATCTTTTGAAAGCGCATAATACTCTCCGAAAATAAATAGAATCGTATAGCTCGCTATATGCATATGATCGCGATTTGGCAGCTGCATTCGAGATCGCCTAATCTGTATAGCAACCTATTGTGTTCAGCTAATGGGAGGATAATGACATAAGTGTGAGTCGCATATCACTTTCAGGTTTCTTCCATTGGCGGACCCCGAAAGGCCCCCCGACACCCCTCTCTCTCGTCAGAAGACAACCGCTTGACATTGATTTTCCGTACGGGAGAGAGTGGCCTTGCTATGAGTGAAATGTTAGAGAAAAAATCTCCACCTCGCTGAGGCTAGCATCCCAGAGCAGGCCAGATTTGAATGTGTGATATATATATCAGGCCTATATTTATCTATCCAAGCTGTGTGCCTAGTCACTGCCGACGTTACCGGCTAGAGCATGACACGGACAGATCGATTTGAGAATTGCTGATACAATATGAGAACTCGACAAGTACACGTACTTTCCATACGTTATTATTATTATTATTATTATTATTATTGTGACCATAAATATTATCATTTGCATTTCGAGTATCAATGAATGAATAAGGACCGTTATTAGCCATCACAGATATTGAGCATTTATTCAGGTGAAATACAGTGCACTAGTTGCTATCATCGCCACAAGATGCATCCACACATATGAGGCTAAATGCGCATATGTAATCATATATTGTCTAGTACAGCTTAATATGTATATATAAGTGATCAACAGGATTAATATATGCGTAAAGGTAACATGACAGATAACATAGTACAACAAACTCTCATAGCAATCGTATTGCCTAGATATTCCATTAAAAACATACAGAGCAGGTCGCTCTTAGATGTATTTCTCGATTTAGCGAGTGCAATTGTCCCCCACTTTTATAATTGACTAATAAACAACCTTATATATATATGCGATGAAAATCCACTGCAGCCGACATGGCTAGTCGTTGTAAGTAATAATTCTGTGCTCATAGTATAACGCTCCATATTTTCAATCCTTGTTGGCGTTATTAGGAATAGCGGCGAATTTCGCAGGCCTCGATCTAGACATTAGGAGAACAAGACGGCTAGTGTTGTCAAGCTGAAGTGCTTGAGCCTTGTGGTATAAACGCGTTGGAGCTATTCGTAGTGTTAAAATAGACAATTATTCATTATATTCATCCCGTTAACACTGCGTCATACGTTGAGTAAATTCGAGCTTGAAATATTATGTGGATTATAATGAGTAAAGATATCTGAGTTGGGAGTTTGTTAGGATAAAAGAAAAAGCCGCTTTTTATACTATGTACGAATATATACAGTTTTCTCTGGCAGATATCTACGCCTACATCGCCGCCGCCTCCGCCGCCGCCTCCGCCGCCATCGGTTGAGTAATTATCCTACAAGCAATCGCACGCCGCACAAAGACGGTTCCTTTAAAAAAAATCACGCCGACTAAATACACGCTAACAACAAACCTGCTAACTAACCTCAAGCGACGATAACTGGACATTGCCGTAGTAGAATAGGCCCATAATTGTACAGATCATTGAAATGTACAGAGAAGAAGGTGATTTTAAACACGCTGTATACTTGGGAGCAATGCCGGCAACGGGCGACTAGCGAGCTCACCAAGGTCGACGAGTTCTATTTACACGATTGCTGATTTTTAGAACTCAACCGGTCCAAACTTTGTCGGCAACCGGAGAGCAGAATATCATGTGAGGCGACAAATAATAACGTAACCTGATTAAGAGGCGAATCCAAAACTCATAATTATCTAATCTCGTAATTGTGTTCATCATTTTTACTAGTGATTCACCCTACGAGGGAGATAACGAGTATGTCGTGTGCTTTGCTAGAGCCGATTTCCATGTTGAATTTCGTTTGAGCTCTCACGGCCAATGGTTATAAACCGTATCGAACAATCGAGCATTTTATCTATAGTACATCTGTGTAGGCTATGTAACAGATAACACGCGTAAATTGGGGCATTCTCAGTGCGCACAGTTACCAAAACAAAAAAAAAATCAAAATTCATAACGTAGCAAATCAATTATGAAGGCTTCAATTCGATGGTATGATTCTAAGCGTATGCTTTGAGGGAGATGCAAATGCTAGGTGTGATGTGGTGTCGTCAACCACAACGCTCGCACACAAACTACAGCCACCTGGAGACTGTAGCGGTGTCCAAGGCCGCTTGGCGTACTGGGCCGTTGGTAACGCGAGCCGTCGGTGACATCACTACCAGGATATTCGCTGTGAGTACAGGCATAGACAGTCAACCGTACATGTACAATTAACTGAACCTGATCTAGTATCTTCTCGCTGGATAGCCATATTGTACGAGATCGCTTTTGTTTGGGAATCCCGTATAGCGGAATGGCGCCGCTGGCTGGTCGAACGTAAACTTTCCTTCGGACGATTTTCCCTTCATGCCGAACTCGGAGCCGAACTGGGTGTCAAACATCGACTTGTCCGCGTACTGCGTATCGTAGATGGCGTTGCCTATTGATCTCTGCTGGGCCGAGATGTCACCGGTCTTGGCGGCTGGAACAGTGGATCGTGACGAGAGAATAGAGAATATCACATCAAATGTGTATGTTACTCCAGAGCTATCTAGATAACCCCCCAATCATTGTGGTGACTAAGGTTTTGTGTGTGCCTAGATTTTAGTTGATCGGAGACAAAACACATCCATTGGTTACATCAGGTTCGGCATCATGTTTTCTAATAGATATAAATGCTAACCAGTAATGTTATTAGATCTATTGCAGATTTACAGTGTGGGAAGAAATTATCTAAACAAGAATAGACGGAAAAAGCACTCAGAGAAATGATGACCCAAGCTTGAGATATATACAAATATATATATATACATATATTATATATATATATATATATATGATGAAAGCCTACGATGAAGTGAACCGCATGCGTAGGCCGAAGCAAGTTAAATACCCTGCCAAGTAATAAGTTGCTTTGCAAAAACTTACATCTGGGCGGATTCATCTCGCGTCGTTTGCGCATGAACTCGACAAAGAGCACCAGGAAGGCCATGGCCCAACCTATGCCGAGTACCCAGATCGCACCTTCCACCTGATGTAACGCCACAATTCGACGATCGCCTCCGTGAACCTTGGCCTCCACGGTGCATTCGCTCTCTCTCGCCCAGTGTTTCTGTATCCAGCCCGCGTACAGACCACGCTGTATTGAGCGACCGATTCTATAACGGCGAAATGAAGCACAAAATCACCGCATGAGGGGGGGGTCCGATATTTACATTTTGCCCTGTTCTTTCTGTACTATGCCTACTGATGCCTTCAAGAATAAAGCCTCAATTTGCATTATCCCCATCAGAAATCATCTGTTCTTTCCACCGCTCTTACCATAGGAATCACGTGTTGTTTTTGACGACGACAAGGTACACGTAGGTACCTACGTATCACGGGATTATGTTTATGTTAAATTGCTGAATTTGCAAATGGCTGCCTAACAGCAAGAATGGATTATTAAAAAAAAATGTCGATTGTCACCTACACTCGTGTTCGTGATTCGAGCACTCGCCCACTTCTGCGAAAATCATACCGCCCCACCAGATTCTACGATGCCGTCATCCAGCTTGCATTGACCATACATACCGTTCATTGAACCGCGCCATATATGGGAATCCTTTCCTGACAGCTATATGGGAGGAGTACTCGAAGAGCGCTTCTTTGGACACGTGAAAGTCGCACCATTTCTTCTGGATTAACGCCCGCAGCATGAAATAGCGAAGATGAATCTCGTTGTCGATTAGGGCGCGCCTACCCCATCTGATTCTCTTCAGGACGTACTTCTCGTCATTGGGGTCGAAGTCTCTCATTCGTCTGTAGATCTGCCGATTCATTTTCCCGCTCTCCTCCTACGATAGAGCGCGCAGGCAAACATTGACTGTACTGATATTCCTTTCAAAACGCACACTAACACATACTCACGCTGCACTTTTGAATACTTAATTTTGTCCAATATCGTTTGCTCTGAATGGATAATATAAATGAAATGTAATTGAAAATCTACCCAACCCTCCGGAAACGCGAGCTGTGTTGATGCTTGGAAGGAGTGTGTAAAGATTCTTGTACCAGCCTTCTATTAAACTCTAGCAATGACTTCGCAACACGTTTCACTCGTAAGAGATGGGCTTTTTGGCTGTAACCGAAAAAATCCAAGCTTATTATAGCTTCACCCAAGCTTGCTACGTAGAACGGGGCGATCTTAGCGCACGATCCCCTAGTTAATTTTACGCCGAACTTGAGCTTACACCAAGCGTTTGTTTGAACGCTGTTCCTCTCCAGGAGCCCCAATCCATCGTCCTTCGGTAGGAGACAAGTTGCGAGGCGTACGCGAGGTTGTAGCGCACCCGAGGGAACGTAAACTCGGCGACGAGATTGCCCGAATACGTCGTCATCGATATAACGACGAACAGCCACCAGAAACTGACGAGTGTACGGCCAGACGACGCTTCGGGAAGGTGCGTTCCGCCTGGAAGGTTTTACTTCCGGTTATCGATTGTCTCACGCGCAATGCCCGCTACTTGTGCTGCTACTTCATAAGGTATCCGCCTGAGTTAGAGTGAATTGATTGCACAGTGAGTAGCAGACCATCGACCCTGGACAACCTCCACCGCGAAGATGCTCGCTGTTTCGATATGTCAGCCGATGTTTCGCGGCAGCCGCACGGCGTCTGAACTCTGCGAATGCGAAGGTGTCTCTTCGTGCTTGTCAGCCTCTGTGGGCGCAGCAGTTTAGTCATTGATTTATTAATCTTTTTTAAGATTCGCTTCAAAGTATACGAGTTATAGTTGATTGCCTGCCGCTACCCACCTTGTTGTATATAGGCGCACCAGATATACCAGTAGCAATTGAACAGCGAGTTGAGTCCTCCGTCTCGTCGCATCTCGTTGTACTCGTAAAACTTCGAATTGTGATGCAGGCACCAGAGCATCACAGGGATAATGAAAAGTACAGCGAACGTGCACACCCATGTCTGTAACAGAATTATCACTTAGTTGGACGATTACCACTATTCATTATTCGTGTTAGTCGCTATTGTGGATGAATCAGTAAGGCCGATACAGCTTGATATGATATGACTACGGCCGACATCGTACCGACATCTTATCCATGAACGAATGCAACATGATACGTACGTCCCAGGCGAACGGCACAAAGAACATGAACTTATAGTTGATGTGTGGCCACATCACGAGGAACCGGACGTAGGTGCCCTCAATTCCGACGGTCCAGTCAACCAGGCGGGATCTTTCCTTCGTAATGATGAACGGATAGAGGCCAATGTCGATCTTCTTCTGCTCGAAGAGCGCCATAATGCCACGGGTAAAGTTGCCGTTGTGGTCATGCATGCCGGGTTCGGGCTCAGGCGAGACTACCCACTCGATTCTAGAAGGCACACAGATGTGTGGATGGAGCTTGCAATCAAATATGCCAGGATATGTACAATTGTCGTCGAACCATTATAAAGCTTCAAGAATCAAATGAAACATTGGAAAAATGTTTTCAAAAGGAAAATTACCTTGGTTGAAACACGTGTAAGCGAAACAGCGACAAATGAATAGACACAAGAAGCGTCATAGGACGTTGATCACGTTGTGCGTTAATTAAATGTGTAATAGAAGCAGGCGGAGAAATAAGTTCACTACATGCTGGGGGCTGGGAGTACGGGGTGAACAAGAAGAGCCGGTAGGAACTACCATCGATCTGTTAGGCTGGCACACGTTGTTGCATTTAATGTTGTTCATTCACCCCCACAATATTCATGTGTATTGTATGTATTGTAGTATATACAATAGCAGCGCGGAATTATGTGTCAGAAATGAATATGTCACATTGTCGATGATGTACAGAGAAGCGTTGTGCATCATCATTTTTCAATCACAGTTCGGCTGCATACGATTATGAGCTGAACCGTAGCCCCGGCCTAAATGTCAGCCTAGATCGAGTGAGCCGGCGTTTTTGTAGCAGAACCTCGGATCGATCGATCGCTCGGTCCTCAATCGAAAGACCACTTACTTAAAATTGAAGTGCCAAGCGAACACCTGAATCATGTCCCCGAAGGTTCCGTTGACTTTCAAGATTTTGTTCGTATTTTGGCCATGCTCATCCTTCTTATATTCGATCATCGTCACGGGTGGGTACTGCAAGGAAAACGGGTCATGTTCTCAGAGGGCTCGAACCTGGTGATTGTCCCTAGCTGATTCGGAATTGGACGAACATGTTCCTTGTTCTCTGCTTTGTCTGCTCCTTGGGAATTCAGCCGCGTAGTCAACCAATTAAAAACTAGCTGTCTCCGAGAGAACTGAGCATTCAATTCGAATGTGGAACATCGTATTTTCGAGAGAAGTCAGAAACGTACTACTAAAATTCACTCCGCTGAACAATGCGACATTTGCTTAAGCTGGTTATTCTCAACCGACAACGTTAACTTACGTGGTAGAGTCCGACGCGCATTACGATGTCTTTGCCGAAACCGCCTTTGAACGGAGGTAGGAGATCCTGGTAGAATGTGGGCAACATTTTATCTGACACCTAGAAACAACAATCAAACAATAATTGGCAATATACGGACATATTATTAAATAATGGGTCGAGAGGGCAATTAATCGTTTGCACAGTGAGAACGAAGTCAAATGATAACGCTCCAAATACGAAAGCTGGATGGCAACCGGATTAGATCCGAGCGTCTTGGACTGCTAGACCGGAGGGACGCGGGTTCAAATCCTGTCAGACGCGTAGACTCTTTGGAGTTCTTATCATCATTCTTTATCCGAAGATTCTCGCCAGATACGAGGAAGGAAGAGAATAAGCAAAGGGGGCTTTGACAGGTCCTCATAGTAATACGCCAAAGGTTAAGAGCTGAGGCCTGTCACATAGGGGAACAGCTGAGGGTCAGCTCAAAAAGCAATTGTTAACCGGATTAGATCGGCGGCTGGCCTCACTCAGTCTGCGATCGAATCAAATCACGACAAAAAAAATCACAGAGACGAAACGAAATCCATCCCATCCCCGATTACATTGTGTGTGTGTGTGTGTAATGTTGGTACTATGAGTCTACCATTCGCCCATAGAATGGACTTGAGAGCGTGTAAGCCGCATAGGCTGTCATTTGTTGTGGAACCTATTATATTAAGTACTTGACTATGAACGCCTTTTGAAGAATAGTTATGTTTGACCAAGACGGTGATGAGCAGCCAATCGCAAGCGGCAATGTCGTTTTGGTATGTGTTTGCTATGTCTGGTTGCAGAATAGGTCGTATGTAAAGAAGTGGCTCAATATAAGAAATTGCCGGAGTAGTGACAGAAACAGACGTTCCATTACGCCACACTGGATATCATACCTCGCTTCTTGGGCGAATGCCGGTCGTGATATCCCAATCGGCCACATGGTCAAGGACCGGCACCGAATTTTCCATTTTGTAGCGATGCATCTCGTAAGTAGTACACAAGCCGCACACCTTCACTCCACCCAAAATTTTCTGTTGATTCAACCAGCAGGATAAAGCAGTTAAGCATCGGATTATGATGACACGAAATAATAACAGTAATGCCGTCTCAATGTGTCAGACCAATACCTTGATTCCGGTATGATTTGTTATCAATTTTAGCCCTATCAAATTATAAGCTATCTACAAGTGCTCGCTCTCTTTCTCTCTCTCTCTCTTTTTCTCGAGACGATCTGCCCTTTACGCGCATCCGTCAAATACTAATTCGATCAGACTGGGAGAAGCATAGGCCCCTTGAGGTCTGCAAATCTTGAAATGTGGCGCCTCATTTTTTTTGCAAATTAGCGTTTAACCTGGAATTGGCTCTAACGATAGATGAGAGAGAGAGAGAGAAATAGAGATCGAGAGAGAGAGAGAGAGAGAGAGAGAGAGAGGGTGACACATCAGAGAGGTCAACTATTTCTCATCCTGGAGGTGTTGCTGCCTTGGACATTGTTCGGAACTAGTCACTACTACAAACCATATGTATCTTGAGGGATTCGGACCAGAGAGCCGACGGTTCGAAGTCGTCGGCGCTACCCGTGCTATTTTCGTGCGTAATCATGCTCACCAAAATATTATTAGGGCATGCTTCATATGCTTGGTGATTGGCATTTTTTAGTGGCATTATGGAAGGTTTCCCGGATGTTAATAATCTGATCTGATTGATCTGACACATTGGAGTCGGTGACAACGCTGACAGAGTTAGCTAAAGCGCTTTAATTTAATGCACTGTACCTAGTGCAGTCTACTTACGCTCATCTGTTTCCGTATGTCAAGATGATGCGTGGTCCGGACGGACTGAGGGCCATGCTCAGGGATAACGCCTTTCTCACGTTGAACTGCCAAAGTACGATAGGCTTTCAGGATCTCCTCAATGTGACAGTGGTTGGTTATCTGAACACAACGCATGAAGGTGTGTACACAAGCCGCCGTTAGTTATCGAAACATAATTTCATTATATATATATATATAGCTATTGTTATAGAATTTCATCATGGGTGAATCAAATGTAAGAAGAACGCATTACCAATATGATTATTGTACTGGTTCTCATGATGGACTGTGTACTGTTCAGGAGAAAAAGACGATACTTTGCCTTTTACCAGCGGAGTAATACATAATGTTAACAATCCCACTCTGTAAGCGATCGAGTTTCTCTTACGAGTGAAGTGTATATATATATATATATATATATCAGGTCGTTCGGATTCACTGTGAAAATTGACAGAACTTTGATAACCTTCGAACTAGGCGTCATAGGCAAATTTGACCTGTTGATGTTTGACTCATGTGCTTACAGATAGCTTAGCGTTGATCCCGTTTATTAGAACAGACATCAATCAAAACAGCGGAAATATTCGTTTAGTGCAGTATCGTGATTAACTTTTTTTTGTTGCTTGAAGGAACGCGCCCGAACGAAATTTATTGAACATTGGTGAATATGTTGAGAAAAGGGGGCTTTCATCTGGTAAAAAGTTTACTGCTGGTGTGATCGATTTCCCGGGGGGTGGGGTAGCTGGACCGTTGGTGACCACAGGGGATTTCACTTCAGGACATCTCACGAGCGAACGGGCTGTGACAATCACCACAGCCCTAAGACAAATTAGAGGTTGAACTATGACCTCTTCGTCGGCCTTTTTGCGAATTCTGAGCAACACATGATGCTTTGTACCGGCTCCGGATGAGAGCGACCTCGCGAGAAAGTAGCTTCGAACAAATGAAACGCCATCCCCGGTGGCAGTGCCGAATATCGTTCGTCGCAAAGTGATGATTGCACTTGCTGTGGACGCCGACGGCATTTGTTATTTTGAGTTGCTGGATAAAAAGGAAAACATCAATGCGAGTCGATAGCTCGAGTTCGTGAAGGGAGACTCGTGGTGAAATGGCACAGGAATTAGGCTTGTTTTCGATGACAACGCAAAGCCTCACCGTAGAACGGCTGCAATAGCGAGCTGGATTGAGGCCAGCAACATTCATCGACGGATTGAACCTGTATATTGTACAGATTGAAGACCTTGTGATTATGGTTGTGTCGATGCATTGAAAAAACGGGCAATTCGTGGTGTATGTTATGAAAACATCGATTTGATTCACTATGGCTATCGACAACGAAATTGGGCGTTGTAACGCACAATGGCAAGTATACTGCCGTTCAGATGCTCCCAGGGTGCTAGCTCCGGTGCGTGAAGAATACAGAGGGTACCCCTGATGTGCTAGAAATCATAGTTCTAGTTCTTTATATATATATATATATATATATATATATGCCGGCGATCACAGTGCTAATGTGTCCGATGAGCATTTTCATATTGCTTGGCCTAACGAGAATAAAGTGTGATGAGAAGGACATGTCCGGTAACCATCTCTGCGATCCCTAAAATATAAAACGCCTATTCTCATAATTTCTAAGGAAAACAGGAGGAACATGCCCTAGTTGGATGGTTATCATTACAACATTCGAGAATGTGTTAAACGTCGAAACTCAAGGAGCTATTTTGCTCTTCGGGCTCTACAGAAAAAAATCACCTGTTTTGCCGTATTTTGATTTTGGACAGAAAAATTAGGTTTTACAAATATATCTACTATCGTTGTTAGCAGACCTGCCGTCCTGGCAGACTATTAATTAATTCTTCGACATAAAATTAAATTTACCCTTTTGTTCTATGACTTAGCGAAGATTGCAGACCACAGCGGGCGATCTTCATATTCATAACGTTTCATGAGTTGGACATTCAAGATAGGCTCACTATATATTTAGCCATTTAGCAATTTCGAACGCGAAAATAGCTGTGGCACATTTTGCCACACGTTGGGGATTGTACTTACCGGACACTCTTTCTGAGCAACGTGTTTTGCAGTAAGCAGAAGCAGCTTTCCTTCGGGTCCCATAACCTTAAGGATGTCATCACGCACCTGCTCATGATAGGCACACAGCGGCGACATAGCGTTTGTAATATATGTATAACAACCTCAACGTACGTTAGACTATAATCGACATCTAGGCGTGGAGATATGCGTGACATCAGATCGCGTTGTCATGTTGTTAAGGCTGTCGATCAGATATACAGGAATTCTAGTAATAGCGATCCGCCACTGTTGACCTGTTTCAGCGATCTTTTACTTAAAATCAGTGATATGACTTCGCGTAAGATCGTTTTCGCGTCCACAAATGATCAGCATTGCCAATCAAATTAAGCGTGCTTTTTTGATACATTCAAAATGCGGCCGCATTGCCATATGCGTATACTCTACGCTGGGCTTAACACACTAACCTAAAGGTCAACCGCAATTAATCTATATCATAGCAACGCTGCATAGATAGAACAGTCCCGATCGCTTTACGCCTCTGGGGTGTGGTACCTTAGGTTCGGTGGGTCGATGAAATAAGACTACAAAGTCTCGCCACCCTTCCATGAAGTGATACTCGTCACTATGGCCTTTGGTGAAAAAGTCTTCCACGAATTTCGGGCTGGCCAATAGGATGAATGTCGAAATCTTTAGATTGTCCTTGTACGTGTTGAGTATCGTTGTCACGTTGTATGTAATCGTGACATTGTTCCGGTTGAACTGAACCTTGGTCTGTTTTTGTGAGAGAGCATTTGCCCGTCGATTTTGCCACATGGAAATGGAATTAAGAATAATGATTATTATAAGGAAAAACAACGGTATAATCGAGAACATAAATCATCCTTGTCACCCTTTAGACAACTGTAACATCTATAGTTCATAGACTATATTCCTATAGTTTGTTTATATTTAAAGTGACTTCTTTCACATAGGCAATTACCTGATCGAGTTTCGGGCACTCTTCGTCTAGGCACACCCTCAACGATGTAACCATATTGACCACATCCACATTAACCGGCTGGAAACGTTTCAATCCTCTACCCTTTGCATTGTTATACGTGGCGGTAGGCCACTGAACGTAGCGAATGGCCTTCATAAGATCCGTCACAAATCCATCTTCCCAGTCTGTTGGTAGACAACGGTAATCATTGGTAAACGGTGTACTACTATTGACAAATGGGTTGAGACAGTATAAGTATAATTAACACATGGCACTATGCATGCTTATTTTTCTCAACTGGACGTTTCACAATGCTATTACTAACTACGTAAATTGACTGGAAAGTTTTGCAAATGAAAGCACAAATCGCATTGGGCACGCGTGTTCCCTGTTCTCTACATTGTCTCATAATTAGCCAGCTGTTCGTCTGAATACATTTCATTGGCCGACAATGACTGAATCCGACAACAAAATCGTGCCACATTAAACGATTTCACAAAATTGATGTTTCCAAGCTTTCATTGCTAAATCTCAAAGCGTCCCATTGCCAGACGAACAACACGACAAGCAGGTCAACGGTGCAGCGATGACATGGAACGCCGCCCCTCCCATCCCCGTTGGGGTATTGTAGTTGTTCTTGTTGTCTGCGATTCATATTTCGATGACGTTCCCCCTCGCACGAACGCTACCTACCATTCGGCTCTTCGATGAGTATAATCGTGTCTCGCCAACGTTGGAAAGCTGTTGAGTGGGCCAGATCGGCAAGCAGAGGGGCGACATCACCGGCGAAGTTGGATACGCGGACGTTCAGAGCGAACTTGGTCGCCGACGCCTCGGGGTCAAATCGTCGGCAGTACGCAGGCACGAATGTGATGAGATAGGTACTTGATTGAATATCGGCTAAGCTATAGGCGGGATCGCAGTCTGTTGCGGTAATGATGAGATGGTACTTTTGCGACTTGTAATCGTTTTCTGAAAATAGTACACAGTACACAGATATACAGGCGATTCGACGAAAAAGGGCCTTTATTATTGAGCTTTTGTAAATCACTCGTAATCTATGATTTATGAAGTATGCGCTCTCGAATCATGGACAACGTGTCCCGGCCATATTTCGAGAGTTCCCGCGAAAATGCAATTGTTCTCTGACAATTGACTTTTTTTTCATTTTACTTGTTCTTCTTATTGTTGGCGTCCATTACAGATCATAATATAGAGATGATAGATTATCACCATTTCGTGTGATAAGCTCTTGGGCAGTGGAAAGCATTGACCTGATACTCAGTCTATCAGCTTGACAGGATCGGGCTTAAAACCGCGAATTGACCAGAAAACAAGATGCAATAATTTCTGCTGAGTGGGTTTTCTCATTCCAAGGTAAATTGACAGCCTAAAATAGCGAAATATTCCTTTCCTGTATAACTTAAATAGCATCTACTAGAATATCAAACAAGCCTAGCTTCCAATGGATACAAACTCGGAACACGTTTAGCCGTAAGGCGGTGATTTACAAGACAATAGACAATTTTTCTCATTGAAGAGCAGGTTAGTGAGCGTTTCGCGTTCACGACGCTGCCTTCTGTGCGTTGATGTTATTTTTTGAATTGCTTTTACCATACTTTATGTATTTCTTTTGCACATCTCGGATACAGGCCTTTTCATCATTCAGCTGCCGCAAATCGACAATGGATACCCCCAGAGAAAGAAATATATCAGGTAAACCGTGTAACGGGCAATGTTCAAACTCCTTACAATGATCGTTTGTATCTCTTCAAAGTTGTGCGCCCTCAGCGAAAAGTAATAAAAAGAAAAGCAGTTTCAAGTGTTTCGTAAAAAAAAAACGTAGTTTCTTCTGGCCAACGATCCACGCAGTTGATTAGTTTACACAGTTTAAACAGTTAAACTATTGAGAAAATCAATACACATTAATACAGTTCTTAATTTGTACTTATGGCGATCAAGATCATTTCGTTATTTAAAAAAAAATATGCAATACCCTTCCTAAGGATAGTCACACTTCAGCGTGCCATGGGTATGAATCAAGGGCCCCGGAACTCAAGAATTGGGAGAACTATTTCTCATACCTAATGCTCCATTTCTTTATATTTTTCAGTTTATATTCATCTGGCTTTTTAGCACCGATTCACCTGTTTTTGTTATTTTCTCTCAATATACTAGATGTCCATGTGCACGATGCCTGTGTACAACTTGGATACGATTTTTCTGCAGACGATTTAGTGTCAGCATAGTGTCAGCTGTGAAAAACATTCTACTGTTGTATATAACGTACTACAGAAGATTTATGTATTGGTTTCTATCTATTCCCTATGATTGTCTAGTGGTGACCGTGTTGGACTGCTAGACAAGGAGGGCATATGGCTTGGGTTCGAATCCTGCCGGACGCTTTGAAGAATCTTTGGAATTCTTTATCATTGTTGCCTAGAAGTGGATTCTTGCTATAATAGGTGCGGCCGGTTGATAAATCAGCGAAGATGGCCCCCGATAGGTCCTCATAGTAATAAATAAAGGGTAAATGCCGGGGCCGATAACATCGGGAAATACCTAATAAATATAATATATATATATATATGAAAATTAAAGAAATCAAATAACATTAAATAATACAATACAGTAAAGTGTGACAAAGCCTATTCGATTAGTGACGGACTGTGGAAGAGAACCTAATGAATTATATTTAATATACTATAATATTTGTCAGCGCGGTGCCTTGTACGGCTAAGTGGTCTCTGGCTGTAAGAAGCCAGAGGCCGCAGGTTCGAGTCTCGTGACCTGGTGATGACATACAAGATAAATTAACCAATACAAACTTCAGTTGCTTTAATAAACCAATAAAACATTGACCCTACCACTATATTTCCGGGTATTCGATCGGAAATGTGCTCTGTTAGTGGCAAAATTATACCTTCCCCCTCCGCTGGTGCAATAAACAGTGCAATCAGAAGGAATCCCCAAAAGAATCGGCGCATAGATGGTCACGAACCAAGTTTCTTCCGCGTGTCGATCGTTGTATATTTTACGGCAATTCCATGCTCGCGGAATTGGCTCAGATACGCGGTGATCTCCTTAACGCTTGTCATCGCCGTGTCCTTCACGAACACTCCTGTGTGAAGATAGAATAAAGGATGAACGATAAATAACGTATGACGATGATGTGGTGAATCCGCTGATTCAGGTCAATGCATGCTCGCTTAGGTTTCAGCTAGAGATCTAAGAACGCAAACTATTAATGCAAACTAATAATAATACTACCATTGTGTTACGTATATATATGATAGTGTTATTCCGTAGTGTAAAGGCGACCCGCTCGCGCCGTCTCCATGGAGGGGATTGCCAAGAAGAGCTGCTGCTGCTACAAACGTTTGGCACTTTTCATCACCCGTAGACTCCGTAGATTTTTGGAGGCCTGCTCTTGTATACCGGCACAGCAGCGCGGATTTCGCCCAGGACACTCTACCATCATGACGTCCTACTATGCAAGAAGTGCATCGCGTCATTCGACAAAAAAGTTCCGTTGAATATGCTGCAGCATACTATGGCCACTGTACAGGAGAACTCAGTGAAGATTGATGGCGAAGTGTCCCTTCTGCCAGACTTCGCTCAAACTACTGCGGTAACGCAAGACGACAACTTGAGTCCTCTGTTATTCACGCCACTGCTAAGCGATCCTCCGGCCTAAGTAAAAGACACGACTGACCATGTGAAGACGCTACGCAAACGAGGTTGTCGTTTTTGGTAACAGCTGCTTTCATGTTCAGTAGTCACTTGCGTGGGGCGGTCTAGATACGAGGAAGAAGTCGGACTGACGCTCAATATGAACAAGACAGAAGCCAGATGAAGTTTCGCCGGGGAGGGCGCATCGCCATGTCCGATCCGCTACGCATAGACAGAGCTACCCCGAAAGTTCGTCAACAGCTTCAAGCACCTGGATGTGATTGTGTCAACAAGCAGTCGTTGCTTCATGGAACACATCACGGACAGAACGTGACGAGCACTGGTCGCGAGTGTCGATATACAATCGCCATCAAAGCTTTCTTCACAGACCGCGCCGAAGTTGCTTGACATCAAAAGTGCGCCCGTTGCCTGTTACCGCCTCGAAGTTACTTGGGAACATCT
This sequence comes from Stratiolaelaps scimitus, assembly GCA_019614645.1. Taxonomy (NCBI): domain Eukaryota; kingdom Metazoa; phylum Arthropoda; class Arachnida; order Mesostigmata; family Laelapidae; genus Stratiolaelaps; species Stratiolaelaps scimitus. Next base: position 1,669,113 of record JABWDB010000018.1, on the reverse strand, counting down.
TTCGACCGCACCACTCGAGCAGCTGAACCGAGTGGGGCCAGCATCTCTGGAACGCGTTATGAGGTTACATGGTTCAACGTGAAATGAATTCGTCTACCTCCTCGGCGACATTCCCTCGTTCGTTGAAGATCTGAGGCGTCGTTTTAAGCTACCATGGTAATGCGTTTTGCAATACACGATTTTCACCATGTTATGTGTGTCAGGAGAAAGGGCCACCAAGAGCCCAACTCGAGCTGTTTGTGTAAGTATTGCGACAATGCTTGCGCCAGATATCATCATGCTAAAGAATGCACAAGACCCATCTCACGGAGCTATCTGATCGACCAATCACAAACATGTTTATTCTTAGATATGTATGTTTTTTACTTTACTTTTGTGCCATTTTTTTTTACTTACTTATACTTTTTACTGTTGTGCCATTTTTCTAGGCCTGTATAACTCAAAACCGTGGCAATAAATTTTGATATATATATATATATTAGGTTGACTTCATGCGGGCCGGCACGGTACCATCGGCGCCATCGTTGCCTCTCCCATCTGATTATGGACAACGCCGTCATCGGCTCCGAGTGCGGGGTCCAGCAGGGGGACCCGCTGGGCTCAGCCCTCTTCTGCCTGGCCCTCCGGCCCCTCGCTGCGTTCCTCCAGGCTCGCCACAATGAGCTGCGGGACTCCCACCTGGCCTCAGCGCCAGTCGTTGCTGACCAAGCTCGCCTCCGGGCTGTCGACAGGCCTGGTGCGGGAGCATGGCTCCACGCGCTGCCCTCCTCGTCCCTTGGCACTGCTCTCGACGATTCCTCTCTGGGCTTCTGTGTGGGCTTCCTGTGAGGCTGCCCTTGACCAGGGGGCGTCCGAGCGCGGGACCCTCAGGACAAGCAGAGCAAGCAGCGGGTATGATTTGATGTCCTCCACGAGGAGCTATGTGGGCCTCCGCCTCAGGGCCCCTGTGGTTGCGACCCACAGCTGCGAGCGTTGCGGGGACCCTGTCGCAACGAATGGCCACCACGGGCTCTCGTGGGAGCGCAGCGCCGGTCGCCATCCGCGACACACGATGCTAAATGACACGCTGGTGAGGGCCCTCCGTTCCGCCGGTATTCCTTGCACAAGGGAGCTATAGGGCCTCGACACTGCCGACGTGCGCCGCCCTGACGGCCTCACTCACATCCCCTTCCACCGAAGCCAGCAACTCGTTTGGGACGGCACGGTGGTTAACACTCTAGCACCCGGTCTTCAACTAAGCCCCCCCCAAATAATCCCTAGAACGAATTCCTATTTATTTTATTTTTGGAGAAACCAGTAGGTATATTAGGTTGACGTCTTGCGGTATGAGGTTATCGTCTTGTGCCGAATTCTTATTCTTGGCAGGTTTGAATTCAAATTTGGCGTGTAATGAGACACAACAATTAGCGAGCAGGCGACGCGAAAGTCATCGAAGGCGCCCACCCCTTCCCGAATCTCAGTTCGACGAACAGATCGAGATAACCGAAAAAGCTTTTGAGCAAACTAGAGCCTGGTCATTGACGGCTTTTTCGGCTAAAATTGGCGTGCCTCGTGAAACATGGCGTCGAATTATTAAAAATAATCTAAAGATGCAGAAAAAAAATGCAAAATGGGTCCCTCGTGAACTCGGTCCTGGCCAACTGAAAATGCGTGGGGAGTGTTCGCGAGACAATTTGAAGATATATAGGCAGCAAATTACCGTTCCAGTGAACGAGACATGGGTTAGCCTGTATTATGTGTGCCTGTGTTAACTTGTGATTATTTCGATGATTTACTAATACTAACATACACAGTGGATATTGTGTATATATGTACATATTGTATTGGCTCTTTGACTTCGCATTCTGCTCGACTGCGTTGAGGTCACACATTTGTGTCAAATGGCAATAGCCAAACGAGGTGCAATCAACCTTTTTACTTTTTCTTTTTTAACGAGAACTTAAGCATATGTATGTATGTTGCAGTTCCGAGAATAAACATTTGATTAAATCTGAAATTTGAAAATCTGTATAGGGGACCGGAAAAAGATCAAGTGAAACAGTGGGTACGACCAGGTGAACGGGCAATGGCGACTCGAGCCTAAACTAATGGTAGCCACGAATTTCAACGGAATTTGCTACTTTTTGAGATTTTGGGCTCAAAAGAAGGGAATAGACTCGGCTCGATATCTCGAGTTCTTGAAGGGACTCATGAATAATTGGCATGGCGATAGGAAGCACCGAGTGTGGCTGCTCGATGAAAATGCTAGGGCCCATCGCAGCAATAAAATTTCGTCCCGGCTTAAGGCCAACAAGATTGAGCGATGTCATCCCCCTCCCCTATTCTCCCGATGATTTAAGCCCGTGTGACTATGGTTGCTTCCATCGATTAAAGAGGGCTATAGGTGGCAAAAGGTATGCAAACATCCGATTTGATTCGAGAGGCCTTAAACAACGAAGTTATAAATGGGAATAGAAATAGCGCATATCGAGCCGTCATAAGGCTGCCAGAACTCTGGGAGCAGTGTATAAATAAAAGCGGTGCATACCTCTAACTCATACTAAAACATCTTTGTTTTAACTCAGTTAGTTTAGCCGATATTGAAATGTATATGAGTCTCATTATTTTTTTTTATTCAGCCTAAAATATATATATATAAATATGTTCTATGGAAACTGGCAAGCATATCTCGAAACCATCAGTTCAACCAAACAGACCCCCGGTAATTATTGTTTAATCAGCATGAGGACAAACGACATAATCTCATAAGATCGGCTAAGTTGATCCACACCCCAATACCCGGTCCCCGATTGTTCTAGCTCCTAGCTCTACTGTACGAATTTAAATGAGTTTGAGATTTTATAGAGCCTATATCAACTACAATCGCCGTTGATTATAGCCCAGTATATAGGTTTACTATAACTAAATACTCATAGAGAGATGTGGTTCTGTGCTACGATAGTAAACTGGTGCTACTTCTCTGCTGGAGCGGAATCTCAGCTTTTGCAGCTCACGGCAGGCCTAGCTACCAGTGTATAACTTCAATGACGAGTGAGGGTTAGGGGTCTCGATAAGAGCTGCCTCCATCATACGATTGCTACAACAACTACGATATCACAATGGAATCGCTGCCAAGTACAGTACATTTTCCAGATCAGTATTCGCATTCACACCTTGACTGCAACGTCCAGCTCACTTTTATGAATCATCATAATTTACCTCGTGACGAGAAAAAACACACACAATATCTCTGGGTACTCAAATACTATTTAATAGAACAGTCATGATTGTCTGCCCTTTTTCCATCCACTTGAGCGGTGACTATGGAGATGTCACCTATTGAGAGTTAGCACGAATTCTCGTAATGATACTGCACAGTTTCAAAGCTGACTCTGCTATCTTCATTCGTGCATGGCCTGTGCTTCGTCATTTGGGAGCAGTGTATAAATAAAAGAGGTATTATATTTTATCGCATTGGCCAACAAACGCCTTGCTACGCTAGCCCTACAAGGTGAATACTACACTATCGTTAATCCTTACCTGCTGTGAGCTCAAGTTTGATTTTCACTTTCGCGGCAGCTTTAGTTCCTGTCGAAGTTGTTGCAGTTGCAGTTGTTGTTGTTGTTGGTGCTGCCGTTGTTGTTGTTGCCGACGGCGGCTTCGGCGTCGTGGACGATTGCTCCACGCTAACACTGCCCTTCACTTCTTCATTGTCCGATTTCTTCACGCTGTGAAGTGGCTTAGCCACGTCAGGACTCGGTGTTGAACCCGTTCTCGTCGTGGATGCTGTGACGGACGACGGTCCAGGCCTTTTAGTTTTAAGAGCCTCTGCTCGCATACGCCAGGCTCCGAACAACAGCAGTACGATGATTAACACGTATCTCGGTTTCACTCCCGAAGCCATTGCGGGACCCAATCCACGCAGAGAACTATTCGCAGTTTGACAGGCGCCGCCACGGCAATGTGATGCGGCTAGAATGCTTCGCAGACAAGTGATAAGGGTTTCTTCAGGCTGATGTAGATCGAAGTTGCGGCCCGCGGCGTCGCCCGAGGCCGACCTGCATTTGTTTTTCAGATGGCCGTCGTTCGAGAGAAAGGGACGTATGGGGTGGGCCTAGCGGACACGGGCGGAGCTGCGACGACGGAGAAAAGGCCACGTCAGGTCGAATCGATCGTCAAGGCCTTCCGTCCTTGAGGGTCTCGAATGAGGCGGGGGTCTTTGCGCTTTTCTACCATAGCTACAAGGGAAAACAAGTTTTGGTCTCGATGAAATCAAACCCCCATCGGCCGTACGCTATGGCCTACGTATGTAGACTAAGGCCGACTAAGGCGTATCACTTCCTGCAGTTCTCGTGTAATTTCCCTGATTTCTATGGCACGGCCTACGGTCGATGCCGAGACAGCCGTAGACAGCCTGTGCGAATGATTGCGTGGTTGATAGCTACTCTCCTGCTGTGTACCAAAGGGTGACTGTCGCATTACTTAATATTGGAAGACCATATAGCATGTACGCCAACAAGTATGTCTACCTCGACTGATCTCGTAATTTGGTTTACTACATTTGCCTTGACCAAATCATTATTCTCCTGCCTAATTGACCCTCCTCTCTTGAAGTATAACTTAACAAACTAGTATTTAAGTCTCGTAGACAACATGAACCTCAAGAAATAGATGCCCACATCGTTATCCTGTGCATGGAGTCACGTGGGCGGTAGTGAAAATATTCACAGTGGGGCCTTTCTCTCTCATCTTCATCACCGAGTTAAAGTAGCTTCACTATAAGTTTTAGACGATTCGTCGTTACAGATCGATTTCTGTCTGTTCTTCAGGTTGGCAGAGATCAATTAACATCAGCAACCACTGAACCACTTGCAGTTGTGTTAATTCCGTACAACAGCTACATCTAGGGCAGCTGTGTCACGAAATTATGGGATTATTGTAGATTACGCAGCGGATAATTATCATAATTACGAATAATAATTACGGAATATAAGATAATTAGAGAATAGCACTAGCTCGATTCGAGAATTCGAGACTTCATATAAATTTCACTCACTGGTGCTCGTAACCCAGCCATAACTGTGACTCTACCGAGGTGCCGGTGTTGTTGCCGATTCGGCATAGAGCGGTCACTGGGCAGTGCCTTATCTAATGAATATCGTTTATTTGTTAAAGTCAACCAAAAACCTATATTGATCGGCACATGTCGAATAACGATTCAATTCATTTCCCGCTCGAGACGAACTTATTTCATGCAAGTCTCCAGTTTCTCTCGGTCAGCGGCCGCTTAGCGTTACAGCGAAATATTTCAGGGTAAGTATAGGGCAACTACTTAAAGACACAAAGTGTTGTTACCTTCGTCGTGTACTTAGAACATCAGGCGGCCGGAAGTTGAAAGCTAAGCACAACTTGTCACCGCTCAATAACGCCCCCGTGTACCACTCAATATAGTATTGTAAACAATACACGGAACGGGCACAAGTCATTGTGAGTCTCCACTTATACAATTCAGTTAACGATATGCAGGCCTCATTCGATGATAAATCAACAATCGTCGAATAGAGTTTCAGTTCGAACGCCTCTTCAAATATGCCTGACTAGGTGAAAAAAGCGGTGCTCGTGGATGCTCATTCGTCGGATCAGCCTCTGCTCAGAAATTCCCGATCAACAATCGGTGCTCCTTATTCTGATGTTTCGCTATCAATGTCCAGTCATTCGATCACGAAGCCATTGCAATAGCAACTAATAGTAAGCATGCGCTGTCTAGCTGAACGCTCAACTGCCTCTCGGCTAAGGTTAAGAGCTGAGGCATGTCAGATAGGGGAACAGCTGAGGGTCAGCTCGAAAAACAGTTTTGCCTCTCGGCAGAGGCCTGGCGAGATTTCGCAGGACAACAAAGCAATGATGGAGCTGACAGATGTTGTCGGACAGACCCGAAACGGTTGCGACTTATGATACAATATTTTAGTCAAAACGAGAACGGTATCAACAACAACAACAACAATAACAAGCGACAATTGAAATGAAAATACGTAGCCATCGTGAGGGCACTACGGGCATCCGAACAGTTAATTTCGAGTCTCTGCTGTTTACGGCCCGCACGACCTTTGATCTTATGTAACTGTCGCGATAAACAGACCTCTGTCAAATCCAGGTGAAATCACATTATTCTAGCAACATTATTAGCACCGTGTTGAATATACTACCGTATTTTGCATACTACCCGTATATCAAGTTACAGTTGCTGCTGTTTATCTCAGAGTACGATGCGAATCGACGTTCCACTAACTACATAAGCTATCCATATAGAGAGGCAGTATGTAGAATTTTGTTAAAAGAAAGACCTTCGTGTGTTGGATTAATTTACCATTATCATTTATTATTATCATTGTTATTATTAGCATCCTTATCAATATTCATATGATTTCTCGGTATCAATCAGTGACGCTGTACAAGCTCCCTTCATATAAATAGCCGTTTATTAATCAACTCTCTCTCTCTCTCGTTTTGTCTTGATCTCTCTGCACAGCGGATGAATAGCCGCAGTTTCGCCCAGTTGTTGTGCTGTTTACCCATTGAAAATCGCCAACCCATTGCAGCCGTAAGAGTCATATTCTATATATATATATATATATATATATATAGAATATGACTCTTATAACTCTTGTATATATATATGTATATATATATATTATAATTATTCGTGGAATTATCGTTGCTATCTGTCTCATAGCAGCGAGAGCCATAACAGCGCTACAGTGGTATCATGCCTCTCTAACGATCGAGGTAAGCAAGTCTAGAATCTACATGGACTGTACATTTTCACCATAATCTAGCAATAGTTAATCAATGTTGATTAACAGTCAACGTCGTCATCAATCACTGATCGCCGCTGTCCAGCAGAATGCGAAAACACCACATTCATCTTGTTTTTTATAATTGTAAAAATAATGAAATGCTCTCTCGCTCGTGTCTCCTCTCTCTCTCTGCCAGTGAACTCGCTGATATTTTCTACGCTCGTAGTTAATTAGCACAACGAAGTAGTGTATTCGTTCAGGTGTCGCTTGTTTGCCCAATCAACAAAGCTGAATCAGCCAATTACGGTGCTGACGAAATTATTAACTATTCGATTTAACCTTACATGCTGTGATAATGACATATTAGGAGAGTAAATTTAGTCATACCAGTGTATCATATATATCACTAAGTTTATTTTCTTTCCGCCTGCCATTAAAAGTATATATATATATATATATATATATATATAGATAGATAGATATATTCGGTCATATCAAACAGCATATATCCACAAGTAGTCATACATCACAATCAGGCTAAGTAATCGAACTCTTGTATCTCACTCATTTGCACAGTTATATCAAATACAATAATGACCGATAGACTTAATAATAATTAATAATAATAATAACAATTAGCAGCTATCATTTTAAAGCATTCAACCACACATTCTAGTTCACTCAACACAGACAAATCATTTCTCATAACATTGAATACAGATGGCCATCCGCCTCCGCTCACAAGAAGCCTACCCAAGGCGTTGATAGAACGCGCCTAGCTTGAATAGTCGAATGTACCGCACCAGAGTCTGTCTCTCTCTCTCTTTCTCTCTACATGAAACACTGTGCCGCCCTCGGAAAACGTCCCGTTCTATATCCCCATTTGAACCCCCTGGCCCGTCGAGCAAATCACAGCATTGCATTAGTGACACCCTTATCAGTTGTTCCATGCGAATCGAGTTATCTGGAAAATAGAGAAGTCTGGAGGGCCCCCTGGTCAATGACCGTTTAGTAAAATGTATGTATTGTGATAATAACTCGCAGATAGGGTTGTGGTTGGCAGCGGGGTTCGCTAATTTCTCATTCTGCTTTTCAAATGAATTGCATTTTTGGTTCACCTCGTATTTGCTCTATAGTAAAACAGCCCATTCGCACTTTGAAGCATTCGCCAATAATCCGGGAAGGTTTCGTTCGTTGATTGTTTCAATTCGTCCTATATATGTATGTATGTTGTATATCAAGTTGTTTGGTGACCGGCTCCGGACACGTGGCCGGAGACAGTGCGACTCCATGAGGGCAAGTGTCGCTTCACAATCTTAAAAGCATCCCATGCGCTCGCGAGCCTCGCCTCCACAAAAAAATAAACAGGCAACACATAACGTAAGTCACGTTGGAAGCGTGATCATTGTAGGCATGCTGGCACGCCGATCCTTCGACAGTTACTCAGTGCTTGTCCTTCTTAGCTCGCCAGACTCGTATGGCGAATGCTGATGCGGTTGATCGCAAGGGTCGTCAGTGGAGCAACAAGGTGTGAGCGGCGAACATCGCTATTAATGTTGACCAAAGCGACATTATTGTGTGTGTGTTTGCTGGTTGTTTTCTATGACGAGATGGCGAATTGTCAGCAAAAAAAAAGGAACAGATGACGATTCGGTGCAGGGTGCAGTTTGTCTAGTAATCACTGCCACACGATGGCGGGTTCGAGTCGTCGAACACATTGAGTTGGTACATGCATGAGATGACCATGAAGATGAGGTACCAGAGGAGAAGAATCACACCGTACGTGTTGTTCATCTTCCAGCGAGTGGCATAGGTCAGCGCCGGCACGAGGAACACGGTGAACAGGACACAAGCCGTTGAGTAGATCAGGCCTGCATAGAAGAAACATAGGCCGCATTTGGAGCAGGCCGAAAGCAATCGAAACAGAGAAGCTCATATGAGGGACACAATTGGTTCGTGACCACTAACACTCGGCATTATTTTCAAGTGGCCAACAAATTCGAATCTGTACGCTGTATGTTCAACAACAGCAGCCTATCGTCATAGATTATATCATCATGTTCATCAACTTCAGCATTGTCAATTGTCCGTATTCGGTTATTATAATTACGTCCGATATGTCCTCTTTGTTATCTGTTCTCTCTCGGAGATAATCGATCGCTGACACTTACCTGAGCTTTGCAGTTCGACGGTGCTGCCAGGCTTGATGACGGTTGTCTGAATGAACCAGGGCAGGCCAAGCCCGACGAGCACCTCGAAAATGTTCGTTCCCAACACGTAGCAAACGGCCATATCTCCGTAACCTTTACGCACGACAAGAACTGACGCCATTACATCGGGCAGTGTGACCGAAATTGAAAGGAAGGTCAGCCCCAGCACACTGTCGGGAATGCCAAATGTGAAACCTGTTCGGGTAGAGAATACACGTGAGACACAATCGTGATTAGACACCCATCAGTCTATCTATTTGCGCTTATCAGTGAACTCAGCACCGCCTCTTGCCAGCGGCCGGAGACTCAGTACCATAAAATCGTGACAGAGAAGGTGTCAGAGACGTCCGCTACGTTTTAGAGAAAATCAGTTGAATATACGTAATGTCATCAATACCAAACATCGAAACACTGATCTTATATTAGTTCAGCGACAGCGAGAAGAAACATTCTCCATTTGATGAGTAATACCACCACCATATGCATGGTATCCCTTGAAGCAAATTCATCTTTGTGTCTCCACGGGACATGGAGTCGAGGTTTTCGTTCGCACCAGCTTAGTAGTAGATTTAATTATACTTTCCAATAGTACACCGGACCAAATTATGTATTGATCATTGATGAATAAAATCAAACAAACAAAATAAAAAAAGAAACGAAACAAAAAAAACAATTATGTTAATAATGTGCTTTTTGATTACCCACCGATAATAGCCATCATCCAGACGAGAATGTAGGAGAAGGCCGCAATAAATCCACCAGACAGAACAAACGTAAGGATGTAGTACTTTTCATAACCCGCTTTCTTGCAATTGGGAATGAGGAATGAGAGCACAAATGAGAATGGTTTCGTTACAACGAAGAAGATTTTCCGTGGCATATTCAAATTCTCCCACGCCTTCGGATCGATCACCGGTTCGTCGATCGCCTCCGCTCCATTGGCGGTTCCGCCATTCTGGGCGTTCATGGATGCCTCCAACTGTTTCAGCACATTGCCATCTAAAAGACAAACAGGATAATTCATTGATTTGATGGAAAGCCATTATAGAATATGCTGAACAGAAAAGCCATTATATCATAGGAGTTCGAATCGGCGTGGTGTTTCCGTCACCCGCTACCCGCGTGTCGTGGGTTGTGGGGCCAGTGGATCGAGGCGGAAGTGCCTTACAATAGCGGCGGGTTATATATATATATATATATATATATATATATATATGTACCATCCCTTTGGATTAATAAAGAGGTATTGTGTATTGTATATATATATATATATCACTGTTTATGGCTGTTAACAAGCGCTACCTGCATATGCAACCTGGAGAATCTGAATACCTTATATTAAACCTACGAACATTCTGCCGTCCTGCTCTATCTGTGTCTTATAATGCTTTGGGTTATCTCGAAAATTGCGTGGAACAGGCCAGTCCGCTAAGCCTTATATATGCGCTGTGCAAAAAGCACTTAAACTTCGAGTATTCCTTCCATTACGTTGAACGACAACGAGATAGTTCTACAACAACAAGCAACACATTATTATATAGGTTTAGCTGTAAAGTCACCACCACTCGTATTGAGACGTTTGCGATATTCGAACCCGGATATTGAGTTGCAGCTTTTAATAATAGTAACAATAATCAATGGTGGATAAATAACCTACCCAAACTCGAGATGACCATATTGTTGTCCTTGATCGTCTTCATCTCATTCTCGCCGAAATGTGTATAGCTCTGCACCGTCGTGATTTCCGCTATCATCATGAACAAAGTAGAATGGATTGAAGACAAATGCAAACGTATATTATTCTACAGGTCATTTCTAACTAAACCTTATATATCCTTGTGGACATGTTGCTGGGCCGACCACAACAAAGCGATCCGAGGTCCATCCTTATAAGATTTACTCATTTGTACTTTATCGCTGCCAGTGGCAGACGTTGACATTTGTGCATACACTTTAACACATTCGCTTTCTCCGTTGACTACATATTATAGATATGAATGCTTGAGTTAGGCTTATGAATGCTTGATCTTGGTATAGTGTAAACAGGCAAACGCAAAACCAGTATGTGCATGAAATCTCAAGAGGAATCAGGCAATAGTTACGAGAAAACATAAGAGAGAGAGTACATTTTACATTGAAAAAACAACAATAGACAGAATATAGCATTCACTTTCCTCTTGTTCTGTCAGCGTATGCGACACGCGGCTGTAAAGAGGAGACTCCCGTCAAGTTGAGCAATCTCTCTCTCATCCATATGGCGCCAGACTCAATTGCATGAAGCATGCTAACTAATGGAGCCTCTTTAGGCTGGCAATGATAGTGCCATTCGAGATACTCCATGCGTTCAGAGGTGTGTTACCACTTGTAAATGGTGCATCTGCCGCAAACAATGATCTGCGAAATGCTCACGTGATCGTCCTTCGTTGCGAGGTCAGGTGAGCGGTGACCGCTTTTCTGATATATCTCTCCCTCGCTTCACTTTGTCTGGCTTTCTTGGAAAGCAGACGGTATGATCTAGTTTTTCAGCTAGTCTATGCGTAGTCTGTATAACGATAAGGACGTCAATGTGTAGAGAATCTATTTAGTACTGCAATAACACAGGGCGTCTAATAAGTATCACATTATTCAGCGTAATTTTATTTGCTCACAATACGCGCTATATGTGCCATGCGTAGAAATTCATTACACGCTGAGTGTGTGTGCAGCGGCGTTTGATCTCCGTCAGAGAAGTTGCCTAGATTAGTGCTGGGCTATCGACTGCTAAAGGGAAAGTTCTAGTGAAATATCTACTCGAATTATTGTGTAAATGAAGACACACAATAATATCAAATATATCTACTCAGTTAAAACACCACAAGCTCCTAAAAAGCGAAATGTTCTTATTCGCCATTATCCATACCCCACTGTGCCGATCAAAGAAATAGCTTGACAAAACAACTCCTAACACTCACCTGGCGCCTCCTTGCTCTCAACGGGGTCGTCGAGATCCTGGATGCCGGTAATAGCCTTGAAAGCACTTTCGAGTCTTTTGTTAAATGCCATTACCAGGCCATACGCCGTGTACGAAACCAGACAGATCAAAGCCTCGATCCTTCGTTATGATGAATAGAACAAGCGTTTAAACAGAAAATAGTTAATATTTCTTTGCATAGTATGTATCGAAGAATGCCAACACTTTGTTGTTAGAAACAATATTAATTAAGAAAAAATAGCTATAATTTTTCATTATATCGAGATTATCCGTTTCTGCGGATCTCTGCTGACCAGTATGTCCATATGGGAGCGATATACCGCCGAAATATATTGCGTAATTCCCCACTGTGTAGATCCGGACGCATTTCTTTTCATTTCTTGACAAACAAAAAACAAACATTTGGTAACAAACCACTGTGCGTTATCATTATGATCTGACCCCGTGCGAGAGCAATACGATTTTGCCACCAGCAAATACTGTGGTAGCAAATACGTAAGTATTCTGTGGCTGCGCTGAAAGGCTACCCGGTGTACTGGCCCGTTAACCATTTGGGCCACCGTAGAATTTGTACAGCCCCGAGCGGTTTGACTCGTTGTCTGCAACTGTGCCGATTCAGTTTTCCAAGCACAATTACTATATATAATGAATTTTTTGTTTGTTCTCATCTGCAGATATTCACAGCTGCTGTTGGCCGGCCGAAGCGCCTCGGGTGCAGATTGGCCACGATAACCACTGCCAACTAACTAATTTGATTGACTGTGTGACAATAACAAGGCTGTGCGCTGTTTCAGTTCAGCGCTGCGAAGAGGCGACGTTCGTTAGTGTCGCTTCCAGACAGCAGACCTGTCGATACGGCAGGCTACAGGATAAATGATCGTTCGACTGCAAGCCACCTAGCTATATTGCACCAAGTATATATATGTATATATATATATATTTCATATGTCAGATATCAAGGACATATGACGAGCTCTTTCATCTGTGGGGAAATACCACCTCTTGTGATGAGTTGTCAGTCTGTCAAAATTGTACAGGTGGATCTGCTCTGTCGATGTCGTTCAGCAAAATATGTCATTTGCTCGCAGAAGTCAACGGGGCTCTGTATAACGTTCGGTAGATCGTTGCTTATCTAAGCCTTCAGAATTAAAGGGACAAATCCCTAGGGCAAATGAATGAATAAATTCTGACAAAGCCCGGTCGTGTGATGAGACCACCATGTAGACGGGATGAATCCCCAAATGATTGTTGCAGAATGTTTTTGAATCGACGCATTGTAATCATAGTGTGCACATTGTTAATGAGACAGACCAGCAAACGCATCATCACAAATCCAACCGTCAAATCGTATTCGACACGTTCATTTGTTATAGAGAACATATCAGGCTCATGTATGTATCCAATTGCTTAAATATTAGCGAATATGCCCCATTGAAAGTGCTGCACTGGCGCAAATTTTTGCAGAAATTCTACTAACCAGTCGATCTGGTTGTCCATTAGCGAGCACAGTACGATCACCATGCAGAGCAGGAAGAAGAACGATGATCGGTAGAGGGGCCACGCGTGAATCTCGACCGTCCGTTTAGCAAACAAGGCCGAAATTGAGAGGACACCAGCCGCGTTGAGTACACCGGATCCGAGGGTCGTTGACAATCCCAGATCGTTCTGTAAGTTTTGCCGCAAGCAGCAAACGTTGTCAACGACGAGGGAATCGACTGAATGGTATCATTTCTTCTTTAACCCATTTGTTTTTCGTTAGATACACGGCGGTGACGCTGAATTTGAGCGTACATGCACCGAATTGTTGATATGATACGATAGGTATTAACGAGAAAATCTTAAATGTTGTTCGATATTTGATCGAAACACAATTCAGCTCGATACGAATGTCCGTTCGTTAATCACCTCGACGACGTTAACTCCAATGATGGACGTCACCAGGGCGGGAATTGAACTTGCGGCAGCCATGAAGGTTCCTCCAGCCACATCCGGATCCACCTCCAGATCTATGGTATCGCAGGCAGATGGCGAGATGACGTTAGCAAACGACAAAATATCGAAAAATAGTATTACCACACAATATATGCAGAGATATATGCAGATTACCTGTCTGATAGACGCATGCTTCGCTGAATGCATTTCCACATATTTTTTATACAAGATAGTAAAAGAAAAACAGCGTGCGACACCAGCAACTCGTCAGCGTTAGCCACGTCTGTAGTTTCTTTCGTCGTAACAACCGAACTACATTTTTTTTTTTATAGGGGAATATTGGCATTCTAATGTATGTCAACACCGTGCCCGTCCTTCGCCACCCCTTCTGGAAACGGTCACGGTGTTCATCAGTGTCGCGCCCTGTTCCCGCTATCGGGCCGAATGACTTACAGTTGATAATACAGTGAAGTGCCGGCACAAAGTACTCCTTGCAGAGAACCGAGATGATGAGAACCATTGAAATGGCGGTGATGATATGGACGGTGATTCCTCCACTGTGCCGCATCTCCGGAGTGATCATCGGACGCGGGAACTCCTCAATGGCGGCGGGACCACATCGCACCTCAGTTCCGTTAATGATAATTGTGTGATGATGACCTGATGTGTTAGGCAGAAAACGACATGAATCATATTACAACTTAAATGAGAATAATAACACATATTCGCAGATAGAGCTGGGGGGGTGGATGTCGCCAGCGTGGCCTGAACCTCCAAGCAAGCCAGTCTGACCGCTGAGTCCAGCCCTGCCGTGACACACACCTCTCTCATTACCGGAGCAACGATGATGAAACAAAGTACTTTATCGTAACAATAATTGCAGAAACCATACACGAAACATCAGCAAACAAACAAAAACAGATAACAAGTTACACTTGTGTTAGGTAAAGGTCTCCATGAATGATGCGTCGATCACTTGCGGTAACAGCAAACGTCACAAACTTACGTGTGGCCTGGACGTGTATAGTGACATTATCGGCGCCTTGGACGATTTCGGTGACTGGTGTGACGTTGACCCCTTCATGGTCAACAGCCGCGTGGACGCTCGAGGCTAAACAGTTGAGCAGAGCAATCAGAACGAACAGCGTCGTGACGGTTCTCGATGGCCTGCCCTGAGAGGAGCGTGCTACCGTTGACGAAGGTAAACTGAACGCAGCAGGAAGACTTCTGCGCAACGGCCAATGGGTCGCGTGGGTTTTCATCCCGGCTCTGTTCCATTCCATGGTCATTCCGGCGGTCGCATTTAGCAAATCATCAACAAAACAACAACATCGACAAAGAACACCGACACATCAATATTAGTCAATTTACATGAATCATTTCGTACGTATACCGATTGACAATCGTGCTGATCACGGCACTGATACAACGAGCCCTGTCCACTCTTACGAATACTGGGAATGCATACGACAGTTCGACTTGGCAAGGTGTACACCACCATTATAGACAGACAAGTAACGTAAGTTAGTTTTGTAGAGCTGTAGCTCCGTTAGTAAAACAATGAAAATCTTTCCCTTTACCTAAAAATGTGTGCTACTCCCACTTAGGCAGATGTCTACAAATGGCACCGAAATGTCAACAAAAGGACATGAATCCCATGTGAGCGAACAATGTAACATGGAAATAAGCACGATCTAAGCGTAACCATCATCAGAGGCACAATCATTAAAGAGAATACATCCGTTTGCAGTTAAACGATTAGCGGACGATCGACAATCTGCAACGGAATATCAGATACAATAGATTCAAGTGCGACACACTCAGTAGGCACTGTGATGCCTCGATTCTTCGTGTAATTCCTTCGTGAGCTCGTCGTTGAGCTCTTGGCCGTCCGACACTTCAATTTCGACATTCACACCACTTTCGCACGTAACAGCTTATCCAAGCTAGTAAAAATTAATAAGCAACATATTCCTTTGATTTTCTCCCTGCCGGCAATACGATTCCAGTAAGATCATATTGTACATATGTAGGTGCATAAATAGTAAAAATCTATATATTCCGCTCCTTTGCAGGGCCCTCACATAACAACAATACATAGCAGGAAGCAGTGTTGCAAGCCATAGGGGATCCGCTGCTTATAGCCAGCTGGCCATTCTGTGACTAATATGCATCGAAGCCAGCATCATCCTACAGACCGTTCACGTACTCGGGTATGTCTAATGTTTGGAGTAAGCGTAACAGCGAAAAATCCCACCTATCCGAGCATAAGTTTCCCCCGAATTTCGTCCACAATTCGTCGGTCGATAGTAACGCGGATACGTTAAAAATCAACAACAGGCCCGTCCCAACGATGACGTTATATTCGATTCATTTGCTGCGCCTACTGTTCAAAGCGCCATTCGACTTCTGCACGATCTCGCCTTGAGCACAGTGCGCGCTGGACATTGTCTCCATAGAGCCGCGTCCCCGATCGGGACCGCGGCAGGCGGCTCTACCCCGGCGTTTACGATGGGGGAACCGTTGCCAATGTCCGCTGATAGCGGTGTCCCCCCCGTCTCCCCGCAGGGGCGACCTTCGCACCTGTTCAACCAACGCTGATTTCAATAACTAGCTGCCAACGATCCAGTCGACGCGGCGCACCGCAATAGATTCTCGTTCGGCAGGCACTGTCGTTCGATCCAACGTTTAGCTAACAGAGAAAAGATACAGTGACGCGGAGAGAGAGCGGGCGACGAGTAAATAATACATCTCGCGCGCGCACAAAAAAAAACACAACAACAACAACAGCAGCAGCAGGAATAACCCAACGCTGAGCTGCAACACAAACTGCCGCTGGTACCTTCGGCAGGAGGCAAGCCTACCTAAAGCTGTGGTAGGCTTGCCTCTCGCGAGTGGTCCCCTTTGGTGAACGAATAAGCAACGAACCCAGAGCAACTGGGACTCGATCGCGTATCAATTCTGCCGTATGGGACGGTCAGCGTGGTCATCCGCTCGAACAATAACGGTTTCGAAAGCCTGGCATCACCTGTTTATCCTATGGACGATCGCTTCCTGGTATTGATGTTTCGATAGAGTACACGTGACACATCGTATCTCTATCATTGTGTTGGACAAACAAAACGCGTGACTAACACAGGTATCACTCAGTGGTCATGAAATCGGCAACGTCTTTCGCACTGGGGAACACAATCGTTTTGTATTCCAGCTCTTCGCTATCCGATGATCTCTTGCGACAAATCAGAGTGGTCAGAAGGGAAGGCAGATCGAACGTTTGAAGGAGACAGTACACACCCTAATTCAGCTGAGAGTCGACCGAGCGAATAATGATAACTTCCAGAAGATGTTCACTAAGAAGCAGCGCTACGAGTTAACTTATGGGCCTTCATGAGCAGAGCTGGCCCATCGCTAATATTCGAACTGTTGTTCAATTGGGCTCTGGTTTGGCATAATCAGCAGATGAATTCGGGGGGTCAGGGTTTCAACAGCGATGTATGTGTTTGATGTACAGGGTTTGTTGGTATTGCTGCAAGGGTTACAAGCCCCTCTTATTTGAATTAGGCCGGACTCGACCGGTGGTCCCGGTGAAAAGTCTGTTCTTTTTTATCGGGCCACCAGCTAACGCATTAATTACCATAATTACCAACTTTATTAATTACCATTACTAGTTATCACCAACTAGTGACCGAGGCCGAATTATGAATGCATATATGCCTGCCGACGTAAATTATCGAAATTATGAAATATAGTCGATAGTCTTCTCATAGACCAATTGCCGAATGGTACAATACCCCAGTGACGTAACGGGATGCGATAAACAGAGGTCTTTTGTTCAAGACAGGGTCTTTGTGTAGTGTAAGCGAAACATCCATGACAGACGAAACTGTAAGTGGATCATAGCGGTCATTTGCATTACGTAGGCTGTTGCTAATTAGGATAACTGCGCACACGTGCATTACTATAAACAGTCGAAAGGCCGCTAGCTTAAACATATACATCCGCCACCCGTAGACATCTTGAAGGAATTTTCAAAGACTATTGTCCAATTGTTCATTCAGGTCGGAATTTAAATATTTCACTTTGAATTATGTTGTTTTCTTCTATTTCTTTTAATACGCTGGCAATAAGTGCTCGTCTGAACCCGTAGTTAGCGCGTGAACTAGTTAGTTGAGCCTACGGTAAGAGAAGATTTTGTCTCATCAAAGCGTGTATCAGCGAATATCCCGAACAAAGTAAATGCACTGCCTTATTTCTGAATGTCATGGCCGACAACGCACAAATTGAAAGTTATTGAGATTTTAACCGGAATAACTATAATAATTACTGTATGAAAATACGCGAACGAACTGTTATCTGCGGGCGCCTCATCAGCAGGCAACGGTGGAATACAATAGCATAAGGCGTTTAGCTATTTGTCAACCAAATACATATATATATCACATCCGAAGCAAATGACGTTACATGGTAACACTGAAGCTCGGCCGAAGCAACCATCAGCAGAATGCGTACTTTCATTAGGTTTTGACTAATTAGATGATGCCAAAAAAAAAAAACAAGCCAAAAGCAAACATGATTTCACAGACGAATCCCCGAGAATTCCACATGCATAATTTGTATTTTGTACGTCGCCTCTACCTAAAGACTTGATTCATCTGAGGGGGAGGAACTTCGGAAAAAAGTTCCGATGATCCGAAAATTGACAACTCTTCTACCCTGTTTTTAGAAAGCCATCGCGAGCTCTCGAATTATTGAGCATGTGGACACTTACAAACCATTATAGTTAAGTACTTTAGCTGAACAAAAGATTAAGGCACGCGTCGCAACGGTCGCTCGTCATTGCAACTATATTCAGGGTTGATTCCTTATCATTATGAAGTACTAGGTGAGCCTCTCAAATACAGTCACTCGCATTCAGGGCCAATTACATCTTCGTGATTATTCCTGAATGGTTCCCTCGTGCCGTTGTACACACCTCAGCCGTGTCGTCTGTCCTAGCTGTTCGTGGCCACGCAATGACCGCCAACACAATCTTTATCCTGTACAAATAAGCACAACCTGTGTATATCTATGCATGTACAATATATAGCTTCCTCTTCCAACTGGCCAAGTGCCATGTAACAGAGGGCAGCGAGAGGTTTAGCAAAGAGACACGAAAAACCAACAGCGAACAGAGACGATTGTCTTCGTGCCTGTTCTATTCGTAGAACACGGCTATGAGACAACACAAACAATCGCTCACTCACTCACTCATTCGCTCTCACACCGTCATCAGAAGCAACGTAGAAACAGCGGATTCAAGACGACACGGCCAGGAACAATTCCCGGGGCAGTACGGGCTCCTTCAACGGTGTATATATTCCCAAGGCAGCACATACTGTGGACGAATCGATACACACACCATGACCACAACGACGAAATTGGCATACATTGAACATCGTCATGGACCTGTCTGGAACTCACATCACATCACACAGTGCCCCGCCGCACGACGGCGATCGACGACGTTCATTCTCGGTCGGCAGACGCAATATGGGCGAGTGTGAATAAAGCACATGTCAACTGTCAGCAGCTGAATTCGCTATTAACAACAGATCTCAGAAGCGAGGGACTCGGATCAAGATCGCCTGCAATCGACGTCTCGACGAACGGCAATCGCCTGGAAACTCGTCCACTCACTGTTTCGGTTTGCTGCTCGAAATTCGGATTAGGCGGTTCCGCTAAATATTGCATAAACTGCACATTGCGGCCCCTTTAATAAACCTATGCGGATATGTGGATGTGACTGGGTACCGTACATAGAAATCACAATGAACACCCAAAAAGAGACTATTGACAAGTTTTGAAATATAATATATATCGTCAGCAAGGCCAGCGAAGACATTATTTTGTTCTGGAAATCCACAATAATCATAATAGTAGTGATGTGTACGTTACGCGGTAAATAAAAACGACAGTTTTTCTCCTTCGTGCTCGGCCCCCCTTAGTCGTTGTAGTAAATGGTCGTCGATACACAAAAGGGTATTAGGCACGGGCCGCGAATACACATGGAGGGCTCACGGTTGAAACATGCGTATGGCGGCAGAGAATAAATTCGGGAGGGCTGCATGGACAAGTATACCTCTAAATTGTCTGGTGCTTTTTGATTGTGGTTGGCATCGAGTAACCACGAAATCAAATGTGTTATAAGAGTGCATCGTAACGGTCACAGCAGAACAATATTGTTCTGCAGATCACCGCCGTGCTGTGTAGTGGGACCTGACCAAAAACACTCATAAAATTACACCGCCGCCAATTCTGAATTTTCATCAGAGCAGCTTATTTTATCTAGGTAATGTTCGATAGGTATCAACAGTCACGGTGACAACAATAACAAGAGCAGAAATCCTCGTGAGGATTCAATTACGCGAGCTATGCATTCCTCATTCGTCGGCGATAAGTCGCATTGAGACTCACGGAAATGGCGCACCTCGCAACGAAGTTCAGGAGCGGGTCCGAAGTCCTTTAGCCTTGCAGCCTTGCAGGCTGCCTACGGGCAAAGGACCACCAGCTAGCAGCGTCGAGCTACTGAAGTATCTAAACTATGAAGTTCGCTAGTTTACGCGAGAGTCACGGTGAGCTTCCGCCACACACATGGATCACCGATCACCGAGACTCGCAGACCCATCAAGAGGGAGGTGTGGGAAGGCGCGAGACAGACAGCCGCCATTGGGAGAATGAGAGGTCAGATTGACGATGGCGACCCTCTGGGCGGACGCTGCGAGCAGTCGGCCGCCGAGTGGATGCCGTTGGCGGGCTCTCCTCGCCCTTAACCTTTACACGTGATGCAATGCCTATTAATACCAGACGGGGCGGGGGTAAGGTCGACAGGACGAGTCGGATCGACGTATGAATGGATGTTTGGACAGACAATGGGCGAGGCCTGAAGAAGCGCAGTGAGTGAGAGCAGAATTCTTGTACTATCCGAACAGCTTGTGTGTTCGTTGCTTCTGTTCAAATCGGCCGTGTTGTCGACACGACGAGATGACGATGTATTCTTCTGGCTGAAGACTTCGCTATCGTGATGGGAACGCGG
This sequence comes from Stratiolaelaps scimitus, assembly GCA_019614645.1. Taxonomy (NCBI): domain Eukaryota; kingdom Metazoa; phylum Arthropoda; class Arachnida; order Mesostigmata; family Laelapidae; genus Stratiolaelaps; species Stratiolaelaps scimitus. The sequence continues at coordinate 1,648,152 of JABWDB010000018.1, read as the reverse complement.
GCGAGATTGATTGAGCAAGATCGATTAGTAGACTTAAGTGCTAATAGGCGGAGTACATCAGCTCGCGATTGTTCGAACAGCGGACGAAGCAGGACTAGCAGTAGGGCCCACAGCAAGAAATAGTCCTTTCGAAATAGATTGTCGAATACAGCAGGAGGAGGATGGTCGCTCCTCTTGCGCATTTTTGAACAGGCGAAAAATCTCCATACATAATCGTCACCGTCCTGCTCAGGTGGTGCCCTCAGCACTGCCAGGAGACGAGTTAGACTCGACACAAGCAGAGGGTAGAGGGTTGAACTAGCGAATTGTTTGTGATGATAGAAAACATTCATAGAAAACACCACCGCCGCCACCGCCACCGCGTTCAGCAGGACGGCTGCGTTATTATTCTCTGCGGCCTTAGCCGTCTGTTCTGAAGTACCACCGATATAACGCGGTGACAAAAGCGCAGGGACACCTATAGCGGTGCGAGACGGGCCGACGTGAATTGTCTGCCTGAGCCCTGTCCATTCTAGGGAATCGTACGATGTGACAGTCGGCGCCGACGGATATGCGCCAAACGAGCCGCTGCTACTTAATGCTGTCCGGATGTCGTTCGAGCCACCTGTACTAGGGCTGCGTTATGCTGTTTCAACTGCTGTGCGCTACAGCGTGCCTGAGTCAAAACGGCCCGTCAACAATGAGCTAACCAGGTAGCCAACGTGATTTGGCTCTAATGCCGGCCGAGTTATAAATTGTTGATACAGAGCAGGTGGGATGCCATTGATCGATTGATGAATTCATTACTGGGTTGGTTCGTTCGTTGATTGATTGATGGATTTATTAACTTGTTGGCTGGCTGATTGATGGATTGGTGGATTCATGAATTTTTTGATTGATCCGATCATTCATTACTTTGTCGATTGATTGATGGGATCATTCATTATTTCGTCGATTGATTGATTGATTGATTGGAGCATTGGTTGACCCAATCATTGATTTATTTATTTATTCATTAATTAATTAATTTGGTGATTGATTCGTGAATTCATTTATTTATTAACTGGTCGATTAGTTTATTCATTCATTTACTAATTGGTTGATTGATTGATTCATTTATTAGTCATCTTATTCGTTCATTCATTGGCTATAGGTTCGTGAATAATTTCAAAGTTCGATTTTTTGCATAGCTTATTTTGTCTCTGTCTACGTGAGGACATCAACTCTAGACTGTTTCTATTGTCTTGTCATTGTGCTGTCACATTTTAGATATAAGATGGCTGACTTCACTGAAAACTGTTACTTCATTTTTTCCTTTGAGAGCTAATTTGCATTTTGGCCTATTCGAATGGACTATCATCTCTACATAATAATATATGTATAGAGCTAATTTGCATTTTGGCCTATTCGAATGGACTATCATCTCTACATAATAATATATGTATAACTTTATAAACAACCTGCAAAAATGGGGCCGCAGAGACTCGCACGTGAGATTCGAACCCGAGAGAGGCCGTATGAGTGCCGACATCCCCGACGGCATCTCGGTGTAACATATATATATATATATGTATACACACGTCACTGTTTCCAGTCCGCCGTATCTGATGCCATCTGCGAGACACGAGTTTTCGAAACGGTGGAATCGAAATTCACTCTGAATAGGAAATCGAATAGAACAGAAATTCACCAGGGACTATATATAACTAGGCACAAACTTAGCCATGACAAGCAGCCACGTCGACCGGTTAGGTTGCTAGGATATTCCTTAAAGTGCAGAATCAGAATCTTCAGAAATGTCAACTCATGCAAAATCGGTCATTATTATTCTCTGGCTGGCTGGCCCGCCTGTTCGAAACCCCGCAAACAATGTGTTGCCATTGGGCTGACCATTTTCTTTTCGATGAGTTTGCCGCTCGATTGTCGACATGATCCAATGGAAACTTTCGTAGGAAATCGTCTCCAATAAACCAATGCAAACTGCTATCGCTCTGCCTACCAGCACTGGCAGGTTCGACTATACCGCACCCATATGTGTCGGTATAGAATGAATAAAACATTGCGCATTTTGTCCGCAGTGCATGCGTGTACAGCATGCCTAACTAACATATGATATATATATATATATATATCGACTATACCAGTACAAGGCAAGGTGTCGATCTATTCATATGATGTCCCCCGGGCACACACGCACACATAAATACGCGTGCGACACTACCCTGTTGTGGAGGACCCGTATGGCCGGTGCCACAATACAATTCAATGATTGATGCCTGTGTCGACCGACGTCAATCGCATTCAAGGTCCGGGCTGGCTTGCCACAGAGATCACGAGAGAAACAATGACGGGGTTGCGTTGACTCAATCTGAAAAGCTCAACGTGCTCAGTGTTGCTTGCACAGACGCAGCGACAAACAGACGACTGGACAGACGCACACACAAATATACACAACAATACAATCACGTGTGTATATTTGTCGATGTGTGCGTGTCTGTGTGCTTGAAAATAAACCCACTATGGACTGAGTGAATTTCGATACGAAGCTCAGAGAGATCACCATCACAGTGGGGCCCTCATGGAACTCGCCGTGATTCACGATGATAGGGCCGCCTGCCGATGGCGGTCGTCATAGCGACACTGAGCGCTGCCCAACGTGAACAACGCGGGTACATGTTCCATTGCTCAGGTCCCTTGGGTGGGATATTGTTCGTCAACCGTGCTACCTTCAGAAGCTTGCTGCTGCTGCTGCTGCAATCGGCAGCGAACTCTGACGGTCGTACCGGACGGGCGACAGGTTGTCCACACCGGTCGATCGGTGTAGCCGATAGTCGAGTCTCTAGAACTATGTAGACTACAATTCGTTGAAAAGTAGTCTGAGCTTCAAATGTGAGATTCATTCATAGCAGTTATGCCGCTTGCAGTCTCGTCAGCATTAGCAGCCAATATCGATATGCTGTCGAAACGATGTCAAAGGTAAACACTTTGTGTTTGTAACCACGCAATGACATTACCGCAGAATGTCCTATACGTTGACACGCCGCTGTTGACACGAAATGAGATGCGCGGTCTATTTGTAGCGTTTCTCTTCGGAGTACATATTCGATCCATATCGAATTGGGAGCGCCCAGAGACTCTCCCCAGCTAAGAGACTAAAACGAGCAGTTCTGTCAGCGACAGAATTACCTGAGAAAATAATCTGGGAGAGCTGGATCCATCCGCAACCCAACCGGCGGCGGCCACACCAAATATGTCTGATGTATTTAGCTGATAGTCCTATTTATTATTGTTAATTAAATTGTGGATGACCTCGATAAAAGCATTGCCACTTTGTTCCTGGTAAATATTGCGTACATATCGTCATTTTTTAAATGAAAATTGTCCACGTTATCAGCAACGGAGCAACGAGACCCATATGTTCACGTTTGCGAATGGTGAAATTCATCACAAGGACAGAGCCGGTCAGATGTTCCTACAATACCGTGAACAGCACGGTGTACCCGGAAGCGAAACGCACTCAGGAGTTCCGCCATTCGGAAGTCCCATTGAGAGCGCAGCTTGCTACGCTTACGATATCTTCCTCGAACTCATTACGTTATTTTTTTTCTAAGCGTCAGACAAGTGCAACAGACAGTACACTGGCTCGATCTACCCCAGATACAAACAGGTGGTTTTTTTTTTTTTTTTTTTTTTTTTAACAGGTGGAACAATTCCGATAGACTCATTATTGTATATATTGCATGCAATCTATATATATTGCAATTGTTCCAGCAGATAAATACCGTGAAGCTGTACTTGACGATGCGGGACGGCGACACTATATTTTGAAGGTTCCTTGTTTGCGGCAGGCAGAAATGCAGCTCGATAAATAACATACAAAGAGAAAAAACATATCTGTATCGGCAGGAGGTTCGGCATTATGTATGACAGAGTATACAGCGCGTTTATGAATCACACAGCACTATCATAGCAGAGAGAGAGAGCTACTGTGGGAAGAAAATTCGCACTGCGAAATCAGGATAAGATTCTTCTATCGCCAACATATAATTCTTCTATCTTATGACATACTCGGTCTTCCTTCTGTCAGTACTCCTATACAAGTCTCCTTTAACATGAGGCCGTGTCAGAGTCTCAGAGAGTCATTCTCATAGCGGCTGAGCATAGCGATCGAGTGTAAACGCCCGTCAGTGATACAACATAACAATAATGGATATGACGTAATGGTCGCCTCAACGGGAGGATCCATTACGATTGAGTACAAATTGATTCAAGCGTCGATCGACGTTGTGGTGACGCTGTCGAAATTCGCAGACATCTTCCTCAATCGATCTAGTGTATGTTTACGCTCAATGCTATCGAGAAGATTGATCTTTCATCTGACCCAGTACGTTATTCTACTATTCAAGTGCAGAGTGCGTATACCGCGCAAGCCAAGGACGTTCCACAGCTGTTCCGTCGGAGCGATGTCAAAAAAGTGCCGATGAACAGGGCGGAGAGGGCAAAGGCTAATTTTCTCAAGTTGGATCGATTCGCTGCGAAGGGAGCAAGCTGCCTAAAGTGTTCGGTCGGGATGGTACGCGCTTGTTACTGTCAATTTCTCCTTTGAAATTGCCGTTGATCTGACGTTGAATTTCAATACGAAGACAGGACAACACAGGTTTTAATGATCTTGCACAGGCCTTGTGGATGGGTACAATGGACATAGTAATGGTGCCCGCCTACTTCTGATCACGCTAATAATCAGCTCTGATATTGTGTGTGTCGGTTGATCCTTCTCGTAAATCATGAAATAGTCCATCTCAATACATACCAAGTTAGGATGAAAATATATATATATATATCGTAATATCTAGCTCTTGTTGATGATTGACATTTAACAGTGGAATCGTTGCTAACTGTCCAAAAATATCGTAACTTTAGAATGACCAAAAAAGGTGATGACCTCATACGCTAACCTTGTGAATCGAATGAATTATGGAAATGAAGACTTCCATCCTGAGAGAGAGAGGCTACTTGAGCATATCGAAGCCAACAACTGCCACACCCAACTGTTGTTTGTTAGTAATTTTATTGCTATGTAATTTCCACAATTGTATTATTTTAATATGATCTAATGCATTGAGCTTACAATTGCACAACAGAGTTGTAAAGCCAGCCATTTTCGTGGCAGCGAAACAGGGCATCGAAGAAGCGACGACAGCAGTCGAGAGTCATTGGAGTTGAAATGTAACAAAGACCAATGTAACAAGATTGGCTCGGCCGTAGGCTATGAAGATTGCCAAAGTTAACCTTTATGGAAGGGGTATCTGACAAATAGCTATTGATTAGACTAATTAACAAATGAGCATGAATCAGTAGGAACTTGCAACAAACGAACTTCTCCCGAGGGAATTTTCTGCCCCTTCCGGTTCTAGCCACGGAGCTCTGCCCCGCTTCAGCCAAAATCATATACCCTTATCGGATATATGTGATAGATGTGCTTATTTATCTCCGATTAAATGTGTCCCATCGAGAGGCACCTGGCCGATGTTAGGCATCCCGCATTTATGTCTCAACATAGGCAGTCAACAATAACTCAAATATTGTAGCATTTCGTAAAGGACAATTGCAATGCTGTCCCACACTAAGTGAGTTATGGTGTCTGAGAGTGTAAAGGTCGCTGCACATCTACAGCAAAACGCACGAATGCCTGAAATGACAATCAGACGGATTGTAGCAAAAAATATTCTCAGATTCGAAGCTAGACCCACACGGTTACAATCGAGATAGCTGGCGACTTACTGCTCATCATGGGATTTGTAAACCCCTCTCCTCGGGTCGCAACCTTGGAGAACGAGAGAAATATCGAGAGAGGAATAGAGAGCTGCTCGATGTCTGAAGTAGGCGATGCCATCCTCAAAATATGCAACAATGAAGCCTGCAGGCCAGAAGGAATATACAACCAATATAACAAGGAGGTCATGGTGCTTTGCACCCTTTTAGGCGGTTAGCTATGTATCTTTTAGGGCAGCCCGGCTTCTTGTGACGATAGCGTCATTGCGATGAGCGGCGTCGAACAGACAACTGGGTTCACCCAAGGGGACTGCTTAGATTAGTTGATCCTCTCGATTCGCATCAGTGGCCTCTTCTCAAGCATCGAAGTCTATCTGTGAAGATACTCTTGCAAACCGACGACCTCGTAATGTTCAGCAAGAAGAGATTCCACTTCAACAAGTACTTAGTACTGAAGAGGTACGTACATGGTAAATATGTATCTCCGAAGCTGCCATCCAAACAACTAAGGCTAAGACTGAGGCGATTGCGTCCGGAGGGGAGCAAAGGCTTGCACATACTAATTCCTTCTATCTGGATGGAGCGAGTCTAAAAATTGTTAACTCATTCACGCCTCTATAAGTTACCACTAACAGCAACCCTAGTCAAGTCAGATCGGTCAGACAGGTCGTAACTCTGACGTGCTCACAAATCAGCTCGGAAGCTGTAATTCAAACAGCTAGTCTTCTGAATGCCAATATACGGCCCCAGCAGTGTACACTTCGCGCTCGTATCGCGGCTTCTTACTTGATATCAAGGAATGATTTTGATGTTATCCGAGCCAGGGGCACCCCAACGAAACTTACATTGGCGGCCAACGAACTCACCTTTAGCAGCGATGAACCACGAAAACTGTTCCAAGCTCCTCAGGCCTGCGGTTCTCCAATGGAGCTCCAGTCCTTTTCACAAATACCACTGTGATTCCTGTCACCGATAAGCGTCAGTTTTGTATGCTCTCAACGGTGACCGGTACACTTTGCTGCCGTATACACTGAACTTAGCGACCACTTAAAACTTGTCGGTAAACCTTGAGTCCTCCTTCAATTCTCTTTACCATAAGATCTCCTAGTTCCATAGGAGCTGGGCGTCGTTACAACGATTACCGAAGGTGACTCCTGCTCCGCCTGTGCACAGAACGTTAGCGCTTTATGCTAGATATGCTTTATGATATATAGATAAATAGATAGGAGCGACGATAGGGGAATCGCCGTGTAGTCAGAGCCACTTGGCCAGGGACAGATCTCGTCTTTCTTCTGTCTTTATGCGCGCCCAGGCCGACGTTAACTTTCACGACCCGCACAAGAACGCACTCTCGATGAGAATGGACAAACTAGCTCAACTAGACAGTTTAGGCCACTCGGTCAAGTTAGCCGGCGCCAGGTATGATACCGTTACAATGTTGTCTCACAGATCTCCGGAGGGGAACAGCTGAGAGTAATAAGAGCCAATGTAAGTTACGAGAATGAAGGAGGCGACGGAGCGTGCGGGCGATCTGACGATCGAGGCAGGCGGGCAAGACGTGAGTGCGCAGAGTGGCCGCGGCTGCCGTACTAGGGATCAGTTGTTGACGAGGAACGGTAATGTCTCTACGTCGGTGTCCCTGCGCTCCCTGGCGACGCTCTCGGCGTGTGTGTTTCAGGACAGGACGTAGTCGAGGTCTGCCTTGACCGACGCCTGCACGATGAGCCAATCTGCAGGCCAAGTGGCTCCGCATTGGCTATGGCGGAGACGGCGGCGGCGGCGGCGGTGGCGGTGGTAGCCGCGAGGAGCACATGTCACCGCGAGGGGAGAGAGGGAAAACATTGCCCAACTCCAGTGGACGCGGCTGGCGATGGCTCTGCCGCCAGCGTCGCCAACTCGCGCCAGAAGAGCACGGGACACTGCGGCTGGCCGTGGCACAGACGCCCATTGCGGGGGTCGTGGCCAGGAGACGTCGACGAACGTGAAGGACGACGCGACTGAGCCGGCCGGTAGGAGTGCGCGTTGACAAGGCGGACCGCGGAGCGGAGGAACACGAGACACATGAGGATTAAATGCTCATGTGATCCTGTGCCCACTGTTACCGCTTTCCGGCCAAACGGAAACGCGCTGGGTTTCTGGCGGAGTCGCCTCGGGTTGCTGAAGTGAGAAAATGAGAGAAATATAGAGGACGGCTTGAGCACTAACCAACACGGGTTGTACGATACGACCCAGCCGCTGCGACGGTAACAGCAGCAGATCGCTAGGAAGACATGTGATTAAAATGGCCGTCTCACCCAATCCACGTATAGCCATATCACTACCTCAGATTCGGCTCGGTGTTCTGCGATAAGACGCCCATTTAAATATAGAGATTACCGCAACGGTGTGATATGCTATCCGAAGTGGTACGACTAAACATAACCATTGTTTGAACAGCTCTCAGCTGTTCCTCCATTTGAGACCCGTCGTATCTGAACCTTTTCGGTATCACTACGAGGGTATGTCCGCGCCACATTTGTTTAATTTTTCAACCATATTGTTCCCGGCAAGAATCCATAGATGAAGAGAAATGATAAAGTAATCCAAAGATTCTCGACCTCTGGCAGAATTTAAATCCAAGCCGTATGTTCCTCCCGTCCACTGATCAAAGACGCTCCCCGCTAAGCCAGCCGCGGAACCGAAGCGGTGTGATTGGAAAAAGTAAATTTTCCAGCCAGATTCTCAACCTTAAGCATTCACCGTTCACGATACAACTTTCGACATTGTGGTGCCAGCTTCGAATTCATTCTTCATTTTCAAAATGTTCACCTTTAGAAGTTCATTCTTTAAAGTACAAAAATAATAACAATTAAAAATCGTCGAGCTCGCGGTATGTAATGGCGATTTGGCATTTTGCAGGCGGCGCTTAAGCAAACATCTTATCGCAAGTGCTGAATCACGTGGTGAAAATTGGCAGCTGCAAATTACTATCTTGAAGCTGATCCGCGGTGGCATTGCGCATATGTACATATGACATGTGGATGTATCTATCACGAGAGAATCATAGAACGTACACATTTGAGCGTGGCTGGATGTACTATATTATTTCTACCGCTCATCGCATATATCATTAATCGGGTATTATGTGGCGGTGAAATGTATCTCGCCGTCTCAAATAGGAACTCGTTATGATTTAACCGTCTTACGAAGGACGTGCGCAGATAAAAGCATCGAAGTATAGATTTGCGCAGATGAAAATAAGGGACTCTGCATGGGAATGGGAGTTTCCTTTAATAACGGTCAGCTGTCGACAGCTAATTACTGAGTTAAATAGTAATCATTAGAATATCTAATAGATAATCTGAGCAGTCATCGAAAGAATGCTACGACGCTTTGACCAAAACTCAACAAGTCTCTCTTTATAATACGCAATAGGTGAGAAATGTCGAGTTTTTCCTGGATATACCTAGTAACGCGTAGGTTCACCGTCATTCGATGACAACTTGCACACTTGCTGTCCGAACACACAGAGAAAAATATAGATATTACGCCGAGTGTCCAGGCTGTTGTCAAGGCTGTTTGTCCCGTTATGCCACCTGTAAAACTGGCGGCATGTTCATTCTCAGCGGACGGGTATTTCCCCGGTCCTGCTGAGGTAATAACCTCGCGACATAGAAATTGCACTCAACGTCATACTGAAATAGGACGCTATGAGTGCGCTCGTGCGGGCAAGCAAACATATATTCATATATATATATATATATATCTTTCGACTGCACTGGTACCGTTGAGCGCAGTCGACTAATAACATAGAGAATGTTCAACGTGTGGCGCAACCCTATGGAACATCGTCCACAAAGCCCTTAGCACAGCCCTCATGGTGTTGAAAATGCGGTACTTGCTCGACATGCGGTGTTGTTTTTTTCAAAACAGGTCTTGGTTTTTCCCTGCATGACGGGTAGTGGCGTATGATAAGTGGGCTAAGTGCTATGCATGTAGATGTTGCCTACGACGATAGTGGCATCTTGTTTATCGAAGTTTAGCACACATTTTACTGGAGACATTTCGTCTGATTCGCGTGCCGGACGATTATTTAATGTTGAGTTACTCGTTCGATAGTTCCTATTGAAGATAGGTGAATTGCAGTATTTTCTGCCCACGCTAATTGTTTGTGTTGACATGGCCAGAAATCTGTTGCGTGCGATTGCATGGACGTTCTGCCAATCAACGCACGTCAATTAACCCGTGTATTAGGTTCTTGTTGTCTTTTCATTTTCATAACGTATTCTAGTACTGTTGCTGTTAGTGTCTCTGGACAACTTAACTACAACTTCACTGTCGCAGGTGTCCAAACGCATAAAAATGACTCGATAGACATCAGTGATCTTCTACATCAGCCCCTAATACATATGCATCGCTATAGTAATCTCATGAGTTATGCACCTGGTGATAACGAGTAGATTCACAAAGTCAACCATGATATTATGTACAAAGTCAACCATGATGGTTAGTTGTTGGCTATCTAATACGGTTTCGCCACTATTCATTAACTTATAATAATTGTATAATAATTGTTTTTCGAGCTGAGCCTCAGCTGTTTCCCTATCTGACAGGCCTCAGCTTTTACCCTTTTAGGTATTACTATGAGGACCTGTCGGGGCCACCTTTGCTTATTCTCTTCTTTCCTCGTACCTGGTGAGGAAGGAAGAGAAATATATATGATATATAGGCGTAATTCAAGGTTTCGAGGGTGAAAAAGCCTGTATAGAGTTTATATACTGTATATGGTTGATGGCACCGTTTTTTGAAAAATATGAAATCTCCTTTTCGAATCAGCGAAACTCGATATGAATACGCATATTGAAGTGCCTCTTCATTATGCGTCCGCCCGTAATGATGCCGGTGTAGAGCTCGTTGACAGAAACCCTTGGAGCTCGCAAACGAGCCTATTAGACCTAGAACGGATAGCTGCTATGGCATATACATTAGAACTCAACGAAGCTGTGATCGAGATACATAGATAACACAGTTGATTTTGTCGTCCATTGAATTCCGACCAAACAGCAGAAAACCAACAGCTCCTATGGTGCTTCTCGCAGTGGACCCGATAATACCACCGAGAGTGTCTCCCCTGCACGGAATGCTATAATATCATTCACCAGGATCACTGCGTTATAGACAGCTAGAGACAGAGCCAAGGTCAGTGTTTTGTCAAGGAAATGAACGTTTTCCCTGATCCCGCGTATACTATTCCCGCATCGGGAAGTCACCACAGTACCGAGCAGACAGGCCATAACTGAGTGTGGACGGCCGCCGACAAAATATCTAGGTAAGGTCACCACGTTATATCAGAAATGACAGTGCTTGTGAGGGTGAGTCAATCTTATTTTCGACATCAAACGTTGATGAATGAAAATATGCAATCTACTCAAAAGCACAGGATGAGTTTCACGTTGTAGGAGTTACTCCATGAGGGTGCGTGGGTGGTAGAAGATTCCCAATGGATAACGTTTCCGTATTGATCCAGTGAAGGTTCTTCTGTGCCGATTGATAACCATCTCATTCAACGCTGATTTGAAATTAGGAGATTATTAAAATTAACTTATAAAATTTGGAGAAGCATCTGAGCAAGGACAACTCCTGCTCAATGTATAATAGTTAGCTAAGGGCTCCGTAAGGGCGCAGATTTTCAAATTTCGTTGAACATGACGACCGGGAGCGGAAAACAAAATATATGATATTTGAACACATCGTGGTGCGCAGATACCCATCTCCCTCTTTCTCTCTCTTTGCGTCCATGGTAGATTATGCCAACGCGATTAAGCTTTTCTGCTGCACGATTGATACGTACCGTCATCTTTATCCACATTCCCGAGTGTTTCAGCTTCATCTTACCCTGCAGTTCATATTAAGCAGATGTTCACACTATGGAAAGAACTACTTGAATCGCATCGAAACGACGTCTATCTGTACGTTCAATCAAATCGTGGTCAGTTGCTAGTGTTGTACACTCCCGTAGACCTCTCCCAAGACGGGATTCTTCTGGAGCAATCGTCAATGAGCAATGATTAATGATACGATCTGCATCAGGACGCTTGCCTGTGCTGACTTTCAGTAATCGAGTGTTTTCTCAGCGTCAAAGTTCGAATGGTGCAGACTCTTGCGAGTTGGTCACTGCAGAGTGTTAAGGTCATCGTTTCGTCCACTTACAGCGGCTAAAACAGCCTTATCTTTGACAAAAGCCTAGACCAAATGTTTCGCAGAGGACTAAATGGATTTGAATCAATTGCAATTCGTCCAAAACTTACACGAGGAATACTGATGCAACTGATTCACTTGTTCGCACCATCTTTCGTCTTTTGGTCTTCTTATTCAATAGGTGAATAAGCCTTAAATAAAAGTCGACTTTATAACTGTGTCATCGCCTGAGCGCACATAACAACGTTGTGTGTCGAGAGCCACTGTACCTGTAACCTAGAAAGGAAAAGAGTATCCAACGAGTGAAATAACATTAGAAGAAATGAAAAATTAAAGCAATTCTTAGCTTTATTTGATATACATATATATTATATATACAAAATATAAGATCATATCTGGTTATCTGGTGCCATTTATCTGGTTTTTTGTGTTGAGCATTCACACTGTACTGTAATCATGGGGCATGCTTCGAGCCTAACTGATTCAGAAAAAAAAAGTTATTACTGCTTTGCACCGAGCAGGAAAGACCCAGGGTGAAATTGCCAGTGAAATTGGCAAAAGTCGTTGCCTAGTGCAAAATAATTTGCGCAGTCCGTCGAGGTACGGTACTAATAAGTCTAAAGGACGTCCACGAAAGATCAGCCAGCGAACTGCCATGCACATTTGTTAATTGGCCTCAAATTCGAACACTGTGAAGCAATTAGAAACGAACCTCCAAGTTCATCGATAAACAGTTCCAAGGACAATTAAGTGTTATCCGCATATCACAAGGGCTCAAATAAACAGGATCTCGTCTTCAACAACTCCATATGACTGCCCGACTAAAGCGCGCTGATGGGCAGAGACTTGAGATGGATGACTATTGGGGGGAACGTTTTTTACAAAGTATCCTGAGGGTGCACATCTATCTAAAGGGTTCTGTGTTGTCTGAGATCGTCTTCAGTGACGATACGAAGTTCAATTTGGATGGGATAGATGGATCTAATGGTTATTGGCATGATGTTCGTAAGCAGTCGCTGTACTTATCGAATCGCAATTTCGGTTGAGGGAGCCTTATGGGGAGCTTGGCAAACTTACACTGGCATTCATCTCATCTCGAATGAATAGTGACATCGGACTATCAGCCGATGTTAACCGACAATCTTCGAATGGCACAGATATTTTTATTATTAATTACTTATACAACCGACAATCTACTAGCGTTTAAGCCCAGATTTCATCGACCACCAATTGTTTTCCAACAGGATAATGTTTCAATTCACATTCAGCACGAGTACGCGGGCGTGGTTAGACGACACAAAACGGAAACCCTAGAGTTACCAGCGTGTTTTCCGGATCTCAACCCGATGGAGAGCCTCTGGGCCATTCTTGTCCGACGAGTATATGCGTCGAAACGAGAGCATACATCCATGGAAGCACTAAAAGAGGCGTTGCTGGATGCCTTGTAACGGGTCAGCCGCCATATCCTGCTAAATCTCGTTGATAGTATGCCAAACCGAAGCTTTAGCCTGATAAATAGCAAAGACGGGACCACACTGTACTAATTAGCGTGAGAGGGAAGCAAGAATCAACTCGGCGAGAACGTTCGCTAACTCAGGATGCCTTATAATTTTGAACACCTGAAAAATGACATATTTCGTTGTACCAAACTACCTACGCTGTTCTTTGTGGTATTTTTATTATTTGACACGTATATATATATATATATATATATTATATATTTATATATATATATGTTTGGCATCTACCCAGCGCTAACGGAATACGTCTGTCCAGTCCTGCCAAGGATCAAGTTAAATGCTTCGAAGTATTCTCAGCCCTCCCCTGGGATTTCCGCGTGACTGACCGCCAGGACGCTGTCCTGTGGGACGGAGTTCCCCTACCGTTCGAGCGAGCGAGCTTCTGCTCTGTCGCCTCTCCTGAATGTGACAATTGTCCTCTTCTTCGATTTAGCTGGCTCTTGCTTATTCGTATCTGCTCATCATTCTGTCCGCGTGACAGTCGCTGGCGGTGTCACCGCGCCAACAAATGCAGATACACCCAGCCGCCGCTGTTCGGCTGCCGGCCAGCCGCCTTCAATAATACCCACCTAGCTTCTGCTATAGCGACTACTTTGCCAGATATGACCACCTTGACATTGTCGCATCCGACGTCATAGTCGCCGCGGCCAACCAGCCAAGCAAGTAACCACCAGTCAAGCCACCGCCAACCCGACCGCTGCTCTGGACGATGGGCGCCGCGAACGGCACGCCTCCGAGATCAAACGACCACGACCGTGTTTCGGTTGAACAGTCGAGAACAGATTTGTGTCTGCGTCGAGAAATATAGGGAGAGGGAGGTTTCGACAGCCAAAATGACAGGTGTTTCGTCCTATAGTTGCACTGGCCTTAATGATGAAATTATATCGAATACTATATAGGGTATTGGAATATTCATATTGTACTATACTATTCTATTGGGATCTGTATGTAGTCAAGGGACAACAAGAATTAGTGAGATCATTAACATTGAGAGGAAATGTATTGGAGGGTACGACAGTTTTGTCCATTATATGCACACACATGCACACGGATGAGCGTTGTATTATTATGATGATTCACAGTTGCGTGATAAATACATCCGTGTCGCCCTGCACGCTCTGGAATATCCCTGTGGAACAAAAAGCCTTCATTTTTGCGTAGAGGAGGAAATTTTCCTCAAACGCGACGACACCACTAGAGACGGTCCTATCTCTACCGAAGAAGCCTGAACAGATTCAAAGTACTCGAATAAAAATCATTTTCTAATCCCTTGCACTCTTGTGTTGGTAGTTAGTTCATTAAAGTTATATGAAGTCCCATCTGCGAATCTATATTAAACAAAGGTAATGCTTTTCTCACAGCAAACCAGCGGAGAACGAGCCGCAGGATGATCATAAGTATAAATACTCATAGTGGAAATACACCTTGTAATAACCGATGTACAGCTAAGATTAACCCATTGTAACTACAAGACTAGTTATATCGACCCGCTCCGGCTGAGCAATAAATATAGTTACAACAGCAGCAGCAGCAGCAACAACAACAATCCGAATGACGAGCTTAGAGTTTTATATCTCGAGAGATGATTTTCAGCTTAGTTTCCATGGCATAGAGGCCTCGGGTCCGCTGTATAGCAGCATTGCTTCAAGGATCTATCATATCGGTCATGCTAGATATGTGTATGTGTTCGTCAACAGAGGTCTATATGATAACAGGGTAATGTTAACCACACTCCGGAAAGGTCAATTTCTGCGGATCGAACCGGCGACCACAAATCATCATGGTGCTTACTGTTCGTTGCTTGTATAGAAACCTCAACCAAGACGATGCGCATTAGCCACCCATGGCACGCGTCCATGATCATGATGAGTTAACGTAGCTCAAGTTGTTTGCAGGTTCGCATCCCGTTGCATGACATATAAGAGAACTTAAGCATTCTATGCAGTTCCTTCAATAAATCAATGAAGCCTTATCTTACCTTACCCGTCCGGCAGAGATGGCAAACTGATGAGCCAATCAGTTGCCATCGGATGACTTTTGAAATTTGTTTGCGCGCTAATACCATAACTATCTCAGTACCTCAGATACCGTCGAATCTCAGCGAGTGACATATACGAGAGCTCTAGCGTTGTAAAATTGCAGCTGCACCTATCAACGCAGCCTGCTCAAGCTATGAATCAATACGGTTTAGGTGATTTGATGTCATTGTTTTTCATGAGAACACACTTCATTCATCAGCCATATCGCTGTATGTCAACTACAGTAACCAATCGCCCGCGCGTTGCTGCGGTACACTCCATCCCATATTATCCATTTGCCAGCTCCTCATGCCGACTTGGAAGTTTTCCGGGGGTGAGCCCGCGCGGGTTAATCGTAAGGGCTACGGCAAGCAAAAACAAGGCCGAACAATAAAATAGGACATCGCGACTGTCTATCCGCCAGGACGCTTATCCATTGACTACAGCTGGAGGCCCAGCTCTCAGGTCGTTTGCTTCGCTACGTCTTTACAACCGGAGCGTGATTGTTGACGTGCGTCGAGGAAACTACAATAGTACTAGCTGGTGGACAAGTTTACGTATCGACGTGTGTGGGGGGAAGAAGGGAGGCGCGGCAGTGTCGATACACGCCATTACGAGGCTATGACAACCGGAGATATGCGGGATGATCAGGTACAGCGTCTCAACCGAGTGGATTATCTCTTGAGTAAGCCGTCACGGGAGTCGAGCGTGGGTGACGTTGTCGCGTTACGCTTTACGGCAATAACACGCCACTGGCCAGCTGACCACCGTTATATCTTGAGCCGTCATAAAGTCGATTGAAAATGTGTACATGGTACATGCATTCATTTGCAGAAAGCCCGTGCATTTCACACAGGGGTTATACTAGAAATAATAGGTGGCTATTTTTTTTTTGAGAGAGAGAGAGAGAGAGAGGAGAGAAACGAGGAAATTTTCTTCAATCGTCATTACCGATATGAACTGGTTTGAATGAACGCGATACGCGAGTATGATGTTATGATTCTCTGTGTCTTGCCTACAGCCGTCAACATCATTCGCATTTATGCAGTCAATGTCCGTTGCTGACGGCTGTCTTGCACGAGACTGGGATGACCCGAAGATATGATCATATCTGGTCGCGAGTGGTAAACATATTTACCTCGATCAGCCGACGGGTGAAATCAAGCTCATACGCTTGAACCTCAATCTTTCAAGTGTGTAGTTCGTCTGATGTATGCAAGAACAGCAATACAAATTCGAAGGTTATTTATTATACAAAATCGTTACCCGAAACAGCATACGGACACTGAAGTCGCAGAACATTAAAGGCGAAATAAATACTATAATATAATCATATTATATATCCCATCATATCGTGATACATGATAATACATGTTAATAGCATTTTATAGCATCTTATATAGCAAACGGTATTGGGGCAAAAAACATATAGCATATGTGTGTCATATATAATATCATATCGAACCTGCATAGCCTGCTATGGAAGATCATCACTAAGCCCTCAGCAAGCTCCGGTGTCGAAGGTTTCTAGATGCCAGCCAATTGTCGTCATGGTTATGTGCCGCCCGTTGCCGACAACGATTAAGAGTCGCAGCTCGTCGACCACCGAGCGTCTCGAAGCGAGCGTTGTACGTCTGACCGCCCAGTTGGCGAAGTGCAGGGGCAACTCATCAGGCTGTAAACGTTTACTGCCCGCAGCAAGTTTCAAATAGGGAGAACTCACTAGAGAGAACAGTTTGCATACGCAAATGGTAGCCATACATATATTCTATATATGTATGTGTAGCTTCGCTCAGAAGCTATGCAGACCGTCGTACGCTTGAATATCGGCCGCAGAAGCAGAGGACAACTGAGCTTTTTCTTCGAGAATTTATTTTCTTGTGTTCATTTATAAATTGTTTTTGCCAACATTGCCAATAACTGCTCGGGGCGTTTGCCATAATTTTTGCGGGCGATTCTAGCAGGGATATCATTCAATGATTATTCTGTACAATTTGATTATTTTATGAGTTCTACGAGAAGGAGAATTCGATGGACATGTTATGTGTATTCTATATTAAGTATGAGGTGCGACGTTCGATTGAACGGAGTGTCAACCTCTCAAACAAACATCCCATTACTCATACTCTGTGTCCTGCATTTGTTGAAGTTGAGTGGCTGACCCTCTGTGTTTGAGTGGCTGAGCTTCTCGTCTGCCGCTTTATATCTATCTCGATCTATTATATCTATCTAGATCTATTTATTTGTGACACCTGTTAGACTCGTGGACGGGTGCCTTTTCTTTGAGTAGTCGATAATTCGTTCCTATAATTTGTAGATGTGTACAGATTCAAAGACGTTCCCGGTGAGCTAAAACGCCTACGATATGAAGTGCCCAAAGGAGAGAATCACGCAAAGAAGTCCAACTAATTTTGCAACCAAAAGAAATTTTTAAACGGATCGAATTAATTTTTAACAAATTACTCCAAAACATAGTTGCAATGACACTTAAGGGCGGCAATGAAGGGAGATATACATGACTAAGATAAACCTAAGCCGTTCGAGATAAAATGGCAGCGACCGCTTGTGCGAGCCGCGTCAGGCGAAGCCTACCCCTTGAATAAATGTGATCTCGGATAGTACAGGAATACTACTTCGCGATTTATAAAGACAACACGTGAATTACGAGGAGACAACTCACGCATAGAGCACTCCTTCCTCCGGCAAATCCGACAGACTTCAATATTGATTTTGTTCCACTTAGTTCGGACCACAGCAGAGCCGAATCTGTAAACACTTCTTGTACAACTGCTATGGACGGTATAGCACACCATACAAGGCGGCATTAAACTCTACTCAAAACAAAGCGCTCGTGCCTTCCACAATATGAGAAAATGGAAGTTTGTTAAGTTCATGGTTGGGGGAAAAAAATAGGCTTCTAACTTAGAAAGAAAATGCTAGTTTGTAGCGGAAACGGATGCTGTGAAGCTGCTTTCGGCGACATTCGAAGACACTATAGATTTTAGTAGCACTATTCTCAAGGCAGGTCACATCTCATTAAAAATCGCTGAAATACATGGAAAATCACTTGCTGCTGACTCCACAACAAACTGCATCCTAGAAGAATGCTTCAATTGAAGCATTAAGAAAGAGACCTACTGTCCGGTGGACCTACTGCTTCTGATCACACGCTTGAGCTAGAATTAGCTGGAAATAGTATGTGACTCTAATTCCGCCTCATGTTTGTATCGCAGTAGCCATGACATTAGACGGATTCCTGATGATACATATTTCTTTCTGTTTCATGTCAACAAAAGTCTTCGAGTGACCCTCGTAATCGATGGAAACATCTTAGGATAGAAGGGATTGGTTGCGACCAATGACGGGCAGTGGCCCCTGATGATGTTGCGCAGAGACAATGGCTTGCGCGATAGCCCTTCGACAGGTCAACCCATGCGATATATATAATAGATAAGTACGAATTGTGACTAGTGGTGAATGTCATGTCCTCCGTGAACATGTCTCACTATGGTCATGCCATTATGGTTAGACTGGGGCTGTGACAGTGGATGTGCGAATTGGAGAAAAATGACGAAGAATACGATGGCTGACGACCAACCGACGGCCTAACCGCCCCATAACGTTGTTAGCCGCGAAAGATCTCGATTCGTCGAGAGCGTCGTTCATCGTCCACTGTGTGTCCAGCTTTGCTTTCTCGCTTAGCTCAGGAGGTGCGATTGAATGCCGACCGCGAAGAGAGACAGACTCGACCAACGGAGATACAGCGTTCGACACTTGTTGCTGCAACTGCTGCTAACGGAAGGACATGCAATTTTCGAATTCATCGCTCGCACACTTGCTATTTTTTCAGCCCGTCACCTTCATGCACAACAGCTCTTTACGTGTACAGGGTAGGACAGGTTGAAATGGTCAGGCGAGAGGGTTGAACTGAATTCAATTTGTAGGACCATTCGTTGGAAAGTGAGCCTCCGCTTAGCGCCAACTCAGTGGGTGGATCGGGCCGCGTTGAGGTTGGAGGTGGCCAATCGATTTGTATTGAATTTTTGTCACAAATGTCGCCTTTGTAGTCACGACAATTACAGGAAGAAATTTAATATAGACACGTCCTTCTATACGACTATATACATATATATATATATATATATATATATATATATATATATATATATATATATATATATATATATGCTTGTAAGGCATTGGCAGAAAGGTAGAGAACGATTATTCTCGACCTTTGCGCTGAGTGTACAAAAGGTTTCAAGGCTAGCCAACCAACTTGAAGCTCTTTGTTCAACCATGTTCTTCCGTTGAAGTTGTATTATCCATATCTGCCACGTGTCAACTATGTATTGTCGATATTTGTATAGTTGTTTTTTGATATTTGTTGGTTTAAATTTATACGAGTGATTTTAATAGACATAATTCTATAATTTAAAATTATGCTTCGAATTATTTTTGATTTTATTATAATTCTTGATTGGCTATTATTATTATTATTATTATTATTATTGTTTCACATAGTGAAATGTATTTTTTTGGCAATTTTAAATGTCTAAATACTTACATATGCACATCCCTTCATGAAACCTCGTTTCGATAAACCTCACCGACCCGACAATACATTACAGGTTATTATTGCGTCTCGTCGTCCGCGCTGTCTTGAGATGACTGATTGAATTGTCGTGCTGTACCTTGATCAACTTATCTCTTCTTATGTCTACCTGTCTAAGATCGGCTGATCCAGCCGTTTTCTTAAAGGGGTCCACCTTTGCAAGCGAAAGCAGTGCGATATCACTACCGTGGACATGAAATATCTAAGGCTGTGAGGCAGCCTGAAAAATTGCGTTAGTATCTCCATTGAAAGAGTATACTCTTGGCACAACTCTAACGCCAACAAACAAACATGGTCTGTACTTAATACATGACTAATAGCGATGCTGCTGCTGCTGTTGCGGCAGTTGCTCAGGCACCGCCGGTGTGCGGTAGAGCGCTTTCGCGTCCGGTCACGGGAAACCATCGTCCATGTGATTCCAGCTCGCGGCGTCCGTCCAGCAGAGGCCATCGCTCGACAGCTGTTAGCTATCATTTGCTTTTTCACTCTAATTAAATAGGTATGGATCAAGGTTAGGCTCATTGATGCACAGCCTGCGTATGCTTCGAGGACGTTCATGATAGAGAAAATGACAAATGGCCATACAGAACTTGTTTATATAGCGTTTCGTTTTGCACTCGTGCAAGTTAGATATAATCGTTTTTATCACAGCCGGTAAATATCCTGTCAGACGCGGCGAGTCTTTGGAGTTCTTTATCATCTTTCTTTATCTGAAGATTCTTGTCAGGTACGATAATACCTAAAGGTTAAGAGCTGAGGCCTGTCAGATAGGGGAACAGATGAGAGTCAGCTTGAAAAAAATATATATATATAGTATCGCACGTTATCCGCCTGTCGATGACGACGAAACGAACGCAGCAATTGATCACCGTATGGTTTCTAAAGCCGCCTTATCTAGAAAATCATCAAGAAAATTGCGCTTTTTTTCGGCGACGACTGTTCATCAAGCTCACTCACTATGGTCGATTGCTTTTAGCGCTATCATACTCAAACCTTTTGTATATTCGTCGTTGTCGTCTGGTTAGTCGTCTGGCATCGGTAGAATGGCAAGAGCGTATTCACTTCGCTTCTACCAATTTATGTAATTTCTTTAATAATCTCTGTACCACCCCTTTTGGTTAATAAAGGTGTATTTGTATTGTATTATAGGCGTGATGAAGAAATGAAGCTATTCGACCTACAACACAAATATAAGTCTTGTGTCGATGTGAATTATCGGCTTATGAAACGTCCCAACGGACAAAACGATCAAATCATAACTTATTTATATTTGTGTATGTGTGTCTGTGTGTTCTCTCCAATGGTTTTTATCGTAATGAAAAATATTATAGTTCTCACAGGTACCTCATAGGTTCCGACAAATAGTTGTTATGCCTACGACCTCAAACGACGAACTGTCACGCAAACCATCCTCGAACTTGAACAGTTTCGTGTCAAACATACTTAGTATTTACTTCACACCATATAGATGACGATATTATTGGCTTACTGGAGGAAGTGCAGATTTTTTTACAATGCTCAAGTTCCTTCTATGCCAGCAGAGATTTGCCAGCCACCGTGTGCATATCGGTAGCGTAACGCAACATCGAGTGCCTTGTATTCAATGTAGCGCCGCCACAATGAGAAGCAGCCACACTGTCAATCTGGACCGAGGAATTGACAAACAACGAATCTCATAGGGCGCCTGCGAATCGATGCGGTCGATGTTTGCCGATTTGTTAACAGAGTTAGAAAAAAGAAAAACAGTTACAAATACTGTAAGCCAATCGATATCGATGTGTTTGAGCACGCCACAATAGCTTTAGTCAGTGGGAACTACAGATGGCTTGGTCCACTTAACAATTAACTCATTAATGGCGAACGATCGAATGAGAGATCTGACCATTTTATAATATTTCCTTGTTATCATGTCATAATGTCCGATGATTTTATAATATATGATGCCACCCTCCGCGCGATAGCACAATCACACGCAGACGGCTATATCGGAGGGCGTCAAGCGTTCCGGTCGAATAGTTGAACATCGGGTGGACAAAAAGTGGGGGAATCTTCGGTGATGTAATGTCTGTATTTGTATTTGAGCGTTTCTTATAGCCGGTAGTACTATGCAGTATATAAGGTTCGTCATCCTCGGAGCTCGGATGCTCCGCTGACTTTTCTAGGCTAATTTCCCCTGTGTGGACACTGCCACGAGTTAATTAGTTACTTTGTCACATAGAACAAATAAGGGGCGAACGCATCCGTCAGAGGCCTTATCGCGATGCTCAGGGTCAGTTGAGAAGCTCATGCTTCGCCCCAAAAACCTCTCCAAGTCTAGCATTGGTGAGGCTGATAATCGCGTCCGTAAAACTGATTTACTGTGTTAGACCGTAATGCCAAACTCAGACTGTGAAACTACCTGTGCTGAATCTGAGTGAGTTCGGGGCGGCGACTGCAAAAGTAGACATTATGAGAGGGCAAAGACGTAGGTCGCACCCTACCTCTGCTTCGACCTTAAACCTTCTCTGTTCCTAACTGAAGACCTGCATTTGTCCGCCATGATCCCATGCGACACGGACTGGGAAAACATGCTATTTTCCAGATACATCTCAATGCGGCGGTATATGTTTTGCTTGGGTGCATTTTTTTCCAAATTAAATAGGTCACATGAACCTGTAAATCTGCTTCCTTCGCTTTTTTACAGCCAGAGACCGAGTCATCCAAGACACCACGCAAACAGCTTGGACGCAACGGTACCATGTGGACCACAGTGCATTCCGTTCTATGTTGTCGTGCACATATGTGCGAAATGCTAAGCATGTTTGACTCGGCAATAATTCATTCATTCCGCTGAATATGATCTATATAGAGTGAGCCATATATTTAAGTGGGCGAAGTCATCTCTGGAGTGTTCTAACGTGAAGACACTAGGCCACATCACTCACAACACGCAAACCAGCTGGTCGTCAGCTGACGATCAATGTTATCGACCACTTGGCGAGACACATTCGGTCTTGAAGCCGTTTACGACAAATACACGATGGTTGACTAGATGACTAGATTAATGTGACATCGTATTTTCTAACGACAACGTAAGGAACTTACATTCGTCACGTCGTTGATCCTGTTTGTTTCCTTTAATGTTACAGGTATTTCACTCACAAATAAACCTATTTGCACTCATACTAAATGTTCCACCGTTCAACAACCCTTGTAGCTGGTTGTGTTCTTCTACAACATTCGATTCCTATGAACAAAGTTGAAACTCACGCTACATTTAGCCGTTAACCGCACGACGGCTTCTGTACACCGGCCGAGCGACGCGGTACAACAATAACAAAACTGGCTGATGGCTTGACCTAACCATTGGTGTTTAGATGTGTCATATACGCAAATAGAGATTCCCCGGACTCGAGATCGAAATTATGCGTGACCACGCCGAACCGTCCTTCAGCCAAAATGCCGTAGGGTGGCGGTTACAACGCCACTGCAACGGCGATAACGATTCCGTGTCTACAACTCGTTAGAATTAGTCTCCCGTAAAAATAGGCAATATTGTGTCGGGCGTCTTTGCTACATTGGTGAGAAGCTGATGAGGTACAGCCATGTTGATCCCGACTCAAAATTCGAACGACTGGACTTCAAATGTCGGCCAACAGTTCTTTTCGAATGTTGATTTTACAATACAGTACAATACTATTTATTTGTTACACAAACAAAGGCAAAAACAAGCGCGATGTATACATGCTTTTGCTATGCGTGCTGGGCGAAGGGCACGTCACGCGAAGGCTTTGTTTGCTAATACAAATTGTTTTCGTTGATCTCTGTGGTTGTATCTTTTTGGTTGAATGCTCAATTCGCTTCTGGTGATAGTAGGGATGGTTGTGAAGGAAGCCTCTGTCAGATTCGGGCTATTTATTATTATTTATTTATTCTTCACCCTATTTTATACATAGAACTCATTTTTACCTAATTGTTCTAAAATGTGACTGTACACAGTTTCGTCGACTTTACATCTAAAAGCAACACGTCGTACAAATTCATTTTGTACACGTATGTGTAAACGTCTCGCTGAGATGTGGTTGTATTGGAGAAAACACAGATAAGCCTCTATAAGTTATAGGTCAGATAAACAAAATCACTACAATTGGTCGTATGAGGACCCTTTTTTTGACAGGTCCCTGATACAAAGTCACACCGACATTTAATTATAAAAGTGGACGACAATTGTACCCGCCGAACTTATGTGGAATTCATCTACGAACAGCCTCTTCTATATATCCTTAATACGATATTTGAAACAAGGAGGTCCCACTACTCATATTATTGTTTATCTTAATATATCGAATAATTAGTGATGCCGTCAAAGGGGGTCCGGCCCTGTCAATATTAATCGACCTCGAGCATCAGTGACAGTTATCAATTTCTGGGTCATGTTGATTTGTAAGGTAATTTGGGAAAATCCGTCGTTTTGCAATGACCGTCTAATCGACCTCAGGGTACAGCTATGCCTACATGATTTGCTCGTCCCGTATCCGCGAGGTGCTGTCATCTCGAAGATCGTATGAAATGTTCCAAACCGGAATATGTATTGGAGACACGATTCAATTAACTAACTTGAGTGAACTTTGCAAAACTTAACCGAGTATGTATTGAACGAAGAAGTTTGTCTGGTGTTTATGAATTCATGTTTTTTTTTGGTTGCGACAATAATTCAGAATTCTAACGCACACCAACATTATAGTAAACACAATAGGCACAATGTAACATAAGATGATGGTTACATATGTACATTAAACTTCGAAAATGAAATTTACCTATAAAGCTAATTGCTGTTGAGCCGTCTCTATATATAAAAGTGCAAAAGTTCTCCCATGGATTGTCTCCTCTCTGGCGAAGCAAAATGAACGACGTCTTCAACGGAAGCGGACAGGCTCTTTCTCGTTGTTTCCATCTCTCTCCATCTCTCTGTCTCGCTCTCGACGGGTGCAACCTCTCTCATAGTTGACTACGCGAGCGGATGATGCTGATGACGGACTCGTGATATTTACTGTGATCGTGCATATGGCCGGACAGCGTACAAACAAATGAGATCACGTGAACATCAGCAGTGGCTGTCGACCGGCTGTCCTGGAGACGGGACTACTACGTCATTGTAATACGTAATAATATATGACATGCGCACATATTATCTTGAACGACTCGACTGTTGATAGGAGACTGACGATATATCGGTACGCTGCTGCAGTTTTCTGCACCCTAATCCCAAACCGAGCTGTTCAACTCGGAGGTCCGTCGAATTTGATCGCATGATGATCCCTGGTTCCATCCAACGTTCCCATACTGCCGTAAAGTTCCATTGGCCCAGACGGTACAACCCATTCTGTCCTCGTGCGGGGCATTGTACGCCTATCGCTCTCATCTTCGTTCGAGTCTCTTGCATTTGTCAGTTGTCCTTCAGTGTCGAGGTCCACTGCCGTCTCTTATTCTCGCTCTCGTGTCGTCCCGCTCTTTAGCACTTGTGACCAAGTCGACCACACGACCTGATGTCAACCACCCATCGAGGCTACAGGTGCATTAGAGTACAGTGGTCTAAGGGAATATCATACAATCGGTGCCTCGCGACTATTGGGTAGGTGGCTAAGACTAAAACTGTGTAGGGAATATGTATCTGAGTCGATTAAGATGCTTTCGTCTGTGGCCGCTTCCTTGGACAAATGCTTGGTCCTCTTAAAATCGACCATTGATGACCTGAACTCAGCCAGAGAATGATGACGCAAAAAGGGGAACGGAAATTATGCCTAATCACCCCAAACAGCATATTTCTAATAGAACAATCTTAAATTCAGCAATTATATTACACATATTCTCACTTTAGACGGGTATGAAGTGTCTAATATTTCATTATGCTGAGTTGCAACCAGCATTGAGTGGATTTACACGTAAACAAAAATATTCTAACAAGTTGGCCAAGCTAAAAAAAGACAACATGTAGTATACAGTAATAATAAACTATTTATTAATTACATAACTATTTCTTCGTTAAAATATATATATATATCATCAACTGCAAAATTACTAGCATTACCATTATTGGTATACGAATGTCATCGTTGAAATGCAGAGCATCAAGAAATGCGCTACGATCGAAGCATTTTCAGTACTTTTATCATTTATTTTTGCTGCCTGGAACTCTTATGTTTGACGACCATAACCGTAATTGGCTTTTTTTTTTCTCAAATTATTGTTTATTTGCAGGGTCCCTTGTGTGAAATGCTTGTTCTTATTTGCCACTCCTACTCGTTCTACGACGGCTCTACCGACGCAGCATTTAGACAACAAGTAAGTTGTTTGTAGAATCGATGTATTGAATAAATACGGATGTATCGCTACTCCAGTCAACGTATTGTCGGGGTGAGCGGTGTCTTTCGTAAGCTAGTCGTAGACGAACGATGTCGTACTACGTCGTCATTGTTTTACGGTTTTGTGAGACGGCACACTTTCCCCAAATCTATCTTATAACAAAATGAATGAGATCAAGTTTTACAGATAATCACCATAATCGATTAGGGAATCCTCAGGGAATATCTCACCTAGATAGGAACTTGGTTTCGGTATTTCATATCTACATTCGTATACTCCACAGACTCTCAAGGCACTTATTTACAGTACTGTCTCTTCGATCATCACTTTGTTTGAATGGATGCTGACAAACGGGGTGATTATATCTTGTTGTTGTACGTTCAATCTTTGGAATAAACGAACTATTTTTCATTCATAGATAATCCCGAGTCAGCAACGTGGAGGGATCATAGTAAACAATCCACTATAGTGGATAGGGGACGACTACCATTCTTGGAGAGATTGTACGCTGATTCTGCTACCGAGCGCTTCCTTGGTCCTGCCCCCATGTCATTGTCGCGAATTAGATCAAAGAGTGTTCGAAAACCTACCGAACTGCCTGTTGTTTGAAACGGATGTGAATTCTATTGTCGCACTGTACGACGTACGCAGTTTCGGCCAGGTCAGTGATTTCGACTCGATTCCATGAGTCGTCATAAAAATCCACCAAGCTCAAACCTTTCTTCCTGACGTTCACAGTTTTATACGACTGATAGAATCGTCCTTGGATGAATGTGTCTCGCCCATAGTGCTGATGTTTCTGATACTGCTCTCAATTCAACTACCTTCGCTGTTCGACTCGGCGCCGAGGCAATATGCCTCCAATTGAGACGATCATACATTACACATATCGTCGCCCAACCCCACAATTCCGCGAAGCCCCGTTTCCGTTATATACACATTATCTACATGGTTCAGTGCCCCTCGGGCTTCACCGATGTGGCAATGACGTCACGTCGATCTGGTAACACCGATCACGTAATCGTCCAGACGGGCCCACTGTATTTACGTTCCGTGGTACCGCTGCTTGATGCTTCCGGGCCACCATTCTGAAAGGAATTGATAAGCAACAAAAAGAAACACAATGACTAGACACGTCAGGATAGGCTTCTATGTTAAAATAATAAAAGAACATGGTCTTTATCATATATATATATATATATATATATAATATATAGATTGTATAAAATTTAATGTATGATATCATCCGGAAAGAAAACCGTATAGAACGATCCTTGTTGGACTGATCTGGATGAGACACGGACTATTATTACGGATTATCTAAGGTTTCAAAGGCAAGAGGTGAATCGCCTACTGTGAGGCGTACTTCCGGAAGTACACTGCGTAACCGGGGTTGGTTGCACAATTGTTTACATAAGAAAGTGCTCGACTATGTGGTCCCAAATTTGGTAGATGGGGGATGAAGGTGAGGCTATCGAGTCGGTGTCCGTCCTCAACGATTGACCCTGCGGCTCCCTTGTGAAAGGAATACCAGTGAGCGTGTTATTAAGCATTATGTGGAGCAGATGGCGATCTGCACTGCGCTCGTACGATAGGCTGTTCGCAGAGTCGGAGTCCCCGCACCGGCCACAGGTGTGAGCAGCGATCAAGCGGATAAAGTGAATCCTTCGGACACCACGTATATATATATATATACTAAATAATCCTCCTTGAGGCTACAATTAAAATAATAATCCACAAGTTAGACACACTAGCCAGACCGACTTTCCGAAACAAATTTGACGGATGCGATGGATATAGTAACCCCTACGCCTGGTCAAATGTCCAAGGTACAGAGGCTTCTCGTAGATGAGATAGCTGAGGGTCATAGAACGATGAAATAGAAAAATCCTCTCTATTTTCTGTCGATTTGACAGACGTATGGCCTCGGCGTACTTTCCCACCGCCACTATTATGACTATAACAAGGGAACTATAATATGACTCAGGGGCCACGGTAATAAAATTTATGCACTTCCGCTCGAAGAACAGAAGCGATACGTCGGATCGGCGTTTGCGGCAGCAGCAGGTGGCAGCGTCACCTCGTAAAGCTCCTTGTTTTTTTTTCCTGCTGTTGATTGGCATATACTTGATAATAAGATTTAGATGGGTTAATTTACTTTCCCTATGTGAGTTCGCCTCCAAGAGATCCCTTCTCGTTCTATTGCATGTGCATGAGCGTTCCTCGTGAACGAGGGTCTATGACGATTTACAATAATCTATATCGTTTAGCTCGTTTTCACCGTCCTCGAGAACGAAAGCTTGGAACATTGCGTTGAAGCTGCCACGCCATAGCACTTGGATGTGGACTCGAAGACTGAACACAACGAAATCATGCGTTTTGCACCCTTGATCCGATTGTCTAGAGTTCACCCCGAGGCACGCCCTTGGAGACGCTTTTCAACGTTAGTTTCTAGGTTGGTTGACCTCATGCTCAACTCCGTCGGCCGAAGTTACCACAGTGAATGAACAAAATGGTTGATATCGACACGGCTTACACAAGAAACACTATATGAGGGCCCGTACTGACTTGGACAGCCCACGTGCTTATGAGTCTGGCAACCGGAGGAGACCCGTAGGTGCACGGGTTCGATCCCCCGCCATTGCACATTTGCATTTAAAGGGGTTGTCCGTCCGTCTTATGAAGCCTTATGCCGAAAACAGTTCCGCGGTCGTTAAATGTTTAAGGCTGTAAGTCAGCCCGGAAAGAAATGTACTTTTTTTAATTACATTTTTTAATCAAAATCACGGGGATTCTCTAAACTCCATCTGCTCCTGAATGCCCACTGGGAAATCATTGACTACATGACGCCATGAGTACCAGACTTCTTTTTTTCAGTTTGGGTTTCATTGTAACGAGTAGCTACATAAATACAAGTTAGAGACTTATACAGACAGGTTACAGGTGACATGATGGTCGTACCACAAATGTAACGAGATTGGCATCGATTGCACGCCATAACAAACAACTGCTGTTCGTTACGGTACCAAATCGGACAAAAATGAACGTTACAACACTGTGACACCGTGGGCAGGGACGCCTCGCGTTCTAAAATCAGGTCAAACACTCCTCTATTCAAGAAACAGAATTCACTCTTATATAGGAGCATACATTTCCAGAGATGAAATTTCACTAAAATATCCACATGTCCACAAATATCCACAAATACATATGAACGTACAATGTACATGTATATGTACTTATACTGTCTTTGTATATATATACTCGGTCCCCTTCGCCACAATTGCTATTTAGTCATTACAGGTTTTAGGTTGGAGCACCACTAGTATAGTGTTGTAGCATAGTGATATTAGCTATCCCCCAAAGTGGTCATAGGCACTGACTGCAATAATACTTTGACAGTCCCGGTCAGTGCCCCAAGTCAGTAAGTGTCTGACACTACCAGGCAAATAGCTCAGTGTGAGGCCTGGTGTCCATGCAGGATTTACCTTTAACATCTTAAAAAAAACGGTCAGAGGCGGGACCAGCTCAGATCGGCGGCTGGCACAAGATAACCAACCAGAAGCATGTGAGCAGATTTGGTGCAGGGTGTCCCATTGTAAATCACGTCAAATCGGGCTTAAAAAAATGACCCTTGATTCGAAATGCTCACTTCGTAGTCACGTGTGAAATGCGAACTTCGTTAATTACTTCGTAATAACGTCGGCTTTGTCACTTTGCACAAAACACGATGTTTCCATCATTTGCCCCTGATTACATTGTCACTGCGAAAGCCAACGGGCCAACCCAGGCTGCTCTCCGCGCGAGTATGTTAAACCTAGTATGGTTCGCAGATCAATGATGTCAATTCCAGTCAACGCAAGAATAGGGCACCGTGCTCACTAATCCGACACCGCCGACATAATGTCATCAAGACTGAAGTACTATACCGTGGATTACAAAGTTGACTACATACGGTTCGTAATGATATTCGCCTCATCAAGCTCGGTAGCGTGACGCATTCGTGTGCGCCGTGCAATCGGAGGGGACCTACGTAGGTGCACGGGTTCGATCATCGCCAATGTTGCACATTTACATTTGAGGGGTCCGTCTTATGAAGCAATGCCGAAGGCTGTTTCATGGACTGGGTAAAATGTCAAAAAATCTACTTTCAGCAAAATGATATTCGCCTCCAAAAAGCTCCTTTGACAGTGGAAGACCATTTCAGGGCAATTACGCTGGCCCGTTATTTAAGTGCGCACGATACCACTGCATAAATACCAGCAACAACTAACAAGTCATACTTACACACAGGAACAGAACTTAATCTATGCGCAGCATCTAAATATAGTACAGCCCTCCTGACCTTTTGTGTAAAAACCTCTGTTTCCGACCGATCCGAGTGATTCATTGAGGTGCGACACAATACTCCGGAGGAAGCACGCCACATCTGAGAACACCCTGCTCTGTTGCGGCGGACGCAGAACAGCACCCCACCGATGATTTCATGCCATTAGTAGTCAACGTGCACGGGGTGTTTGCCACAGGCCGTACGGCTTCGCCTGACCAAATTCGCGAATCGACCGCTCTAGCTAGGGCGGGGGTAGAACTGGAAACTTCCACTGAGAGATGAACGCTCAAAGCCCGCCAAGATATGGCTACCTGGCAGCCGATGTTAACCATTGTCCACTTATGCTATGGGAATTGCATAAAGGCACATAAAGGATTTTGCATCGGGCGCTGTAGGTACCGTTGCAGCGAACCTTTATAACGAGTCGACTTGACATGTCTGAGGCTTACGCGGCAGAAGTAATAATGAGCGAGTCTTAATTAGTGTCATATCTGAATGCATCTGTCGACCCAACGAAATTAAAAATAAAGCATACCACGCGGCCTAACGAATTCATTCGCCCAGCAGTGGATCGCCGTTGCAATCAACCCCAGCTGCGTTACTAATTACTGTATATGTATATGTTAAAACACACAATCAATTATAATTGCATAACTCCCTAAAAGAGTCATTATATTTTCGTATACCTTAATACTCCCGTTGATATGGAGTCCATTATGTCCATTCTGTATCTGCTCGAGTATAGGGTGAACTTTCTTGCCACCCATACCGGCCAGCAATTTTCCCGATCCATCTGACTTTTTCGCGTTGTCATCGCTGGTGGGTCGCTGACAGCAGCCCGCACATTGCGTGCACGGGTTACGAGACCTGGTGTTGGGTAAGATTGACATCAGTCATAGGCATTTGACATAATTCCTTACTATATAGCTTTACGGCATTTTACAACTTTTTCATACGTTAACACTCACTATACGTCGTGGTTGTTGTTATTATGAATACATTCTAACCATTATATATATATGTATATATATATATAATTCGTTTTTGATGTGACCTGTTATGTACACTCATCGGTTGTTATATTCCCTTACGTTCCCTACCGAGAAGTAAAAAAGACGCAGGCTCCATTGTCTATGGGAGGGGGGACACTTTCGAGGTCGCCCAGGGAAGAGATAGCTGTAAAACTATCGACGACTGACATAGATACCTGAATGTGGATTGCGATTACTGTCTAGCTGATTTTCCACTCATTGAGGGGGAGATAGCGGATTCAGTTAAGTGATATTTATCCTTCTTCATCTATGCCGTATCTGATGTTGATAGGATTTAAAATGGTTGCATGAACCATCGCCCTGCGAGCGGCTACTTGAGAGGCACAACGTCCCTAACCAAACACGAAAAACATTTATTGTCAATTGAAAGATCAATGAGAAACGTGTTCAGATCGAAAAACTGGATGGTTATAGTAATATCGTCTACTGAAGATGGGGTAAGGAGTTTTATATAATGTACATAGATTGATGTTAGATGAGAGTGTAACAGAAGAGCAATCAAGTTCGAGCAAAGGTCCTATATAAGAACGGATCACTCAAGATAGGGTCAGATCAAATTTGAAAAAGGGTCTCATTACACACACACACACATATATAGATATATAAAGTCGCCTCAAAGTAAACTTTGAGAACAATAGGAATGTCTTAAAATCATCATTAAACATGCCTGTACACTCTGAATCACGTCAACAGGTACATTGCCAATGTACACTCAGAACAACGATTGATCCACTGGCCCGAACTATTAGTTACAAGTAGGAAACAAACTGTTCGTTAGCATCCTCCACCCATGGTCAACATAACACTGCTCTTTATATCAGATATAACTGCGTTTAGTTTCGACTTGGATGTGTCCCCAGGAAGACAGTGGTACAAATAATAACTATTATAGCAGGACAACCAGACACGTCATAGACATTATCTAACTAAACACGATTTAGTCTAATAATAATAACGTAATAGCATGTGTAAGTCACTTGATCAGACTACGTACTGAAGTGCTTGTCGTCGTAATAGATATTCGCATTAAGATCAGAATGATTTTCGGTTTTTTTTTGCTTCGCGACCATGGTGCACCATCGCCATTCTCAGAGGGTTTCATTTCGCAAGAATCAAACTTGTAGGACAACTCACGGTGAATGATGAACGCATGTTACAATTATAATAACTAATAAAAAAAATGCAATATAAAAAATCATTTAAATAATAACCATTCATTATAGTGTAGTTTACCTGCAGAAGAATAGCCGTAATAAACAGAAGAGAAATCCAACTCCGATGAGTGGCGGGCCGAGTCCCAGTACGAGCGGCCGCGTCTCAGGACTCGAGAAACTACCGTAGCTGGCGAACAGCGTAACGGCCGATCCTGCAGATGAAATTATTTACAGTACAAATGAATTAAGTCTGTACAGTGTAATTTAGCGTGTGATACGTGTATTAGGCGGCTTGGAGAGATAATCTGATTCGTCCATGATAGATTCGTCCAATCTGATATTCGTCTGGTATAGCGGCTACGTCGAATGGCGAACATTAGTACGACCTGAGTCCTGTACAGCTAAATGAGTTCGATGAAACCCATTATATAAGCTGGCCTGACAAGCAAGGGCAAAACGTCTTTGACCTTGATTGACCAACACAGCTTGGGTTTGTCGCATTTCGATCCGCTATGTTTGCAAGTAGTAATGATTAAAAATCATGTAATTCTTTCAATTTGTCCCTCGCATCTTCTAATATTCACTTGGAAGTGTGAAGTTAACTAGGCGAGGGTCCTCATAGTAATACCTAAAAGGTTAAGAGCTGAGGCCTGTCAGATAGGGGAACAGCTGAGGGTCAGCTCGAACAAACAGTAAACTAGGCGAGGGCGTATCAATGGGCAAACTGATTGCTATATTTATCATCGCTATATGCGCATTTGTATAAAGAACACCTGCACAGCGTTTATAAGCAAGGACATTGTATTTAAATCGGACAAAAAAAAACACCTAGAAATTCGACAAAACATAAATTTGCACGTACGGAAATTAGAAAAACAACCTATGGAAAAGCTCAAAAATGATATGACATCATATTTGATTCATAGCACCACTTCGTGATAGGAACGTGAATTACGTCGAGGTATTATTTAAGCCAGCCGATTTTCTTGCCACGGATAGCAGCACTGGTATTGTTGCGGTCGATCAATACAGCGTCTCTGTGACAACAACGGCCACTCGGCGAGATGGAGGTGTTGTACGTGTATGTTTAATTGTCTTCGCGCGACTGCCTGGCTTCAAACAAGAACGACCTTAGTGCAGAACAGAACAAATTCGTACGGCCATTTCCCTATGGAACAACCAGTCGATATGATGTTCATTTATTTATTCGGTTTTTGATATTTGTCACAACCCTACGAATAGACTTCGTGGTTCTGCCAATCGCTGATTATGGTTTCGCTCTCGACGTAGATAGTAATGTCCGAAGATAATAATGATAATAACGAATGCAAAACGAGATTTAGTCGTTCATTACTTGCTACTGTTTCCTAAAGCTGCGTGAAGGAAAATCGTGCCATATATTTTTTTGGCGTATACATGTTATTTCAACTTCGCTAACTGCGTCCCTGCGTCCCGACAGTCATATGCTCGCGTCCACGCATATGACTGTCGCGCTTTGCATATCTGATCGTTGGGCATACGCCCTGTACGCTCAAGATATCGTCAATGATCTGATATATTGATATATATATATATATATATTTATATATATATTAGTATTCTTATTTCTCAGCATATCTGATATTATCGACTAGCTCCTATGGAGTCAACGAATTTCTGCCAAACGAATCAAGGACAGAGCGACGTCGTCGAAGATGAAGGCCAGGGTCAGATTTGTTTTCGAATATACAATTACTACTAATGACCGGTTGGCATCATTTGTCATGTATTCGTCCAGGTGATCGATGCTCGAGCATCGATCCAACGCGAAGTGATCCGATTTCCATTATTCGACTAAGTTACCAGTGGATTACGAAGCGACGCACGGGCTGGATTGTCGAATTGGCAAATTCATCAATAGCTGCTGAAACGTTGGCCTCTTTGCTCTTTGCTAGAATTAGATATTGACCGGGTGTCAGAATCTGCTTCACGGTAAGGTTACCGGATAGATGGGCCTCAATCGCGGGGGGAGGGGGCAGTCGTATTTGTAGATTGCATTGTTCTTTCCATATATGTCAACATGTCACTTAGGTAACATTGAAAATCGATATATATATATATATATATTGCTTTGTCATGAGTTTAGGACCGCAACCGGTGACGGCGTTGGCTGTCGGACAGGGATATAGGTAATACGGTGTTGTTCGCCATTGAGCACCAGTCATTACTGTACCCACACACAGACGCTGATATACAGTCAAATGTTACGGTTATGATACTTACTGTATAGTATAGGGGAGAAAAGTCGGACGCAAGAGAAAGAAAAGAGGATCCTCGAGGATTCGATCTGTAGCAAAACATAACCGAAATCCTCTCATTTCAGATGTGAACCCTAATAAACCAAAGAGAGTATCGTCCTCAAATTGTGTCAAACTTATGCTTATATATATATATATATATATAGACAGAAGGCACAGCTTTTAGCTACACCAAAGTTGGAATGGGTAGAACATTGGACTTATTGTACAACCATGAGATTCCGGGTTCGATGCTTAGCTAGGAACTAACGCAGCGATTTTTGCGGATAATTTAAGACCTTAGTATTAGCTCATGTTTTACGAGCGAAAATCGTATCACACTTCTTGGCCGGAGCCCAGCCGGAGTTGGTCCCCATCGCGCCACAGACTTAGATGGGTTTTAGCCCTCACAAAACAAGACAATGGGCTAGTCTCTTAAAGTCTCGTCACAGCGCGCCAA
Organism: Stratiolaelaps scimitus; assembly: GCA_019614645.1. Classification (NCBI taxonomy): domain Eukaryota; kingdom Metazoa; phylum Arthropoda; class Arachnida; order Mesostigmata; family Laelapidae; genus Stratiolaelaps; species Stratiolaelaps scimitus. The sequence goes on along the minus strand of JABWDB010000018.1, from coordinate 1,612,460 downwards.
CCGGGATCGGCTCAAAGGTGAAGCGACTAACTTCGAACGATACACGCTGCTGAAGCACGTCCTTTTTCCACGTCTACACGTATTAAAGTTATAATCGAATCATATCATCATCAGTTGTAAAAGCGAACTGCGCCATCCAGCTATAATATCAATTTTTTTTATTATTTATACTATTTATTTATTCACTGTTATTCCCACCTACCCGCGAAAGCGAGCAGGGTCCCAACCATGATGAGAATGTCCGCGCCGAACGTGTTTCGTATAAGCTTGCCAGGGTGCACGATACCCTTCGAGCCGCCGCCCGCTCCCATGCTGTATCCCGGCGGCAAGCGTGGTACGTTGATAGCCACCTGAAAAGAAATTCCCGAAGTGATATTACTCTGTGTCGAATTTCTTCGCACCATAGATCTCATTCAATATCGATCTCTTTGTTGCGTGCCGAGGAAGACCAGGGAGAGATTGAAAGGGTCCGCTCGTTCACCGCTCGTCGACCAACTATGATATTCGTCACGATTTTTTCTTTGTTTTATGCTCGAATGCTAAGCTCGAATACGCGAGAAACGATCAGTGGGCAGGTAGGCGTGATCGAGTTGATCAAGAGAGCAATATAGGCCAAAACGCGTATAGCATGTTCAAGGCATTTGTACCTAGGATGGGCACTTTGTACCTAGAGTGACCCCTGTCGGACCTACCTCGGTCCAATCGGCGTTGTTGAGCGCGTCGAGGTTGACCGCAGGGGGATAGACTGGATACCGCTGCACCATAACATCGCGGAGTCTTCGAGCTACCGGCGTGAGCGCACTGCGGCGCATCGTCCGGAACGATTTGACCGCCAGTTGGACGGCCGGATTGCTGCGCAGCTTCGCAGCGTATTCCGGATCTGAAGATCAGTTACGTACGTCAAATTATAGTTCCATGTTTTTGCTAGTTTATCTGGAACGTTAACGTAGACCTGATGACATTACGTCTTGTGAGGCCCTCATCAATGATGTGCTCAGCATACATGTGTAAAGTATGCTATTATGATTATTTAATGAATAATGGTGGCCAGCTGGGTGGGCTGAACCAAGAGCGACTCCGAGGTCGATCGTGGATGCGATCGCCAGCTGAAACCCGCCGACTTCTTCAAATAATTCAAGCTCACTCCCTGCGCGTTGTTTTCTCAAACGTTTCCAAGTCTCCGTCCGTAAATATCCGGACGGCGCAGGTTCGAGCCCCGTGAAGTGGCATACCGCTTTGAATAAAACGACTACTTAAGCTAAACGATTAGGTCGACAACAAACTGTTGTAGATTTTTCGACTCGCTTTGAATTGCTGTGTCCTTTGGAAGAATAACTGGATATTAAGCCCGATGATGGCCCCCGTTGTCTACGGCTCTCGCCCATCGATCAGGCGGCATGTGAGTCCCGAATCAGAAAAACATCTCGTCAAGGGAGGCAGTCCGCCCATCCAGCTCCATGTTGGCTTCCCGCTTCTGTCTAGACAATATTTCTGTCCCCCGCAGGCCGTGCTGCGAAGATCTAAGCTAGGATAGGTAATCTGATGTAGCAACGTCTGGGCTATACGTCTGCTATACGAGTAAGGCAGAGAATAAGCAAAGGTGGCCCCGACAGGTCTTCATAGTAATACCTAAAGGTTAAGAGCTGAGGCCTGTCAGGTAGGGGAACAGTTGAGGGTCAGCTCGAAAAAACATTATTATACGTCTGCTATACAACAGAATTCACCAGCCAAGATCGGTAACAATACAGCGGTCACCAAAGCAATATGGGCTTCAAGGTTGCCACGTTCTTTACCCCTACGAGGCCGTTTCCTGTGAATTTGTCGTCGGCCAAGTTGGCTAAGGTGGTCTGCGTGGAGGACTTCGTATTGGAGCGCTCCCTTCGAATCCCACAAAATAGGAAGCATCAGCTTGTGTCCATGAATTCTGGGTCTAACCACTCTTCTTTTTGTTGGGGAACATCGTAGGGATATCAATTGTTCATCTCCCGTGACATTCTTGTACAGGATACTCTTCGTTGTTTGCTGAGCACACAAATGGGGAGACGATTGCCAATGGTACCTTCCATAGAGGTAAGGTAAGGCTTTTATTGATTTATTAAAGGAACTACATAGAATGCTTAAGTTCTCTTATATGTCATGCAACGGGATTCGAACCTACGGCCTCTGGCTTTTTACAGCCAGAGACTCAGGCGTCCAAGCCACCGCGCTGACGAATTTGCTTCCTTTTACACGCTTTCTTTGCCCATGTAGACAACACAACATGGTTAACTCTTGACTGCGACTCTCACGAACCCAACACACACGTGTCCCTCCGGTCTAGTAGTCTAAGACGCTCACCACTAGACCATCCAGGGGACGGCCACAACGGGGTAACAGAGGTAACATTCGGCTCGTTCGGACAACAAATCATCATCGAACTTGACAACGAAGCGGAGACCGAAAGGCTGTAACCGGCGCCAGCCAATAGTTGTTGGAAGCTGCTGGATAATCGTAGCCTACGGTGGCGGACCCGATCCCAACAGATGGCATATTCTTGAGGAGTGTGTACTCCGCCAAATACATGAGAGAAGTTGGTGTTCAGTATGTATTGATCGACACAGCGATCCAGTGCAGGGGCCCCCTTCAAAATTTGATCATAGGACGAGCATGACAGTAGAGCGACCCTTTCTAAAGTTGGGCTGCTGGGGATATATTTTTTATTTTTTTATAGCAGAGAGAAAATGACAAAACCTGTCATTAGAAAGCATGGTATACAGCTGGGACTCGGCTTGTGGACATGAACCCGTCTTGTGGACAGTTGTTGCAAGCGACTTTCTGAAGGACGGAGGTACCAGTCGGTATTGGAAACAACAAGTGAAGATCGCTGATCACGGGAAAGAATGGCCATTTGATGATCGCCAATATTCGAAATAGATGAAATGTCGTCCGTAACGAGGCACAGTAAACCTTTCACTCAGGTGGTGATATTAAGAGGTTTCAACTTTTTTTACAAAAAAAAACAAAGAGGTTGCAATCTTTATATAACCAAAGGCCAATGAGTTCTCGTTATCTCACATCATTGGCTTCTGGAAGCCTATACTCGGGTGTCGAACGGGAGGCTTGTTATTCGTCTATTTCAATAATTTTTCGGCATTTGGCTGGTTATTGGCGTCTCAGGGCTTAACGGTATTTTGAAAATATCTTCTGCCATCTCATGTTTCCCGAGGGGCCCATAATGTAGACATCGCCACCGACATCATTCCTATATCTGTTCATTCTGTCACCATGATGCGATGCACCTCTTCTGTATACATACATATATGTATATATATATATATATATATATATATATATATATAGAGAGAGAGAGAGAGAGAGATTCCGTATAATGGATAACATATGCGACTACTCACGTGAAGGATCCGTAGACTCCCCCATTGGAACACATAACTATAATCCATGCACGTAGCACTACAGATCAGCGAATACACCAAGTATTACTCCTACGATTAGTATGTTTTATACGCGACGACAAAGGGTATTCGGCCAAAAGGGCAAGCCTCTACCTCTATAGCGCACATGGCCTACGACCTTCCCGCAGATCATGCGTCGTTCGAGAGACGCTATGGGCGGCGTGGAAAGTTAGAAAGACGGTTGTCCCCACCCGATCGATAACAGTGCGGCCCTCTCCCTTAACACCGCTGGGACTCTGGGGTGCCGTACGCTCGTGAGGTATCACCGATTGCAATCGTTTACGCCCCGTTCTAGGACCGGAGGACATGGGGTACTGGGTGGCGACCGACGATCTGTCGGGCATTTCCAATGCTGCCCGCACTTAAAGCTTGCCGCTGCTGCTGCTGCCGACATGTATGTTTGTATCTACCTGACGGTGTCCATTGCCAATAATCCTGTATGAATCAACTAGCGATCTTATTGTGTAATAGAGGCTTCGTAATCGTAAGACTCATCGGTCATAAATGTCGCTTTTAACAACTATAGGCAGAAGTGGACAGACGGGGCAAGGCGGTGTCAAGGTAAAGTTGGTTTATTGGTTTAATAAAAGGTTTATTTGTTTTACTACAGCAACTGGAGTATTATTATTATTATTATTTAACTGTAGTATTATTGTATAGGGTATTTCTACAGTTAGGAGCAACCGTTGATACCTGCCATCGAACGGGTGGTCAAGCCAGCGAACCCGTACACTTTTCGTTCGAACAGGGTTCATTGTTCTTTCGATTCTGACGATTGCCGAGATGATACGATAAGAGGCAATCTTGATTGCATATCGAGTATGAAAGCGAGAAGTTGGCCGTAGCGAGAGTGTATAAAAAAGCACTCAGAGAGAAGATTCTCTGCAAACTATAGCTAGCTGTTTTTGAGGGCATTTTCAAAATTGTCCATAGAAAAAAAAATTGTCCAACCACGCGTCTATCGTGCGATTCAATTGGCAATGTCCGCAACAGATACACTGTTAGTTATACTGCTAGCCAATAGCAAATACGAACAAATTTCTGCCTCGTCTACGGCGCAATTGAATAAAATCAGCAGTTAGCAATCGATTAGACTTGCGCTGGCTCGACGATGCGATAGCTAATGCATCCATTTGATCGCGTTTGCATATCATGTATCTCGAATGATTTCCTGTAGACAATTGGTATATCTTAAAATGCAGAATGTATATATATATATATATATATTGTTGTTATTCCATGAAGGTTATGTACTCGCAGCTTTGTGTACAGACGACTTCTGCCGTACACGCGGTCGATACCAATTACTGCCCAGAGGACGAGAATCGGAACGGACTATGGGAATCGAAGGACGCCTACTTCCCCTGCACTAGTTATCATCTTCTGACAACAGAGTTCATGAGAGCGTCACTTCTTGCCGATATCGAAAAACTCGTTAATCAAGCCGCTTCGGCATACAATTTCTTTCGTGCTTGAAACTAAATTGCGGAATAGTATACAAATGCAGTATGAACTACATAGAAAAATTGGCGTGTTCAACGTGGTGTGGCCGATGGTGGCCAGCGTGTCCTGTGCTGAGGAGATTGACTGCTGACCACGACCATTTAACATGGTTGGCGCTAGCCTCGTTGACGCTCTGCACGCTGCTAAATGAGGACGCAGACATCGCACGTGAAGCTTACGGGGAAAGCTTTTTTTTTTGCTACACTACTGTGGTAAATACCCGAAGTCGTGGTGTTCGATATGCATAAAGTATTTCCATGATAATCCAAAAATATGTCCACTAGAAATCATCAGGAAGATGTAGGGTTTCAACTAAAATACGGATCAGGAATTATTGCAGAGTGTTTACGACACCCCCACCTAGAAATATTCACGTTATCCGGCCATGTATTGACATTCAGTTTTCGTTGAGGTCAGGTAAACATCAGATACTGACATAGTAGATACCTAAAGTAAAAGTTGATCTTTTCGGCCAGATTCATAGCTTTAAACATGTGACTCAGTTCAAGGTACAACCGCTTGCGGCGTTGTTTCGTAAGGCGAACAATCCATTTGTAAATGCAAATGTGCAACGGCGAGGATCGAATCCGTGCACCTACGTAGGTCTTCTCCGATGCAGCAGATATTTATTATATTGATTAACAAACACTAGCTAACATAAACAAGTCAATCGATATCACAGGACAATTTCCATGGATGCAGTGGATCCGCAGCGTATGCAATCACTGAATGATGCCTATGAACGTTGTCACTATGGCTACGGTCAACTTCTAAATACATAGATCCGGAAGACGGACTGGGACCTTTCGAATGACAGGTGCTGTTAGTTCAGTGATTAGTACAGGCCATATGGGATGGCGGGGGGATGGTATTATTGTAAGCGTTAGCCAAGGCAATGCTTAGGGTGATAGACAAATCACACTGAAACAGGCTTCAACAACGATCTGCTGAGACTTGCTTTCGTGTGGCCACAAAGCGGATATCTTCAAGCAGCGTATACATATATGATCTACCTTCATTGATTTAATTTGATAATTAGCAATAACAACAGGCGACACCGTTGATCAGCCATTGTGGCTCGACATCTGTCCCGTCTGTGATTCCCAGAGGTTGTGCCGAAAACTACCTGACGCGTGCTCGCCACAGCCTTATGCCTAACTAGCTAAATCAATAAACAACGTTGAAATCACACGTTCCTCACAATTCAGCTGGCCCCAGTGTTACAGCGATGGACACTGCTGTATTCAATACCGAACGATATTGGGTTCCTACTTCTCTTCCAGCGTGTGGGCATATCCTCGTGGCAGCATCCTCTTTTTAAAAAAAATAAAAATTGCTTGTAGAATACAGCAAATCAACAGTAATATAGCACGCTAATCCCAGGTAGAGTTGAGCCCTAACTCGGTGCCCTGGCGCTGGTATTCAATATTCAGATAGCTGAAGCGCAAAATGTTCCAGAAAATGTATAAACAAATAATTTGACAATTACCTATATTAGCATTATTATAATCTATTAGAAGGTACAATAGTGGTTGAAGGCGGTGTGAGTAAACTTGACAGTCATTCGCTTAATCGTGATGCCCAAACAATCGCACGCATCGGTCCAGTAGTGGCCCCGACATGTCCGCGTAATTATACCTAAGTAAGGTTCAGAGCCGACGTTGTCACGTAGAATAGCGGAGCGGCTGGGAGTCAGCTTAAAGCATGTCAATGTTAACTAGTGGGGAGACACGGAAAAATCCGCCAAAAACTGAAATCGGACCAATATGATCAGCGTTTGGAGGTCTGTATTTAGACAGCCAGATGACCGCTTACATGGGTGAGTGGATACGCCTCGGGATCTGCTGCTTTATGTCTAATTAATCAAAGTTATCGTTATCGCGTTGAACTTTTAAGTAATGATAGTTCGCATTGATCCGAAATATGATATATATATATATATATATATAGGGTATATTAGGGTTCTGTCTCTCGACTATTAGGACTTTCGTTGCCAATGTTGGAAATTGCAGTCGTAACCGTTTGTGACAGTAGGAGGAGATAAATGCACCCGTTTACACAGTTGGCTTCGATCGAAAGTTTAACAGGCCAAGCGGTTGCTGTTAAGGAAAGCGAACCATTTAGTAGTATTTCCAACCTATGACGCACCTTGAGAACGATTCAGGACCTGTTCCATCACTTATACGACAATTTCTTCTATAAACCAACACATATTCGGTATGGCATATATTTTTCTGGAGCATTTAATGAAGCGCCATCACATATGGCAGAGACGACCGGAGGTTGAAATGCGTTTTTTAACAGCGCTTTATCGTTGCATCCAATGTACGCCTCAAATAATCGTCACACGCCCATACCTTCTTCAAAGCCCTTCAACATAAGCCATCCCATTGTATCAATTAAATCACAAAAGCTGGCAATGCTTTCGAAGTCATCTAAACGCGTTAGTATCATATATGTAATAGTACAATCTCCTATCATGCTTGTCTTGTCTTGCGCTTATAGGGCGCAAGCCACAAACTGACAACCCATGATTATGTACTTTCCGCCCATTAGCCAAATATAGCATTGGTCTCTCGTATGTCACTGTTGCTGAATCATCACATTTATATGGATACCGTAATGAGCAGCATAAAGCATATAAGCACTACCATATAGGCACATGACCAACATTCGTCAACTTAGTCAGTTTGAATTTTCCGGCCGCTCAACAACCAGGTCGGGTTGGCGGGTCGAATTTTCGATAACTAATATCGTGTGATTGTAAATGGCAGGGCCTGGGGGTCCAATACGACATAAACTTGTCTACCTAGCGTGTGTAACGAACTAGTTCTTGACAAACCCGCCAGTAAAACTCATGAATACAAACTTTTCTCGACGACGTTGTCATCCAACCGCAACATGCGGTGTCTCCCTCACTTAAGAACAACGACTTAGCTGAGTTAACATAGACAAATAGCTGGGAAGGGCTTGCTTTGAGATCAACGTATTATATATATATATATACATATATGTATTGGGTGCACTTACAATAGCGGCATCCGCCTGCTTGGCGAATACTCGACTCTGGTTCGCCGCCGTGCCGAAGTGTTCACTGGGGCGACAGTATCCCTTTCTAACCGGGTATTGGCGCTCTTCCACATGTAGTTCTGAGTTGGTATCCTGGCGAATGAGTCACATTGCTGCTCAGGCTTGATCACACTTAGTGAGGCTATTCGGATACGATAACGCCTTCCATATACACGCGAACACAAGGACTTGATATGAATTTTTTCTTGAGGAGACTTAACTTCAAAAAGTATATTATTACTATTAATGTTTCGGCTAAATGCAGCACTGGCTTGAACATTTCCTTATTGTATAGCCAGCTGACCTGTTGTCCATCGTACAGGTGTTCACTTAGTCCACTTTGCCATGGTTAACGTTGCGCGATGTCGTCTTGTGGTAACGGTTCTTGGAGACGGCGAATCCGTCAGATCGCTGGTAAGGCACAATATCGCTCGGAGGCAGAACGCATCTATGCAATGGGTCGCGACAGCAGTAGTTTAGCAGCTGCAACGGCTTTGCGATCGAAATGTGACTGCTCCTTGGCGTGAACCAGCGCGAATCGATCATCGAAGCCTACCCGCCCCCAGAGGAGAGATTCAGATACAGGGAATATCGTACGTGGAGCAGGCAAGCAGGCAGAACGGAGAGGAGTGCCGGCGGCTCAAATCAAGCCGCCAACCAACCAACCAACCAAGCAGCGTGCCAAGTGGGCAGTGGGGCAGCCGAGACGGGAGTGGCGATTCCGGGGTGCGAACTCCCTTGTGTAGTCTCTCTCACCGTAACGGAACGCGCAAAGAGGCAACCTTAAAGACGGTCGTGCTCGTGTGCCACGACAGGATCCGAGGCGCGCTCGACACCATTGTGCTCTCCCCTAGTTCGTGGTCTCGGCCGTAACCTTGACAATATCTTGCTCGGCTGCCTCGACGGTTCGTGGACTCACTATGACAGGGGAAGGGAATGTCGTACGCGAGGTGGACAGGAGCCGTAACAACACGAACAACAACAGCAAAGCAACCACGGTGGTAATTCCTCGACAACCATTGAAATTGGTGTTGTAGTTCACGCGACGCTCGTAAAGCGCTTCACGAGACGAGATTTGTACAACAGGTCCGTTATGTTTACTCCTGTTGGCGCTCGAAGATTTTCAAGGCTATGGCTCTAACACATGGCCGGCGTGAACAACGGCACGCACACGTAAGAAGTTGCCGTCGAAGCTGGTCCCGACGGTTCGCACACGACGACCCACGGCAGCTGTGTACACATTGTCGTCCAAAGTGTCGTACCTCAACTGGCAAATCATGGGTGGTCAACAAGCACAGAGATCTGATGCCGGTATTCGTCCGGCCCAGCTTAATCTGCCGGTGTATACTTGAGAGAACAAATGATGCCATTCTATGAATCTCAAATATCAACCTCGAATTCTCTGCCTCGCCGTGAAGAGTAGAATACGATAATCGAGCGTAAAATCAGGTGCGATCAAACGGCGACTGTGGCCGCCGGACACAGGGCGATCATTTAGACCTGCGCCGAACGCACACACACACACACACACACTAATGTATTGGAAATCCATGAGGGCCACAAGATAGAGGGAGATAGCCGCGCGAGCGACGGTGGTTGCGGCGTTCGCTGCCGGACATTTGAATAATTGATGCGGACCAGTCGCAGAAGTGGCTGTAGCAATATACCAGACACGCGTCACAAGCGTTCCGTACTCCACTATACACGAATTGCAAAGCACATAATAAGTTTCATGAATCACTTACGAAACCATGCACGCACACACACATGCACATAAAAGTGTGCGCACAACGCTGCTACGACCATCCACAGTGTACAAGGAAGATCTCAGAGAATCTGACAGATCTGTTAGATCTCTGGCAAATATGAAGTATGTGCGTAGACGTCAGAGGACAATAATTCGTCATAGTTAAAATGTCACGCATGATACGTAAATCTCGGTGGAATGTACGGCATTCGTTTAGCCTGCTGAGTTTCTAGCAGGCAGTGGCCCTTGACAGAGCCCGAACAATTGGCTCTAAATATATTATATCTATGCAGCGATGTATGACATTCGGACGGACCGCAGTGAACTTCATAACGAGCTCTCTCTCTCTCTCTCTATCTCGTTCCTGCTCCGATGTGGTCAGCTTCATCTCATTCTGTCCCCCGAGCTGTGCCTTTGAGACTGCTGCAGCTCCCGTAGAGGGCAGCGTGGTTTGATAGCCTTTTGAGTATTGAGACATTGACCGCATTCATTCCGTTGTATGCAGCGCACACTTGTCTGACAGTTTAGGGTATATACGCTAAATGGCAGCGGGTCGGTTGGACTGCGCCAGTGGGTAGAATCTTCGTTCGACATTTTGACGTATTGCATGACTACGGATTGAATTGGGTGACGTCTGATTGGACCTGTTATTCAGATGAACACTTCTACCACAAATCGTGCAAGGTAGCACACGGGAGAGATAGGGAGAGAGAGAGAGAGAGAGAGAGAGATATGTCACCACCTGTATTGTCGACAGAAGAATGTCAAGGTCAAATGACATTTTGTTTTTAACCAATGTGTATTGTGAAAAATAACACTGACATGACTGCATTAACTTGGTCCGATCTAATCACTCCTGGATTGAATTCTGTTAAATGTTCGAAGGTTAGTCGGCGGTCGAGCAGACAACACACTAAGGATGAATGACGCTCTTCTATGGCTTACAGCATATTTGCCGATATTATCGTATCGTTGACTAATCTATCTAGAGATTCCGTTAGAGCCACATAGGTAATCGATTGCTGTTTTTAGCCAGGAGGTACAGGGGTCCCGTGAGCTGATACATGACGAAGTGGCGGGTACCTGCTGCATCGTGGTACTGATGACGATACGAGAGAGTAGGCTATGGACAATTAGGACTCAGCTAAAGAACGGCGAAGCATAATAATGGCTCTGCTAATAGACTGTATTTAAAATTCGCAATTATTTGCTGCCGTTAGTTAGAGGTGAGGGTAGAGTAAAACATTGACATTGATCTACTAAATGAACATTTCTGAATGATCAATGAACAGGTATCTTTAATCAGATTCGCCAATTCAGCCTCTATCTATTTTTTTACCACTTACACAAAATATCTCACTACGCATTCGTCATCTTATTACAAAATTGAGTTCGACTTATTATTATTATTGTTATTATTTATTTATTAATACTAGCATGTCTTCTATGGCAGGAAGCGGACATCGGCGCTTTTAAACAGCGACCTGTCATCGACAGAGAATACCGCCCATCCGATTCAGCCGAGTTCGTAGTCACAATAAGCTGAGTCTAACTAGCCGCCGTACTCAGTGCCACACTCGTGTCTATAGTTATGTCGATTAAAAGACGGAATGCGTTCGAATTTCATATCGACGATTTTATTAACTAATTTACTTGTCGGCGATATCACAAGTCGACTCAGAGTAACGTATGGCAACGATGTCGAAGTAGATTAGATGAGCGGACACCGCAATTTATCCAGCAGAAAATTGGCTTAGAGTTCAACGCAATGCATTGACAATAAGCATTGTATAATTGCGCATTTGTTCAGTTTCAACAAACTAGAAATGGTGGCGTTCGAACCCAGCTCGGATGCCGCATCATGTTTCGATTTGAGGATTGACATTCGCAAATCGAAAACAACATCCAGCTGCCCCATCGAATAGAACTCGTGAACACTTCGCGGACATCATCATCACGTAATGACAGAGCCCTGTGAGAGAGAATCGCATCGAAGAAGGCACCCATTTCACTTCGATGTGGCGTTGCTTACGATTCTACAATGCCAGCGACAGCATTCAGCGTCACGGAATAAGAAGTTTACTCTAACAGCACTAGGGGCGGGACGTGAGCGTGTTCTTGGCATTCAAGTGCATCGTCGAGGTAAGGCCGAGACCTTCGCGTCACACGAATCGATACGGAGAGACTACAATCGCGTTAGGCTCGGGAGGCAGGCCTGAGCTCATTGGACAGGCGGAAACGACAACAGCTGGTGATAGGTGAGCCCTCGCCAGAAAAAGCGACTGGATAATTCTGCAGTACAAAAACATTGTTAGACAATCTCATGTAGCTAAGCGAGATGTGCTATAGATGCAATTACAATACATTATTAGATGACACAGAAACACCGGTTTGTACGTGGACATAGGAGAAAACAATGATCAAATCGATAATACTCAGGGGGAAGGGTGCCACCAGCGGTGATACTGGAAGCGGTTTGATTTGAAAGCGAAAATGTCAATTTCCAGCAAACGCAACGGTTTAGATAAACAAACTTGTGTACATACATGTACATGTTAAATATTTACATGCAACTATGCGTCCACAATCGAGTTTCTCGCGTATCTCGGAAATCTCTCAGTGGAAGCCGTTCCATCTGGTAAAACCCAGGTGCATATCATATCATCTCAAATATTACTATAGACTGATAGGTTATGCAGTCTCCAACTAAAATTCCTGTCCTGTCCAGTTTGTAATATGAGTCAGGGTACATTTGAATAACTGAGATTCGTAGTGAACATGGAGTTTCCCGGGCAGCATGCTTCCAGAACTCATTCAGGTAATGTTCCTGCCATAGAGTATTCTTGCCTGTATAAGTTTACACCGGCATCAGCTCTAGCCCTGCGATTAGGTTGAGCCATCTGTGATACGTATGTAAATTCGCATCACACTTTGTCTCGAATTTCAGCACCACAAATAAAACGGTGATCAAAGTTAAACGAAGCAAAATACTAATTTGTTTTATAATTAGGCAATTACTTTAATTTCCCGAGTAGTCCATAACGTCCTATCAATAGCGCACTCGAAACGAGACATATTTGTTCCTCGATCAATAAAGCACTCCTGGACACTGCTCTCTAGAAACATTGTACTGGAAACTTCTGGATCGTTTGACACTAAGATCGCGGCCCCTATCGCGGCGTACCGCAGACGACTGCAGTTTGTGTCTATCTGCAATGTGGTATTTTCTTTCGATGCATCCTATGCAAACAGATCCCCGAAGGACGAGGTCGCAGAGAGATGTGCGAGGCCGGTGGACACATGAACTACCAGTACGACCTGCGAGTGGTGAGGACCTTTAAAAGGGATGTCCGTGAAATGCATGTCTCTCCTGCATCGATCGTGTCCAGCAGTGGCGAGAATAGCCGCATATAGTCGACTGTTGATGTTGTCAAGTTTGAGTTTACACACACTCATGCATAGCTCAATCGATTTGTCCTCGGCCAATGATACATATACAACGTGAATGTGCTTTTGTGCAAGCAAGTCACGTTGATTCGAGGGAACGAATTGAATTCACAGGCACATATCTATTTGCGTACTAATTTCGTTAGGGGTGTGGACGCATGTCTCTTCATTATTAAACAATGTGGTACATTCATTATAGCTCAAGCAAACCATCCATCAGTAAAAAAGGATATATATATATGTTTTTTTTTTCTGCTAAGAATATTATTTGCATTCTTGGACGACATGTACAACTATTATCGATATCAACGGCTGCCTCCCCCGAGTTCACTTCGGTATCGCTGTGATATTTTAATGTCGCCTGAATGGCCACATCTAGGTAGAGTTTACTCTTGGTGTGAGGTTCTCATAGTAATACCTGACAGGTCCTCATAGTAATACCTATAAAACAGCTCGAAAAACAGATACTCTTGGTGTGAGGCCTATATTGTATAATACGCATTAAACGTTCTATTTAAAAAATACGAATTCTTTCCTCCATAGAGATTAACCCAGAATAATAGATAATCTTCTATGATATCTGCCTTATGCAATATAGAATGTATTGGTTCACTGGTTTTTTTTTTCGACAGAATGAAATTTCCTTCAAGCGTTGTTTCGTTTGATTACGCGATGTTGTCCTGCTGTGCGCAGGACATCATTCTGTTGTCTGCAAGCTACGACGAACACGGGCACTGAACATGTTATCCTCTGCCACATGATTTAATTCTTAAATAACACTATATACGGATATGGAGTATATTATATCTTGCGTGTTCCACAATAAACACTAATCATTTTGAATGGGGTCTCGGACAAATATGATTCGTCCGTGTACCACATGTCGGACAAATACTCAGTTTGCTGCAGGCTCATAGATAGCGAGCACGAATAGTAGTAGAACTAATTGTTGTCGAAATACTATTATTTAGAGTTTCGGGGGGAAAAAAAGCTAGCAAATTGTGTCTGTTGTTCCACATATGGACAACTTGTGACGGCTGTAATTGCAAAAACGTTGGAAAATATAATGTTTGGTAATACCCGAAGGTTTGGTACGATACTGACGCCGTTTAATTGAGAGCGTAATTGGCTGTCCACCATTTGTGTCAACCAGGAAGAAAGGGGACAACTAGTAATTGACTAAGTTGAGACTTGCATATATATATATATATATATATACATATGTATATATATATATACATCTTTTTGTGTATATAAATATGTGTATATATATACATTTTTTTTTGTATATAAATATGTGTATATATTAGGCCGTTCGGAGCTATTTTGCACATCGAAAATGCTTTGATAACTTTTCAACAAAAATTATTAGAAATATGATTATTTAGTAGATATAAGGTAAAGGTTTTATTGGTTTATTAAAGGAGCTGCAACTTGTATTAGAGTACTTAGTATTTACTATTATATATCATCCTTTATTAGTTACGCGTCGGAGCCAGCCATCCTCTAGGAACATCTGAAAGGCAGTATACTTTCCCTTTCCTTTACCGCGCCAAATTTCGTATCACTAAACCAGTGGCGGTAAACATTTTGCGCGGCGAAAGTCAATATAATTCAGCAATTTCCGATGAATTTCCTTCGGACTCTTCCCTTGAGGAAACGAAAGTATGATCTCGCAACGCTGATTTTATCGCTAAACGACGTCTCAGCCCCTAGATTCACATCTGTTCTGAGAAACAGAACTAGGCCGGGCTACATGGCACCCAAAAGACTCAAGTATTCACAGGTCAGATCTCACGATGACGTAATGACGCTGAGTTCGAAAGGTATCAAAGTGTTTTTGCTATAGGAAATAGCTCCGATGGAGTTAGTCGTTACCCAGCGGCTGTAGTTTGTACGTTCATCATTTACATTGTCTAAAACGCTTCAATGTAATACGAAGAAATGGGGATATTGGTATATATTGCATGCTAGCGTATTCACTCGTAACTTGGCTGCCGCGAACACTGGATGGCTCAATGAAACCTACAAGGCACCCATGGGTTCAATCCCCTGACGAGCCTCTGTGTTGATTTCAAATTATCCGAGTTTTAAATTGAAGCTTACCACGCAATTTTGCTCGATATCATTGCGCACCATATTCGGTATGAGATCTGATTGCCAATCGAGGCGCTTATAGCTTACAGGTGTACACGCAAACTACAAAGCAATTTGAAGCATCCTAACAACAACTCTGCCCGCTAATCAAGTAGTTCACATGTTACCAACGGTTTCATATAATGATCGGTTTACCGTTACGGTACTTAAATAGAAATCTATGAAGTGGTCTCTTTCGTTCGTGTTCATTGCTCAGAGTCGCCTACCTCCTTCTAGAAGAAGAGACAGTAGACCTCTCGGTAGACATCCTCACCCCGACACTACTACGAGGCGTTTCAATGGGAGGAAATATTCACACCTCTCTGGGGCCACGTCAGGAGTGGAAGTCACACCTGCCGCCTGGGACACATCCACCACTACTGGTCAATTTATTCAACCTATGTCGCTATGCGAGGTTTGCGACTACTCAGCCATCACGAGGACGCATCTGAAGTACCTTCGTACAAAGTCACCGAAGTCCATCGATTTACAGTGAGACTTGGGTCAACTCGTACGGTGCCAGTTCATGGCTTTGTCCAAGGGAGCTATTTTCTATAATCGTTCACTCGATCGACACCAGAATTACGGCAATTTAGTACAATCGATTTATTCCCTTCAACCAAATTTTTGCATGGCCCAGAACAAGGTGTTTGCAGAACAAGTAAGTAAAGAAAATTTATTTTATATAAGTGACCCCATAATCTGGCCACCCTGGAGGATACATGGGAGAGCGTGTATCCATTTCAATTCATATTGAAATATTGAGTGTTCTTCATAGCTCGACCGAATCACAGATAGGTTGTTAGTTAATTATTATTATTGTCCATTAGTAGTTACCCTTATTATTTTGCCCATATAATCCATTGTGTCCCATACTGCTCCCAACATCAACGTATGCGGAGGATGATGTGTGTCTAATGGTATCTTGTTACATAATCATTGTAGACCATTACCGAACCTCAAAATGGAAGGCGTCTTCTCAGAAGTGTCTCAGGATCGAAAACGAAGCTTTTCTCCGAAACAGCTCCACCCACCGCAATACAAAGTCAAAGCTCAAAGTCAAAAAAAAGTCTAAGCTACCCCGCTTAATTTTTAGCAGCGTTCACACAGCGGTACAACTGTTGTCCTAATTATCAGCAGTTTAGCAAGGCAGCAAATATAGAGCAGCAATGAGCAGGAATAGATATTTGGGCCGGACCATTGACATGTAACTGAATGTTTGCGATTTCTCTAAAATCGCTATCTCATATCAGCTACGCAGATGTCGTCTTCAATTAGTGTGATTTGAGTTCGGGGCTCATCCGAGAGGTTTCCCGGAACTCGCGCGACGTTCAATCACCAATGAAGGACAACTCCTGTGAGGTTCACTCGATTACAATAAAACGCACTTTATTACAGTTTCCATAATGAGATATGGTTAATTATCTACGTCCTCTCGATAAGGTAGAAAGCCCCCCTCCTGCAGTCATATGCGCTACCAGTTTCCGCTTTAGGTGGCGTTCGCTCTGTTAACTGTCGTTGCGAATGATGCCCATCGTCGGAGTCTGAATCACCTCTGACTCGAACGTCTCTCGATATTCAACACTTTTCAAACTAGAATTTCTGTTCCCGTTAGAATCCCCTTTCGAGCAAATATTCGGTGATTTCGTCAACAAATTTTCCCTTAAATCCGATCTTCTGGGTAAGCTCATTCACTTTGGATACAATGCGCTGTTCGGGGAACATTTCGTCTAGGTGAGCTTTAAGCTCATTACGCAGAACCCACGGGTCACCGTGGACTTTGCACACGTAGGTGATGTAACGAGGCCCTGAAAGCGACAATCAAGAAAAAGGACATACGTCTCATGTCAAGATGCATGGTCTCATGTAGTAAATATGTGCGAATGGCTGATATAGTCCTACGGAAAATAATAGTTTTCATTATGTCGATCATAAACAGACCACTGTCTGGACGTCGGTTTGATGTCATACGCATGGGCCAAAAAAGCTTAACCAAGGCATGTCATTTTTCTGTTAGAAGAATATAATATATATATATATATATACGTACACCTTCCATCCTAACAAAGAGAAGTAATACTTAATATATATTTCTGCGTGTGTGTGTCAAAGAAAGCGCGAATTTGATGGCTAAATTCATAACTCATCATATATGTAAATATTCCGTCACAACTTCGCAAAGCTTTCATGGTCAATTATTACTGTCAAGAAGGGTCAATGTGACTAACCGGAGAAGTCGCATTAAATGTAACAGATTATTCAGACTACTGATAAATGGAGCATGCCCACTGAATATTTCGCACAGGCATCAATAAACGCTGTGCTTGCTTAGTAGCGAATCATATTTGAACACTGTGGTGTATACATTTCACACTAGACCTGGGAGAAGTTAGGATTCTTCATCGTGGCTATAATCAGTGTTCAACAATTCTAGTGTTCAGTAGAGGCAAAGTGTTATTTATAACTGATAAAAGCAGAACATCATCTTTGATAGTTTACGTTCCGCAAATGATTAGTCCACAAATTCTACAATAATTACATTGCCTCATCGCTAATGACCGTCGCGAGATAGATTGTCATGATAGGAAATCTCAGAAGGAGACGTTATGCTGGAACAGTTATCACCAAAGACCTCAAGTTACTTTTTCGAGTTGAGCTTCATGATTTTATGGGAATGTCACAACAAATCAAGCAGCGTTTCTCACGAAGTTGTTTGACGTACCAGAAAGCGATTGAGCATTGATTAGGATCAATGAAGAACTTACCTCTGATCTCTTCCGCCATGTACACCGGGAGCATATGGTTTTTCGTTCGTTGGACGAAGTAGGGCAATTTTCTTGCCTGCAAAATCAAGTTAACAATTGACTTTTTTTTTGTTCATTGTAGTCGTAAGGATACTGCTCGTATTTGTACAACGTTTCCCTGGTATTATAATTATGACGATATTTGCATAGATGATTGTCTGATACTTTCGATTGAGGAATATGAAACACTTTGGTGCAGTTTCACTACCGGTGATCGCAGGGCCTTTTTGTCCTGTAAGCGATTAGCAATCAATGCACTTTCTTTCCAGTGAAAGGTGAAGAGGCGATTATTATAATTTATCTGTTTAAAAGATAATCAATCTCTCCAATCGTACAGGGTCTCTATGAACGTCACTGCAACCCACCCTTATATTCCATAATAAACCAATACTGGGCAAAAATATTTCTAGCTGAGCTTGTCATGCAAAATAGTGTATGGTTTGAAAGGCGAAAAAAAGTGTATAATGATGTTTCAAACTTGTATTATAAATGGAACCAGTTAGCACTGGAAATACGTTTACAATATAAAAGTATATTGTAAAAGTATTTCATCACAATGTCAAAGAAGTACTGGACAGCCCTCAATATCTGTTAGTTGGCAATAGCGTCTGGAACGTCATTCGAGTCCTTCAAACTATATTCTCTTGAGACTAATATGAGGAAAATTCGAAGCGTACATACCTCCTCTCGGGTTAGCGTTGGCGGCTTCCAGCCGGATGGTCCCGGTGTCGTTGGGTAATGAGGTATCGTTCTTCGTGGGAGAATTCTCTCGACATACTTCCATAGTTCGGGATCGTCCACCACTTCGAATTTCGGTAAGTTCGGGTTGTCGGGATCGAACTTCTCCCGGTACTGCTCAGGCACTTCCATCGAAAATTCGCGGTAGGATTGAGCTGATAAAACTGCTGGACGAACCAGCGCGCTTTGTAGCCACGGCAGAAACAACGTCGATGATCGTCGTAGCATTCTGGTCGTTAAAGTTCCCAACTGGTTCTCGTGTAATTACGGGGAGAAATTCCCAACCCGCCGAAACAATTGGAAGGCGAATACCGCTTCACAACGGGACACTCAGTCGATACGCTCTCCCAACTCGGCTTTTTCGGATGCACTTCACAACAGGTCTGCCGCTGGCGTTCGGCTCCCTAGCAGAGGAACGTGCATGCTGCCATATTTGTTTACAAACGAAATCGTCATGGAAACCGCGCACGTACCCATGAGGCACTTCGGGATAGCTCACCGGACACATGGAAATTTCCCATGGTCGCCACCGCTATGGGCGGTCCGCTCCAAATTGAACTATAGGTTCGAGCAGGGGAATGGATATATATGGGAGGTAACCAAAGCAATATGTCTATGGAAATGACAATATACTTCAATAGAAACCTAGAACTCCAACTATCCATAAGAATTTTTGACCACACGTTTGTCTATGATAATGACTAACAGCGTCTTAATTACGATGCATCGTCACCGTGAACGACGTAGTGTTCGATGGTCATTTTATATACACTATTGAAATTACAACAAGCACCTCGATAATTATTACATATTATATATTTACACACCTTTAGCAGGGGGGGCTTTACTCAGGTAATATATAATATAGGTCTAAAATAACTAGGAATTGGTAAAGTGCCCCGGTTGTTCGCCATGCAAACATTTTGTTTACAATTTATTTCCTAGCAACACATTTGGCTTGTATGTTAGTGCCAGAGCGAGTGTTTGCGGTTGTAACATTGAAAAATCTATCTTTCATATCTGGGCTTTTGCATATGGCATTTAAAGTGCGGGCATCAACCCTCTTCATCAATTCAGTTATATTTACAGCTTCTATACATTGATGTTGGCGTTACATCTGTAGGCAACGCGCCTAATGGATGCGTTTGTTGATTGATAAAGATAAATTCTAAAATAGCGCGGGACGCACGTGAAGTAAGCTTTTTTTTTCTTATGCTGAGCACTTTAATCGCCCAGCTTCTCATACTGTTAGTCTTGTTATTTCTGTAAGAATTCTCTCGTAGTATTGAATTAAATATGTCTAAAACTCTTCTGATTTTAGCAGAGGTTCACTAAACTTCTTCGCGATTATGAAAAAAAATACTATCCATCTTCGGTGGCACTTCTGGCTCGTCTGAGCAATCATTTTAGCAGTTACCGGAAACTACCTGTATTCCAACGACCTCGATCTAAACGGAGATAAAGAAAGTGTCCAAGGTACGTTGTTCACAAAATTAATAGCAGAACATTTTTTTTGAAGACAGAATCATGCCCCTGCAGGGTCAAACAGCTGAACAGAAATTCAAATCACCACTGAATCCGCGTCGAATGATTATGCAAGCAAAGACACTTGAAGAATATATCTACTGGTCAATATTTCGTTTCGCGAACTGAGCCATAAGGTATCTGCTAGAAATGGGAAGTTGTTTAATTGCAATTCAATAATTACGGCCACTATGTCCGCGTGTTCGCATTGTACCGTGGCGTTTGCGAGCCAAATGAATTTCAATGCGTGTAGGGATCATAGCTTCTGATAGCTTGCAGCCGGTAGATTCTTCATTCAATTTTTTAGATGTCACTCTTCAGCCATGCGATTCGTTCATGAAATTAACCTCGCCAATAATAATCATCATATTATCATATCCCAGCGATATATGATATTATGTGATCACATCCCAGCATCCCGTTCCATGCACCCTCACACAGCAGAGCGATAGACATATAAATAGATAAGGCAGATATAGAATATAACAAAGCTTCTATGAAGTGCATACGGTTTGCGTCTAGCTAGTTTAGTTGGTTTCACATAATTGCTAATAACGACGACCAACAGTTGTTTTCTCAGCTGATCACTAATAAGCCCAATAAGCCCATCCAAATCTCGACCTGTAATGTATGTACCGGCTTCTTGTGCTTCCGAATTTCACTGCTCAGCGTAATGCGATAGCTAGCTATGGCTTCGGCGTTCGATCGTTCTATACCGCCGGTCCAAGCTTATACAAGGGCATACGTCACAGCATTCACTGACGCTTGAATACACTTTGACCGAATTCGTACGAATATTATTATTATTTGCATTTGCACTCAGCCTGGCTTGCTATTTGTTATTAGGCAAGTGATTCTAAAATGCAACTAAAGTGGGATGAAGGGTCGTCTGCTCCCGTTCGTCAAGTCCAACTTCAGTATATGTTCTCAGTTCGAGTCCTTGTCACGGAAAATCGATAAAAGTGCCCTATTTCTACTGGCTTAAGTTGCCTATGGGGGGGCGGTAGTTTCGAGTACCAATGGGTTACTTGGTGTTCGCTGCTGTCGAATCATAATCGGTCCAATGTTTTTGATGTCAAAGCCAATCCCACGAATAACGCGCCCGTTGCAGATATAGCAAGGGCCCCCAATACCGTCGACGAATGGAAAATTCGATCGTGTCAAGGCTGTAGACACGAAGTCATTGTATACACAGGTTTCCCCAGAACGCTGTCCGCTTCAGACGTTCACCCAAGGTGTCAGTAGGTTTCATTGTGTTTCTTCTGTGTCTAGATGTATCTCGCCAATTTTTCCGTTACGCTTTACACGTGCCTTGCCCTAACACGAGACATCGTTATGCCACTTAGAGCCTCGGGTTCAGTGTACGACTCGGACTGGTAAGCTGTCGTGACGCCATTAGTTACTGCCGAAGTGCACGCAGCTTCGCGTGCTCGACGACAAAAACAACGACGCGGACAGCTGGAATGGAGTTTTTTGCTAAGGTGTTAGCTACAACCGCGACATAGGTTCGACACGTATAGGACTGTTTCAATCGATTCGTCCCCATAGGGTCGTGTGTTAGACATTGGAGTTTAAAAAACGTGCCCGCTCCGACCCGTTGTAAAACACGCCGACGTTAAGCTAACGCAGCGCGCGAAAGGTCTCACTTAAAGTATCTCAATAGCGCTGTTCTCCGTGTCTTAGAAATGAAAACGGATACAAGATAACATGGACTACTTACTAAATATAGTTATTATTGTTATTATTATTATTAATTAGTTTTTGATATTCCGCTGGTGACTAACGCCCATTGACTCATGGTTAATTCGTCGAGCAATTCGGCCGCATGATCGAACGCTGATGGATGATTATTGCAATGGATATTTATGACTACTAAAACCGAGCGTATCAAAAGTTGTCGTACAATTTTGGTTAGCATATACATATCAAGGCAAACTGGCGTATTAGTAGCCGCCGGCATTTTACAAGCACAGTCGATCTATTTCGGCGACGACGAGGGGATCTTGTACTCCCATATTTATCAATCGGCTTCGATTAAATGAAAATGATGCCACGTATCATATCTGTTCCGCCTGAGCTGTCATGAGTCGCCTAAGACGATCTGTCAAAGGTCTGGCTTCCCAGACTCGGACGAACTCGACGGAAATAGGGGGGGGGGGGAAGGGAGCATTTTTCTATGTGTGAATATTAAACACAAGCCGCTGCTGTGCGAGTTACACATCGTCGTAGAGCACCCATTTTACAGGCAGCGGGCCACCTCGTGCCTAAAGAACCACGAACCTTATAATAATAACCTTATATCCTATACTTGAAAAGTGAATTCGTGCCATTTTTAAAATGCAATAACGTGACTCACTTCTGAAACACTTGATACGCAGAATGTTGGTTGAGGCAACATCGCTGGGTACAAGCATATTTTATGAACAAGATCACACTCTCAGTTCAAACATGTAAACATTACTTAATCTCTCTCTCCCTTGAGTGTTTATACGATAATCTTTCCCACATATTGTCATTTTATTGTCGTTGAAACGTCTGTGAAAAATGTACGCTGGTGAAATGTGCGAAAACTCACCTTATTGCTTTCTTATGCAACTAGATTGGTAACCACGCTGTTGTCAAATACCATAATACTTTGAGCTATCAGACACCTAGGATGATAGATGATTCAATTTCGGCGTCATTGGGCTAAGACGTACACAGGCAATATATTGGCAAACTAACGTAACATTATGGGAGACTAATTGACACTTTTTCCCCAATATTCGAGTGTATGCGTCTTATATGTACGGCATTCAAACACTGGCCTGGATCCGCTTAATTATGTGGAGTCATAAAGATAGTCAGAGTCCTCTCTTGTTTTTTTTGCAGTGGTGCGTACTTTATAAAAACACATCACCACTTTGTCCAGATTTTGTTTTTCGAGAGAGAGAGAGCGGTAGCCATCAGGCCCTTTTGCACCACTGGCTCTATGGTCCACCATAACCGCCATACTTTATGTAACCTTTTGGAAATATTGACTTTTGGAATTATTAGAAAATGTAAAAATTCAATGACGGCTTGCTGTTTAGGACCTTGTTGATCGTATTGTCATCATTGGTGATACCTCGAGCGCACTTATCCTAACCTTCCCCATGCTATGGTATTCTCACGGCCTGAGAATTTCCTTTACAATCATGATAGACCCTAGCTCCCTCCAGGTGGCCTTGCTAGACTTCGCGATATAGTCTCACCTAAGTACCTATTCAAGTTTCGTGGTACATATATACGCGTCTTTGTGGACTGAAGCAAAACTTTGGGTGATAAATTAAAGTTTGACAAGAAGTTAGCTCAGAGGACACCAAACTTTGAGGAAAATGTCGAACCGCTAGTGATGCTTTGACTAACGGTTGAAATCATTGAAAGGTTGGCTTTCCGGTTACCTTTGGAACAGCCAAACTTTTGACAGTCCCCATCGAGTTCAGCTGAGATATGATCTAGAATGAACGGAGCGGAACTACATACAATTGAAATCATCTCACAAAATTGAAAATCCCACCCACGGATTATTACCGTGAGGGCGAGTTTTGACTACGTATCGATTGTTGGTTGAGTTTACACGTTAAATTGGATAAAAACTCTTTCATCGCGATAGTTGATCAAGAGTTTGTATAATACTTTTGCAAATCTTTAGAGGACTTTTGCGACTACAGCCCGAACGGTCCACAGATACTGACTTGCTCGTTTTGGATAGTGAACACTCAGGACAGCAAGTATAGGCGTCCAATGAAACCAGAGTCAAAAAGGTCCATCAGATTTTCCTATTTTAGGATTTTAAGCATTGGTGTCAATTCTCAACCTACTTGGCGAGTCGCTGAGCTCTACGTTGTCTTCCATTTGGCTAACAGATCTCGCCACTCGCGATCTTCCGGAGAGTTTAGCTGACCGACTGGCATAATATTCCTCCTTTCTAAACTCCCTTCGAGAAGGGCTACGATCATCCGTCACTCGTTGGGACGTCCTATCCACATCACTGTCGAGGGCTCCCCTGGGGGTAACGTCTGTTGCACTGAGCCCATTCTCACCGCGTTCGTACGGGATTTCCAGTCCAAATCTGGTTCGATATGATGATATCAGCGTACGTGAATCGAGAGTGCTTCTTGACACGTGATTTCCGTAGCCAGCCGTGCGTGGTGTCGAGGCGTTGCCACCAAAACCGCGCTCTGAACGCGAACCTCGAGCCATTCTGCCCTCTTCTCTTTGGCTATTCCTGATGTACGTTCAAGTCTTACAAAATAAGCCATGCGCTCCTTGAAAAGCTCACCCTATATGCTGCCAAGAGACGAAGTTCGTGATGACGCCTCTGGGTCCACATTGCCAATTCGCCGTTCGCAATGATTCGTCTGTATTGTAAAGGAACACTTGCACTGTACGATCTCAGCCGGCACATAGAGTTAGCGTAGAGTAGGATGGCATTATTAAAATAAGTGTCTCGCTGTTCTTGCATGGCAGCTAGCGGCATTGGCAATGGTTTCGAGGTGTGCGTACCGTCTATCGCCGTATCAAGCTCGATCTCCTGCTGGCGTTTGAAGGCGTGTGAACGTATCATGCATTCATTCATTGGCATGTCATGCGAGTCGACGATGGCGCGTACGGCGGTCGAATTGAGACGGCCTCACAAAGCGTGAAAGAATCGATAGGCCGCCGCCGGTTATCAGCCCAGCCTGTGACACGACTTGAGCCCGAGGGACTCCATAGAATTGTAGAATAAGGAAGCAGTTGTCATCTGACGACCTCTAACAGCCTAACCTCGTCGGATCTAACGAATCGATCTCTGGGTCGAGGTGACAGAGCGGCGGAAACTCAGTTGCGTCTTGCGCCCTTTGGCATTGGGACGAGTTGTCTGTTACTGTCGTCTACCAAACGAGGGGTGGATTCAAACGTGGATAGCCAGATAGAGGTTGACACAGTACACATCACCGTTACAGATCACTTGCACGCATGATTATCAGTTGGTGCTGCCGTGAGCCGCTCTAGCCCTTCCGTATCCTGCATGTTTGGCTGCTGACATATATGCCGTCCCTGGCATATAATGCGAGATCGTTATGGCATTCGGCATTAGCAGCAACTACAGCGACAACCATGCGACTGCAGTGACCTACCGCGCGCGAAAGTCCGTCAGAGTACCAGAATCCAACTTGTATCCATCACAGCATCACATAGTGTTCGTCCCGTTGGAACACATGCCTTGTATCGGGGTGGTCGCGACTCTATCTGCCACGTCTACGTTGCCAGTCGTGCTTTGTTTCGAGAAATGTCTCGCGGTGCAGGATTGCTTCGGCGACTATGATGCCATGTAGATGCTGGTCCCTCTCTCTCGCTCTCTCTCTGCATAAAAGTAATAGCTCTTACGTCTACTAGCGGCGGCATGGGGCAGCTGGACTTGAGTACTAAGGCTGCTGCTGCTCCAGCTCCTGCGTCACCACCACCACCATCGCTACCACTTGACTCCTGAACGGAAGTGACCTCACCCGGAAGCTCCTCGCTTCCTCAGTGGACCTCGTATTAGAGCACGCACACAATTTACCACTAAACGGCATTAACTCAATACGGTGCACTTTGCAATGCAAATAGGACGTTTCCAGCCCGATGGCCGGTTCTTAAATATAGCAGAATTGTTGCTTCGCGTTCGACCATCAAACTGGAGTGTTTCATAATTGGATTTAATACTAGAGCGAGCATAGTCTACAAAGTTCATAGCCCTCGGTCACCGCGCGATCAGCGCGTTCATCAACTTGGACCCTTCGCAACTTCGCACAGTCCCAGTACAGTGTATTCCTTATCGCTCGGGTCATACTGAGCTACACAGCTTCGGCCTTAGAAGGATGACACCCGTTGACTACTGTTCACAGCTGCTAGAGGCGGCACCAATTCGGAGTTTCTGCAGCTAAAAATTAAAGGCTGATCAGGTGTCAGCTCTAATAAGGCGGGAGCAAACACTTGACCGGTGCGACCGATCCTGTAAATTTATGCAAATCACTCTGGTAATTCTGCTCCGTGTGTGCTCGATGCCGTCAAAGTCAAATGCCCTATTGTGCTTTGGACGCGGATCGTGCAGCCGTCCAGCTCGTACTTACGGGCTTGCATCCATCACTGTACGCGTT
This sequence comes from Stratiolaelaps scimitus, assembly GCA_019614645.1. Lineage (NCBI taxonomy): Eukaryota > Metazoa > Arthropoda > Arachnida > Mesostigmata > Laelapidae > Stratiolaelaps > Stratiolaelaps scimitus. The sequence continues at coordinate 1,585,897 of JABWDB010000018.1, read as the reverse complement.
CAGTTGGCCGCGCACTGGTATAGACACTCCTATGAGGACTGAGCCCGCTACACTGTATCGATTTCTAATCAGTCGCACACGTATACCTGCAACCGCCTTCGATTGAATTCCGTGAATGGGTTAGCTTTCGCGTCTCTCTTCAAAGCATCGTCGTTCATGGGATGACATGCCCTACAGTCCATGTGATGGGCGATGACAGCCAGCGGCTTCGTGCATGACTTCGTCTCAATAGATTTGTTTCATCTCAATGCTAGCTAACTGTGTTGTCTATATGTTTGCACAGATGGACACCATACCACACAGACACACACATATGTATCCAGAAATGTACGGCGCCCTTAGAGCCCTGCTGATCAATCTGTACTTGACTGGTTGACGATGCATAATCGATAGCGCAAATGCGAGAAGAAAAATGCAAGTCTCCCGGTGGAAATCTGTCAATCAAGAGGTGCTAATGTTTGCTTATGATTATGAGAAGCTCAACTCGTTCTTGTCGAGTAGCTCTCAAGGTCAAGAGAGCTACATAGATCCGATTGCGGATCAGATTGCACCAAGCTACTCCGATGTTCAGGACAGATTTTCAGGTATGTGTCAAAGTTGAACAGCAGCACTGAGTACTTTGTTCCAGAGAGCTCATGGCAATAGGGAGTGGGTCCTTTTTTTTAATAGGGGTGTCAGCTTTTTTCTTCACCAACATCGTTTTCACGGATATTTTTATTAAGAGCATTAATAAATTTCTTAGCTAGAGCCAATCATATGAAAGAGTGTCAACGTGGGCAAAGAGGTCAAAATATTCTTCTATTTGTCAACTCAAATACTCGATTGTACAGTAATCGTGCACAATGTTGCATGGATTGATTAAATGAAACGTGGTCTTGATTGACTCGCAGATGCTTCAGTGGCTACAACCTCGTCTATTGAGTAATTTATCCCTCTGCTAAATATTTCTAATCGGCAGCTGGAAAACGATCTATGCATTGAAAAGAAAAGTCGCTTCTATCTTCAACGGGCGTGTTGATTAATTTCGAACGCTTGTCGATGTTATTTTAAAAGTGGCACGAACTAATATCAAATTAGCTATAATTTACGGTAGCATTTGCTTTAGCTTCTTATTAGCCAAAGGGGACCTCCCACTCTTGGTGAGGCCTAGGGCGGGTGGCGCTCTCTCCGATAGCCTCACAGAATATCGTACAACAGATGTTCAACACCTAGCATAATGTCATATCATTACATTCACTCAATCTATATACTTATTATAGACTGAGCAAGAGATTTGAGCAATCATCAGAACAGGATAATTAGTTATCTATGATTACGATATCCAGTGAATCTATATCTACCTATCCATTGCTCATGCGAATATCAGTCAAAGTATATTTCCTATACACAACCGTATGGTACGAGTTCAATGGCCTGTGCTCGTTAATGGGACATATGCTACGGCGGCGGATGCGTAGAATATAATTAAGCAGCTTGGCCGGGTACCGGCGCAACAGGAAGGCTCCCTTATTGATCGATCAGGGTACACCAACTGATCTCGCTTATTAGATTTTGTCCATTTCAATTTCTGACGCATCTATTCGGACCAATGTATTATATAACGTGCAGCGTATACAACCGTAGACGAAATAAACAACGATGTAAAAAAGACTAGTTCTGAATGAATATGTGAACGCATGTAGGCTTAGACTATCCGGGGGGGGGGGTAGTCATCGAACAGTAAATTTAGTTCGACGTAGATTACGATACCGAATAAATATAAGCAGTACGGTAATAGTGACACAGACGACATGAGATAGTTTCGATTTATATGTGCTCATTGTCGGTGGTCTGGCGGTGCATTCGTGTGCGCCTTGCCATTCGTGGGAAGACACAGAGGTGCACGGATTCGCTCCCCACCGTTGGACATTTGCATTTTGAAGGGGTGCAATTTATTTCAGCATAGATGAGATAATAGAGATAGATTTTACTTAACTAATGAAATATAAGAAATAACAAAAATAATAATAATAATAATAATAACGATTAGTATAACAGCGAGAAGTATGAATATACCACTAATATACAAATATTATCTACGAAAATCTATCGAAATAGATATAGAAGAATATGGAGCATTTGCAACAAAAAAAAACGATTTCTTAATTAGTGAGAGCAGAAGCGTCAACGCGGATGAAGTTTGATAATCAGAGCTTTCAACTATTGGATTTGTACCTATCTGTGTGATGTCACTAGTATTAATCTCTAACGTTATTCCAGCTTTAGTTCGCATTTCTGCATAGCTCACTTTTATTAATTTCCGTTTTTACATTACATATTTTTGATATTATTCTTCACATATTTCTATTGATTATTTTTAGTTATTATTTTTGTTTAGTGTTGTATTCGATTTTTAGTGTTTTCTTCAAAATGTCATATTTACCCATTATGTATGTATTTGTTATCTTTAACTTATTAAATAAATAATAAAGGAAGACAAAAATAGCTTTGCCTATTTATATTGCACATATCGTTTACTATGTCATTGTTATTTGCTCTTTCGACTGTTGTATTTATCTGTGTGATCTGTAATATTATATTTTTAGTATTATTATTATGATTATGTGTATTAATTCTGGTGTGTTAATTTCAAACTATTCCTAAGAACCAAAGACATATTAGCAAGGGAACCACCTTATTGAACACTTCGAACTATCTAATATATATCTATGCAAAGTGTAAGGTAGTATATATTCTTCTATTGGCCAAAGATTCGACCGGTAAGTATGTTCTAGTCAATTCATTATCTTCATTAATGAGATTCACATTTGCTTGAATGTGGGGGGTCTGAGTCTCAGATATCGACTTCGTAATGACAAACTGCTTCTCTATTCAGTAGAACGACTCTAACGACACGTCTCGTTGCTACCGGTGAAGCCGCTAAGGCTATGCACGAACCCCTCTCGTTTAATTACGCGCGTGGTAAGGATCAATTCGAGTGTTTAAGATTATCGTATCCCGGCCAGCTCTAGATTCATAACCAAATTTAGCCTTTTCGCCGAGGGAAACACCTTTCACACGTTATGATACACGCAGTGCGTGAACAGCCTGTGGCAGCGATGATTCAGGGGAACGGCGATGCGCCAACTTGATTGACAGTTCATCAATGAACCTAATTTCACCCACTCCTTTATATTCTAATTGGCCAGTAGTTGAGTGTATTTTGATCGACGAGTCCAATATGAAATGAATGTCAAGGTTTGTTTCATTGTCACCAACACATCGCCAATTTTCCTCATCTGACCGTAAGATTTCATTGTGGCGTCTAGTTTGCAGTTTACGTAATGCTATTGTATAACGATGGGCTATGCTGTTGAAATTAGAAAAGTTAGATAATCTCAAAAGTATTGCTAGATTATCTCAAATCTCAAGGGTCAGGGAGAAACCGGCCCATTAGTGAACTCTACATAGCCTCGAACGGAATAGTTCGTTGATGCCTTAAAGAATAACGTGAACGATCTCTAATAATTGATACATTTCTTTGATTGCAGTCGCCCGGAACAGTTCCTCGATAGATAAGTGTTCTTTAGCTCAGGAACGCCTACTTTCCACATGCTTGTCTAATGATAATCAGCCTATTGGCCCGTTTAATATCTGTTTACGACTACTAATTACTTCAGTATTAAGTGACGTTTGCGGGAACAGCCCATGTGAGTCCAGATTCGGGAACGTTCAAACAGAATGGAATAGAGATCTTCACATTGTGCTGCACTCACGGGACTATATCCATCATACGATTGAAGGATTGTCTCATTCAATGTTCGATGTACACGAGATCTCAACGGCTAGAGATATCGGGTTTGATATGAGGTGCGCTGCTTTGAGAAGCAAACTATTCCAAGAGCTCCGATGCTCGTCAATTGTAATGATCTACCTAGCATAGTTTAGTAAAAGTAAAAAAGTAAATTCTCCGAGCTGACAACTCCACAGCCTCAAAACATTGAACTTAGTCGACGGTACAGCTGCTTTCGGCACAAAGCTTCATAAGACGAGCCCCTTCCATGAAAATGTGCAATAGCGGCAATCGAACCCCTTGTGTGCAGCTGGGTGTCTCCCCCGATTGCAAGTATATCGTCTCACGAGGTCTACATTTAGGTTTGGTCAACCAATTATCGACCTGATACGAACAGGCAGACGTTGCCTATGCCGGCAAAAAATGGTGATACTTCAAGGTCGAAAACATGACAGCGATATACACCACGTACAGCACTCAGCTGACAATAACTGATAACGTTGCAGCCGTCTAGGTTTCGGTGTTATTTCTTTCACACAAAACGACACGTGGATCTGTTGATGAAGTCACCCTTTCCGCGGACCCGGGAGAACGGGATGTGTACGATTTCCACAATCGTTAATATGCGATATATTCGTACGGGCCACAGTGAAACATGATGGCGACTGATCAGGTGACTTGCCAATGTTCCTCGAGACCATGCATTCATTCGCCAGTATGGGGCAATCGATCGGGCCGAGAACGTAATGAAGTGTGCTTAAATTTTAAATGTCAAGACGTCAGACCTTCGAGCAGGCATATTGTGTTGCAGCAGGGGAGCTGATCCAGCATTTAATCGAGCATATATATATATATATATATAGAGAGAGAGAGAGAGAGAGAACGACGTATCTATCAAGACCATAAGTTAATGAAGGCTGGCAAAATGTTGCATTGTCAGGCCCTAGATAATATACCTAGTAGTTACGCATGTATCCAGCATAACCTATGTACGTGGTGAAATCGTGTTGCATTTGAACTGTGGAAACTGTGAACACGAAAATTCAATTGGGTAACGGGTAGTCCACGATTGATTCAGGAGAATATTAGCAGACCGTTCGGTCGATTGGCGTTTTCCCGCCGTTCGTAGTTGGCTGGGATCACGATCAAGGCAGTTTTCTGCGGTTCTCAATCGAGCGCAGTAATATTAAACTCGAAATGTTAACCCCAACCCCCCGATGACACCAGCTTTGTTTTATAATCGACGAGAGATATTCCATACAATTAATTGCTCATCTCGGTTCCATTTCAACGTAATGTGTACCACTACGCACACCCTTCGTTCTGCGATAGCCAAGGACGATTCAAAATAATGCAAATATTTTCAACTGAGTGTAATCACTGGATCGATAAGGGGCAAATGGAAAAAAAGACTATTCCTTTATTGAACAACAACAACTTATTACTTCGAGTTGATGCATTATCGATGTTATAGCCAAATGCAAAGCCAGTTTTGGTTTTTTGCAAGAATTTAAACTACATTTCAACTACGACAATACACCATTTCAACTAACCAAATAGTTAGTTGAAATGGTGTATTTGCTGTCGAATAGTAGTAGCTGCAGTAGTAGTATTCATTATCGAAATGTTGGCTGTGGGTCAGCCCGTAAAATCTATTATTAATATATATATGAAAAAAAATATGTATATATATATATATATATATATATATATATATATATAATTGATTATTATACTACACGTCATTGATTACCTATCATTTATCAACTGTGTGAACTTTGGCTTTGCCCAAAGCATCACAATGTATATTAAGCCCAAGACGTCACAAACGCACACCTGTGCCATACTCATAACCACAATACCCAGATCAAGCGATCGCATCCGATGATCCATCGGTGTTTGATTGAAGCTATGATATCTGTGAGGTATGATTCATTTTGTCATTAACAGCGGATTGGCAACCTATTTCTCAAGCGATCCGATTTGTGCCAGGTGATTTTTCACAACATCTAGTCAAGGGTTTTCATCCTCTTGTTTGTATCAAGTGTCCAGTAGTATGGTAGACACGTCACGATCGCGAACCAAAAAATGGAAGCATATCAATTCTAGAATAGCACGCTATGAAATGTACGTAAATGAATTCAACTATAATAATTTTGTATTGCATTTGAATTGAAATTTTTCTATTTCTACCATTACTAATAACAATAATAATAATAACAGTGGTGAAAATGATTATGCAAATAATAAACATTGAAATCAAATAAAACAATACGCCTATACCATAGAGGCTGACTCACCGAAATCGTCGTCATATTTATTGAGTGGCGAAGGCATCGGGGTCGTTTTTGGCGAAAGTGTCGCCGCCATATTGGAGTTCGGCCTGGGGGTGGCCAACGGTGGAGGCGGTGGGGTGTCACTTCGATGAATGGAGCTCGCAGCACCGAGAGACCTCGATGCGCCCGTTACGGATGCACTGGTAACTGTCGAAACAGCTTGGACCTCAGTCCTCTCCCCCGGCTGATCTCCCCCGGGGGAGGTAAGGTCCGATGACATCCTCTTCACTGTGGCAGCTGCAAATTGCATAGAATGGGTATACAGGTACATTTACTAAGAATCAGCGAAGAATCGACTGCTACAGTTTATGCGTCTGAAGCGATGTTTGTTTTTTAGACTTGTTACACCATGTGCAGATATATTCGCCGGCAAGACCTTCTGGGAATGGAGGACTTGAAACAGATATGAGAATTTTCTAGTACGGAATAAATTGTAGGCGTCTATTTTAGACTTAAGAAGCTTTGTGTATGGCTTTTTCCGCCATCGTCATTTCAACTCTCGGTGGCGCCTTGCTGCTGGGGCTCACCCGAGACTGAGACTCGAATTAGTTAGAAGACACTGTATCATTGATATACACTGTATAGTGATCATTCTGGAGATATTGATAACCAACAAAATGGACTTAGTACCACCGTGGAGTTGAATTATCAATTTCTGCCTTGCAGAGCGTATTAGGCTACCTGGCCATGCGGTGTTTGATGTAAACGAAAACAAAAAAAAATTAATACAAAAAAATACAAAAATGAGCAATACTCGATCTTTTTACTTCCCACAACAATCGTCGATCCTCAATTTCGGGTATTTTCATATTCTAATGCCGCCCTTCCAAGGGTAATGCTATCTAGGAGCGGTATCTTGGCTACAAAAAGCGCTATCGTATGGCAGATGTTTTCCGCTATTTAAAACCTTATTAAACTGCCTGTCGGTGGACGCTCTTTGTTTGTCAATTTTGTTTAGAATGCCTTTTAATTTGACCAAAACTGCCCTTCCGAGAAGGGTCTTCTTTCAATTATACCTAGATCAACCCAAAGGTACCGGGTGTTCAGAAAGCCACATCACACCATGGTGTTGAAGAAAGTTACCCAACGCCGATAGGGTTGAGTACTTTGTGAATGCTAAACAAACATCCCACATCCAATCATTTCAAGAGAAAATAGTATTAAAGATGCACCGGATCCGCCGACCGAATGTTTGCTTGATTCGGTGCTAGGAGAGAGAGAGATTAGCTACAACTAAACCGAGGTGGTCACGGCCCAGTCACAGCTAATCTCCTCAAACGGAGGTCTACCACAGGCTGATCTGCGCCGCCTTTTGAGGACAAGTGCGCACGATCCTTCCTGCTGCAGCGTCTTTCTCTTGCGGCGCAGAGAGGGCACTGTCATCGCCTTTCTCGAGGCCATGACAGCCTCGGCCTGACACCCTGTCCACAATCATTGTATTCTTTACATTTTATTTAACTAATTAATAAACAACTCAGTAGCATTTTTACCTAAACCGATTGTTTGCCGCGAGTCTTGCGTTGATTACCACTACGTGGTCAAAGAACTCATAATTCCTATAAATTAATAACTCGTTATCTTTAGTATAAAAATAAACAATATCTAAGCAATGTGCTCTTTATTCGTCGCAGTTTTTTTATAACTTGCTAATATTACTTATAATTTTTTATTTTATTTTTTTTATAGAAATAATTGAGAAGCTTGATTTGCAATTAAGCATGCAATAAGAAAGGTGTATCTGTGAGCGGGCAGACGTACAACGCAATGGCATTGTAGCAGCTCTAAGGTGCGTATATGCGCTGCCCTGCAGTGATGAGCGACCATCGCCAGCAGTAGCAAAGGTGCGTACGGCGGTAGCGCCGCTTAGTCCCGAGGGTGCTACGCTGCTGTGGCAGAGATTAGCAGAAGAGTGAGATGATAGAGAGCAGTCGTTAACAAGCCGCTCCACAGTGTGCATTGTAAATTAATAAACTCCACTGTTATATAATAGTATTGTGTGAATCGACGCCAACTATTTTTCCTGCCACTATGTACTTTAATTAGCCCCCCCATTCAATTCATTTGATATATATATATCATAATCATATTTATTGAAAACATAACAAACTTCCTTTCGGAAAATGAATTTAATTCCGGGCATGCTAAGCCAAAAGCATCTCTGAGACTATCACCATGATGCAGTGGCCGTCGACTGTAATAGATAACTTCGCGTGCATAACAAGAAAACAAACTTCAAGGAAAATTGAATGAGAGATGATTAAGGGTTTCACGAAAAAACTGCTAATCTAAGTAATGCCTCTGACTTTTTGGAAAAATAACAGATGCCGTTTTATGAATTTTGTGCTCATCGTTTTGTATTAGGTCACCGTTTGTGGCTGTTGCCACAAACCAACCCTGTCTGTTACAAATGATTGCCAACAGCATTATGCTGGATTTGTAAAAACCCAAAAACAGATGGTAGATTACAGATTCGGCCTGCAATCCTCTGTAGCCACTGACGGAATAGGCGAAATCGGACGTTTCACATTGGACATACTCCGCTACTAAATGTCCCGTCATATCCTTTGGGTTTTTCCACATCGATTATTAAGTTTTGAAATGTGTAGACCTGCTACAATATGACCTTCGAACGACAGCTTTCGATGACGTTAGTCTGGGTATTTTTTCTTTAATGAGGAGCTGTGTTGTTGTGTTTCATTTAGACGAGGTTCTGCGTGTAATTATTGATATGGGGGTACCGTCCATCATTACATTTTGTAGTACATATTTACATTATTATTTACATACATTTTCTTTTACATGAACATATATGATTGACCCATCGACGACATCTATATTCAACCCTGGCATGAAAGTGGCGATGAAATTTTTCACGAATATCTCGATTCCCCGAGTCTTAGTGGATTCTATATTATAGCGTACAAAAGGGCACATTTTTGTATAACAAATTCTGCTTGGTTAACAAATCAGTCAGTGATGCCGAAAACCGGACATCTACATGCAATATTCGCGGCGACATTCGACTACTTCTTTGAGGGGTAACCATTGTTCCGTGGATTCGTTATGACGTCCAAACTTCAGCCATGATATAGGCGTCTTTGTGGAAGACAAAATATAGTAATGCTGACATAGGATAGAGAATATATAATATTTATCACGGATACAGGAGGTAGGATTGTTCCGGGTTGGATTATTCCGGGGAAACTTCCTCGTCACGGTAACGATGACTTTAGACGTTTCGTCACGGCAGGTAGATTCTGTTTCGGTGTCGAAAAGCTGCCGCATTCCACATTTCACGTCATTAAATGCATTACAACTAGTCGATTATACATAACATTCACTTTTAAAAGCTTATCCGTGGACGCCTTACAATGTAACGTGTTAATTCCTCTGAGAGCAATAGATATTGCTCGATGCCGGCTCAATACCAGCACACGAGGATCGGCTTGTAGTACTTTCGGCTAAATCCACAAGAAACAACGAGCGTTGGCTAGACACGACCAAACGTACACTGGAAGCACCGCTCCAAAGCCACGAACAATTTGCTCCCTTCATTCCTTTGCCAGCAATATGCGTATTAGTCGTGCAGTATTTTTCAGTGAAAAAAATCTCTTCCTTTCTTTAGAGTATACGGTACTATGCGTGCGAGAAACACCTCACTGATTTCCTCTGCAGCTGGAAAAACCACCTACCAAAAATGTAGATTTGTGGTTGAAGCACGAATACACATGTTGACATACACCAAGAGGTCGCCGGTGAACAGACAGTCTGGCCAAAAGGCTGGTCGAACGCACCATACTAAATGAGTCTTTGTTGTTAACTAGCCTCGAACGCTCCGAGAATTGTCCTGCAGCACTCGTATGGAACAGGCCCCCTTCTGATATTATTAATGATGGAGCCGGTCGGCAGCCGATGCCGATCGATACCTAGCTCGGAACCGCGATTTAAATCAAAGGGTCGTTTGAAATACAGGGCACATCGCTGGCCGGGCGAGTTGTTTCACCGACAATCTTCAGTCGGCTACCCGTGCGTTCTGCAAGCAACATTATCGCAACGAATCACAGCTGTGATCCTGCGAAACCACGATGGACACTTTGGTCAAGGCTTACGTCTTAACGTGCGGCGCCGGGATCTCGTGAATGGAGCCGTCGTAAATGTGGCCTCAACGAGGACGCCAAGCCGAGGCGGACCTCATTGTTGTTTATATAGTGAACATTTTGAAGCTATCTCGAAAATTGACCCCACTTTCATTGGCAAACGCGTTTGCTTTTGGGGGTCGCGTGCGAAGCCTGCGGCTCACTCGTCACGAACACCCGGCCCTGCAAAGCTAGGGCCGCACAGTGCCCAACAGCTAGCTAACAGTAGCAGCTATGAAGGCTCATATGAGAAGTCGCATCGATTCGTCGGCCAGAAACAGATCGACCACTGTGGACCTGACGACAGAAAGTCATCGTAGCTGGCCTGGACAGTTCCCCGTACTGATCAACAATAGATATTGTGAATAGAGGCAACCACAAGCAGACAACCGTTAAAGTCACAGGATATCAGCGTGCCCACTACGGATGCCATGGCAAACCCAGAGAAGCCAAAGCTAATGGTTCAATTAACCGATTCGTATACGAGGTATTCAATAAACGAAAACATTTTAATTCAATTATAAAAGTGAGCGACACTTGTACCCGCTGAACTTAAAAAAACAATTAAAACACCTTCGTCTATATATTCTCACGGGAATATCTAGAACAAGGAATTCAATAACGAATCGTTTCAGATGTGAGAAAGAGACCGTATTTTAAAATCGGTGGTGATACGCCAAAACATTGCTGCTGTGCACTTCATACCCGTTGAATTATGACAAGATGTTGACGTCGTAGACCGAGCTTAAAGCAATGCCGCGCGGTGCTATCGGGGTCTCTACCACAGACGACATGAACAGGCTGGCGTCGCCCATCGCGTAAACAACAACTGCTCATAGCTAAATTAGTCCGTATTACTGCAAACGCTGAGGATCAGCCGTGAATAGCAGATTGAAACGAAATCGAATGCCTACAATACATCTAATGGTTGATGCAGACCGCTACGATCATGCGCGTGTATAGTTCATTTCTTCTAATTTTGTACAAAGACTATTTATATAATAATACTATACCTCGGATATTGTAATACCCTTGTACTATATTTAATAATAATAATAATAAAAATGCTAAAAATGAAAGGAGGTATTTCACACAACAATAATCAATCGTAATTCACCGCTCGTGGTTTCGTCATCTTGACGTAGGTCAGCATCAACAGTGATGACATTCAACTGAGTCGAGGGTAAGAGCATGAATATGGGTAAGAACACCTTCTTGACGTAATTTTACGAAGACTCGTCATTTTTTACGGGGTGGTCTACGTTCTGTAGATACCGCAAACGTTAAATCGCGTCGAGACGATGTGGCCCGTATTTACGATTCTATAGGAAACAGGAACAGCAATCGCGGGCAATCACCGGAAAGAGACGCCCGAATGTGATGCTGTTCTTCGTAACGATACGCCGTGATTTACAGATGAATTTATTACAATACAACATACACCCTGTACTAAGGTGACAATTCATACTTGTTTATATTTGTTGGCTTGTACCTTGCTAGCGAATAAGACAAGCTTGACAATGGTGATTTTTTAAGCGTTAAGCGTATATACGTAACCGCATGTCGTGTATTGCAGTTGGCTGTACGCTCGACAGTCGTCGTACCCTACTTAATGCTGTGTTACACGCCCATTGAACGTAGCACGGCAGACTCGGCTATTCCAGGCATATCAACGATACTTTTAGGCAAAGAACACCGGTCAATTACACCAGCTTGACATGCACCTGCCACACACCGACGTCCGTCCACTGCTGCATAGGGTCGCGTTTCGTGGTTCGTATGCCGAACAAATACGGGGGTAGAAGTTCTACAATACAATACGACCCTTCTGGATAGATGCTGGCCCGGTTTCAGTACGAAACTCGCCTGATGGAATCCTCGTGACAGTGACAGCGGTTGCCAATGTATGCCCTCCGGCAAAACGTTGACGCGTATCGACAGGAAATTAGGGACCACTTGCCCGCATCGAGAGCCGCATGCAGTGTGGCTTGGCAAAGCGTGACGTTTATCTATTACATCGGTCGATTGGTCCTGGACGGGAACTCGACGACAGTAGGACCCTTTCAATGGTTTTGCGTTTTATGAGTCAGTCAGAGCTTAAGGATCAACAACGCGGACGAATATAAATACTCCCCCTTTATAAATAGATACTTTCGGCGACGAGTCTATTATTATGGGTCACGAAGTGTCAAGGTACGACTACTGTGCCTATCTACGGTGTGACGCACACGTAATACAGAAACAAATATTACATTTGTCGGATTGAATGGATGCGTTTCGCGGCGTTACCTAATCGCGCGCGAATGTGTATGAACGCTCGACCATGTAATGAAAATACGGCGATTTCGTGAGAAGCTCCGCTTGCATCCATGCATTCATTGTGTGTATGAATTGTGCCGACGATTAATAACGGCTGACTCTTATTTGACATTTAACGTTTACGGTACTGCGTTTAGCATTGCTTCGTAAGACAGACCCCGGATCAATAACGGTGCTATGACGCGCGCAGGATGTTTCCTTCTGCAACACCTGTCCCTCACTGTGGGGCAGAGAGGCAATGCCATCGCCTTCCACGGAACAACGTCGTCCTCGGCCCCGGTCCCCAACTAATCCCCCCCAAATAATCCCTAGAAACAATTCCAAGTCGTCCTCACCCCCCCCCCCCCCCATAATCCCTAGAAATTCCGACCTACTGTATGTTTGAATAAACGGTCGTTATTCCTAATTACTGTATGTTTGAATAAACAATTGAATCCTTTGATATTTAATATTTCTAATTATTTGTATGTTTGAATAAATTAGATAGGCTTTATTTTATGACTGCTGAATATTGTAGCAAGGCGCCCCCGAAAATCTGGGCGGTCGTTTGCCGCTTGTGCTGTGGGAGGCCGCCCTGGCGACCATATGTTATGAATTGGGTCTCACAGCTTGCTGTGTTGATTGATCGGGTAAATGAGATATGCGGAAGTCACACCGCTCCTCCCCAGCTAACTACAATCATTCAAGCAGTGGGTATCAAAAAATCGAGTTGTCCGTCGACTGAAAATGAATCCCAGAAAGATGAACTGAGGACGATTTCAGTGTTTTAAAATCATAACTTGGCGTCTAATGACTAATGCTCGCTGTGTTCCGCACATTTTTGATGTACCTACTTTTGAGGTACACTTTTGAAGGTCGCCAACGTGGCAAAGCCCTCGAGCCTGCACGAGCAACACAAGGCAAGCAACGCTTAAAATGTAAACTTGTACTGTTTATCGTCAGTGGACAAAGTCAGCAATTTTTTGCAAGATCCACTGGAGAACTGTTCATTCAACCAGATCCACCGTTCGACGTGGCAAATTCTCACCATTTTTAACATTGCTCTTAACTAGAGCAGGACTATACCCAAAAGCGAAATGGATAGAGACCAAACATGCCCTCGTAATGCCAAAATGTATTCCAATAGCAATTCTCTTGAATATGTCCCCAAGTAAGCAATAGCAAGCTATACGCATATTATGATACAGTATATTCGAGAGAGTGTTGCGCGAATTTGCCTGATTTCTGTGGCGACTCCTCATTGTATCGCCAACTTCCTGCTCTCATGTGTAGGATGTTGCCATTGGCCGGCTTGAGCACAACCCATGTGCGGGGGTGGCTTTTTCCCTAGGTTACCAACGCTTGTTCAGCTTGCTAATTATTTGCTTCGATTTAACTCCTGTTTATTCACAAACTAAGTGTGCGTAACCCCCCAAAATGGACAAACAAATATCCACCCCTGGCACATCGCGAAAATTGACTGCAGCTATCCACAGTAGAAGACTGGTAAATAACGCGAGCTTTGCAAAGACCTCGAGTGGCTTCTGGAGTACAGCTCGGAATCAGTGAGGCGGCCAGTGTGACAATTTGGTGACGCGATTCAACAATATCTTTGTCTCATATGATTCGTTCTCGCGTTGAGGCGGTCACATTCGGCAGAAAACCTATACGGTACGGGTGGCTCTTACGCTCAGAGTTACTGGGTGATATGAAAATCGAACTGCATACCTATTCACACCACAGATGATCAATATTTCACGAGCCCAGCAGCATAATAGATACGACCTAATTTTCTTCTATTGGCAAACAATCGCCTAATCCGTCATCGGCAACTCCGCGAGCTGCGATTGTACTCGATCCAGTCGCAGTAAGAGTGGGTTAAATAAAATTAAAATAAACGCAAATCTTTAATGTCAATATGGTGTACATGGCTGAGGCTACGACATATAGTTTTGACAAAACTCTCTAAAATGCCTTTGGAACGATACTCTGAGCGAAATCGCCAATGGACACGTTTCGAGAGGAGCCTCTCAGATATTATAATCGTCCTCACATGTCCATATGTCCGTACACAGAGTTGTGTCGAAGAACAGTGCATTTGCACTGGGAGTTCATTTCTGGTTGTGACGTTCATGTTGCATTGTATTGGGCTGTATTGTACAGTCCTAGGTAAATTTTGTATGTATATGCATATAGAGTTCACACAGTTTAGAATTGTAAAGTGAAACGCTTTTGCTAACGAAATAAGGAAGGAAGAGTGTATAGAGTTCTCTCTATTATTGATCATTTGTCTAACAGGGGGTGATGAGAATTTGTGAACGACGATTAGCCAATTGGGTCATAGCAATTTTTTGTGCTCTCGTTGCTCACGAGAACCTGGTAGAGATTTTCATACTTGGCTCGGTCCCCGTGTCGATTACTTCTTAAACCTACATATAGATAATAATTAATTAATTACAGCAAGCATCTCTTGTAAAACTCACCTCGTGCCACGAAGCAACTGTTTGCTCTTTCACAGTATCACATGTGTCAGGGCTATATTTTCACAAGCCAAGCCGGATGCGAAGTGCTTTTATAGATTACAATATGTGTAAAATTGGACAATGTTAAGAGCTAATTGAAAGAACTCAATTGCAGCTTAGTAAATTACGAACCTAAGCTGCCCTACTTTTACCATATTGTTCATGATTGTGTTGCCAAGTCACGTTGTCGGGACTGAGCAATATCACCGATAGTACACTCGTAGGTGGCTTAAACACTCATTCGGTCGATCAGCGCCAAAGTATATTCCTCGAGTGGTCACCCAATTATAAACCGACATTGCCACCCGTAAGTTTCCCTTGAACTTGACGTCTCGTTGCAGGCGAGTTCCCTACTTAGGGTCACTTAATCGATCGGAGCAAGAGGTTCTAGCAAGAAAAAAGCTATCTTCTTCACACGAAACCATCAATGTCGCATTCTATTGTTGTAAATCAATCAATCAGGGGCTCAATTTACATTTTAATTTTAATTAAACAACCCCACCAAGTGGGTTAGATGGGGCACATAAAGCCGGCCCCCGGGATATTTACACTCGGTAAAGCTACTGGGTGTATTCAGGAGGGTATTCATGACAAATATCAAAGAGGCCGCTTCTATACCTGCCCCCGGTCCAGAACCACTACTGTACTGCTATACACATTTCATTCATCCATTACATTCAATCAATCTCCATGGAGGGGTTGTTGTTGTTTTGTATCGAAGATGAGAGTTGATACTCATTTGCACTATATATATATATATATATATAGAGATAGAAGAGCTTTCGGTGAATTCACTTGTGAATATTCTCTTCTACTCCCGGTAACTAGTGCTCTCAACGAGGACCTAAGTGTGTTCCTCCATATTGCCCCATCAATCCCTTTGGCTTTATGAAAATGCTCATTATAGGTGATTCCTGTTTATTCGACTAGCTTAAGCCAATTCCGGCCTCCAGTAATGTTCGGTTTCAATTGAAACAAAATTGAGCATAACCATGCACCATAACTTCGCACCCGGCTGAACGACGTATCCCTCAGGATATAGTTGGACTTAAGTTAAATTTTGTGTGCTCGCTAGATGTCTACCAATTCGTTTAATTCAGTCTTTTTTCGTTTTTTAAGAGGAGGAAATTTTCTTCAAACGCACGGACAACACCAGTGACACCATCCAATGTCCATGAAAGTGGGCCGATCTAGTGCACGGGGGTTGACGTGGATGACAAAACGCCTCCGCCAGCGAAAACCACCATCCTCTGCTGAGAGCTTATCTCTTACCTAGAGTCGGCGTTACGCTTGGCATACTTCGATCTCTGGGGAAGGTGTGTACTGCTCCGGCTAGTGTTCTATAGCCGGGTGCCTTAGTCGCTTATGACTACTGTGAATTCAGCCAGTCTAATATCGCTCAAATGGACACCAAACTATCAACTAAATTTCGCTATTGCTCTCAAAAAGTCAAATAATTGTGTGCGTTAATGAACAATAAAAATCTATTGGTTGTGCATGCGCTCTCCAAAACGTCACGGAGCAGTCGCACAGTATCAGTTTTCCATCCTTCGGATTATCTCCGAAAGAAAAACAAACTAGAAAAAGGAACAGCACAACAAGTTCGAAATCAAATACCCATGTTGGGTTCGTCTTCAACCAAATGTCGTAGTGAACTCAACCAAATGTCGTAGTGAACTCGATCAAGATCATGTATCGTTTATCATGAATGTGATGTTGTGCACTGTTGATTTTCTAGCAAACATTACTTAGTTGTATAATGCCAATCGTGAACAAATTTCAAATGAACGTTGTAGATATAAATTCGTACATGATTCGGTACATGACACTTGTTTTTGTCCTGCATCTGGTTTCTCAGCAGAACGGGATTACCTATCCGAAGGTTTTAGCAGTGGCCCAATACTGTTGATCACGCCGATGCTAATAAACGATATAATTAAACGAATTATCAAGTCATTTTATTTACCGTGCATGTGTTCTCTTCGAATACCGATACCCGAGCAATTTTACAACTCATTTTGCAACAATTAGACAGGTTTCGAATGGGTTCGCTACTGATCATAGCGCAGCACCTGTCGAGTACAATCTCTGGCTGCCGGTGGTCTGAGGCGTCAATCGAACCTCTGGACTTCTGCTGCTAAATTGTGGGTAAAACGCCATGGCTGTCATTCTACGAACAACGGAGACATTGCCCTTTGAACGTTGCTTCTTGACTGCGGAGGGGCGAAGATGTTGACAGTGACTCGATTCGGAGACACGATTTTGGAAAATGTATGTATTATGCCGGAGTGGCCGCTATGATTGGCAACAGCAGCGGAAGCAGCAACTCCCTGCAGTCACATCGTATCTAGCGAGCTATTGGCGTGCGTGTGTACGCACCTTCTACGACAGCATAGACAACACAATTGCTCAATTTCCCTTACCGTTGATGTTCCTTCTGAAGATGAATGTCAGTTCGCTTATAAGAACAGTGCACTGTAGTTCTTCTCAATACCTCCAGTAGCTTCTACTTGAGTTATCATCACGTTTGGACACTCCAGAGTTAAGGCGGGTTGCGGAAACTCAGCTGTGTGAATTCTTAATTACTCCATGCGTTTCCTTAGCGAAGAGGCGGCCGTAAGTTGTATCGAACAATCAATGATGACACGCAATAGCATCATGTGCGTCCGGAGAGCGAATCCGTTTCTACAACTGTATACACGGGTCTATTTGGCACTGGAACTTGGCACGATGACAAAAATCGCCGATAGCAGATTTTCTGCTCTCTTTCGTCGTAGTCCTGGGGTGGGCATGCCGGTTCGGGGCCATTCGAGCTTCGGGACCTTGATGGCGGACCCTTTGGGTCAATTCCCTTGCCCGTTGAATGGTCTCTCTCCCAACATCCGGAGGGCTGACGGTTGTCAATGTACGTCTCTTATACGGCGACCACAGACGCAAGTTACGACCGTGTGGCCGGGGGATCCTTCGGTTCGGGGTTATTTGTATGTAGCTACGGCTGGTAAATCGTTACCCGGCACGCGTAGAGAAGCAGGCTAGAAAGCGAATTTGCATATACCTCTGCTGCCTTATGCTGTACGAAATATGACAACGAGTCACGGCGACGGTACCGTAGACAACAACAAGTTCAGATCGAGTACAGCATGTCGTGTCCGAACGGCCGACAGCAAAGTTTCAGGCCGACCCGAACTTGGTCACGCCTGAGAGCTAACAGAGGCGGTCATCACGAATGCTGTGACGATTAAGATCGGTAAAATGCCATGCAGCTATTTGACTTTGGCAATTCGAATTTTTTTCTCGAATCGAGAAGATCATACAACATAATTGCAGACATGTCTGCTTGTCGTCGATAAATACAACGAACGCCGAACTGTCTCATCGGAGGTGAACTTTCGTGATAGTTGCACGCATGCTAACGGTACACTAAGATCTCAGAGCAAATTCTACTCGAATTGAGCAATCGAAAATCCCGAGCTATTCCTGTAAATTCATCGGCAGGACGATACGTTTATGCGACTTGACTTTTATTTTTTTCGACTTGACTTTTTCAACTGTTGCAAGGTCGTTACTCGTTCTTCCAACAATCTCTCCATCTAACTCAGATTTATCCAACGTCAATCTCTAATATATAAATACAATTAGCGGGGAAAAAGGCACATAATGTTACCATTGAGTCAACGCAGGTTCAGCTGTAGGAATATGCTACAAACGCATCTCATCGATACGTCCGTACCGTTCTTGGCGCGAATAGAACATAATAATCACCATTGATTCTATTGTCATTTAGCAACGTCATCACCACGTTTTTTCCGGTTACGTCACTCTGGTGAAGTGGTTTCTGTACTTACATCACTTAGTCTCGCCGTACGATTCCGCGGAAACTGTCGATGGTGGCAATGTCATTCGAGTTCCGCTACTAACACCATCCATCGGGTCGAACTGTGCGTGTTTTTCATTATTCAGTTACAAAAAGGATTTTATGACACACATACGAAAAACAAATTGACACTACGGCGCTCAATCAATTGTCGCATGGCACTTTCCTTAACCTCGATAATATACTATTACATATTTAGTCAAGGAGCCTAATCTGGGTCCGAACCTGGCACGCGGACCGAATGCTACCGACTTCATAAGAAATCCTACACTCTGCGACCATGTCCCTCGACACGCGCTCAAAGTGCTTCCCGCTATCGGGAAGTTTCAATTTAGATTTCGGCAAGAGACTTCTTCCTGACTTCGGTACACCCTTACAATAGCCATCCCCCTGAGGCGCTTTTAATCTCCCTGCCCACAACCCCCCCCCCATTAGTCGCCATCAGCGAATGCAGTCTTGTTGTTGTACCGTCGAAACCGCACACTCCAGTGGTAAGCACGACCGTCCCCAGCGATTCCTCAGTGGCGACGATTCACTAAAACGCTACCCTCATCGTCAACGGAGCTAAAGCCAATGGACCCTTCCACCCCAAAACGTCGACATGTTGACATGACCACTGCGTGTCGGCCAGCGAAGGCGTCCGGCGAACCTGTCCCGTGTGACGGCGCGCTCGCTGCCTTTCAACCAACGAGGCAGTGTTGCTCAAGGCTTGTATGTTCGCCTCTATGACTCATTGCTCATTGGCAGCGGCGTAGCCACAGCGGACAACCGGATAAATAGAATATATAGGAGGGACGAGGGCTACGTATCGTCGGCGGATACAGGCGGCCACTGAGGAAGAGTTGGGATTTAACGACGGCCAAAGGACCCCGAGAAGTGACCTCATTTGTAATCACTCGTCCTGCCTACGCAGGCGGCTGACATGCATCCCCCAATAATGAACCCCTAATCGAACATCATCGCGGAGGCCAGCTCGGAACAGACGACGCTCGGTTTGTTCGTGCCTTGACCGAACTCGTCTGGGTCGATCCAGCCGTGACGTCTCTTCGATTGACCGAGCAGATCAACGACAACCTTCTCGCTAGCCCCCATGTTTCGCTAGCGAAGCGAACCCCGGTCGGCCCTGCTCTCTAGCGCTTGTTTAGCTGCTTACTTGGCCATAGATCGGCCGCGCAGTCGCCATTCAGTGCACAACAGCGGAGCTTCGTCATTATGGAGCGTTGTCGCGACGGCATCGATCCCCGGAGCGGTGGGTGATCCAAGGACGTTGGGAAAGACCCCGGCCGACGGAGACACCACATCAAGGCATAGATTCAGCTGCGAACGAGCCCGCCGCCCGGGGCGCCGGCAGCTCAAGAAGTTGTTTGGCAAACAACACGCATAACGCTGACTACAGATAGGGGAGGTTGGCTCTGTGCAACGAGGAAGAGAGAGAGAGAAAGAGAGAGATACTGATGGCCGTTCACTGTCACGGTCAATGATTCAGCGAGGTTGTGCGTGAAGTATTGACGATGTTACCTCATCGAAGAATAATTAGATAAGGTTGTTAATGAAGTAAATTAATAACAACCCCCTCTCTACATATGTTGAGGGAGCGTTCATTCCCAAGAACTAAGGCGTTGCAACGTGGTACACTTAACTAATACCTCAGTGAATCGTGTCACCGTTCGAGGTGACTCTCACGGCTAAGTCTTCACCTGCGGAGCCGGAGGCCAACGCTTCGAAGCTCATTATGCGATATTTCGACAACGGCGAGCCATTAGTTTGAAATTTAATATACCTCTAAGTAATGCACCATTGGCTCTTATAATTGATTTGACAATAATTACAAATTTGTGCTTGTGATGCTCAAGCAATAATTGGGGATTTAATGAGAATACCCTTTCCACTGCTATATTATTCACGCATAAGCTTTAGCAATACAAGGTGCTCTTAACTGATTTTATAATTATTATTTGTCGCCGGTAGATACGGGAGTCGATTAGCATAGTGATTACTTTCATTACTACGTTGCTTATAGTATAAATAAAGCAACAACAACAACAATTGTAGAATATGAATGACATCCATTAGTGAGAGCTAGTGAAACATTTCATCTGCTACAATACCAATTTCATAATTTATCCCCCCCTAATAATCCCTAGAAATAATTCCTAATTATTGTATGTTTGAATAAATGTTTATATACATATTTCATAATTGTACCTACTCTAGCGAGCCTGTAAATGGTCAGCAGCCAGCTGCCATTCTCGTAACGGGGCAAGCTGCGTCACTTGCAGTTTTAAAGGAATCGCTATTTATGTTGAAGACAGGATTGTTTAGGGTTTAGACAAGGTTGTAACGGCATACAACTGCATATTGATTGAATAGTCTATTCTGTGGTTTGCCCAGTATTTAAGTTTCGCCAGTGAGAGGATTATCATATCCAATTTGTTGACAAATTCCGTGATATGGCTACCTGATGAGAGATATTAATAATAATAATAATAATAACAATAATAATTATGATTATTATTATTATTATTACTACTATTATTATTATCTGTATTATTACATGGGACCTGTGATTGAGTGATTGATCGCTGCCCGCTCGTTGATATAGAACGAGTAATCGAGTCACTATTCACCGTAACTAATCACACTGTTTTGTCATTGTATATTTTTGTTGCAAATGTTTCATCTGTGCAAATTTCACCCTGCAGCTACAATCACAGGTAGCGGGGTTTGACATTTTCGTTCTATCCATATCACCGCAGTGGCACTGATGTGCAATTACGTTCATAGAATCAATTCGGAAACATTCGCTTAAAGGAGATTAACCGAATTATGGCTACGATTTATGATTAGCAACTACAGCATTTGGCGTAGATTTAGCTAATTGTTATTCACATACGGTATTTCGAAGGATTCACCCAGGCCGCGATAAAAGCGTCGCGCCGTAAAGCATGCCCGGTATCATTAATATTCGTATGGGAACTTACCAGTAGTCCAGTGCTGCCTAGCTGAGATAAGGATTAACACATCTGATCTCAGCGTAATGAGGAGCCGGCTAACTGGCCAACTGGAGGCCAGCAAGCTATGAGTAATCTTACATTTCTGACAGGTATTCACGAAACAATCTCAAAGCAAAACAAATCGATCCTGAATTACCTATAAAGTCCAGTTGCCCAACGCTTCGCAACTTGCCAATGAGAGTACACCGTGGCTGATGATGTGTTGCTAAACGATCATCGTGTAATTTCCCGCACTAGAGTGGGTGATCGAATTAGCTAGGATTGGCAACGAGAACATTTCAGTTCAGCGGATCTCCGACTCCTCTGATCATACCGTTGTGTTCGTTCCCAATTCCTCATATGTCACACGGCAGATTCGAGCCCTGCCGTGTGACATATAAGAGAGCTTAAGCATTGTAAAATTGCAGCTCCTTCAATAAACCAATAAACCTTTATCTTATGTTATCTTATTTGCTATTCCGACACCGTCGAACCCAGGTCGGAGGCTCTGGCGCCCGTTCCTCAAAGGCAATGCCGAACACAGTTGCAATCACATTCATCCTGTTCCGAAATCGCTACAATCGATAACGCGTTCGTGAATCGGTCCTGTTCGCTCTCCGACAGGAAACATGACGTCATGGTGTTGCGGGCGTGCCCAATGTAGGCTGCTATACGAGATCGCACAGACGTCTCCGTTTTTTCCTGTTATGCCTCGCGTTGCATTCTAATGGCAGCTGTGGTGGAAAGACGGCCCACCCGCACGCTCGAACGAGCCATTAATTGCTGATACATTGAAACGGCACAGTATCAGGCTAGCTTTATTGCATCTACGAGAGCAGGCTTCGAGGAATGGGTACATAGGGTAGCTAAAGATTTCATTTTCATTTCATTTCATTAGTGGTTTATTTTCGGAACTGCAGTTTCACAATGCTTAAGTTCTCGCAAAAAAAAAAAAAAAAAAAAAAAAATTTGAATAAAAGGTGTATATACAACAAGGTCAGAATAATCTGACTTATAAAACGGTCAGGACAATCTGACTTACAACGTGGTCAGGATAGTCTGAGACATATCGTAACCAGGATCTGAAATATACAATTGTAATTATATTCACATTTTAAACCCTCCCCGCAAGGAACTTTTTGATGATGCTTTATTGGTTTATTAAAGAAACTGCAATTTTACAATGCCGAAGTTCTATTATATGTCACAAAGAGACAACATAGTGAGCTGTTTTGTTCAGACTTTCGCTCTCCTTCTTCGAGTTTACGAGCAGCTGAATAAAACGCATAGATTAGCCACCGCCGGGTATATTTACTACCGTTAATCCACTATAAACGGTTCTGGGCCTGTTAGCGCTTCCATACTTTTGTAGGACTGTTAAGTCCTACAATGGTTACACGATGCGCAACAGATACATATGTAATCGTCACTTGGCAGGTTACGAAAGCTATATACGAAGCTTATATAATTTTTTTTTTCAATATTATTATTTTTTTATGTACCGTGTTTAAAAATATTATTATATTGCCGGTTTGGTACACGTAGTTCCATACATGAGTGAGGTACGGGCTCCTGAGTCCGAGGCTGAATAATTCTTCCAATAACTTGAGTCTTTTATATAACGGGCCATTTGATAACACTCAACCAACGTAAAACTGTCTACTAATCTTCTCCGTCACTAATGAGCATATTCGCCATAAGTGAGTGGCGGCACAATGAGTAGATGAATCAACAATACCCATACACATAGTTTTCCTAATTTATATTACCTCTTACGAAAGTCACTGGCTTTTTCAGCAATTCTATCGCCTGCAATTCTGTCTGGAAAGACGATTTCTGCGGTGAACAGAGTACGGGAAGGGGTTCTTTATCCCGCATGCGTTTCCTCATAGATGAGCGAGTGGTGAGCGTCTTGGACTGTTAGACCGAAGAGAAATATGGCTTAGGTTCAAATCCCGCCAGATGCGCCGAATCTTTGGATTTATTATCATCTTCCTCTACCTGTAGATTGTTGCCTGGTAATAGAGGTTTAAGTGAAGTCAGCTCTGATAGATCCTTGAAGTAACACCCAATGATACCACGGCACAGCAGAGACAGAGAGTCACCTCAACAAAAGGGTCTCAATGGGTTGATGTCCGAATGTAAAAATGTCACGTACATCTCATTAGATGCTTATTTCGTATACACTTGATACGTACGCAAAAAACTGATATCAGATTAGATTCGATTCCAGCAAATGGGTAGAACAAATACAAACAGTATTTATCGAAATTACGTAGCGTCAGCGGGAGACTGAGCTGAGTATTTCAGGTTCACTTAGTCAACTTCGGCCATGGCGACAACCCAGTGCATCCCGGCATAGAACCATTTCTTCTTCGGGGGAAGGGACTCGACCAATGACTGGATGACATTGGTGGCACGAGCGGTATCTTTTATCGTTGTTGCTGCTGTAATGGCTTTAATTAGACACTGACCTCCAGGGCTGTCCGCTGTCTGCAATAAACACACGAAGGTGACAGTCACAAAGGTTCATTAGGGATTGGAGCTCAACTGATACGGAAGCCAACGGACGACGTTGGTGCTCCGCGCTGAATCTGTCATAGGCATAGTAAAGGTAAAGGTAAAGCTTTATTTGTTTATTAAAGGAACTGCAGTTTAAGAAACTTGCTCATTTTGGCTGTTTGGTCCAGCTTTGTCAAAATGCTGTACTATGCCAGAGTAGCTATCGCTCTCGAGTTAAAATATCTGCGATATATATATATATATAAAATTGCCGTTGTTTGTTTCGAAAAGCTGGAGATTTCCAAACAACCGAGCAGTAAAAATGGTGTCACTGTGCCAGTATCACATTATATACTGCCAAGGCGCAACTGTTTGTACGCCGGCATTCGCCGATATCGCGTAGCTTTGGCTATGCGCACTTTATTTATTCAAAAAACAAATCTACGACATCCCTATCATTCAATAGATGCGTTGATCTTTTTCCGATTACTTTTGGAGATGTGTGGTATCTCTCTTTGAACCTTTACCGATTTATTTTTAACCTCTGCTTTACACAGTTCCTATATAGTCTCGAATAGTCTTTTGTAGCAATTCGAACAAATGCCATTCATTGACAGGCAAATAAATAAGGCTAAGATCCGTAGTCGCCTGAAAAGTGTGATTTTGCCAACACAACTGTTTGTCCCTTCAAAACACTGCTAGAGCCCATAGCCATAATGGAGCACGACGGAGTAAAATCTCACCGTGATATCTCACCCCTGTTGATGTGAGAATCTGCTGGATTCTGTTTCCCAATGAAACCTCATAAACGATAAGTTTCTCTCCGATTGAACGTGCACTCAATGTACGCGAGAATGCTGTAGTTTTTTTTTTGTAAACACTGATTGCTGGTAATCATCTAACTGTCTAAGGCTCAACTGAGCAATATATGACATTTTGAAAGCGTGTATTTGACCAGAGAAAGACGAGCCCTCAAACCTTTTCATTAATCGTTCCGTCGGGATAGCAGACCTCGAAGGCTCCACACACCTCTTCGATGATATCGAACAGCTCTTGCATTGTTACGTTATTCTGTTCCATGATGGGTAAGAAGTGAATCACCGAAGCAGCCATTGGCTTGACCACCTTGATCATATCTTCATTGGCTGGTCGTCGGGGCAAAATACAACGGTATTCCATGCGGCCAGAAATTAATCGCACACACAGAAGTATTTGATTCAGTTACAATAGTTACAATAAGCTAATCTGTTAGAGCATGACCTGTTTCAGTCTCATCATAAAGTGATCCATAATGTCCGTTCAAACGCAATATTCAACAGCGTTATATTAAATAAACTTAAACCTCTTAATTTGTTTTAACTTATAAAGCAGAGCCTTCATCAAAACATAGCCATAAATGAATCGCCTCTCATTAAAACAAGGTAAGAAAACATCATCAATTTGCATTCGATTGTGACGTATATTGTATCACACTTAATAATGAAACTGCTATATTTATTCAAACATACAATAATTAGGAACTATTTCTAGCGATTATTGGAGGCTGGTGGGATTAGTTGGGGACCGGGGCCGAGGCCAACATTGTCCCGAAGCCGAGGCCAACATCTACCTCACAGCGGGGAAGAGGCGTTGCAGAATAATGAAATATTTCCAATTATCCAACAAGCGAGATAGTTTTCAGAGAAGGGATTCACTGTTGATGACTATCCGAACGAATTGAGCATGTTACGTCTACTAAACGCTTCTATGCAGTAGACGAGGTCTTTTTTGTGATTCGCTCCTTCAGAACCCTTATAGAATGTCTTTCGAGTTTATAGTTGCGGTATGTTTCTACTTTTGAAGCTAAACTCGACAGAGGATTATTCATTAAGTTTTGAGGTGTGGCAATTGCATTGGCCTATTTCTCCGCGTTCAACGTGTCCTTTGCGATGCGAAGTGGCTTGTGGAAGGGGTCAACGATTTGTGATCAGCATTCGACCGATTCCTTGGCCTTTAATTAAATTGATTTTAAGTCGCTATTTCTTCGGATGATAATAGTGACCTAGGTAACCATGACAAGCGTATGAGAGTTGCACAATTTAGCTTAAGCAAATAGCGTGTGTCTCAGCTTCAGCTTAGTGTGAACTGCTACTCTTCTGATAGCGTACACCATGACTCTTAAGGGAAGGTATTGGATGATATAACGATCGCATGGACGATCGCACGTATTCGAACAACATTGCCGTCTACATTAACACACTAACCAACAAGATATATATATATATATATATACACTAACTATATATAACGCTATATTGAACACTATCTCGGCTTCACTCCAAATTCGCGTCTTATTCACTCATCGTCCGCACGCAGCTCAGCATTAGCAGTAAACAAATACAAGCTCGCTGAACAAAGGTCAGTCTCCAATTCGTACAATGTCGATAGCAGTTATACCGTGGCCGTTCAGTGTTTATGGCTGAGAGTCGGTCCAGATATTTCACATTCACTCTCCGATTCTTTGCCACCGTACAGAGAACACTGCCTGAGCAAGTGGCGGGCCACGGCGGCGGTTTTGCGATCGGTGACATTTCACTGGTGGTCGTACGTGTCGATAGCCCCCGATCCGGGACGACCTTTGAAATAAAACGCTTGAAACGCGTGCTTCCCAGGGCGTTGTGGCGACAGAATCAGCGATGCCAAGAGAAGTCGCCTTGTGAACGACAACTTTACCATAACCTAATGGGCAGTAATTAGCTTTTTTTTTTTTTTTTTAGAGGAGGAAATTTCCTTCAAACTCACGGTCACCAATTAGCACCCAGCCACAAACCGTCCAGGTGTGCATTTACATACCGCATCACTGGACACACACAAATACGCACACATAATAATAATAGTAAATTTTCCGGTCTGAATACTCACAGTCTTAAACAATTAATTTAGTCTACGGTACAACTGCTTTCGGCATAAGGCTTCCTAAGACGGAACCCTCTTGAAATGCAAATGCTTTAACGGTGGACGCCCGAATCCGTGTGTGCACCTACTTGTTGCATCTGCGATTGCAGTTCAGGGCGTATACGAGTGCACCACCACGAGGCTACCGGGCGCTCGATGAGAATAGTTTGCCAATGCAAATTTTGGACTGTTCGCATAATGAAATGTTCTGTAGTATTTCTATGAAAGTGTTCAATTGAAATTAGCCACGAAATTACATACTATTATTGTGTCATATTGAAAGATGAGCACATATTTTATAGACATATTTGTACACACGCACCAGAGATGCATAACGAAAGCAGAATAAATTAATAACTGTCTTGATTTTATCACTCATGATGTGATAAATATATACCTCGATATAAATCTATATATATATATATATATATGTTGAATGTACGTATAATTATAGAACAAAAAAAAGGAATCAATAATTGAATCCTCAAAAATCAGGGCTAATGTTCAACAGCGGGTGGCGACAGACCTGCACAACTGCGACTCAAATACGTCTCTAAGCGACCTCATCTCACTGAATGGCATCTGAGTAGAATTTCATCGGTGCGCTCTTCATATATATATATATATATATATATAATATACAATACTTACGGGGCACCTTACCGCATTTGGTTCTCTGTTCGCCGTTAGCGAACCCAGCGTATACCAACGATGCGTGTACAACGCCGAGGCTCACTATAATCAACTCATTCATACGAACTTTTGTCATTATTTACAAAGTGTCTCATACGGCCACACACACGTTTACTCTGCCGAGTTCGACGTCGATAGGGCAGCTTCTTAGATAAGTGAATTAATTCAATGTTGCTGTGATGGTGGGTTCTGTTGATCGTTCTTCCACTTTATGTTGCGGTGATGCCAACTATGGTGGCAGTGGATATTTCAAAGGCGATGTTTGACCACGTGGTGCTGACGATGTTTTGAGGCGTCGTAGTAGTTATAGTACGCTCAGACGAAACGGCTCGAGCGGTCGCTTCTGTACTGAACGTCGCTTTTGCTAGGTCTGAGTGTCGTCAAGGGTTCCCTCGACCGGGATGACACAGACGCCAGGGTGCATATGTGATACCAGCTGAACTTATATCTATCGCTGCCACTCGAGATCTGACTGACAGCTGAGTCAATGTATTTTGCGTAATCTGTTTCCTTGGTAGAGTCGACTCGAGCAGAGGACTTCTCTCATCTGCCTGATAGATCTCAAAGATCAGATAAGAAGGAAAATGGTAACTCTGAGCGTCATCTGCAAGCCAATATTCCCTATAGTTCACTCAGCACCTCAGCTAACTACGACGGGGCCTCACGCAGACCTTAAGGTCTTGTTTCTACTAAAATCAAAATTTGGACTTCGAAGTGGTTTCTTATTTTCTAAATACTGTTTCACTATTGTCAGGCCACAAGCTCCCTCAGCTCCAAAGAACGTCAGCTGTGGATGTTTAGGCCAAACTTAAAGTCCTACTTGGCATCAAGACCCCCCCCCCTTGTTGAAACAGGTTACTTCCTCTTAGCTGACCCTTGACGGACTTTTTATGGCAGCGCTCAATACCGCTGTGTAACAGAATCGCTTCAAGAATCTATGTATCATATCGCTCATGCTGGACATTTATCTGGGCGTTCTCCAACAGACCTATGTGACGGCAGAGCAATGTTAATCATATTCTTGAAACCGATCTGAGCTTACGAATCTCACATTCACTTTAGCCTATAGCCCCTTTTCGGAAACAATGTACTCTATCCGACGCGAGATTTCTATATTAAAAAATAAACGTCCGTGTTTCTTTAAATACGACAGACTAGTCCATGCGAAACAATTAGCAAAGCATCCATCTTGTACAGGTCACAAGTGAAGACCTTTCCTCCTCCACCGACGTTATCCATATATACCCTGCAGATTATTAGGCGAGCAAGAATCGAGCTCAGCAAAGAAAATCGGCGAAGCAGATGGTTGCCTATTTTACGCAAGGCTTAATGTTTCACAGTAATGCCTAATTTTGCTATTTAGACACAAAGGGACTATAATGATGGACGATATGTATACATTGCTTGAAGTTTTGTACGTTGATCGTACGCTCGATTTATTAGTGCTGTTTCGTCTCTAGTGGTCATCGTCGATGCTTCTGGAACGATCACTAATTACTACGAGTGATTGGGAAATGGGTGACTCGCAGCTGTTTGCTTGTTTCGCGCCGCCCAACTTACTGCGGTTGAATAATATGACAGTTTTTAGAGGAAGTACATTTTCTTAAAGCAATTCATTGTTCACAAGCTACCTAAGGAATTACTTGAAGTGTACATGATGTCCCCTCAATGTCTACATATTTGTTTTTTACAATTGTTGCCCACAAAGTATAGTTAAAAAAAATAAAAATAATTATAGTTAAATAATGTATATCTAACAGCCGATGACACTTCAACAGAACATTAGGGTATGTGTTGTTCTTGAAAACTCATTTGCTCATACTACAAATTAATGTTACATATACGATGCTCGTATGTTTGGTGTGCAGACTAAAAATAGTTTGAGGCCCTTCAGCACCTCAAGCGGTATTTAGACATCAAACATA
Organism: Stratiolaelaps scimitus; assembly: GCA_019614645.1. Lineage (NCBI taxonomy): Eukaryota > Metazoa > Arthropoda > Arachnida > Mesostigmata > Laelapidae > Stratiolaelaps > Stratiolaelaps scimitus. Next base: position 1,555,912 of record JABWDB010000018.1, on the reverse strand, counting down.
CGTTCAGTAATTATGTCTGATATCAGTAATGATGTTAACAATTTTTTCCATTGTCTAAGGTGCGCCGCTAATTTCTTCTATTCTGAGTTCTATCGAATTGTTTTTTTTGCATGGATGATTTGCCAAAGCTAACTGAGGTCGTTTCTAGAAGACCTCCTTCCTGAAGTCTAACTTGTTCCGAAGGCAGATGCTTCGGAGATCCTTGCACAGTGCTGCGGGCCCGCAGAAGAACACCGTTGCGTCAGCGTCCTCCTGCTTAATGCCTTCAATAATTCGTTGCCAATTCGGCCTTCCCAGCTCAACATTACTCCGCAGCCGATGCAGGTTGGCATTCTTTCGAGCGTTTTCCTTCTCAAGGGCGATTCTCAGAAGAAGATTGCTTGCGGTGATACGCTCCTGGGGCGAAGTGACGAATATCTTGATGCGGATGAGGTTCTTGAGCACGTTTCCGTATTCTCCCTGATTTTGTACGAGGTCCTTGAACACGGCCTTAAACCAGGTGACCCAGTTGAAGTCACGTACGATCCAGATGAAATCGACCCGTCGAAGGCGGGCCAGACTTCGTGGTGGTGCCGCAATGATATCGTTGTTGCAATGGGGACACTGAGTTTTCATCGCGATGTAGCGATGTATGATACTTTGTGCAATCGAAACGAATGGTGTGACCCCGATACCCGCCGCGACCAGCACGGGATGAGGCGAGTCGAGGAAATCACTAGAGGGTGCCCCATAAGGGCCGTCAATGTTTACGGTAACCATGTCTTCGACCACTATATCATTTTCCTGGGATGACACAGACGCCGTCCGTTCCAGATTCGGCTTGTACCGCTCGAAAAACGGGCTCGCTCGGGACATCCTCGAGATCCGTCGTACGGTAGACATTTGGTTGCTGCTCCCTTCACCCCTCAACGTGACTTCCTCCCTGATGACATCCATCTCGATGGTCGCATGCGGTACCGTGCTTCCATTTGTGTGCGACTGACGATTCTGGCCGGAGAATACGATGGTGTGCCGTCGCACCGGCAACCTTCGAGGGGCCGATGGCGGCAGTGATTCCGAAGCCTTCTGCGAGTCTTTGATTCTTCGTTCGACCTCCTGTTTCGTCTTGTATGTGTCGCTGAACCTATCCTGAAGCCGGCGTGTCCATACGCCAACCGCGCGTATGTGCAGTGTAAGATGGTCAACCTCAGGCGCGCTGCTGATAGTGAATGCGTGCCACTCATAGTTCGAGACTGAGGGGACGTTCAGATACAGGTAGTCGCCGCAGCGGAATTTGAAGCCTGAGGGTCGCGCAATGGTCAGTGCAACGGTGTTGCCGCTGAACAGCTCGGCCTTAATGACCTGGGTTCTACCGAACTTCTGCAGAATGCCGGTGATTCTAAAGAATATCTCACCGATGAACAGCGTCGCAGGGATCAGCAGCCACAGCCAGAACATGGGCCCATGAAGAAACAGCACAATGTAGAAGATCCAGTAAAGACGATGGGTGTTGTAGAACAGCTGGAAGTATCCGCTACGTCGGACTGCCGGTAGAGAGAAGCCAATCATGATCGCGAGCACAAGAAGCAGTACCCAGCCGGTTATAAATGGAGGCACATGAAACATGTTCTTACCCGAGTACCCGGGCATGAACAGCATGCATATGATGTCAGTGTGCTGAGGTGTCCTCAGCGAGATCATATTGCCAACGTGGCACACGGTATGAGCGAGGGAACACACCGCGACGATGTAGCCCACTAATTTATGAAAAAATATATGATGATCAAGCGGTAACAGGCGATTCAGGCCAACGTTCCTCATCAGCGTGATGATTCCTCGAAGGACGAGCGCAAGGACGACAACGGACACGAAGTTCAGAACCTGTCCGAAAATTTTCGCGGCAAATTCCCACGCTGAGTGAAACCCCCGAAGGTCGTTATAGATGTGGCATGACCCGAAGCTTTGATATACCGACTCATTGAGATAATTATCTTTGTCCGTATGAATCGCCATCTCCGTGACGAATCGGCCAATCGCCAGCCCCGCACACACGATGAAGAACAGCACAACAACGGCCAGCGTCTTCATATTGTGCAGGTAATAGCCTGACTGTAGGAGGCGATTATCATTGTGGGCCTCCATCGGCCGTTCGGCCTTAACGAACCAGTCGAACACATTAACCAGAAAGTTGATGTGTCGATTATTTCGAACCAGCCCCTGTAGTCCCTCACGATCGATGGACGGCTTCCCATCGAGCAGGAGTGATATCCATCGCTGAATTTTCGCATCGGTGTATTCCACGTCATTGATCGTGCAGGACGCCTCCAGGAGGTTCCGCAACGCGCCTCGATCAAGCCTTCCCCTGTCGTCTCGATCATGTAGCGTGAACAAAAAATCGACACTCTGCTCGGCGTTAAGTCCCGAGAATTTCTTCACTGCCAGCACAAAATCGTCACACGAAAGTTCCTCGTTGTCACCTGCGAACACTTCGAAGAGGCGCTCCTCGATGAGATCGCCAAGCTTCACAATCAACAGTTTCCGAAATACGTCCAAGTCGCATTTCGTCCGGCCACCATGCGCAATTCGGTTGTAGGCCAATTTGAGATGGACCTCCTGACTCAAGTTTTTACTCCAGAACGTCATGGCTCCGTCCGCGGAGCCTGCCGGCCACACTGCGAAATGCGGATCTGGAAAACGCACCCAGAACGTCGGCTGGAGCGGTTTTTCCTCGCGTCTCCCTTTCCTGTCGTTTTCGCCGATGGCGACACCATCCGGCACTAATACCTTAGCAGGCTTAGGTATTGGACCTCTCGGCTTGACACAGTACGACTGCCGGCCCATAGTAACGCTCTGCAGCCGAGAAGGCACCCTCTGCCCACACTGTCCAACGGCAACACGCAGACGCAGCGAGCATACAACGGTACAGAGTGATCTGATTATCTTGGTTCAGGGTTATCGCGACGTTTTGCAGTTCCGTGTGAAGCCTGTTATCACAATACAGTGACCGAGGTCAGGCTTCAAGTGATATTGTCGAACGTTTTGTTGGCACTGCGATTAGCATTCGCGTCAAAAATGACGGAATCCTATATATAGTCTCAACGGCATGAGTTAGGATTATTTACGGCCTATTTGTGTCAACTAGTTAGTGCAACTAGAACACACACAAAAGTATATTATTATTATTAAAAAGAGCAACTAGTATTAAAACACTGCCATTGGTTACACCCTTTTGTGTAATACACAATAGCCTACTGTGCTAACGGCGACTAAAGGAGAGACGGTTACTATGGATTGATGGCTACCTTAGAAAACTACCGCGAATCAAATTGACCATTGGAAAGTGGAGAGTTTATGGAGAGTTCGTCATAAATCAGACAAGAACTAACGATTTATGCGGAATTTTCGGCGGGTTTGCTCTATCGATCGAGGCCAAATACATCATCCTTATTTCAGCTGATGATGTCAATTACATTACAATATATAACGTAATAGTATGCCTGCTAGATTAATCGCTTTGTACGTTAACATTTGGGATAAATCAAAATAGCAACATATAAAAAATCGTATAGATTAACTGCGTGACAAGATAAACAGGTGAGAAGCAGACAAGGTTACGCCCATACCCCTAAGTAAACAATGTTAATGACCTTCAAAAGCTGGTACTAATAATTGAGACTGCACACATCAACCTATAGTAGTTCGAGTCTGCCGAAGACTTGCATTTCTAATTACTACGTGGGCCCGTCACTAATGCAAAAAAAATAGCTGTGGTAACTAATGTGCTCTTCGGCACAGCAAACCACTGTGCAGAAAGCAAGCCACCGTCGGTGTTGCCACATTGCATGGCACCACCCACCCCCCAAACAAGAAGAAAAAGCCAATAATTTCGCAACAATAGCGAGACGTAGAATCAGAACATATTAGATCCGAGGTGGGTGTTCAATCAATTCGCTGTCAGGGACATACGTCTTTTATGAAAGTTATCCTAATCTATGATCATTCTATGATATATATACCATGGTTTCATCTGCGTGCTGAACCAACGCGAGTCAATAACGCCCACGGTGTTTCCTCTTGCTACATATATAATATCATATCCAGATTATGTCGTCAAAGCAAAATAGAGTTTACAACAGCCGCCTAAAAATGAGCAGATGTATCGTAAATTTAATAAATTGCTGCAGTATACAATGCGCATACGGAGCTGTAAATCTGTGTCGCGTATAATATGGCCCTTACATTATATCGAGGGATTTTAGCTGATTAGTTTCGTTTATTGCAAGCTTCTTGCGCGATCATTTTTCTAAAGTTTGCTGTGCTTGTTCGCCTTTGACAGATTTACGCTAATGTCAAACGTGCACTGTGAACGTTAATAATGTAGGACTAGGGGTCAGCCCGAAAACCTCTCTTGTTTAATGTCAAACGCCTGCAATCGTAGCAAAATTGCAAAGTTCACTATGCCATTCGTTAGATGGTCATGCAATTGCAACTTCGGCGTTACTGACACGCGTTGGTACAGCACGCAGGTGTGAAACTTGGGTATCGGTGATTACCTGCATCGAGATTGTGGTTCTCAACGACGGCGCATTGGAGTGAGGAGGGTCTCGAAATAGAGTTCAACTAAAGCAACGATTCAGTTACAGGCAACATTGTTCCTATCTAATCCTCTCGGTTGGAAAAGGGATCAGAAAACATTGTACTTTGTCACAGTAGACTTAAAGCTCCCTGGAGAGAGTTCCAATGAAAAAATGGGAATAAGTGTTCAGGGCCTTGGCGAAGAAATTGAATGCGGAACATTTGAAAACTTGTGTGGGATATCGGAGGACTGGGTACGAGCATGACAGGCTGTCGGAATACACCGATACAGGTCAAGTTAACAAAATCTGTGTGTCTGGGGTTTGCTACACCCAGAGACCGAGTTCCTTATTATTATTATTATTATTATTATTATTATTATTATTATTATTATTATTATTATTATTATTATTATACTATATTCATATACAATTCATAATTTAGACACCGGTACTAGCTTAGTTTTATTTATATTCACAATAATCTAATGTTATATATATATATATATATATATACAACCTACTACCTGATGGTCTGCTGAGACCAAAGATGCAAATGTACAATTTAACATAAAGCTGAAAAGTAACGCCTGGACCGGCTCTTTTGTATTAGAAGAATTAAACTACGTTACCCAACAACTTACGATTTCAATGATGCATTCAAATTTTAACAAAACCCCAGCCAATATCCGACGTCTCTCGTTCAATTTTATTTTTGCCACTATGTGAAAGTGATTGAGTCTGGTTTCCAGAGTTGTCCATTGTAAATGTATTTAGAGTTACGATACCATACGATACGAATAAACACAATACAGACAAATGACAATAAGTACAGCAAATAAAACACATTCATTATATAAGTAAGATTTTTATATGCAATAAAAATCGTTTTATAAATCAAATGTTACTAATTTTCTGTTCTATCTTGCGCTTCGCTTCGTTATGATCATCAAGCCTTCGCCTGTATTATTGCTCTGTTGAGATTTCAAACCCATTTCTCGTTATCAATTCATTAACTAATTATATACGGCAGTTATAATATGTGTCGCGACAATCTTTTTTCTCTGTCTATCTTATTCAAAATCGAGAAGTATATGCAATGTTTATAACATCAATGAGGAACGCGTATGGTCTTCCACACTTGGGGAGCGTATATATATATATATATATATATATATATATATACATAAGACAAGCGTATATAGTTCATTCAACGAAGTTAACAGACAATAGCTCGTCTCGAACCTTTGTTTGTCATGCAAACACGGTTAAGCAACAGGGATATTGCAACTGCAATTCACGCGTTCCTGAGTTCTCAATTTCGATCAAAGTGATTAACCGATAAAGCTAAATTATCGCCCCTAGCTGTATCGAGCTAATTGAAAAATCCAAATGTTCTCCCTCTTCTATTCACTACATGGCTACTTGTAGTGTTTTTTTCAATTTTTTTCACAGTGTTCATCAGATTTCCCACCGATTCGATAAGGATAGTTGGTTAAAGAAATGCATTACGGCTCACAATGCTCGCAATCATAAAATAAACGATCTAATTATAACAACAAGTGAGTCTGCAACAAGTACAAGTCGTAAACATTTCGACGATACCCTGTATGCGAGCGCAGCTATTTTTTTCGCTCAGCATGCGAGAAGCTATTCGGACGATACAACATATTGATAAGGTTGTTCGATTGCAGGCCGATTGTACCGTTTTTCTTCTTTAGCCGTCGCCGGTTAGTTCAACGGACCGACAAACTGGGCGAGTAATCCAAGCCATTTTATATTCATCTATATTTCCAGGCACCCGTGTGAACATGCCCTTGTTGTGTAGTGGGGTCGCCGATCATCATCAGAAATTTACGCTAATTAGCGTTCTATTAAAGCTGTCTCCGTTCCGACGCCGTTAGCACGTTCATTACAGTAGATATGTTTAAGCCTCGCGTCCACGAACCGCACGGTTTTGATAAACGCGATGAGAATACGTTTTGTCAAGGGATCATCCCTTTTGTCAAGAAAATCCGTTTCAGGATGTCCGAACGACCCTGCGCCAGGGCAGATATCTGCCCTGGCAGCGTCTAGCGCATACGATAATGCATGAACTCGGGATTGTTACCAAATTTCAATCGCAACGATGTGGCCTTCTAACTTTAGCTAATATAAAATGACACAATTTCAAATAACTGTCAGTCTCAGAAATGTGCTCACATCAACAACATTTTGCCACTTTGATGTGCTATGGCAACCCTCATTTCGTTCATCGTTAGCCACTGACAGCCTTTTCTAGTTGTTGGTTCTAGCTGTTTAGCCGCCGCACGGGTCACTTATTCTACATATGCATATGTGGGACTGGAGTCACAATTATATCACATTATCGAGTTTCACATTGACAATTATACTTGGTGGCAGTTGACGCCGAATGATAACTGATGCGATTTTCGGTGATGCCTCTCCACATCTCACACCGAGACAAAGAAGTAAAAATTAAAGAAAGAATCGTACGAGGCGTGAATGTATCATTGAAACAAGTTCCATTTTATTATTAGCTGCAACTTGCTTCAGCACCTTAGATTCAGGCGATACCGATCGCAGCAGTGACGTTGTTTTGCTCATTCTGCTCTGTAATCAGTAACAGGGCCGCGTATGAATTGCTGGCGGCCTGCGCAACGCAAGCGACCTCGTCGGCTGCACCTATGAATATACGATTCAAAGTGATGTCATGGCGAGGTACCAGTGCATAACTGAGAAGAAGCCCTTCTTCTTAAGCGGCACATTCGGAGCGAGGCATGCATAGAAGTCATTTACAGCTGCCTGGAAATCTAGCCCTTCCAAGTGCTCAGGCATGGCACGCTTAATGGTCTCAGCGAAGCAATGTAGCTCTGGGTTGTTAACATCCTGTGATGATTTTTTGCAAAGGATCATATAAAGAAAAATAGATACGTTATTTGGTGTTGAACACAACTGGTGGTGGCCTACACTATGGCATAGGTGCGTGTGCGTTCTTCTCAGTATATACATATGCTCATTTTGGGTCATATATGCTGTGTGTATGTGTATAGAGCTCAAAGGATGGAGTTCTGAGTCGATATCGTCTGTGTGAGAAATATCTAGAATTCAACGAAGGCATAACGTAGTTAGTCGTCGCATACCCTGTTGCTAATGATACCGCTGGGGACACATTTGTCGAAATCGCCGCACAGCTCCTCGGCCGCGATAAATATCGAGCTCAGCTTTAGAGAGTGCTTCTCAAAGACAGGCAAACACTGCAGGATTATGTCCGACATCGGTTTGAGAACTTTCATCATTTCCTCGTTGGCTGAAAGAGCAATATCCAGATTATAATAGGTATTGGTATCACATGATGACCCCCTTACAGTCGATACATTCGGCTAGATCTTACAACGCTTGATTATGACTTGGAGCTCGTGGGATCTCCTGATCGAAGCTCGAAAGATACACATGCGCTGAAGTTGCTCGAAAGTAGTTCAGAGCCATGGCGCAAGTGACAACACCTCCAGGGTCAGACAGAAAGAACAAGGGAAGGTTGGCACACTCCGAAAGAGAATCGAGGCCTTGGCCGTGGGGGCGAACTGGCTCGGCGAAGTTACAAATAGCTGATGTCATAGTGATAAAATCATAAAATTGGCGAATTTATCTGCTTTAAATACGTTGTGGGGCATTGTGGTGCAAATTGACTAACTATCGACCTTTTTCTAAAGATTGACTCTTTTTAGTGAAATACGTATAACAGCTCGTTGCCCTGTGGGTAACTGTTGACCTGTTCACCCCTGATCGACCCCTATGACCAGCACTCGCTGCTGGGATTCCAGTGCCTACAGTTTAGCTCAATTTATACAGAGTGGGCAATCAACACTTAGTCCAGATATGTACCTGCAAACTGGCTAATGAATACCCGCAAAACAAGACAACTCACAGGGCAATGGACCGCACTTGCTCACAGCCGCCTGCTGTTGTTCACCGGCAGGTGCATCATCTGTAGCCGTGACGATGGGAATCGCCATGATCACGGCGGCGAAAAGAACCAACACTATCGGACCGTTCGACAGAACAGGCCTGAACGGTTGTCTGATGGCCGTGCACGAGGCTGATCTTCTATGAGGATGTCGAACCCACATAGTTCTGTTTTTTTTGACGCTTGCCGCCGCGTTACCTGGATAGAGTTCACTTTAGCTAAGACCAATGTACTGAATCATATGTGTAGAGACTCGATTCGTGTGCGATGATGCTTCGGTGAATCTGATCTAGCAGTTGTACCGTGAACCGAATGGTTAATTGTTTAAGGCTCTGAGTGAAAATTTACTTTAATTTATTTTACATAATGAACGCGTAAGAGGGACACTTCAGCTTGACAACTTGGCCTCAGATTAATCCCTAATTCTCAATTATTTCATGAGATAGAGCTAATTTATGATGACTTCTTCGAAATTCATGAGAAACCCCATGTCAGAGAAACGTGTCAATTTCGTCCTAGCGATACAGTTATTAATTATTCATTAACGTGCGAGCATATGCACTAATCGTCCAGACGGTAACGTCGGTAGCACCAGGAATAAGCACAGCTTGAATAAATGGAGCAAATATCGCAGGTTCATATAGTGACGTGGCCTCAGGTAGGGCGGGGATACAACCAAATATATATATATATATATATATATATATATACAATACCTATAACACCAACGTATCATATAACATTGACAGTAAAACGGGCACTTCTGACTATGTATTATGACTATTAGAGACTATATGATATTCGTACGTGCTGTTCTGCGAAACATTGTAGTCGGCAATCAATCAAGCGGCAACCAAGCACAAAATGCTAATCACAAATTATGTACCTCTGGCGTTAATATAGAAATAATTTTTCGCAGCAATGCCATATGGATTGGTGAAAAGAAATACTTATAAAATGAGGTCTGGGTCGAAAGAATATATATAATCGAATGACATTCGAACAACTGGCTCGCTCTTCTCGATGCTGGCAGGCACTTAAGGTACATATGTACCTTAAGTGCCTGCCAGCATCGAACAATTTAATAGTATGACACTTATTGATCGTTTAAGTCACGTGACTTACAATCAAATGAATAAGGAGAACTCAAATATCGTTTTTGAGCTACAAAGTTCTTTATCCAAATTAGCCTACGTGTAGCCCCTAAAGACGACCCTGTCAAATCATAGTTCTGCCAATCTAAGCTTTACTGCGCATCTCCACCAATGAAATAAAGCGCAAAATCTTAATGCTGTCTACGAGAGTTGCAACGTTGTTTCTAGCATCATTCCTTAGCATCCCTAGCATCAGCTAGCTATCTCCTACTAAAGGGCCGGCCGAGAGGCTCGTGTGTGCTCGCCCCCTATTCTCCGTCTCACTTCTACTAGAAATAGTTATCAAATTAACACAATACGGCACTGACCGGTAAAAAAACACGTTCAGTTAGCCATGCGTTGTCAAATCTATAAAACCTTGTCCTTTATCTCTCCTATGTCCAAACCATGTTGACGACCTACCTTGCTTAGACTTCAACGGCTCGAATAAGGTTACTTCGTCCAGCCTGGTCCAGACGTTGACGTTCAACGGACAAAAGTCTCATTTGTGGTCGGCAGTCGCGAAAAGAAGAAGACGAATCATGTTAGTTGCCAACGGCGCCACATCGCCGATAGCTGAGCAAGCACAGCTGCTATATATGCAAGACTTTGAGCGGCAGCGGGCGGTCACCCTGAATCTTTCCGCGAGGCGATCTTATGTCCGAGATGGACAACGCTGTTTGGTGCCTGATCAGCTGTATTAGCTTAACGAAGAAAGAAATAGCCTATCGAGCTTGGTTGGTGAATTCGTGCGTTACTGTTTGTTTGTATGATGAGTGACCTATTATTGAGATGATCTACAGGTCGTCCACCACTTGACGGTCCTCATTCATATATATATATATATATATATATATATATATATATAGGGAGAGAGAGAAATACTTTCGGGTGACGTTGATACAACACCAACAGCATCTGCTAAAGAAAAACTCACTGCTCTATTGAAATATTACATAAAGGGATGATTATATATACGCTCGTGATGGCTCTCCACTCTGCTGGTATCCCTCGCATAAAGGAGCAGCAGGACCTCAACGGTTGGGCCTCACCCTCATCCCCTTCCACCGAGGCCAGCCATTCGTTTGGGACGGCAAGGTGGTTAAGACCATAGCAAGCGGAAGTAAGTTGCACTCAAGCCAACTCACTCAAGGTAAGAGAGGAGACCCTAATCTCTCAATACCAGTATCCTCGAAAGGGGTCTACCACAGGCTGGTCTGAGCCACCGGGGACAAACACACAGGGTCCTTCTTTCCGTAGCGTCTTTCCCTCGCTGTGCCGAGAAACGATACCATCCCCTCCATCGGGACAATGATGGCCTCGGCCTGACACTCTGACCCCAACTGCATCACTAATTATTCTATATACTATTAAGGCACACAATAATATGGTATACATTTAAGAGTGCTGATTCAACAATTATGTATCATAGTTAAACAGATCTGTCGTCTACAATTAATCATTTGTATGGAACACGAAACGATTTCAATTCTTCTGCAACAACAATCACGCGTTGATACAGTACCTATTAATGAGGTCGCAAGCGACTCTTGAAGTATGCCACTATTTCAAGTACATACTACTCAACGATGACCGTGAGAAAATCTGGCAAATTTCTGTGCTGTAACCGATATTGTTGTAGCCTTCTCCTACATCGAAACTGAAGGTGGTTTATTGAAATACCTATATAGAGGTGTGTTCTGATTTCATATAATTGTACGTCCTGAAAGATTACAAGAATTAATTTATTTTTTCCCGTACTATATTTCCACATATCATTACTTGACTGCTGTGTTTTGTACGGGATAACATATACAGCTGTCGTCTCTCCGGGGTAAATATTCCAAGCTCAACGAATGCCAGTACCTCTGGAGATTTCATTAATTACTTATAAGTCTCGAGGTTCGAGCCTCTCTAGATTACGTACACCTACGCGCATTATGTAAAGTAGACAATCTGTTAATTACCTATACATATATGTTGTTAATTACATATATATGCATACTTTAGATCGATCGGACAAGCAGCCACAGCACGGGTGAACGAATCCGAATTATTTGAAGGGTAACCGAGTCATGATCTTGCAAATGCAAATGAGCACAGATGCGGTCTCTATGCAGCATGGCCTATAATAGGCCCTTCCACATCTAAGTTTCTATTGAGCTTTTTTTTTAGTCTTTGACATTTAAGGTTTTTCCGATGAGAGAACTAAAGGCTGACCTTATTTTGACCTAAAGAAGTACTGAGGATTTCTTCTTGTCGTCGACCATTTACCGTCTAAGTGCATTGACTATTTAATCTGTTGTCTAGTTGCACTGTTCATCGAAGACGAGCCTGTTTATTTAAGGTTACTAAAGTTGTCAAAGCGGATCACATAATCATGTGTCCGATTACTGTGCGGGTATACAGGTAGGAATTGTATTTGAGCATCTTGGGTATGACCTATGAAAGAAGGCGCTGAAAAGGAGGCGAGTTATTAGTGAACAGCTTCGTGCTATTCTGAATCTAGATCCTGAATGTAAAATCATTAATATATGATATGTATATATTATATATTAATGATTTTGAAGTATGTGTATATATATATACATATGTACCTTAAGTGCCTGCCAGCGCGGGTGTTGTGGTGTTAATAAGGCATAGAGACTCGCGCGGCTTTGCATCAGTGAACGACCGAGTAGAAATCATTTCAATTTCGAATGAAATCGATTTTGATAGTTATAACAATGTAACTTTGAATGGAAGCATTTTGCTAGTGCAATATACAGTAATTAGGAATTATTTCTAGGGATTATGGGGGGGGGGATTATCTGCGACCGGAGCTGAGGTCGACATTGTCCCGAGGAAGGCGATGGCATGGCCTGTCTGCACAGCGAGGAAGTTCGCAGTAAGGGGGCCGTGCCCGCCCAAGGTCTCAAAAGCAAGGGGGGAAAACCTTGTATCTTACTGCTCGATTTATCGTTTATAGCTGCGTGACATAGTAGAGCGTGAGACAAACGAATCAAAAAGCTAAAGTAAGTATGTTTCTACGCAGAATGAATCAATCATTATACAACCTTCTGTAATATATTTCAATTGGTCCTCAATACCCCGTTGCGGGCAATGGACATGGATGAAATTGACATGGATGAAAATGAGATTCGTGCGAAAAACATTTCTAGCCCTTTTTCATAAGTCGCTTGTGGTAGCTCGTTTTTTTCTGTTTAGGTCTATGAATTCGCCCTTAAATTAAATGTTACAATACCGATCGTGCACACGAAGTAACATACAATCCAGCGCAACCGTTGACTTGAAAAAAACCAATAGTTTATACTATGTTCGTACACAAATGTGGCAAAAACAAATATACGCAGTTTCCAGCAAGTTAAGATTCGATTAGCCAAGGCATAAATGACGTTGTATTCCGTCACAATTGGATAAACGCGAAGATTGAGCCCAGAATACCCCTCAAGGTCTCCACCCAATGGCCCACGTAGAGGCGATTCAAGAGGAACTTGTAAATTGGTAACACAGCAATAATGATCAATCCCCGCCATACCCCCCCCCATAATCCCTAGAAATAATTCCTACTTACTGTATGTTTGCATTTAAAAGGGTTGTCCGTCTTATGAAGCAATGCCGAAAGCTGTTGTACCGTGGACGTTAAATGCTCAAGGCTGAGAGTCTGTCCGGAAAAGTTATTTAGATGCTATCAGTTGAAAAGGACAGCAAACAAGGATCGTTCTCCGATAATAAATGGATATGAGTAGTGAAGATTATAGTATCACAAGAACATAGAACAGAAAGTCTGATTTTCCAACAAATTGTTGTCAGGTATATTTCCACGCTTTGAGCAAATACTATAATTCAAATCAGTCATATTCTGCAGCCATCTAAATCAATGCCTTGTGCTATCAAGCTTAAGCTACCACAGTTTATCGGAAGGACACTTAATGTTGAATGCACCATCCTACACCCTACTTAATAAATAAGTATTTAAATCGCTCTCTCTCGCTCTCTCTCTCTCTCTCTCTCTCTCTCTCTCTCTGTCAGCTTACCTACATTTTCCGACGCATACTAAATTTCTCTTATTTTTGCTGACCAAAGTTCACCAGGCCCGTAGGTCCTATTAGACCTATACAATAAAACAAAATATACAGAAACTAATCCTCATGTGCAGACCAAGTGTTTACATGAAACCACGTAATTTTAAATATTCACCTATGCAAAAATTAAGTATAAGCACGTAGGATAGCCGATGGGTGGTGCCCCCACCCCCCCCGAGTTCAATGAGTCAAGAGAATCATGGCGATACTCGTATTATACATCAGTCTTTGTCTGTAGTTACATTTTGACAGTATTTGACAGTACATATTATGACGCTGGCACCTATAGCTTCCTTGGGCTGCACGATGAAAATGACATAAGCTTCAGTAATCAATGTGGAAAAAGTAGAACTGATGTGAACTAGAATCGTTGGCGACATTTGTATGGCTCATATCACAGTGAATTGAGCCTAGCAGGACCAATCCCTGAACACATCATTCGTTATGAGAACCCCAATTTTCGAAGGAACTCAAGTAATCAAGGATTACAATAAAGACTACAGAGCTACGATAAGGACTCAAGGATTACAATAACTTTATTATTATATGCAGCAGGCTGAATAAGCATCGACGACCAACTGTGTAGTTCCTGTTTAGTTTTCGAAGAGATACTGAAGATTCAATCCTTGATCAAAGCGAGGTACCAATGCAAAGTTGCCAGAAGGTTCTTCCTGTCCAATGGAATACTCGGAACCATACACGTATAGAAGTCCTTTATAGCTGAGCTTTCTCCGAGCACTGTAGATAGAGAAGCCGTGGCACGATCTCCAAAGCACAGCAACTCAGGGTTGTCCATGTTCTGCGATTCAATTTATTCAAGAAATGGCAGCAGATAAGTTATTATTATCATCCCGTATAGAAGAAGCATTTGTCTTGCTTAGTAATTATATATATATACTACGGGGAGGTCGTTTGGGGGGCACACATGCTCTTAGCGTCGTGCTCAGAAACCTATGGTACGACTCGACCTCAGGGTTTTCTTCTCGAACTATGTTTTATAAAAAAAAAAGTGCTCCTAGAATTTTTACATGAAACCTTACACATCAGAAACTGACTTGTATATTGTACATACCGTTGTAATTACTCGAACAGAGTGAAAATAAAACGAATAATAATAATATATATACTAACGAAATCATTAAATCGGACAGTCCGGTTTGTTTCTCCATGGTGACATTCATAGAGAGAATCTTTTGTTGACAGGCCTGCAGACATAGCCGCTTCAGCTTGTGTATGTTCTGCAACGGAGCCCAACAAGGGCTGACAGTACCTGGCATCAGCCACCACCGTGTATACCTAAGCGTCCGTCGTCTCTTAAAGTAATACCTGCAGGTAACTTACTGCCTTGTACATGATCATGCGGCCCTCGGCTTTAATAATAAAGATGAATTTGTATTGTATATGTCTAGAGAGGTATATATATATATATATGTCATAGGTTATGTTAACTAAAAACGCGGGAGACTTCTAGCAAGGAGTGTTCCAACGACTGCACCTACGACTGCATCTTGCCTCGTCAATCATACTTCTGAATCGTACCTCCACGAATCCGCCAACACCAAGCGCGATTTCTGCGATAACTTTGTCCTCTCGTAACTAAAAGCCCCTACGCATGCGATCCGATTCGGTATTGACAATGTCCACACGAAATGAATTCGATACGAATTACGAATGTATAAGTTATCTGCACCGCACTTACCCTGTTGCTGATGACGCCGGAAGGGACACAAGAGTCAAAATATTCGCAAAGTTCCTGGATGAGGAGCAGGACAGTGCTCAGCTTTATGTTGTGCTTTTCAAACACTGGCAGGCAGTCCAGAAGCAAATCGCACATTGGCTTTACAACATGCATCATGACATCAGTTGCTGCAAGTGAGTGTAACCCATTTTAAAGGTTTTCGCGCCGAAAGGATAATTTTCTCTAAATACGTCCGTAATTACGTCTCTGCCTTAGCCTATAACCGAAAGCCAACAGTAGCTTGATTGACATTTGATTCGTTTCGATTTGAAAACATAGTTTAATAAAAAAAATTACGACAAGGCTAGGCGATAGCCATTAGAAGATCATCTTAGAATAGATATTCAAGTGAGAATATCTATCAAAAAAAAAGTGAGAACCGAGTCGGATCCTGCGCAAAGCCGCGGTCAACACAGAATTCATTGGGCAAGGACATATTCGGATGTCCTAGTGTTATATATTAATTGTTTTTTGACAGCTTTTGAACATATCTCTAGTGTTCACAAGTATTAACGCAGACAGTGTATATAGAACACCGGAGCACATTGGACTGTTAGTATCGGCGCAAGGTGGATGACGCCATCCGGCCCATAAGCTAATACAATACAAAATGTGGTTTATTTACGGAACTGCAACTGTTACATCGTTGAAGTCCTCGTAGCAGGTATTAGGAAATTTCATTCGAACGGATCATACTCGCATTAGAGCTGATTACAAAAAGCCTCGAACGCAGAGTCAACGTGATTTAGCATCGTGTGCTGGCAGCGAGTTAATATTGAGAACGTGAGTAGAGAAATGATCCACTGCGAGCTTGTCATACCGTCTTATACCAATTAACCGCCTTATATCCTGTGATGTCGATGGGTTTCCCCCAAACATGCTCACGACTGGATAGTGATCCGAAACTAGCGGAGCTAATCAAACCGTGGTAACCACACATGAGGACCCATCACAATTTGCAACGGCAATGTGATTAAGACAAGTACAGGATGACGGCCGGGTGAATTCTGTAAGAGCACATGTTAAATTCTCTAGAAGAAAAGAAGAACGCTGCGTTATCTTCACAAGGAGTCGTTCCGAGAAGGTTTTACGTTCGAGTCTCCCAGCAACAAACACGGTGATAGTAGTGTTCGCAGTGAACAATGTCATCCAGAATGTCAACAAGTCAATGCACTTCTGAGAGCAAAATGACCGTAGTGAAAAGCAACAATGAAGCCATCCAACCCTGAATTCGTTCGCACTCGAAGACAAACCACTTGAACCGTGCCTTCATTACCACTTTTTCATACTACCGAAGGCACGGCACAACTCGACCGCACGTATATTTCCACGTCACCACCACCACGCCTTTCCGACTCACGGCCACATGCGAAGAGACTGAAGCCACTAAAACACCGTGATTCGCCCGAAGCAATCGCATTGCACCAATGGACTCCGTCACCTTGCTGCAGTTACACCAGTGTCTTGCGGTGGTCATCTTGCGTCAGCCTTCGTCGTGGAACCCGGTGCGCCATACAACATTCTCATAAACCCCTCTAATATAAGAAAGAAAAAATATAGCCTGACATCCCCCATTGGCTTAGTGATGATAATTTTGCACTTTCTAATCAACGACTACACACCCGAAGCCCAGCAACCACTAGAATTCAGAAGTGGGATTATGCCGCAAAAGTATCGTATTTTCTTTTTACAAAAATTAATGCTCTCCTATTAAGCCTACGCTCCTTCCTAAGCTTCTCGCTAATGAATCCATTGTTGTACCCCTGTCTCCTCCCCCCAACGACCGACTTCTACGAGCGATTTAAGGCGGCTTTCATTGCATCGAAAAGCAATGCGTACGCCTCTAGCGGTTGTTCCTATCGGTAGAGTGTCTGCACAACGTCTTTCGAGGAGTTCGTATGGCGATCTCGCACAGCCTGTCGGGCACAGTGATCGAACTGAGTCACGGTATCAAACGACTACCTACACATGATGGTGTGTAGATGCTTCAGTGCTGACGAGTAGGATTTGATGACAGGCGCCGCGGCAGGTCAGCGATACTGATCTTGATTCTTGTCCGAGATCTCTGACGGCCTGTGGGTCCAAAGACTCCCCTTAAGACGTGGTCACGCGAGCGAATTGCGGTTTATACGTCACTGTCACGAATCCAACCAGCAGGGCTTCTTCCGGCGAAAATGTGGCCCGGCGGTGCCCCCCCCCCGCCCCGTTAACCTTGATCATAGCTAACAACCGACTGTGGCGCATTACGAGGGTCGGCAGCTGAGTAAAAGTATTCCACCTCTTTGAAACGATGAATCACTCAGCTAAAATAAATTTTTCAGGCTGACAGACCGCCAACATTAACAATGTCCACGGTACAACTGCTTTCGGCATATGCCTTCATAAGATGGACGCACCCCTTCAAAATGCAAATGTCCAACGGTGGGGATCGAACCAAACACCAACGGAAATATATATAGTTTGTATATATAAATTTAGTTTGCATTGGTATATATATATATATATATATATATATTGTCATTTAGATGGCTAGTAGGCCGTAATCTTGAATATATAATCACACTTATTAACTGTTTAATTTATATGATTCATAGTCAAATTAATAAGCATCATAGCGAGTCCAGTAGACAAAACGTAATTCGAATAACGGCATCGCTTTTGAGGAACCAGGTTTTTTATAAGAACTAGCTTACGTGTGGCCTCTATAAAATCATGTGTATATATAAAACAGTTGCGCGTGTCATTATAGCGAGAAGACCAACTCACACGGCGTAGGGCCGCATTTAGCCTTGGTGATCAGTGTACGCCTGTCCACGATGGGTTTGCTTTCCGATACTCTGCTAAAAGGCGCCAGCAGGACAGCGGTAAACAGGACCAGCGAATTGGATAAGGGCCGATATTGCGGCCTGCCTGCGTCAGAGAGCATTATCCTATAATGTGGCCGCGTACTTACTCTAGCCTTACTTTTACCTGTGCAACGTCGTTCATTTTGAAATCAACCCATTTAGTGAATGTTACACAATATAAAACAATTATATATTTAAGACATTACAACAATACACTTAATAAATGAATATAGTATGAATAACAACATTCTAATTAAGGTTTATACAAACAGCATCAAACACACTCTTCGTCAATACGAACGGACGTTTTGGTACACGCAATGAGAAATAGACACAAGTATAATTCTACTGATTGCCCTGGTGCAGTATTTCGATTTAGCTGTAATGTACAATGCAAATAAACTTCACGAGTTCATTGTCTCCTCCATTCAGTTATAATATGTACCGTGACACGCGCCGGGCACAATAAAAACATGTCAATTTCCTTATAAGTATGAATACAAGTGTTTTCTCTGAAATAATCACACTATTCTGACTATCTCGCCCGCGGGAAGTTGAGAGAATTGAAATTCATAGCTAGTTGATGTTTATTAACGAACACGGGCCACAACGGAGTTAGACATCTGGATACGGTTTGCGCTAAGTTAAGTTGGACGTCCAAGTCATTACCTAACAAAATGATGTCAGGCATCGCCAGGTCCAAGCAATCTGTCGTGTACCAGTAGGACTTGGCGGTCATGCATTGCTGAGTGCAATTCGGCAAACATGTCCAGATCAGTATCCACTAGATGCTGGGAACTTACCTTATTGAGTTCCAGGAACGCTTGCTATTTCCTTCAGCCTCTACACTACAGCCGTTCAAATCAAAAGTCTCGTCTGAGAAACAGAAGTGCGGAAACAATGAATCATTCATTGTCCACTCCCTCCCTCCCTACAATGGCCTTGTCAATCGGGTGAAGCTGGACAAACCTAGCTGCAATAAACTCGACCTTGAGTATTGATCATTCGTGCGCGGTGCGTACTCAGCGTCTCCACACAGCCATTATGCCTCTAATCTGCTGCCGTTGTTTGTGAGCACATCAGCTGGTCATCATTGAAGGTCATCGAAAAGTACTACATTGAGCCAGTTCACCACAGAATCATCTCATAGTCAGTTCCGCGAGATGAGAGGCGCTGTGCCACGCATAGCTTTTTGATGGTGAACGTCAGCGGCCTTCGGTGACGATCTGCTAAAATATTTTTTATTGTTGAACAAATCAACGTTGAACGAATCACCAGGATGTCTTAGCCAACTGGGATTTATTGAACTTTCTCTTGATGTCGCTGTCTTCTGAATATAAGAGATTAGAAGAGTTAAGAAAAAACAATTCTTACTAAACGGAACATGCCGTAAGATCGTGTAGAGAAGGTCCGTTGGCTACAATTGAAAATGACGGAGACCAGCGCTACTGCATTTAGATAATGAATGGACTCGTAACCGCATGGCACATCGCGCTGCCTGCAGAATGTTATTCACCTGTTCATGTTTACTTAAGCGTTGTTAAAATCGCAGTTCCTGTAATAAACCAATAAATCTTTAGCTTTATCCACTGCAGCGAATTAGTGATTTACACTGTTGACATCTACTGCTTTGATAAGGATCATAATAAATACATGTCCGTCAATGTGCGGCGCTTAGTGCATACGTGGACTGAACGCGTTGTAAAAACATTTTGTGTTCTGTTAACGCTGTATCGCCACGGGACAGATGCGATCTTCAGAGTATACCTCTGATTGTCGCCAGCATCTGTGAAACGATGTTGAATACTGAGTTAGTAGCCTAGTTGGAGAGTAATTCAATCACTCATGGAATGACTAACTACAGAATATTCAGGACAGAGGCCAGCAGCTCCATTGGGTCGAATTGTTGATCCTGGCGACAACACACTTCCTTGTTCGATCAAATCCAAAGCATAAATTATCAATACGTTTTTAAATCGGAACTTTGCCGTCACTCAAAGATCCCCCGATCAGTTATGGTGGGGCCTATGTAAGTTGTTCTTGAACCTTTGTTTCACTAGGGTGGACGGATTTGTTGAAGCGACCTGCTTGGCTCAACTGTTCGAGAAGGCGCCATGCCACCTCCCCGCCCTTTCAAGGAAACAATACCTGTTTGACTATTGTTATTATAGATATCCGAGCTAAGCTGGTACGGTCAATCTGCGGCATAAATCCAAATCAAGTATTAACCTTGAATAGGCAAGTGTTTTGCGCAACGCCGATGAAATAGGGTACGGGCGAGTGTGCTCTTGCCAGTGAACGCTCAGTGGAGTGGTTGGGCTAGTCAATTGATAGGAAACATTAACAAGTCAAGCAAGCTCCACATTTCCCGTTTATTCCTTCTTGGTGAGACCAACTTCACGGTTGGACAGCGTCTGCACGCTCGCCGATGGCGATCGATATTTCTCCTTCAACGATAGGGCACCCACTTTGCCACACCCAAACTGCATGCACTCACAAGCGCATGCAGTGACCCAGACGTTCACACACGACCATCATTCTGGTACCACCATCAGGGGCGGTCGACCTATGTCTCTGGTCACACACTCTCTCGTTACAATAGTTCGCTCAATACTGGGCGAGTCTTGAGAATAAGTTCAACCACGGAGGAACGTAAATTATACCATATACACATATTGCCTCGTATGCATACTTACGTTTGAAGTTGAATATCCCTCATTTGTGGAGATGTTTCAATCCTTGCTCTTACTAGTACCGAGACACCTTGCTCGACATGTTGGAAAATATACTCCTCAGGGAATGTAATCTGTCATGTATTGTAATGGGCTACTCTAAGGTCAACCTTCTGTCACGGTCCCACAGTGAGGACAACTCAGCGTTATTTTCCTCAAAGGACTTCCAGCATTTCATCGACAACACTACGCCTCCATTGCTCTCACCTTGTTGATATTTCATGAGCATCCTAAATGGCACGCTCATGTGGGCACTTACCATAGCATCAATCCGGTGTATCCAGAGGTGAGGATTTCCTGTCGAAAGTCTCCATCTAATACACCAAATGATCTTAGTCATTTTCTACGCTATGGGATTTCAATTTGGAGGAGTGGCTATAAAGTTACTAGTCGTGGGAGGAAGTAATATGTCACGTCGCGGGACTCGAACCTGCGTCCTCTGGTTTTTATAGTCAGAGACTTAGCCGTGCAAGCTGAGATTCGGTCACGGAAACGTGCATGTTTAGTTGTGCCTTATAAAATCAGAGAAACCCCGAAGTATTTAATTTCTCTGTTCGTTGCGTCAAGAAGCCTAGTAAATCTGGTTGATTTGTTAGCAATGATTGCTTAACACCGCCAAGGTGCGCGCACATATGCGCTTACACATATTACTAATTTATCCTTAAATATAGGCTAGATTGGGCTTGATTGATATACTGATGTTGGTTAAACTGTTCATTAGCAAAGCTTAGCTAATGTATCCTTGTTCAACTCGATCATTTGTGACACCACCGTTTCATGGACCGCTCATTTTTTGTCCATATCAACAATGTCTTCCCTTCCACCTCAAAAGTGGAGGCATTCCTTTGAGGTACAAGGTCCTGCACCTCAAAGGTCTGCCCCCTGCTGCCTAGACACCTAATCCGATATCGTCGACCTACCTATTCCAGCCGTAGCTCGTCTGAGATCAGACAACACATCTTGTTCATTCATCCATTCACAGTTCAACAGAGATAATATTTATTTACAACAAAATAATCTACAACGACAATTGTGGATCACATCTTTCATGATTTCGTTTTCTCTCTACCTCGATCTTTGCCTCTCTCCCTCCCGCCATCGTTCCGGTTCTGTTCATAATTGTCTGCAGCATTTCCACGTCGTCATCCGCGCAGCACGGTCTCAATGTTCATCTGTATTCTTCCGTTGCTTGTTCCTTGGTTTCGAGACGCAGAGAAGTTTTATGTTCCTATGTTATTCGTGTTTTACACATTCAGACGTCCAGAACCAAGCACCGCACGCGTTTATCACACACACACACACACACAAACTCGCCGACGGGAAACCTCAGCCCGCCGTTCGTGCACCAATTAATTTGCCCGCATCGTCGACATGATCATGTCTCCGATGATCATCATCATCATCAGATAATTAATCAGACTTTCGTTCTTTCCTATTAATATTATATCAACGGAGTTCCTCATTTTGCTGAGATCCCAGCCGAATAGAAGGGAACCACACCTCAGGGTCTCCCAAAAAATCGATCCGTCGCCGCATTATGCACCGTTTTACTCGAGTTTTGCCGTCTGTAGATGTCCGTGCACGCATATGTCTGCTCGTGTTCTGTCTGCGTACGCCATTATGTTACGTTGTTCGTAGTGACGTTGTTCTCTGCTGAGGTATCCCCTTGCGATATGATCAAGAGATCGTGGCGATTACTTCGGTAAACGGCCCAAGCGTGGCAATCAAATTCGACAATCCTAAACCTCTTGTGTGTCTGTAAAATCCTAGTATAATGTACTCGGCCTGCGTATGCTGACGGTGTCTGTCCTGAATCATCTTCCCTTTGTATCTGTCTCATTTTTTTGCATTCGCTAAAAATATGAAGTTGCGTATTTATTTTGTGATGTGCCCTGGGGTCTCCGTCGGACACATTTCAAAAACCGCTTAGCAGTTTCGTTTGCGGGCGATTTATTACCCACCTATGAAAATTTACCTTAAATTCAATATTACTTCGGGTGATTGTTGTGTGGGTGCTATTATGAACGTATTTCGCTGTTATTATTTCGATCGCGGATGCATGTTGATTCGTTGTTCATTCATAGCGTTGATTAATAGCGATGACATTAAAATCGTTCCGTTAAGATATACGGTATAGTTGGAAAACACAGGTAGTCCATTTGTCTATTGCCGATAAACCGGCGTTCAGAAATAGGCCACGGGACAGCAATGCCCACAATATTTGACGCCCACCTGACGATGGCGACAAACAACACTTGACAGTGTCAATTCACCTTGGTAACAGTACCAATTATCACTGTAATGGTAACGCAACGATAACGGGAGCGTCTTCCTAATGTAACTGCATTAGTCCGTGTTTTTTCTTGTTGATCTGTGCCCCTATTTCGTATGGCGAGAGTTTCGTTCGCCTCTAATGATATCAGTCACTTGGTTTCGTGCGTGAGTTGGCGAATGACAGCACATACAGACAAGCCACGCGAGCTTCTATCTGCAAGGCATTTGTCTGCAGAACATGTAAATGTGCAGGTATCGTTCGATAGTAACATACATCCTGAGAGTGTAAATAACAGATAATCCGACTGTGCGACAGCTAAACCCTAGCTGTTATTGCTGTTCGGAGATGAGATTTTGAAGGGGGCTGTGCTGCTGCCGCTCCTACGCCCGCGTACTGACGTGACCCATTTGCCGCCTAGTTCAACAGAGCGATGATATGATGCTGTGGGTTCCTATGTAGACTGGGCTGGCTTGCTCGTCGACTCGCCCCGCTGATTGGCGCAGGGGAACGCTCGTATCAGCTCGTTGCAAATGACCTCCTCAACCTCGTCGTCAGCTGTCGCACAGCGAAACACGCATACGACGTCAGGTCTGTCCCGCAGACAACTACGCAATAGTAAGGATGTTTACGCTGACGTTGGGTGGCACTTTGAGGCGGCTGCTGGGAGATGCAGAGACCGATAGAAACGCAAGCGAACAAACCAACAGAGAACGATTACGCGAACATCTTCCACTATGAGTAACAAACAATAGAATTCGAGTTAACTAACGTCCAGAAGTAAAAATGGGCATCCGAATGTGAAGTAAGAAAAGAATCACCATTCCCATGAGAGTTTTAAATGTGGATTTGCCTCTTCTTTTTTTTTCTAATAGCTGTATCTCATTGATCACTATTCATTGTTACGCTTTATGTTATGTAGCCCACTATAATGGGTCGATGTTAATAGCCTTCATTTGCTTCACTTGAATCTACTTGAACTTAAGTGGACCATTGTCTGTCGCCCATTCATATTTCCTCTATACATATATATATATATATATATATATACATCGCTAATCGAAGTAACTTGTAAAAATTCATTTTTGAAATTCAGAGTCTCCAAAAAACAGCAATGCAACAAATCATCGCTTTGCAGGTAGATCAATCAGAGATAGATCAATAGATCAATGGGGGGGGGGACCACAGTCTCAGGCCGGGACCGGCGACAAGCGAACGCCGGTGACCCTGAATGTCGCCGTTGTGCCACAATTCAGCATTTGTCATTTCACGCTCTTCTTCAACATCCTCGAGTTCAAGCCACTATAGGCTATACTTGTTTGTCTCATCATTCTCCCCGTCTCGATTCAAACACGAACGTCCGCCCAGACGCGGGCCAGAAGCGGCAGCATTCAACACGAAAATACATCATACGAGAAGTACAGCGTGTCATTTACGCACGCCCATGATTTGTTGCTAGATTCGTTTGTTTGTTCTCGGTTAGCCGTTATGAGTATCCAGGACAACGGGTGACCAGGACAAAACAAGATTCGTCATATCAAAACTCACTGTTCAACTGGAGCTGGCAATCAGTCCCCAGTTGTCTGTATATCTGTAGGTATCTGTTTGTTTGTTTACTTGTTTTGGCGGTGCGTTTTTTATCTCTCTCTCTCGCTCTGTTTCGGTGTGCGCGGACCTATAGGATCTCAGCCTTGGCTTTTTCTTCGACCCTCTGGACTTTTCAGTATTTTGTGCCGTTTTTTCCTATTTTCTTTTCGTATATTTTCCTGTTTGTTCAGGTGACATTGCTAAAAAACGCTGCTGCTGCTGTTGCTGCTGCTGATGTTAATATCGTCGTCGTCAATATTGTCTCCATCGGCATCACATTCATTGATCTCAACGGAGCAGTTTCTGTTTTGTGCCGTTTAGTTTATGCGTTTATCCCCTTTTTAACAGATGTTTAAGAATATTATCTCGTATCTATAGTGTTATTGTTGTTGTTTTTTCTCTCATTTTCTACGCATTATTAGCTATAACCATTAATCATTATCATCATCATTAACAAACATACTTATTATACCACTTAATAGTAATAATAACCGTCGTCGTTAGCAATTCATCGCGTTCAGCTCACGCCGACTGAAGCCGTCCTTGTGTGTGGTGTTCCACCGATACACAAAGCACCAACTTTAACCTGTCTTTTGTCACCTCACTTATACTTCGTCGTATGCTACAAACTCTTTGACCGGAGGAAAACAAATCAGTAATAATGGGACCTCACTCGCCGATGGATTCTCTTTTCGCGAATGATGCCACTCTCGAATGATTCCTCACTTCTGTGATCTGTCGAAGTCGTTCGATCCGAGCCTCTTCGAATGCTCCGCTTGCTTTCTTGTAGTCGCGTCGCAGCAGTGCACATGTTATATATATATATATATATATATATATATATTATAGCGTCATAATATCATAATATTAATCACGAGGTTCATAACCAATTAGTAATCCCATGTCGTTTCGTATTCCTCAATTTCATCGTGAACTAAACTGGGAGAAGAACCTGTACCTGTAGTGGACATGGCGAGCATCGATATCATCTTATTGCAGATGATGTAAGTATGATCATTATCTTTGTCTGCTGTACGCGTTGACCATCGATAGTGCCGCAGTAATTGAAGGGATCCACCATGATCTTCCAGTATCAGACGTCGGCGTAGGACGCCTGACATTAGCTACATTAGCGTTATACGGGACAGCCCATGAATCGCATATTGAATCTCGTTCTAGTTCTTAACAAACCAGTTGTAGATATCACACATTCGATGGAAATGCTTCAACATTCAGTGCGGTCCGAAACTTTGGGCAAGGCGATTAAACATGCGACATATGCACATTCGGCCTCTTGCAACATTCTCTGCCTTCAGCGAACACCACTGTTTCTAACAGTCGCGATTTTATGTGCGTTAAGATTAACGATCGACAAATTTGTCCTTCTCCGTGGAGCTACCTTCTCGCGACAGATAGACAGAGGTGCTCGGAGCTCTCATTGCGGACGATTGCGGAAACACGGCATAACGCGACAGCAAACTTAATCGAGTTGCTAATTAGCCCAGATCAATGTCCACTACAGGCCGCACTTCTGTTCACAAGTAGGGAGTGAGAGGCAAACAATATTCAATGATTAATAGAAATCATAAAGATCCTAATAAATTGAACATTGTCTCGCCTACAGACGAGGCTATGGCCGAAAGTTGTCTCACTCCTGCGATATAAGCATGTGTGTAGTACTTATTCTCTAGATATATTAATTATGTATCTCTCTACCGTAGTGTGAGAGATACAAGCCACAAATAGCAACCAGATATTCATTATGGGCATCGTCATGAACGTCTCATTATCGATAGTCCTGTATTGACTGCGAGCGGCAAAGGGGCCGAAGGGGCTACTTCGAATTTGCAGTCAGTGTCTAGAATTTCAACCATTATGAACCGGTGTGAGCGCACAATGCGGTGCGCTCGGCAATTGAAATAATGCCGATTTTACGAAATTAATCTACACGTTGGTATCTGAATAACGCATAGTTCGTCCAGTAATCAAGTATCCATATCTAGCGGGAAAAAGAGACCTTGGGTGAGGTCACGAAGCGGATAATCGCAGAGCACCTCGAAACTCTGTAACTGCCCTCAAAGATTCACAACGACATGACTATTTGCCCTTGCTTGTTGTGATGGCCAAATCGCTACTTCACAGTAGATAATCAGGGTAGAACTGTTTGGGGATTTCTCTGGTAATCACTTGCTGATTAATGTAGCTTATACTATTCGGAGACAATGAGATGATGACAGAGGTTACCTATACTATGCACCGAACCACCGCTGACCAGGGGCCACAATGTCACACCCAGTCCCTCAGTGTACCAGGCGAATTTAATGGATAAGTTGTCGTCATCCCATTTCTTCTACCCGTTTTATATTGTTGTTATTATCATTATTATGACCATTACGAATAATAATTACCTCATAATAACCATTATCATCATCGTCTTCATCGCCGCCATCATTATGGTCATCAACTGTACCTCCACACTCTTCACTGTCGACATTAGACGAAATCCAAGCGAGTGACCTTAGGCCGATCCGCAACTTAGTAATCATCTGCGTTCCATCTTTTTTTGTTGTATGCATTCCTTATCGGCTTCTATTTTCTTTCTCTTTCTTTCTCTCTCTTCATCTTCCTCGGTAAAATCTGTGATGCTCTGATACTATAGCTATCTTCTGCCAACTGTAATCAACCATATCATATGCCCAGCATGTATTCCAAATGATGATTCGTTTGTATGTGTGTGTTCGTGTGTGTGTTTGTGTGTGTGTTTGTGTGGGAGTAGGCTGAAATAGAAAAATAAACAGACGTGAAATGTTTGACACCCCATGTTCGTGGCACACCCCTGGCCACTCCTGCTGATAATTTCCATTTATATTTTTCTAACGATGTCAGTCAGTTCGATGGCGACAGATTTAATAGCGCGCCGCTTTTCCCGGTTACTCCCTCTCGAAGGCATCCCCCGCCCCCCTCCCAAACGCAACCCGAACGCCAACTGTCCACCACCACTGCCACCGTCGCTGTTATAGGGTCCTCAAACTCGACCCTGCTGCTGCTGCTGTGTCTACCTCCGCCGGTACAACCACCATCTACACGACGAACTGTCAATCTCTTAAGCGACAAGAAGGAGCACGTCTTGTTCCAACTTCTTATCGCAACCAACGAAGAGGACACTCGTGAAACGCCACCATAATCACAGTCACACATCATCAACGCCCTAGTGAAAGCACGTCAATCGCAGCCGGGCCCGTCCGTATGCAAAGGCCAAAATGCATCGCAACGGAGTCAAGAGGAACATATAGCTATCGACATATAGCTATTCATATATAAAAGGCAAGATAACTGCTGCTGTCACGTTGTCCCTTCAGACTACAATAACAACAATTCAACACTCGACTTGAATCCGACTGTCCGAATAGGCAAATGGCTTGATGGTCATTGTTTCCGCTGGTGACGGTCAGTGAGCTGGCTCGCGGATACTTATTGGGTAACGATACTCGCTCGTCGGTGGATTGGTGTGTGCCGGCGTGTCGTGCTCAGCCATCGAGCTGCCGCTCAACTCGGCTATGCAACTAGGCAGTGGTGAACAGGTGTCCAGTACTACCGCGGCAATCCTGTATTCGATACTACTGACCACTAGTTGCCCCCCCCCCTAAATAACCTTCGTAATTAATATTATTAATTATTACTACTATCCGTTAATAGGCCACTATTAGTTTCACTGTCTGTTCATTTCCCGTTGGTTTCTTCTCCAGCGGCAACATCGTGGAGGACGTCGCTCCGCGCGACGTCCACCCGCTACATGTTGGAAACCATGTTAGATGTGTTCGTGGAAACGGTGACACCTCTCCCATCTCTGTCTCTCTCTCGCCTCCTCTACACAAGGTCGTTTTCCTTTCCAAGTGTTTATATTACTGTAATATAATTTTATATGTATCATATATTTATATGTATATATATATCTGTATAATTTATTTATATGTGTCTCATAGTAAATTTGCTGGTTCACATTAACGTTGGTTGATTGATGTTATCGGGGGAACACTCTTCATGCAACGTGCTGGAAATGAGGTGGTTGTCGAAAATCATCAGACGCATTTCAAGGGGAGCCAGAGCGCCGCCTCTCGACGCCCGTTAGCCACGAGAACAATTGTCCCTCACCTCAGACTGCAAATTTGTAGCTGAAGCACTCGGGCAATCGCGTCATCATAATCATCATCTTTCTTCGTCTCTCGGTCGGTTCGTGCTGCACTAACGTGCGCACTCGTCTCGGGCAGACGGCATCTATCGTGGCCTCCGTCCTCCCAGGCCATTCAACATTGTCCAGCATCTGATTGTTCCAGCCACCACCTCAACTCGTTCGTTCGATTCGCTTGTTGCTCTGATTGTTATGGTTGCTGTTATCGTAGTAGTTGACGTGATGGAATAATCATCACCACACACACACACACATTGTCGGACGGTCGCCGCCGCGCGTTGGTTGAGCTGGTCGCCAACGTCGTCATCACTCTGAAAGGTCGTCTAGCGTTTGTCTTGATGATGAACGTTATATCTTCCATGTTGGCATTGTTCTCTATGATTTAAGGCCCTTTTTTTCCCCTCTGACGATCCTGTTTTGGAAGCAACATAGGCACAGACCAGATCCGACCGAAAACTCCAAGGCGACTCTCCCACAAATCCACGGCAACGCCCTCGTAGCTAGTCTGAAATTACTGTGACAGATTGAACACAACAGTTGACAGTTGCGACATTTACAACGGCGTCGAGAAAAACAACAACAAACAACACAACAACAACAACAACAACAAGAACGAGAGAAACACGAAGAATGAATAGCGCACCATTAGATCGGCGCTTTTTTTGTTTAATTCGGAATCCTCCTAAGACTATGCAAACGGCTGTCGATGAAATAGCTTCGCTAAAGGGTACGTTTCCTGCGTTATATAACATTTGCTTAGATACGAAACGCTCGTTTAGACTATCTCCACTGTATCAAGACGCAACCTAATGCTTGCGGCATTTTTAGCTACATGATCGTCGTACAATGAACAAAATAGAAATAAGCCGAGTCAGGCTATCGGATTTTTTAAGCCACGACCATCACTGTAACACAGAAACTATGCATTATGAGTTACCTACGTTGAATTGACTTGATAATATCACGTACACACGTACGCATCGAGATATCGATACCCAGGAATACCGGAATATCAGTGGGGTCAAACATCGAACGAGCAGCTGCATGGATACGACGACGTACGATAGACAGACGAACTAATTACCACCCCCCCTTTGGCCTCGCTAATTCCACCCGTGACAACCGATAATTTACCGCATTTTGGTCGACGAAGCCTTTGTTTTGCATCACGGAAATGATGCTTGAGATTTTTTACTGAAGCCAAACAAGAAAAAGGAAAGATCTCTGCGCTTGGAAACGGTAGTCAGTGGCCGTCACTGAGTCGACCTTAGAGTCCAATCTGGATGTAAGAAACGACACGCAAGCATAATTACTGGATATTCCCTTATTGAAGAGAGTAATTAAAGCGCGATTTCCCTCTCTAGGGGGAAACATCAAAAATTGTTCATGGCAGACGATGGCAGAACTGAGATGGATTGTCCCCCTTTGAAAAGACGCACTTCTCTAACACGTATAGGAGTGAGTTTCATTTTTGCAGCATCCAAATTAACATCCGAGCTCGTAATTGCAAACAAACACGGACGTACAGAAATGACTCCTAAAATCCCCGCGTGTATCACTACCTCATATTATTGGGGGGTTAACAGTTGATGGTTGTTAATTGTTATCATTATTATTGATATCGTTGTTGCTATACTTCGAACAGCCACAGTGTTCTACGTGCAGATTCGAATACGCTGGTGTTTGGTCACTTCTCGGCTTCATATACCCGGTTATTTCGTCATCATCTAATTTTACTAAATGCAATAATGTACGAAAAAAAGGCACGGGCCAGCTAAAATAATCCGCCATGGATTAATAGAAAACCATTGATACAAGCTGTTAACGCATACTGTATCTATATCGGTTGGTAGATATTAGCAGTTTAAGTCCAATTGTATCAATCAGCTAACTGCCTATTGCAAATGAAGGGTATAATTTTGAACACGTATACGGCATGGGGAAGAATAAATCAGAAATAATGGCTAAATGTGAGTAAGCATTTTAATAAATAAGTCAAGAAATAAGCAGATGCAGCTGCATTTTGAAAGTGGCAGTGAACGCGAACGGACACTTTTTTAAGTTCACCGAACGGTGGGCTTTAACAGTACGTAATAGTGCCAGTATAAACAAGCCTGAACCGTTATATATAGACCGACTTTAACATCGTTATATAAGCATATATAATATATAATTATATATATATATATATATATATATATGTATTAAGACATCCTCATCATCTCCAAAAAATTTAAATAAAAACAAGCTTCAAAAACCTACCGTCACCGCCTGGCTTGGCGCAGGGCTGCAACGTAACAACGACAACAACATTTGAACATTGAACGCGAACAATGACCAATGTACACCGATGCGGATGACATTACAATTAGCAAGAGCATCATCTCAACCAAGCACGTGTGCAGTATGTTCAGTTGGTTAAAAAATGAGATTGGTTTTGGATAGTAGCAAAATCATAAGACGCATCCATGTATCCTTGCTCTGAATAACAAAAAGCATTTCTAGCGGGGAATCGTGTGTACGCTTCGAAGACAGGATGACTGACACTCGTTCACAAAACACTTCTCAAGAGAAGAAAACCTATTTAAGGCAGGTCGTTTTAAGCGAGGAACATCTCTATAATATATATATATATATATACATATGTGTGTGTTTGTTGGCTATTCGGGCGCGTCCAAATAAAGCATATCCGTATCACGGTTGAATTGTTTTCTGAGCACTTGACTACATGTTTGTACTTCTGCGACTGCTTAGAACACGTTTCCTTTCAACGCGATCCGGGTTGTCTGACGTTCCAAACACCGAGCACTTTCCGAACATTATTGTTGCCAAGAAAAAACAAACACGCCCAATTTCAATTATACTGAGAGAAACGACTAGACCCATTACATCATACGAATAGTACGAATATTACAGTACAAGTATCAAGAGTCCTCGATCACCCGGGAACAGCATATAGCACATGCCCCTCACCCATCGAGACCAAATACTGAACGAGGGCATTTGGCCTCGAAAGTTAGCCATGTTGTTATTGTTGTGATTGTTGTTGTTGCTTCTTTTTGTTGTTATTGTTGTTGTTGTTGTTGCTTCTTTTTGTGATTGTTGTTTTTGTTGTTGCTGTTGCTTGTTGTTGTTGTTGTTGCCTGTTTTTGTAGTTGCTGTTGTTGTTGTTGCCCGTTTTTGTTGTTGTTGACTTCCACGAAGGCACACACACCTCTCACATCTCTGCTTTTGTGTCGTTTTTTTTGACACCACCTACCTCGACCAGCGCTGCTGCCGCCGCCGCGGAGGTCGCGGGTTCGACGCTCGCCTTCACCGTAACGACGGGCATCGAGACGACGTGATGCTTTCGTTCGTGGAGTAGAAATTTGAACAGCTCGTACACGGACCACGCGATCGCTGTCGACGGCATCTGATACAATACGCGTGCTTGCATTCCCTATAATGTTTGGGTTGGGGTTCATTGTTAATAATAATAGAACATTACTCAATGGAAAAACAGAATAGTTGTAACAGGTCATAGTAACGCTATTGTCGGATTCTCCTAAATAAACTTCCTTTATTACATGGAAAACGTGTATGGATGAACGTGTAACATGTGCCGCATCGCGAGAATCGAGGCGATCCCTGGATTTCCGAGCCAGAGATCTCGTCGTTGAACGGTGCGAAAAGCCGACAACATGTTATTTAAAATTGCTAGACTCAAATAAATATAATACCACACCGCTAATCCTGCCTAAGGATGCGTTCTAAGAGGCAGAGGTACACACCCACAATCGTAAGTATTCAATCAGTCAACGCACTTCCGTGAAAACTACATCTGACGAGATGTTGACAGAATATTTGCATGTACATGTGTTAAATATGAAACATACGTATGAGTGATATGTCTTATGATAAATAAGTTCGTTTAATTTAAAAAAAAAATATATATATATATACATATCTACATAATACCCATGTCCTACACATTTCTCAGCAGATTATAACAACCAAACTCGAATGTATTCCTATCAATGCTGCGCAAGGCCATCATCAGTAAAATTGCTCTTCATATTCCTACTCCCCGCATTTCTAGCCGATACGAAGAAAAATCACGTCAGCCTACGCCTGTGGAACTGTCCCGTTGCAGTGAACAGTTGCAGGTGAGAGAGAGAGGACAGAGGAAAGAAAAGAAGGCTCACCCGGAAAAAGCCGGTAGGACCACAGCACGAGTAGATCGTGGACGCGGCATGAACGAACCCTCTGATCCGGTGTTGATTAGTGGCACGGACAATACTTTCTTCCTGGGTGTTGAGCAGTGTCTTGCACACGTCGAGCGGCGTCGTGACGGCTGAAGCCAACGCACCGGCCAGGGCACCGCTCACCATGTGAGCCGATGGGTTATACGTCCGGGAAGGGTTCGTCAACTGAAAGTTTATCAATTATCATAATCATGTTAAGTAAACAGTGAAACGAGAGGAAAATATCGCCACACGCAGACGAAGTGCAAGTCTACTCGGGACGTTGTTTTTTCTTTGTCCGGTTTCCACATGGAAACGCATTAGCCAGGCATAGCCGATACATGACGCTCCTATTTATATACGGACAGAGTTACCTGGCACACTTCAAATAGAGAGTTATCAATCCGATGGATGGGACTCACATCCACTAAGCTTTGGACCACGAACTCACCAACTCTCGGCATGAGCCTGCAACTATTTGCTGCAATAATGTGATGTATAGCATTATTATCATCCTAATCAACAGCGGCAATAATAGGCAAGGTATGTATGAACGCAGAGAGCTGACTTTCTCGGCAAGAATTCTCAGTGGACACAAGCGCCTTCAATTCACCTCGCATCATCCGTCCACCCCGATCCATCGACTTCACTGAAGTGGTCGTTATTTTATTGTTTATTTTTCAATGACACTTTATTAATTTCGCCTCACCAGCTTCAATTTATCTCGAATTAAAAACAATTATCATAATCAACGTGGACGGATCTAATCGGTGACAGCATATTACGCTATTACGTCATTGTCATTATGTGTGATTAGCAGCGCGTAAATAGCATGCATGCAATAGTAGCAATAGATGTCTTTCGATACAGGAAAGAACGGGGTGATAAAGAAAGACAACAAAGTGAGTAGAGCTGACCACCACCATCAGAGTTGGTGAGGCCTGCTAACAGCTCTCACGCGTCCTAACTAACACAAAACTCAAACAAACACTCATCGCGTCACATTTATATATATATGATATATATGTACGCTTATGGTATTCCCTTGGTTGTTACTGTTATCCGCCGAGCGTGACATTCGTGGCGTTGTGAAGTCCGCGCAACCTCGATGTGGCATTGACAATGACCTACCGGTGCTTGCATCGCATATGGTAGCCATAACAATAATAATAATAATACAAGGAACAAGAATAATCGACGAATCGCAAAGGGTGTCTAGGTACGCCACAGACCGATGTCGTGTCGTGTGCACACCAATATATATATATATATATATAAGGATAGAGAGAGAGAGAGAGAGAGAGAGAGAGAATAAAGACAAAGGCATGAAGGGACTAAAAATCGGACATCAGATATCAAGCAATCGGCGAAATGGGCAAATACTGTTCTCATTCTGTTGCGTCCACATCATTCAATGCTATAATTCATGTTGTCAATGGATTTACCCGCATTGAAGAATATCGATATATATATATATATATATTTATGGTATGTATATTATCATTATATGCATGTGTGTATGCTCGGTCTGTACTGGCACTGGGCTGGTGGTGGCCGTCATCCCCAGAGGCGATGACGTCAAACGTCCAAATCCTTGGGATTTGTTGTTTGTTTGCTAGCGAGCCCGCATTTCGACCTTTTGTTGAACAATTCGAATTTAGATTATCTCCTAAACAGTACCATTGAAATGGCAGGTATAAAAATATCTCTTGTAACATCGAGGTAAGCTAATTTCCCAAATTGTTGACCAAAAGTATTCAAAATCCATAATTGGTTTAAGCATTCGATAGATTAATGCCGTACCGGCCAGAGTTATCACTTCATCTTCCGTCGACCTTTCGCCAGCAGTAATCGAAAACCTTAGGGAATTATTTTAGATATCTGCCTCAATCACAGAGTGGGTCGAAATATTAAGATTCGGATAGGGGAGATTGACGATGAACAATCCGCTTTTTTCAGGTAGCCAACACAAATATATCTCGTGAAATTCGCCCATCAGAGCTTAAAACTAGCCCCAATGTCTATACTGTGAATTCTAAAAAGTGTTTGTCGCGTCTGTGCGTGGATCGTTTGCTTCGAAAATGTCAAGCAACCTCTTGCAGGCGGAGAAGGCTGGTAACCTTTTTAGCGCTAATGAACGGATTTATTGAAAGCGCCAGCAAATTCGGCATTTGCGCAATTTTCCTACCAAAAAACCGGGCGAGTAAGTACAGTTCATCTCAATGGCAACAGACACAATGTCAGTCATACGCAAGAGTTTTACTGGTGGAATTTCTGAGGTGCTTCGACAAACGAAGAGGACGTGTGTGTTTTTTTCTCCTTGTTTGTGACAGGAATCGCTACCGCACACGCGACGTGGTGCCAACAAAAACAGGTCGTACTTTGTTCTAGGTCAGTGGTTGCATGAAAGTAACTGGACCAAGCACCCCGTAGGTTACTGCCATCCTTCCATTCGACGACATCTGTAGAGTAGTATCTGCCACGTCTCCATGAAGGCTAATGCAGAAAGGTGTCCGTCGCATGGCGAGATGGTGGCGGTATGCCAACAACGTCCAATCGGAAAGACATCAACGTGAAGTCTTCACTCTTCACAATCAGGCAGCTTCGCCAGCACAGAGGACACTTGGATTTCGCGTATCCCACTCCCCTTTCGATCGTCGTCTTTGTCGAGAAAACTGACATTCAGCGCATCAGCCCGACGATTCGATTGCGAGAGATTCTTCGGCTGATCGACCTCACGCGACGAGTCGCCCGACGAGAACGCAGTCGACGGGAACTCCAACGGCCATCTTTGTCACTTCGCGTTTCGGCCAAAGAGCCTGATCGATCGACCGCTCGATAATTCCGCTATTCACGTGCAAATGCATATATATATATATATATATATATATATCGAGTTTTCACGATAAGCATGTTGAAGAGAAGCGTTGCCAAACAGAAGCCAACGAAACTACGGGTTGGCTTTGTTTTTATATCATATTTATGGATATAGTCCTCGAAAGGGTAGGGACAATAAATACAGTAGAAAGCAGAACCGCGATTAGTTGTTTTTTTTCTCTCATTGCAGAGCCTTTTCTTCGATTTTTAAAACAACAACAGTATCACCACGGAGTAGAAGATAATTGATTCGTAACAGCTAGCGCCGCATATCAGTCCGGACGAAGACCGTCTTGGATCCAAATACCGAACGGCTACTCAAGGTCACTTAGCGGTGCACCGAGTGGCTCGTCGAACGGGTTTGTTCGCGACATTCCCGAAAGGGCGCAAATCTACACGTTTAATTAAAGGGAGAATGTATACTATAGCTCTTTTGACGCATATTGGATGAATTGCAGGGTATTTAGGATCTCTATGGAGATGATTAATTTCATATTTATGATGATGTTTCATCCTTACAGAAGGATAACACCCATAAGACCGGGCAATCAATTGTAACAATGCAAATATTGACAGGCGCGAATTAGCGCGCGAATTGCTCTTATCGTACATCGTGGACATTGTTCATTAACTTTCTCAGCGATTACTTCGGCTATAATTTCTCTTATACACCGTAAATGCGTGTATTATAATTCAAGTGAAATTGCTCCTCTCCTCTTGAATAATTCCTCCGGCACGAGAGAAAGTTCAACGCTGCTGTTTATATCGAGCAGGCCAATAACGAGTATAGTCTAAAACGAAAGCATAATCGGCGCAATCTGCAATTTGACCTAGCGGGAATAATTATACACAATCACGACAGCTGTCAGCTATAAGTAACCATCTCACAGACAAGACAAGATCAACTACACAGAGCACGTTATTAATCTTGTAGCAGGAGCAGCAGTGGCAGACTGAAGGCGTATCCAACAGACATCCCCGATTTAAGTATTATGACTTGTAGTGGTCGCGTATGTGAACTAATGTATATACATATATATATATATATATATATATATATATATATATATATATATATATATACATATACATATATGTATATAAGCAATGAACGACAATATAGTACCATCAGCGGTGCTGTTATAAATAGTCGCAGAGCAATGATCAGCACACCGGCAATTTGAACCCCGCTAGTTAATAGGTTTCCACCAAAGTCAATCTATACTAGGCGTCCAATGACACACAAATCGGAAAGCCTCCTCATCACAGCTATACCTGGCCACCTCAGCTATAACAGAATGCAATTATAAATCTGAAACCAACCAGTCCTAACGTAACGGGCGAACAGATCCGATTCACCGCGGCGTGTCCGTAGCCACAACGAATTGCCGCTACAATAATCGTTGTCAACAGCAGTATTAACGCGAACTGCGTACGGCGAATACGTGAAGACGTGGAACGACCTACTCGCGGACCAATCCGAAATATAGAAGTCCCCGTTCAGAATACAAATTAGATGCATGAATCGAGAGATGTAGTTCATTTCTGCCGAAAAGGTCCTACCTACAAGATCTGAGCTATATCGACCCATTCTTGTTGTAGGTGGGACTCTGTGTGTGTGTGTATGCATATGTGCTATTTTTTTTTTGGTGTTTGACAAGAGCCTACACCACGACAGCTGCTGCCGCAGTGTAATAGGCAACAGAAATGCTGATACACGGACAATTGATATAAATGTTAATAGCAAGCAATCTGATGTTTAGCAAGGACTCGGGACTATTTCTGACCTTAGTGAGTGTACACAGATGGAACAGCAGGTGATTCGATCGTCCCCGGAGCACGTATCGCAGATCGAGCTTTTTTTTTTCACTTATAAGCTGTGCCTGCGTTGATTGCGTCGTCGATAAATTAAAGCCACGCCAGCGGACAGATGGGTTTTTTGTGTGTGTGTCGTTCTGCTCTGCATCGGCAGGAACGCTCAGTTTGCCGATAAACGCTAAAGAGAGTCGACGGGATCGTCAGCTCCCCCTAGACCGACCTGATATATATATATATATATATATATGTATATAGACAAATAAAGGTGGATACATTGATAGGGATGAATCTAAACACGCGATATGGGTAAGAGGAGCTCTGGAGGCTATCGTACCGCGATACCCAGGAAGGGGCAGGCCAGATCCACGTTAGCATCAATGGGAACTCTCTACAAAACAACAACAATTCAAAATAAATAATCAAACACCCAGACAACTAGTTACTAATACGCGGTTGTGCAGTCCGCCGCCTCCGCAAAGATGCATCGCGATGCTGAGCAAGACCCGAATGAACAATCCCAACAGAAATGAACTGCTACATAGCATCCATGCATGTTAGCATAACATTTGTAGCCAGCCAGAGAAGGTGTGCGCGGGGCCAGCAACGACAAAGCATACAGAACAACACTGTCATGCCCTGTGCATGTGGACACGCGATATCGAACACGATAGATCCCGACAGTGCGGAGCAATAATCTAGAACAGCGCACTGCACTATATTCAGTGTTACTGGTCGCTTGACTGGACCCGTCTGATCTGAGACCGTCGGGTACTCCCCCCGTTGACTACGACGAGAACTTGTAGCACTTCTACTGGCCGTGATGCTGCATTGCAACCGTCACTTCAAGAGCACCCCCACTAAACAGAACCCGCGGCAGCAGCAGCAGCAGAAACATTACGATCGTTCAATGGCTTACTGCACCACGTGTATGCGTTGGTTTCAGCCGCAAGATGACCATGTGGCTGGTGTTGCCTACGCCAATATGAAGATCGTGTGGTGTATCACGGCGTCCAGATCGTCGGCCGCACAGATCAATCGCCACCAACGAAACAAGCGCGCAAGAGCAACAACAAACAAAAGAGAGAATAGCAACGGACATTCGTCCCAAAAGCGGCCGCAAACGTCGGACCTGCAACCATCATTGAGGTGGGTGGATACGTGTCAATTACCAGGTAGGCGTAAGCGTCAGCCGATTTCGGGGCTAGCAGAAACAACGCTTGTACAGCTTGACTCCTATGTTATCAGCTGCGCGAAGTGTTTCTAGTGCTCTATGGCGACGAATGGCAGGAGGAGACGTTCGGGCGCTTCTCGGTTAGACGCACACACGGGGATAGATGTACATATAATGGCCCCCAAAAAACGCGCCACTTTGTGGACGGCGTCAGTGCGACCAGCAGCTTGACCAAACGACATGGTGTGTATAGGCACCGCTAGTATATTCAGATAGAATCTGGATCGTTCGAAATACTGGTTTTCGCGGAGACGACGACGACAACTGTAAGCGAAACGCACCGGGATCACTGAAACGCTGGACGATGCGTTTCAATCAATTCTCTGAAATTGGATTTTGGCGGCGTGAAAAGGCAAAAGGAAAAGGCACTCATAAAAATAATTAATATACCGATCTGTAGATTAATTAATTAAGTGATATCAACTACAGTTCTTTATAAGGTTTTATAGTACCTCATGTATTTTTTTAGAATAACGCTTAATAAGGAAGTACAGTAGAGACGAGCCATGACAATGCAGTCAATATATATATATATATATAATATATATATATATATATATATATATGAAGCAGACAGGCAGTTCACATTCATCGTTTAAAAAGTTCTGCTGCCCGTTTTGAAACATGGTCAAAAGGTTTGACTTTTATGCACGAATGGGTACATCTAAAGATTTATGAGTTTATTAAAGGAACTACACTTTTTACGATGCTTAAGACGTTAGTTTCTTATGTGCCACGTTGCGGGCCTGCGACCTCCTCCAGCCGTCATTCTGTCATTTATATTTCAGCGAAATGATTACCTCTATATTTCAGCATGAGGTCTCTTAACAAGAACGTGTTCCACATTGACAATTACTGTGCTCATTGTCATCGGTTGTGTCCGCAACGGGCAATACAAATTATTTCAACTCCAACGCTCGCGACAACGAGAACAGCTCCAGCAGAGTGTCTGATATTGCATTATTGTGGTCGTACGAAGCAGGCCGACTCGGGTGTTATTTTTGCTCATGGACAGGAGAAGATTCAGCGGACGCCTTCGAGCTGGTTAATCTGGCCAACTAAATGCAAATATAAGAAAATAACACACACGCACACACATCGCAACACAAACATCGTTCAGGTTGTGGCAGCAACGATAATAACTTTAATAGTTGTCTTAATTTCTTCTCTTGCCATCTGTCGAGGAAGGAAGTCAATCGCGAGCCTCGCGTACTTTTGTCATAACATTTCGCCCAGTTATTCTGCATAATAATCTATACGATCGGAACGATAATGCCAATATAATAATAGACAAAACTACTATGGTCCGTCGACACATGGATGTAATATGTCACCCGACAGAGTCAAGTGCAAAATCTGTTCTGAATGATGACAACTCGCCGGTACAAGAGATTCTGTCGCGTCGAGGGCTATCGAACAGAGAGATAAAATCGGATTGATCACTACCATCTCCCCACAGAGCGCTGTCGGACAATGCTGTATAGCTCGGGGCAGTTTCCCCCGAACGCCCGGAATATATATACGTTATATATATATATATATATATATATATATATATATATATATATATATATATATATATATATATATATATATATGTATATATGAGTGTATGTGTGAACATCAAGACGTTAGGGCCACTTCCGCCGCCACCAAACGGGTGCCGCTGGTCATAATTGCCAAACATGAACTGCCCGTGGCAATTTAGCTACAAATAAACATACCCTGTTCACAACTGTGCCGCCATGGCAGCGCTCTCCACAGATGCAACGAAAACATTCACTCCGGAAAGATCATACAAGTAAATTTACTAACATATATCGAATGCGAGAGATACAGGGAGAGAGATAGAGAGAGAGAAAGAGCGAGTGTTGTTGCCCAATGTCAATATCAGTGTCCCTGATGCACGAAGGCTTTACGCTGAGGCGCGATTTGACCAAAACAAATCTTGATCGCAAATCTTTGCGATCGAAAACAAATTATGACGACGGCAACGTTTTTGTTAACTCACCGGTTCATCTCATCCGTCCGTGAAATTAAGGTTCAAACGCCACGAAGTGAGATATACCTATTTGAAGAATAAGGTGTATTTGTAAACAACAGTACAGCAGCATTGGTGGTAACCATTATTGGTTCGCTGGTCTTAGTTAACACGGTTGCGTGAGCAGTTCACAACATTCACAGCTATTCGAGCGGAGTGAACCTCGCCGTGAGGCTGACGGATCTGTTATGGCTGTGGCAGTAGCGAGCGATAGCCAACGAGGCGTGCATATAGATCTGGCCAAGGTTGCACAAAAATGTTTGGCTTCATCCTCATTCTTGCGTGAACTCGATTCAATTATATGTTTACGGGTGGTAGCTACCATACGGGGACATGGTGATAATCTCTGCATCCACTGTGAAAAGGCCAAGATAATGTAGAGTATGGGTGCAAAAGGGCAGACCGGTGCACGAAGTATTTATTACACGTGCCGTCCCAGTTGCTGTCCAGTAGTACGCTTGCGTGGCCTGTTTTGCTTCTTGGTGGAGTTTCGTTAAAGGGAACCGTGTAGCTCATTGACAACTGTATCTACACCTGGTCGACATTGCAACGCTAAAGTGAGTATGGCTCACTTTGGATTTGAATTATGAAAGTTAATGTCTAATGTTATTGCATTGGGTCACATCGTCGCACCGGTCGAAAGTCGTCCGCCTAATCGGCAGCACTTAATAAAACAAGAGCAATTTTGTGTTCATTTTATTATGCAGCTTGTGCGCCTTGCAAATCGTGGCAATTTCTTCCGAAACGTAGCGAATACGAAGTTCGACTTGTAATGGGATTATTGACGACTTTCAGCGTTACCCCTTGAGAACAGAGCCACTTAGATTTCGGCAGGAAGGGCCGAATAATCATATTGAGGTAGTTCATACGCACGAACTTATCGCCACAACAACAGGGGTTACAGGGGGCCAGTAATAAAGAGATTATTCTGTCTGTCATGGTACTCGGCGAGTCGCTACAAGTGACAATTATAATAGAATACGATCCAGCATCGATGCTTACGCACGGGTCGGCGGCAGATACAAGCGATCGCAGACGTATCGGGACCAATTAGTACTGGGCAAGCGCAGTATTTCGAATCGCGCTAGCGCGAGTTGTATTTCATAGATTCTGAGCGGCAATTGAGCAGCAGCAGCAGCATAAGCGCATCATCATCATCATCATTCTAATCACCATCATCACTGTCGCAAAGCACTTTCGTATACGACGCCGTGCACATCGGCCTGATCGGACCGGACACGCCCGAGGCGAACGCGGCCCGTTCAGAAAACATTCGGCGGAGCCCTAACGAACAGACAAAACGTGGTGCTGCTGCTGGCGCACGGCAGACGTCAACGATTGCCGGCCGAGCGGGACAGTGTCAGCCGTCGCAAACAACAAGCAATAGCGAACAGCTGCTTCTGTTAGCCTAGGCTTCCTCCAGCACAGCGGGGTGGGGGGAACGCTGGTGACCGCCGCAAACCGATGCAGCTGCCGCCGCCGCCGCCGCCAAAGCTGAATGAGTACCACCGTGTCGTCACCATCATCGTCATTGTCACTATGGTAGACACGGTGCGATTCCGTCGCTGACGACTGCCGGGTCTGCTCATCGTTCCAGAAGATGGAGAGCGACATAAACACGAATAAATGCAGAGAAAAAACGCGAGGCGTTCGCGGCGGCGGCGACGGCGGCGACACCACGAGTTGTCGTGCGGACACTGCGGTCGCGCTGAAGTAACTGATCCTCCGGGAAGGGGAACAACGCCACTTCTGTTACGGTTGCCCCGTTGTCCGGTGGAGATTGAACTATTACGCGAGCTGTGCGCTGACAGCCGCCATGATGAGGAACGTGTGTAACGCGACAATAACAACAGCACGGGGTAATGCATGTCACTTGAAGCAGAAGGAACTTCGGAGGCAACGAGTCGGCAACGTCTATGGCTTGACAGGATCTAGCGGACACCGGCACGAGCAGCGAACTGCCCGGCAACCTTTCGGCGTGGCCGAGACAGACCTTCACTTCGACACTGAGCTGTATCATGCAATCGTATCTGCCATCGACGTCTGGGTAAAACTGTATTATGATGCTATCGCATTATATTTAGGGTGAGAGCGAACGATAACGACTGAGAGGCGGGCACACGTCCGAAAAACCTGACATTTTCGAGCAACAAAGATTTAGGTAACTCTGCGTAAAACTCCGCGATGCACTCCGCGACCTTTAATCTCATAATTCCTGCCGATGGCTCAACTGGTTTCTGCGAAGGGATCGTGCATATGTTCTCGTACGGGCTCGGCGTAATTTTGACACGAAAAAGCTATAATATCCTTACACGCGTAAAGTTCTTACAAGAAGAAAAAGTCGAAGCTAATTTTCCGCATCAGTTTTCTGGATTATTACTTTTAACACACTGTTTAAGTATCACACCAGTCTGTTGGCGAGCATTTAGTGAAAACACCAGAGTTTCGTGAAGAAGCTCCGCACGGGTCCATCCGTCATCCGTTTCATCAAGGAACTGAACAAAGAGACGTGGTCACGCAAACATAAAACTCGCATTTTAAATGTGAGGCTCATTTTGTTGGTAGGCCCTGAATAGCTAACGGGTGATATAACGTATGCCAGGACGGAATTACTATTCTACGCTTAGTATTGTTTGGTGCCCGACTACTTCAATACCGCACGTAGAATACTGGGGTGATTGAGCAGTTGATGCAAGCTTCTAAGTCGGGTTGTTTAATCTATCTTTGAATCGTCTGGAACGAGTCGACGCTCGACTGTAAGCTTAAGCCGATCACAGAACACTCGTTCCAACTTAACCACACACACATTTGCTCGGATTGCAAATGCAACGATATTTATGCCGAAACATACAATCTGCGGTTACATGAAAACAATAACTGCGTCCGTCTCTCTCTCACTCTCTCTCTCTCTCTCCCCCTTTTTCTCGATATCAGTCAGCGACATCGAAATCTCGATATCAGTTAGCGTCCAATGCAT
The DNA here is from genome assembly GCA_019614645.1 of Stratiolaelaps scimitus. Taxonomy (NCBI): domain Eukaryota; kingdom Metazoa; phylum Arthropoda; class Arachnida; order Mesostigmata; family Laelapidae; genus Stratiolaelaps; species Stratiolaelaps scimitus. The sequence goes on along the minus strand of JABWDB010000018.1, from coordinate 1,511,643 downwards.
CCAGAAGAGGTCTCGCAACGAAAACACATATATTATAGCAGGCAGGAGATCCAGCAACAGCAGCATCAACAAGCGACAAGATGACCAACAACAAGCCCTCATCTCAAGGAATCAACGCGCTATACAAATATACACACAACAACGTGTGCAACTTCAGTCACTCGTTGGTAACTCATATAAATCGGCATTTGCACACAAAATCAATTCATCAATGATTTACACCTCCGCCTTAGATAATAGGTACACAGCTTTCCGTACGAATCACTTATCGCCCGCCGTTGGTCAATATGGAACGTATTCAATTATAAAATCTAATAGGAGCTAACAGAAGCTGCGCCTCGTACAACGTGTACTTACTGGCGTTTGTTAAACATTTACCATTTAATGAAAGCCATTGACGCGGTCTGAGCACCAATTGTTTAGCGAGCTTTCTCGCGGGTAGGTGGCCGGTCAATGCCACGCTTGAGCACAATAAGCGATTTGCGTGTGTTCAATAGAAACGTTGGTGCAAACACACTCACGGGATGTGTGTGTGTGTGAATATCGCCACTGCACAAAAACGACTATGTGAGAAATTGTGGCTAGATGCCCTAAGTGAAGTTGCGCGCTCGCAATAGCGTGACAGCCCCATCTGTGAGAGTCAATAATCCATGCGAAGTACTAGATACCTAGCGGCAAGATGAGATTAATAATCATAAATGACTAATCGGGAGAAGGTGGATGATTCAGATTCAAGTGAGGTTTATCCAAGGAACTGCAATTCGACGAAGGCACGATCGATTATATCACAGCAGTCATAATGTCACAATCACGGAGTCGATTATGTTATACACACGTATATACTTAACTGAATTTTTGAAAATTCGAATTGCAGTTTACACCCGAGTGAAGGAATGGTTTGGACCTTCCAATCACCACTGTTTTATCGGTAGGGATTTTTCGCTGTATGCAACATGCACTAAATATACGAAATCAGCTCCTCTAACAGCGGGATTCCTCCAACATTTCGAAGAGATCTATATTCACCCATAGTCTCTTCTCAAGGACCACAGAGATCAATCAGTGTATATAATATGCTAATCAGCAATTCCGGATCTCCGCCGGGGAAGAACTCGATTGTTTGTATAATTAACACCATCATTCATTTATTCATATCTATTATTATCGAATTCATATGTAGGGTTGCGAGAGGATTCGCCCCCGTTCGATGACAAACGATGAATTTAAGCGATACATATATGAAATCAAGACAATGTTGTGCATTCTCTCGGACTTCAGATGCCTGTCACAGAGCTCAGTTCGGGGGGTGCGAGCGACCTGAAGTGTATGGGGTATCGTCATGAAGCTAGCGTTCGTCGATTCCGTTGCTCGTATGTTGAAGATTTGCGCGAGTCCAGCACAAAAATAACAATAAGCAACACAATTTGATTTTCGACGAGCGTCGTTTGGCTTACACGATTCGCTCTATGGTACCTTACACAATAAGTGTCTGTTCGACTTGACAACAGGGTATATTTGACCGTCTCTTTTTCCAAGCAACGGGAAGGCACTAAGTATTTGTAAGTGTTGTCGCCTTTCAATTACGTCTATCTGCGACCCACTTAGTATGCTGGCTTGTTCGATGCGCACCGCACGGTACTGTCGGGTGCAGTAACCTCCAGGAATATATATATATATATATATATATATTATCCACACAAAGAAACCAACGCGTTCATAACGTGAACGGGACATACAGTAGGCAATCAAATTTCTGGTGGTCCTCTCAACTATGGCTCCGCTTAAGAACATTCTTGCTGCCGGACTGCCCTTAGAGCTTTTGGTCAGCTCGTGGCAGAACTGTCAGCAGCGACTATCGACGACTGGCAGAATGGTCTCTTCAAAGAAACCTGTTCTCCGAGCAATCATATCATCGAATATGTTATAATAATAATAATATTAATTGCTGTTGTCCGGCGCTACGAGTAGCACGGGCGAGCGAATGACGCTAATGGACATTGATACCCCACCTATCTGATTGTCCCCCGAAAAACAACAACGGACTGATATACACCTCACGGTATTACGTAACAGCACAGTGTACAGAGAACAGGCCCGGTCGCCTGTCGCAAGAGGCGCATTTCCATCCACCGAACATCACACACGGCCACGGCCAGGCCGCTCAGTATTCAGTAAGGCACGAGCTGAGATGCAACGGGCAATCTCACCGTCATGAGCCCTATGGCAGCTGAATGCTATCGGCGCGCTGGTGCAATTGTGTCCATTGTTGCTGTCGTTGTTAACGCCGTTGAAGTCTTCGCTGCTGCTGCTGTCGCTGCCGCTGCCGCTTTCGACTGTTTTCTGATGCGGGATGGAGGGATAAAGACAAAAAAATTAAACAGATTGGGCGTTCCCATCAGAAAATCGGCGTTGCCCTGTGCCGGAGTATTTTTTTTCACATGTGCGTGAAACCATAGCGATGATATTGATGATTACGATGACGACGGTGGTGGTGGCGGCGGCGGTGGCTACAAAAACAGACAGATTTGCCCACCTGACAGCTCTCGGGTCCACATAGCGTTGATACTGTTGATGCTGTTGCTCGAACAGAAAGTCGAATATCCCGGTCGGCACGACAAGCTCACCCGCCACTTCGGGGCGAACGAGTCCACAGCAAAATGTCCCGCATCATCGCGTTCCGCCGACGGTGGCGGCGGCTGCGGCGACATCGACGCCTTATGAAAACGCTGACCCTGAGTCTCGTTTTTGGCCGCCTTCATCGTACGCGAGCTTGAGTGGCCACCGGTGCGACATCAAGCAAACGTACGTATACGCGTCTACGGTATACAGTCTCCGAGCGGCGCAGTCTGTTCGACGATGTATAAATGTCTGTCCAATATTTCTATTACTGCCCGTTAGCTGTTCACAATAATCAAAAAATAGAGGCATCGAATCGCGTCATCCGAGTCATCGTAGGTCACCGTGTCTAGTAGCGAGTGCAAACACGCTTCCCTATTCTGACTGGACGTTAGCAACAGTTTGGGTTTGCCCCGGCGCGCGGATAGGCTTGGCGCGAATCTTACGTGGCCACTGATATCGTGTTTGTAACTCTCTCAAGTAGAACCCCAAGTTGCTGTCCATGCATGCCCCGTCCCAGGCGATGGGCGAGGCTAAGTGTGGTGCAAATAGTCCAGCACTTCAAAGCCTGTGGTGCTTCAGAGCCGAAAAGTTAGAGCCTCCCGCCAGGCTACTCAGCGTTTGCTCTATCCCGTGATAGAGCCAAATAGCACTGGCATCATCGCATACTGATTTTGCCTTTATACAGATCAAGCATTCACCGGAAGATTAGTTTGCCCGTTGACGTGACAGGATGAAGACATCACAGACGATGCCGTCCACTGTACGACGATCTTCGCAGTTTGCATCAGAATTTGTGAACGTCTTAAGCGTCAGCCAGAGATGACGTACAAGCGGAGTGCTAACCTCTAAAAAAACTGAGACGTAACCAGCCCGAATAACGTCCCGTATCGGTTCTTCTGTCCGGAAAACATTTTTGTTCGTGTGTCTTGTTTGGTAACAGCCTCGCTGCATTTGCCGAAAAGCCGATCCGGCGGCATCACGCTATCGGATGAGGCGAGATTCACTATGAATCATTACATACAGTTCGAAGTCATACGGTTCTCACGTCATTCTCAGCCTACTATATTGACTATGCAATTGCAATAAGTTATTATACTGTATTAAACAATTATTATACTGTATTGTACTATAGCCCTCTTAGGTAGAGTCCTAAGCGAGCTATACAGCATAAATGTCAAAGTGACTGCGCAAACCGAAGGTATCACAAGAAATCCCCGCAAGGGTAACTTCTCCTAAATTATAGTTCGGCAAATGTCCTCTCATTCACTCACATTGAGATTTATTCATTCAACTGCAGTATGATTTTACTATGCCCAAGTTCTCAGGTAAAGAACTATCGACTAGTAAACAATATTATTTAGGTAAGGTCTATCGCCTAAAGGTAAGGCTAAGGGGCACACTCATCGTCGGCAGTACAGTCAATGAGCCTAATAGTCGTATGTCACAGTAACGTCTGACAACATCCTCGAAATGCTTATGTGCTACACAAACAACGGATGTTCAATGTTTCCAGACTCTGATGCGAGTCACCCCGGAAAATTTACTAGACTCGACCTCTCATAAATAGCCATTATGATTATTCGTAACAATCACGTTGAGGGAAAAGTCCGACACAGGCGAAAAACAACTATAAATATATATATATATATATATATATATATATATATATATATCATCCGTGTTTCTGCGCATGTTCTATAAGATTCCCGCATGTGAACTGTTATATACTATTGTACTATGTGAACACATAAGTCACCACGCTCCCGTTTAGCTATTTATCGCTCGTACACGTTCGTCTCAATGCGGCAGTTGTTCCAAACTGCGAACCCCACCCCCCGGTCCAACAGAACAGTATCGGCCTGATCGAGTGCACGAAGGCGAGCGCCCGATACGAAGGTGCTATTAGACGCCATTAAATAACACCACCCGCGGTATTACTCGCAGCGGTAGCGGAACATGAACAAGTCCCTGTTATTTCTCTGTGGATTTTATGCTGACCCCCATACAGTACCATATAATCAGCCAATCGACGAACGACATCACCTCGATTAGCTACAGGTCTTGTCACAGCCAGTCAGCCTGTACAGAAGTGATTCTTCCCCTGACGATCTGTGACCGTGTCCTCTCCCGCCCTGTATCGCGCCTGTCATTGAAGGGCTGCTTTTTGTCGTATATCGATCATTTATGCAGAATTCCAAAAATAATAACAATACAGCCAACAGCTATTAGGCTGCCGCCGACCGCACTGCCACAGTGGACAATCTACACTACGGCGATATTATTATAGTAGCAAATAAACAATCGCTTTACGGCGCGCGATGGGGGCGAGGTGTTTCCGTCTGCAGAGATACGTGGCCAACCGAAAACAGCATAAACATATATAATGTATAAACATCTGACGACAACCGCCCGGGTGACTGAAATGGCTGAGAGGCTGTCAGCTGTGCCAGAGTGAGACGACTTCTCCCTAGCCAACGCCTAACATTGCACAGCGGCGCGCTGAGATGAGGTGAGGTGAGATAGCTGCATATCGATGTAATGTATTGTATACATATAAAAAATAATATATATATATATATATATATATATATATATCGTATCGTAGCAAACGTACAGCATAGCAAGGTGCCACCGCCGCAGTAGATCATAGCCCATGTTCGACATCCATCAAATTTAGGTGGGTTAATTTAGCATATGACGACTATTCTAGCTCTGCAGGGCTCACTCTGCAGCTCTGACTCCGCTCCGAAGGTGAATTTCGTTCAAAAGTGGTCACACATCTGTCTTTTCGTCCACCGCTGCCGGTTGCTTTGATTATTCTCTAATGTTAGATTAAAGGTACATGCCACCTTGGATCTGCTTTGTAGATCAGCGACTGGTGCGAACGGATTTACGCACGAAAACAAACAGAACTAGCAAACGTGCGGAACGGTGTCACGAGAACGAAAGGGAGAAGTGAGTAAAAGCATTGAGAGCACAGATGGACAAATTCCCAGGCGACTAATTCGACGAATGTCAATGAATTTAAAGTCGACAGAGTACAACGATTATTGACAAATACACACACATATACACAGGGTATGTGTGTATATGTGTGTGTGAGAGAGAGGGAGAGAGAGAGAGCGGTTCTGTGAGAAATGAGAACCACTCCAATTTGTAGATGCAGCCCCACATCTGGATGGTGGATGGATATACATATGTAATTGGCTGCCCGTGGTACTTATGTATTTATATGTTTTGCCGGTGTGCGTTCTGCCATTCGTCGTATGCTATCGAGCCTTTCCGGGCTGACGGGCTAACAGTTGACGTGAAATAGCAGGCGGGTATATGGATGTCATAGACGCTTATAGGCAGCTACGTTCGTAGAAGAAAAAACGATGAACAACAACAACAACAACAAAAACAACAGCAATCGAACAATAATATCTAGAGCAGAAGGACAACGCGGAACAGAAAATTGTTCTTGATAATTGTTATTCAAACTTGTACCCAAAATCGATAAAGCGGAGGAGGGCGTAGAACGCTAGCCAGAGTGTCCATGCTTACGAGGCAACGAGCAACGCGAGGCAACGATTCGACGTCGAATTCTCGAATTAAACATGGGAAATTCAGCCATATAGCTACAACAAAAATAGCCTGTAAATTTCCTACACACCGAATCTGTGCTTTCACAGTTGCCTTCGTCGCGTGTGAACCAACTGACCGACCGAGAGCTGAAATCTCGCCTTCCCGGAGAACCCCCCCCGTCAGCTCCCACCTCGACATTGGCGCCCATGCGAAATATCGCTCATGCTGTGAATCTCCCGCACGAATTCCCAACCGATCCTCCTCCTCCTGCCACCCCCGCCGGGGGCTTCGAGTCGCTGAAGTTCCCTTGCCATTATTTGCCTTCCCCCGACTGATAAGAACAACAGCCCTCTTTGTCCACCAGGCCACAGCAAAACGTCGACGTTTGTCAAGTGTCACGTCAATGACGGCACAAACAGCCCTTCTCTGTCAGCGTTATCACGATTACCGCCTCGACGATGATGTATATCTCCATTATTCACGTTGCTTCCTCGCACAGAAACTGTCGCCGACAACAACTAGCGAACAAGAAAACGCAGGACACGCTTCATAAAGTGAGTGGGACCTTCTGTAAAGTGGCCGATTTTTACTGCGGATGGAAGAGAATCGCCCCGTCGAGGGTTGGACCCGCCGAATGGGGCAATGTCAATGGTATTAGCGGGCGCGCGTTCGCTTATTGTACACAGCAGTGTCTGTGTGTGCGTGTATGTGTGTGTCTGTGTGTATTCTTCAACTATTTGGACTTTTCGTCTTGAGCGGCATATTTCTGAGGCTTTACAAATCGAAATTGTATAAGTTATGTGACTCTTAAAAAATGCTATCCGTATCAGGGGCTGGACGAAGGTGCCGGCCGTGATCCCACTTTGTACAATGCGAAATTGAAACGAATCGGTTAAGCGTGAACATCCGTGGGTGGAATTGAGGGTTATTTTTCTTTTATAGATATGGTCAATGTTGAGTATACATATATATATATATACAAAATTACGAGGGGTCATCATATTGGAATCGCGATCTGCGTATCGCAAATTCATTGATTGCCCTAAATCGTATGTCGAATGTCCAGATAATCAACGATATCTTGCAAGGAAGGTCTCTGATACCCTTCGCACTATTAAGACCATCGAATCGAATCGTGTGTAAATACGGGAAGGAGATGACTCTTCACAAAACAAATGATTTCGCAGTTAACCGTAACCATTCCGCCCTAACCGAATTTCACCATTCACCTTACTGAATCACCAGTCCCGAAAAGTTCGCGTTTCATGCCACGGCGCACAAGTTCATTATGGAAATTCTTCAAAATTGCAAAACGGCCGTGAGGCCGTTATGTTCGGAAAAAAACTTCTCCATTTTTTTCGGAAAATAACACTCGGATTTAGCAAATCGTTTTGAGCAAAACCCACCAAGGAAATTAGCAAACACTTCTACATCATTGAATGGGGGGAAGAATCCTAACAGGGCGGCGGTTTGTTTGTGCTACTGATTAATTGGATTGAACTCACGGCATATTGTGTCGACGTTCCTAAAATTTTCCTGGTAACCACGAGGTAATTTCTCGTAACGACCAATAACAAAAGCATCTACTTCTTTCAGACCAATGACAGTGATTGAATAGCAAGCTAATGAGTAAATCACAATATTTACTCGCAAGCAACTGCTTCAATTTAGAATATGGCTTTAATTTTTATTGGTTCACTACTAAATGAAGAATGATCGATATATTATAGATACATATATATATATATATCGTACTTCATATATATATATATATATATATATATATATATATATATATATGTGTATGAATACGATTATTACTTAGATTAGTAGCCTCGCCTTTCAATGACGCCAATCATAATCAGATCTTGATGTTGAATGATGTGCTTAACGGAATGGATCCATTGATTCATTTGCACTATTTCGCCGAATGGGTGGACATGCATCAATGAATGGATGGATGGATGAAGAAATGCAGAAACAGATAAATTATCCCGGGCGCCAAACAAAGACCACTTCGAATTCTCGATCAAACTGTCAGAAGATTGTCAAAATCAGACCGCAAACGGCTCAAGAGCCGCTGCGGCCACAGCCGCCACCCGCCGCTGCCGCCATTGACAAGACTGACGTGGCCCCGAATCGCCGAACAAAAAAAAAAAAGAGAACGAGACGCCGGGCAACGAGTTGCAGTGGTCGTAGTAGTGGTCACCCCGCTGCTCACGATGACCACGAGCGTCACAGTAGCCAGTTCGGCCTGCACCGGATTGGTTGGCTGCTGGCGTTCCCATGCCAATCAACTTCCGGTGAATTCAGCCGAAGTTCCGCTGCCCTTCTGTGCCTGCTACCGAGCTGTCACCATCGAAATAAATAGAATCAACTCATTATTCGGAATTAACGCCTGATGGTGTGATATAGAAACAGAATCGATAGAGATCGAACAGCCGGCGTTTCGTTTGATCACAGCGGCGTGGTGCGTGTGTATGTGTGTGTGTGTGTGTGTATGTGAACGACTCTAGAACAAAATGTACTTGGTTCTATTACAGAATGACAATAGATGGTCGATGACACGTATATACATATATATATATATATATATATATATATATGACTGTGTCGTGTGCATGAACGCGACGTTCGATCAGTTCGTATAGGAAGGATCAATTACTAATTCGCATAGAAATTGTCCCCTTTTTTTCGCCTTTGTCAGAGACTTTTTCGTATGCAAACAGGGCAATTGAGATCATTTGTGGCGTGTTTACGATAAGCAGGACCATTCCTACATTATTTAGGTTTTTGGCATATCTGGCCAGCCAAGGCGACTCGCGAAGTAAGTCGTAGGCGTGTATTCGTTCAAATATCAATTTGCCACGTAGCCTGTTTCGTTTTTAAAAGTTAAGCGGATATGACCACAGATACCATCGGGCATAGCCCAAATCGGTCTAGGAACGATGTTAAACATCCTCGCAAACTCCGTACAGAGTGCTGAATCACTGTGTAATCTTTCCGAGCAAATATCTACCGGGGGTATCCAATTAGTGTTACCAGATGGCGGGTTCGCGAAATGAAGTTTGTCATGTTGCAGTACCAGCTGCAATTTCAAATAAACCCAGTGACGTTTGTTGATCTGCTCGCGAACAGGCGTTCTTCTGTGCGAGGCGACATAAATATATATAAATAGATGATCGCCTCGAGGCGCACCACTTCCAAGGGGTGACAGTACCCCTCTCTATGTACACACGCAGCAAACAGCAGAAATGACCTATGCTGCATTTCGAGACGACGATATGGCAAACGCCGGCGGGGCCCCGCGCGTTTTTGCGACGAACAACACCACGAAGTGATTCGGCCATTGAGTATCCCCAACGGTAAGATGAATTACAAGGGGAAAACTGTCCAGACAACAAACACGTTGCCGATAACGAACGTTGACGATATCACTGAGTGATAATGTCGGATAATGGCCAGTAGCGACTGGAACCAATGGCTCAGGGAAGCAGCACACCATGGCTCGCGTAGCCACGTGACGTTTCATGATCGTGGAATAGAACAGAGGGCCCCCATGGAAAATTCATCACGCATTCAAATGATTGCATTCTCCCGCTGTCAAGCGACCGTTCATTGGGGCGGGGGGGGGCGGGGAGTCATCCCGGGCGGTGAGGACGTTTAACGTACGAATGCTGCTCGGCGTCATCGATTCGATTCGACTACAAAAACTAGTCGAGCTTTGCAGCGCGTTGTGAAATCTTCCACAATGGTGGAAGACCGGTCGCGACGGAGCTGACTGTAGTGCTGATATACAGCTAGCCACAGCGAGTAAACATTAATGAGTACTCTTCTTTCATAATTAACGCGGAGATCACGTACCGTATACATTATATATATATATATATATATATTTCAGGAACGAAAGCATGGAGCTAATTGATGAACCTGGCAAGCCTTGCCAATGTTTCATCAGCTAGCGAATGAGTAACGGTCTCGTCAGCGGAAACCTGCTGCCTAATGCAACACGACCACCGTTCCCCGTGCACAGATCCGCAGGGCGGATCAGAATGCCACTCCATTTGTCACTGACTCTACCCAGTCGACCGTGTCCGTCTGTCGATCATTGTCCTCGTTGTCTTTCTCGATTCTGATGCCGACGATGGGGCGTGGCAATTGCCGCCACCACCACCACCACTGGATCCCTATCGCTATCACCACTGATCACCCAAAGTCCAGAAACAGCAAGAACCGATTAAGAAGAGAGCATCGCCTCCTCATCCGCCGCGTCCGCAAGGCCACCGGCGCAAGGAGCCGGCAAAGTCGCTTCGTACTCACTGCAGCTACCGCTAGACGCAGCCAGCTCACTCATTCGCTTACTCCGCTAACAGCCGGTGGCAGCGGCTTCAGCAGCCCCAACGGTGCAACGGAATCGCAGTGCTGTACATTTACTGCTTGTTGGATTGCCCCCCCCTTCGGTGGGTCTGGGAGGCGGACGCTTTGGCAGCGGGAGCAGCAACAGCGGCCGCTGCTGCTGCTGCTGGTAAGAGCCCGGCCGTGGCTTTTGGTGGACCTCACACGCGCGCGAGAGAGCGGCGACGGTGGGGATCACGAGGCGAGGGCCCGTTTATAATGTACAGCGCCACAACACGTCAATAAACAAACCGCGTCTGGCGACAAACGGCGCTTGGCGACTATTATTCTACAGAAGCACAACGAACACAACAGATACCGCCAACGAAAAAAACAAACACAAAATCGCCGCACACAGACCACAGAAGCAGCTCCGCGCGTAACCACACGTTCACACATAACATACGGTATTCGCTGCATACGTAACTGGGCTCTTCAGCGCCCCATACTCACAGCGCCACTACGTGCCGGTGCTGAACGACGGAAAGCAGCACGTTTCGTAGAAGTCTCTTTGCATTTTGAAACCCTGAATAGATCGATTCGGTGTTTGTAGGAGTATACGCTTTTACGGCAACATCGCTGCTGCCGTGCGTCGAGAAGTTCGGCAAGGTGAATTTCGAGATAGGCGAACTGCCATAAGCTACGTCAACGATCAGAGGAATAACAAGTGGAGAAGTGCGTGCCGAAATGTTCAGCAAGGTGTGTGCTCCATAGGCTTAAGGCCGTCATGGATCCCTTGAGTTCTGGTGTGTTCAAACTCGCCGCGGATAACAGTGCTTTAGTGTATTTGGCCAATTTCAACTCTGGCTGATGAGCTACCTGCAGAGAAGGGCGTTAAGGGTTTGCGTAACGTCATGTTTATGGGTGTGCCGACGGAAAGATACGAATTTGCAGGTTTTTGCTCCCACACGTCTTGAAGACGAAAGTTGTGGTCATGGTGATGTGGCCTATCTGGATACACGATCTCGCGCGGTCGACCGTGCTGCCCCTAGCGTCTGCGAGAAGTTGCAGAAAGTTGAAAGAATTAACAACTATCTCGGCCGAATCCGGGGTGACCTTTCATCTTCCCGCTATTGCACTAAACCACCTAAGTGTATATTATTAACGATTGTGATTTACACCCCTTGTACAGTTCCACTACAGGCGTCTTAGCTAGGTGCTGTTTTTGTACGATATCGTCTCTTCTGTTTATTCTTGGTTCTGACCACCGTCATTGCAGACTTTGCTCGCGTGTGCGCTCGTGCTGATAACGGTAGAAGCCGCACCCCGTTTCCCAGTGCCGACCCGCCTGAGGTACGGTCCCACCGTTCACATTGCTAAGGCTGCCGCCGAAGCCGCGCTCGGCTACGCCGCGTCCGCACCGGCAGCCCATGTCGCCGCCGCTCCCCAGCTCGCGTTCGGCGCCCGCGTTGCCAAGACGGTCCCGTTGGCGCTTAGCGCATCTACACCCATTCGAGCTGCAGCGTACAACGCCTATCCGGCCGGAGTAGCCGCCGCGCCAATCGGCCGAGTGGTGGCTGCGCCCGCCGTTGTATCGGCGCTAATTTCACCTCATTACGCCCAAGCGGCTGTTTACTCTAAGGCTCAAGTTGTTCCTGGGCCTATCTACCGATCTGCGCGTATCGTTCCAGCTCGCGCGTTCGCCGCCCCCGTCGCAAAACTCGCTCCCGTGGCCACCACTGTCGCAAAGGTGGCCCTTGCGGCGGAGCCCATCTATGCGCCACAAGCTTACTCGTTCGGATACCAATCAGTCGACGAGTACGGCAACCGTCAGTCCCGACAGGAGCAGAGTGACACGAACAACTTCAAGAAGGGCTCATATTCGTATACCGACGCTCACGGGATCTCACGTCGGGTCGACTACGTCGCTGATGCCGCTGGCTTCCGCGCAACGATCGCTACGAATGAGCCTGGCACCGCTCCTTCAGCACCCGCTGCTGCCCTGTACAACGCTCCCGTACACCGAAAAGCAGCTGCCTAAACAGAGATCCCTGACTTCAATGGACATCCCAATCCGGCAGATTCGTCAAGATCCCTAAGAAGCCTTCGATGGCCATAGGGAGTCGTGATGCCAAATCTACACAGCAACATGAATGGTTCATAACGTTCGTATCGTATTGATGAAGACGATGAACAACAAAGAAAAAGTGATATAATTATTATAAGCAGACACGTCCGAGGTGAGGAAGAAAGGGAGAATTGAAAGAAGCCACCCCTAAAATACGAATACATCTCATACCATATACACTCAATATATATATATATATATATATATATATATGGGATCAAAAGCGCCACTTAGGTAATCGACCCTTCCAGAGCCAGCACTATTGTAAATGAACATGTAATATTAGATTAATATATAATCATCGTTATTATATGTTGTTGCAATGTAGTAACACAAACAGTAATTATGTATTTGAGTAAGCTGTTGAACGTGTGAGCAGCGGCCATTTAGATAGGAAACAATACAGGCAACAATGATGGTGTCGCAGGTGATAAAAATAAATATTTATTCCGACCAGGCAGGTTTTCTGCAAGAAGCTGTCTCATCATTATCTGATCAGTTAACAGCTAATAAAAATCCTTAGCTGCACACTATATATATATATATATATATATATACAGGCTGGTAGGTGACGAGCTGGGTCTTAGCGCGAGCGAAAAGGCACGTTAAATGTATTGCAGAGTTATAATTTACTATAACGAGTTCTTTGTATGAACGTTATGGCAAACGTAAACTATATAACCTCGGTCAAGATAAACAGGCGACCCACGACTCTCATGGGGAGCAAGAAAATTGAACCGCTCCAGTGCTGCAGGCTGATGACTACTTCGATTATGGCAAAACGCTATCCGGTGGCCAAAACGCGATGGTGCTAAAGACGACAGCAGCAACGGTTATTGCGACACATTTCCATTATATTTCTTCGTGGGACGACATGGAACAATGTTGATTGCTGTGAATCAATTTTCAGCTGAACTCCTCCAGCGGGAACTTGTCTTGCTGTCATGTTCACCTTCATGAACGGAAAATCCAGTACCAATAATAATAATAATAGTAATAACCAGCGTCATTCACCTCATAATTTTAGTATTTCGAAGTTCCAATTCTTCTCAGGCGGTGGTCTCATTGAATATGACAGATTGGCCAACGGTCGCCCGCGATTGTGAGCTTGAAGTTTAGCTCTTTAGAACATCTGTGGCAAAGCAAACGCAAACATGTATTTCAACCGAAATACCCAGATGCCGGCTTGGCAAACGTTCAGCATCTTACTTATTTTTATAATAACTGTACTTAAACGTTCCAACCGCCTCAATGAGAAAGCTAGCCCCAAACGCCTCTGATACAGCGATACGGGGTGCGTTCTGCAGCCGTTGATCACAGGTTGTTGTTCCTGTTCGATTCGGATAATGATTAAATAGTTAAAACGCTCAGGCACGACCATTGAACATTGAACATTGGCAGTTCACGTCTTAATAGAAACGAGTTGAGTTCAAGAGGTGGGCAATTTTTTCGCTAATGTTACTACTTTTACGATTGAAGCTCTCAGAATATAGTCTAAATAGCAGCAGGAAGTGTCGATCATATGAGCTGAAACGCCCTCCCACCGCGAGAACTTGGAGGGGATCTAGAACCAAGGATGTCACTGATTTGGTCCTGCTGTTGACATTTGAATCCAATCGGGATCGATTTGATTTCGCGCAAGGCATCGTTCATCATTCATACGACAGTATTAGCCAGAAACACATTTCCACAGACAGGTATTATTATTATTATTATTATTTTTATTATTATTATACTGTTTAGTCGAATTATTCTGTTCGCCAGCTCGCTGGCAAGAGTGCTCAATGAAATTCAACATGGCGACTATAGCTTTATGTATTTCCGCTTTTGCGAACTGCTTCTGCAACGATAATTCCAGTATCACATTTAGGGCAATTAATCAATTTTAATGGCTCGACAGGGAGGGCACAGTCACCGGCTGCTGAGCGGTGCACGCGGTAACAACGGTGCCGGCTGCGATGTTATGGTTTCTTTTTTTTTTTATTCTACTACAACCTGCCTAATCCCCTCCCTATGTTTGTCCATTACTTTGCACTATTTGTGATTCTGCTCGTATCCAATGTCAATGGTGCTTTGAACAGGAACCGCTCGAGACAAAAACGTTCGGGGGGGGAGGGCCAATCGCGCAGATGGCTGGCCTGGCCGCTTGCCGTTGCGCCACTAGACGCACCACAACGCCGATCGATGTCGGAATGAATGATGATCTTGATGCCCACCATGATTGGTTGGAAGGAATGGACAGGTGGCATATGTGCATCAGCGGCTACTTCATCGACCTCGAAAATTTGGATCAGGAAACATCACCAAGAGCAAGAACAACAACAACAACAGCAGCAGCAGAAAAACAATGGCACTAACAACAATGACGACACCGACAGCTTGGTTTCTACTGCTCAGCTATAGCGGTCGAAAGTACCAACGCGCAACAGGCAACATGGGACAAAAATATCGAAGTCAAGCTATGCTTCTCGCGTATCAATTCTTAAATTGCTACTACGGATGTGCTCATGGCGACAGGCAAGGAGGTCATGGAGCTCCAGAGACAACCACCTGACCGAGCCATTCGAAATGATCTCTCGTCTATGCATGAAATGAATCGTATGAACACGGTCGTTCATGCGACTTAAAATTGTTCGGACTTCGATTTCGAATCTCCGCCTGTTTCTTCCGAGTTGCTTATCGTTGGGTGTGCGTTGGCAATTCAGCAAATATCAAAAGCGTACTGCAGAATGGGCAACTCAGTGGCCCCTGGTACACTCATGATTACGTGGACCCATCTTTGACCTTGCGCATCCATGAAGGAGACGAGCTTCCGTCGACTCGTATCGCCGTATGGCCACCCGTTAACCGAGCAGCATTTCGACGTTCTGACATATTTCGTCGCGTAGGAGAAACGCATAACAATTACACAACATATCTCCATTTTCATGTCGAACTTCATTCGAACCCTGATAACAATAACCGGCCGCGTCGGCCTCATTGCTCAACACGCATCTGCACCTCACAAAACCTCAGTCATTAACAACAGTTCGGCTATTTCTCAACACTGATCGTACGATGGCAAACGCCAAGACGGCGCTGAACTATCACCGCTTGTTCTGTTGACTTTCAAAGCGAAAAATGGGTTGTGTACCCGAGGCCATTGGCAAAGTAAACTACGTAAAAAGAAAAAAAAATGAATAATCTTCGGCGTCCGACGCGTGGAGAAGTAGTGCGCGCAAGTTGGGAACAATTCCCTCCGTGGATTGAGGTTTCTCCCGAAACTATCGGCAATCCCGGCCATGGACAAATGCACACGAATTTCACCAAAAGCCATAGACCACATGGCCTATATATATATATAGACCACATGGCCTATACATATATATATATATACGACCAACCGACACGGCCACGGTCATTATAATCGGATACTTACCAAAATGAGCGTGTGCAATATGTGAAACAAGCGATGCATTTATGTTGTGGTGTCAACCACTTGGATTCAGTCAACAACGCTGTTGGCACACGAGCGTTTTCACACTTCAACAACAATAATCGCCAATAAATAATTGAAATAACCTTCATTACCAGCCCAACCAACAGAGCAGTGACAACATATGCATTGTCACCCCCCAACCCGAAGTCGCAGGGTAGAACGCTGAATGGGATCAGTGCTTATTGCATTGTCGTACAAAAGTCAATCGCACGTAGAACTCGGGGGCGCGGCGGGGGGCGGTGTTGTTGAAGATTGTTGACCCTCTCCCAGTCAGGCAATCGATCGAGCCGTTGTTAAGATTGGCACTTAGCCTAACCCTTCAACACACCTTTGACAAGTATGTCTTTGTCGTTACGATTGATTACGTGGGGAATCATTAGACAATAGAGTGTTGTTTTTTTGGATTGTTTTACTTCGTAGATCCGATGAAAATTATAATCGTAACACAATAAATGATCCACATCTGATCATGATTCACGTCACAGTGGCCTGCATAGGCAAATCGAACGAGATCAATCCAAGCTATTTTCCACGTTGGGGTCAGAGCGAGGCTTTTTGTCAATATCGACAAAAAGCGGTGATAACTATCACATAGATTTCATAAGAAGACAACATCATAATTAGCGATTGCTCAAAATTACTATTCCGAACGCGCGGCCCGGTTAGATCGGGCCGATATATGTGTATACAACGAAGCGAGTATCGGCGACTTCCGATCGAAGTCCCTGATACGTCATGTGAAGTTCACGACGTGGGTCTGATCAAAGTAACACGCCCCTCCCAAATCGTGACTAACTACAGAACGAGCCGATCTGCAAAGGTGGCCATTCTACCGCGTTCGTTCAACGCATAAACTACAAGCACGGTCGACAGTAGCAGAGATAGGACGCCACCTACCATACGAGTTTATCATGAAAACCGATGTCATTTAAGGAAGTGTTGTTCTTCTGATCACTTGAAATTCAGAGCCCCCCCCCCCGTTCAGCCCCATCGTAGCTAAATCACTGCTATTCGACTAGCTAGCTCAATTAATAACCCTACTACATGTGATTGAATTGCATTGATTGGCATTTGAAGCTGTTGAATAGTTAATGGTAGAGCTCGTATCAGGTATGACAATGTGCATGCCATGCTCGACAATATCGAATACGTGACCTATACAACAAGGCTGAAGAGGGACTGTTTTAATGGAAAGCAAAAGAAAAAGCACGTTTCACTCAGGTACTTGGACAGCTTGGCCATTGCTGTAATCGCAGTTTGCCAATATTAGTCCACCATTTGTACACTGTGTTAAAGTTGTATTGAGCTTGCAGTGTTGCCTTAACATGAGTATGGGAATTCTCATGAGACCGTAGCAGTTCTGTAACTGTATTGAAAGCGAGATCCATCTACGTGTGTCCCAAGCAATTGTGGCCTGATAGTAATGTTCACACGAAATCGACTACACTAGCTAAATGTATTTTTTTTCAGTATAACAAGTTATTACGAAGCGGCGAAGATAAACCACAGCGAACGGATGTAGATCAATAGCATGGCATCATATATATAATAATAATAATAATAATAATAACAAATATCTCCTAAACCTCCAGCTATAAACATTTATTCAAACATACAATAATTAGGAATTATTTCTAGGGATTGTGTGGGGGGGGATTAGCTGAGGACCGGGGCTGAGGCCGACATAGTCCCCAGGGAGGCGATAAAACCTAAACCTGTTCTCGCATTGTCTACCTCGAGACACCAACAGGTTTTTACTGTGACAATCCAACCATAGAACTGAGAACGAAGGGCCGTTCATATCTCATCAGCATTGTCATCATCCTCATAAAACACATTCACCAATGGACACTCAGCACGAGAACGAGATATATTCGATAGACCAGTGTGTTAATATCTATAGCAGCTGCTGCACGTCTCGATAATTAGCCGAATAAGAGCCATTGATGCGACCTATAATTATGTTTACAGCTTTATCGAGCCATTATTCGGGACGACTTGTCTGCCCCAGCAATACTAATTCCCTATTGTCACAATTAGCCACCGACAGTATCCTTAGCTTGTTCTCATCACCGGATCACCATCAACCATCAAAGTTTGCGTTGCAACGTGTGTGATGCTATTTGAAATGGCTGATCTGGGCAAAGCGAACTGGGTCGCCCACCAGGCCCTCACGTCAATCGCGGCGACAGACCTCGTACAGCAACAGTTAACGTTGGTTCACTCAGGTATCGGCTGTTCGCTTGCTATGCCGCGTTTCTCCTATTTGATGTAACCACACCAATAACAGCGGCCGCGGCTATGGCAAAACCTCGACCGGAGGGCAAGAATCAAATCGCCCCACAAATATATATATATATTATACACCTGTGTACGGACGACAGCTAAACGGTGTGAACGCCATTATGCGATATGATTACAGCCACTGACGATTACAACGAGTGGTGGTGATTACTGCGACCACGGTAGTATTCTGTCTCGCTAGGCATCTGCACACACACGATACATATTATACACACACACATACGCACATTATATATATATATATATATATATACACAAACACACATGGGTGCATTTGTTTATGTCGTGCGACATCAAGGAGCGACATTCTCCAACGAGCGACCCTCCAGCCAGGATTTAGCAGTCAGTCAATCAGGCGAGCGGCGAGCGATTTTCTAAATTTGCATCGTTCAGACGAATAGATTGGCTTACATTCACATTCGTAAAAACCGACAGACGCTAGCTCACAAAGATATGATAGATGATCGGCGTGATACGTGCGTATGCATTGTATTATTATATGACGAAATTTGAATGGCTGACACATGTACAGCCACACACACACACACACGTATATACATACATAAACTCGCAGGATGTAAGTAAGCCCAACGATGTGTTTAGCTCGCTACGGGCTGCTGTTGTTACAAGTGAAAGTGTTTGCAACGATGAACATTTCAAGAATTGTTTGAGATAACGAATTCGCTGGTTGATGCCGGCTACGAAATCTTAGGGGGTTGCATTGATAATATATCACTGTGTGCCTTTGCTCAGCTAGTTGCGAACGCATCAATGCTGAGCACACTTCCTCAATCGACGGATAGTAATAGTCAAGCTACACAACGTAGTACCATCGACAATATGGACTCCCTGTGTATTGCCGATAGAAACGACGGAAGCAAAATGGTGAACACAACCTCAACCTCAGGTTGAGGTGATTAGCCCTCTACAAATCTTCAAGACTTCACTTTGGAGGCATTTACCACACAAATGAGAAAATATGCTCCTAGCTGAGGACCATTAACAATATGAGGACTATTGTTCCAGAGTGGAGAGGTCACATGGGTATGAATCTGGAAGTGTATGTAAATCACTCAGGGTGACCGACACAGAGAGAGAGATAGAGAGAGATAGAAACTGAATCGTTCAGATGAAGTCATGAAACCCTCACTTATCACAAGTGTCCCTCCGAAACATCGTATTTGCAATGGGGTCTTATTCTCTCAAATATCTACCGCTCCTGATCGCTTGACTTTAGAAATCGTAACACATTATCGTTGAGGTGGCGTAGTTAAGGGGGAGCTCTTTAATTTACATGAGGTAGCCTTGACTTTTTGACAAATGCGATGCGAGATTAAACAATTACATATATATATATATATATACATAACGAGTGGTATATTCCAGTCGTTATGTTAACCACGGCCAAAGCTCGTAGCTGCAAACGATGTGAGTCTTTATAAACCATACACATTATCTATCTGCGGCTAACGGTATGAACGATGCTTGCCATTGGTGACTTCGCACCCCATTTGTCTATGCAATTCCATATTTCTGACCACAACAGCACCCAACAGTTTAATATCCCCGCTAATGACGCGTTTCGTCATCGACAGCTCACGGTACAGCTGTCTGGGGCGGCTTTCTTTTAAGCGAGCGACAAAGAGCACACTCATGATACGCAAACGATATAAACAAATTGCTCGGCTGCTAGTTTGTAAATAATCATAGTTTTCATCAATTGATTTTTTTATTCGAGCTAAACACCCCAGCGCCAGCGGGTCCGCAGCGCTCGTTGGTGACTTCGTGGGCCAGGGCAACTGGCGACTGACTGTCACCGCGACGCTGTAGGCACAATTGTCAAAGATATAATATCTCCCATTTGAAAGTGGATACGAATCTTAGATTTCAATGCAGACGCTTCATCTGAGGCAACTACGGGGAAGGGGCCCTGAACTGGCTGGGAGATGTTTCCCTCTAAAATAGTACTAAATTTTATTAGAAATTAATTAAGGCTCTGCTGTCAGCGAAGCGGACTCGCCATAACGAGACCGAAAGACTTGACCAACACGAGAAGTCAGCATAGAAAATAAATAGTTCGATTAATTAGCTTCAATTGTTCAACCACAAATCACAAGCTTATCAGACAAGGGTATTCTCAACAGGTAAGTGAACAATATGTGTCTAGTAATCTTTCGTATGAGTTCTTATTATTGTTATTAATTTAACTGTTAACTAGGCAGGTCAGAAACTAAGTAGTTAGGAGCGTTCAAAAACGTTCATAACGTTTGAATCAAGCAAGAACATTTAGCATGTTTTGATTATTAAATTATTACATTAGTTAGTTACACGTAGTTCAGCGCGGATTACGTTTCCTAGAACAGACATGAAGATAGAATCTGAAGCATCGTCGAGCTGCTGAGAATCAGCGTTCCGAGATTAATTTTATTTTGTTTCTTGATCGAACAAGACCGAATGACGAATTCGTCGAAAATTGGTCGAATCTGTTGGGACAGGGATTGTCTTCAACTACCAAAACATTCACTATTAATATAATCGATTCTGACTGGACTGCTGGAGACCACAGAGGAGGTGACTTCACTCCACGACGTCTCACGAATGAACGTGTTGCGACAGCTACCGCAGACTTTGAGCGAACTAGACTTTGGACTGCAAGCTACTTGTTGGCCTTATTTCTGAAATTTCTCGCAACACAGGTTAGAGAAGTGGAAACGAAAGTTAATTCCCCTCGAATTAACTCCGGCGCAGGTGGAGACATCATGGCATAATATGCAGCAATGGCATAATATGTATAAGCAGCAAGCAACGTGGCTAACACACACGCCATCCCTAGCGGCAGTGACGAATCGATTTGGTCCGAAAGTGATGATGCATATACTTGCTGTGGCCGTAAACGGCAGTTGTTTGCGCAAAAGCGAAAACGTCAACAATTCAACCCGATCTCGAGTTCTTGAAGAGAGACCCATCGACAAATGGCAAGCCAATTCGAACGTACAACCCGGCGGCTTCTCAATGCCAATGCACAACCTCACCGTGAGGCTGCAACAACGAACCAGATGGAAGCCAACAATATTCATGCGACGGAGTGAACCTGTGCAGATATTGTCCAGATTTAAGACCTTGTGACTATGGGGTGTCTCAATACAAACAGGCTACAACGGGCTACAACGCGCAACTAATAAAGGAGACTACCTCTAATATCTATTAAATGCACTCTAGTTCTAGTTATTCTTGTTCAAACGTGTTATTGTTTTTGGTCGATTTATAAAATAACTCCGAACGATCAAATCGTCTTCTTCAATTTTGATTCACTGACTCAGCTGTTTTCGCAACCGCTTCGAGCCCAGCTACGCGCGCCCTTCACACATTGAAATAAGCATGACCTATCTAACCAACTGCAGAGTTCAGAGTTGCTATTTACTATAGTATTCATTCCTGCACTGTGAACTACAAGTAAGATGGATGAGTACTCGCTTGAGTTGCGTTGTATGCTGCTAGACTGAACACGAATGAGTAGGTGCTCTATTTTAGTGATGCGCTAGTTATTCCGCAAATGAGACATTACATATACATGAAGACGATACTATGATGTGCATAGATCAAGTTCGATTGTCTCCAAGATAGAAAGGTGTTTGCTCGAGGACCCACCACCCGTTCGTTGAACAAATCAAAACGAAGCTGCCGAGAATCGTTACCAACTCAATTACTATAGTTTACTTATCCTATAGACTATATATCTATCTATCTATCTATATATATATATATATATATATGTATATATATATATATATATGTATATATATATATATATATATGTATATATATATATATATATGTATATATATATATATATATATATGTATATATATATATATATATATATGTATATATATATATATATATATATAGGCAGTGGGCTCGGTTTGGCTCTCATCGATGTCCCGCAGTGAAATGCACAGCGAGACGAATCAGCTTACCTCTTGCAAGAACTCATACGTGACAAAATGAACGCACTGGAAGGGGATATTCATCGACAGCTGTGTCGTGAACGAACGATAAAACGCCTGCGTGCCCTCTGTACGCCAAACGTGCGCAAGACAATCCATGCAATTCTTATATGGGCTGGCGTACATTTGCATCCGCTGCTTCACAACTTCGGCGGGGTTCATCACCGAATCGTGCATCACAGTCGCTAGGCCACCGGCCACACCTGAAACACAACAGAACGCCCGCACGTTATATTATATATGATTCTTTGTTATAATATATTACATGACAATGATATATTGTCCCAGACGCACGAGAAATCATGCACACACACATATATATATATATATATTATATATATATATATATATATATGACACGATACGAACTGAATAAGTGGAATCTATTCAGCGACATCCAATTATCAGCTTACTTCGCGAATACAGTCGAGATCAACAGCTGAGAATAAAAATAGTAACAAGCACGGAAAAGCTAACATCGAAAATACAGACAGGTTCGGACCCGTTAAGGTAAGGTAAGATCAACGGACTTTCTCGCCTCACGTCAAATGCAGGTCAGAGCGCGTCCAACAAAAAAAAATCCCCTATATAAAGGGAAGCAACGCCATTGCATGTAAGCCACAGATTTTGAAAATAATAACAACAACAACACGAACTATATTTGTATTTGCTAACGGCCGTGTCATCTTCAGATAAATCGAGCACGTACATAATCGAGATGAAACTTCTCAGTACATTTTTTTTCGAAGCATGAATTTATATTGTCAATATTGAATGACTGCATTTCTGCCCGTTATTTGCTGCATCCACCGTCACCACCGTCCTCCATCTTAGATAAAGAATACACATGATCTACATCTCGCTGACACAACAATGTTGTTGTGCCGATCCGTACAGGCTGGACGTGATGTCATGTTTGTCGCAGGTTAGACTTTTCAACAGGTGGTCCCCTATGACCACCTGAGGAAAATCGCTAACCGTATGTGAACATATTGTAAGAACGCATGTCCACTACAAATAGATGCGAGATTCAAATTTACTTTATACAAGTCCCGATGATCTAACAAGTTTCGACACATGTATCGCGCATAAAATCTACAGGAACTAAACCGACAAAACAGTAAATAGAAATTGGGTTCCAACACCTTGAATTATACAAATTTAAAGCACAGACCATATATATGTATGGCGCGGAATGCTGTGTGCTTCTGGGTGGCACAAAGAGAAGGTCTCAACAAGTGGCATATGTCGCTATCTCAGATCACTTATTCGTTCAGTCGACTGAGCGAGCGGCGTTCTCTGGTCACCTCTGCGAGCATTTGCGAAAGTTCACCGAGGTGGAGGGGGGGGGCGAATGGTAAGCAACGATTTGATAATTGAGGGATCCATACTCGTCCAGATATTTGTGCATTATCCGCCTATGTCGGAGTGTGTATGTATGGTTAGACGGTGGAGGAATACCGTGATCAACGAAATCGCTACATCTCATGGATCAAATACTCATTTATTCAAGGAAAGAAAATACACTTTACTTATAGGGTTCCTCGTATATATATATGTATATATATATATATATATATATATATATATATATATCTGAAAAACATCGGGTACAGCTCTTCCTAAGCTTCTTCAGAGAAACCACAATAAATAAGATAAAGAGGCTCGTTTAATATTGGCACCACTGTTTTTGTACTAGGACTGGGATAGGACTATATCCGGGGTGAGACGACATTTCATATGAATATGAAGATTATGAAGCTGTTGAAATAGTCAATCCTGATTATGACTATCCCTTCCCCTACCGGAAGGAGCGCTGTTAGAAGTTGTCTGACGCACCGATTTGCTGATTTACAACGACAGAAGAAACACTCATTAAACATGTCTTCTCCGATAATGTCATCGTTGCTTACAGGCTCGATAACCTCATTCCCTCTCAGTATTATGTTGACCATGAATAAAAAGTGACTTCGAACCTTTAAAGCTGAAATTCTATTCCTATAAAATCCTTAAATTCGGGCTTAGTTTACGAAGTTGGCATTCAATGTTTGGCATGAGCTCATATTGCATCATGCTCTCCAATTTCTTGATGCCATTCATTTACATGTTTGGTTCGCCCGCCGCTGCTAGATCGCTCTCGGTTACAAATGATTCTATTAGTGTACGATGTGTATTGATAAAAGAACGTCAGACATGTCGAAACGAGCTGATATGAATCTCCAGTGCAAGCAATTTAGCCTAGCTATGGTAGAACCATAGTCTCATTTCCACGAATAGTAACCACCATTGTCAGCAGCAGTAGTAGTAGTACTAGTAGTAAAACCCTGATCCATCAGGAGTGTAAACGAGACAGCATTGTGATCAGAGCGAATAAGAGACTGGAAAACCGACAGCTTGACAAGTACAAGCGTCTGCCCGATCGGCTTGAGCGATCTGATGTTCATAATCATATGTAGTGGTTCCTTCGCTGTCGATGGCAACATCTATAATATGCTTTAATATCAACGAGTTCACTCTCAAAGGCACTGACGCCGCCGGCTGCAGGGGACGACGTACGAATCCGCTTTACGAGAGTGAGGTTATCGGCGAAGCATATGCCACGCAGTCGCCTCTCACTGGACTTCCTTCGAAGCTCAAAATGAGGGCATGGATATGGACGCGGACGACAAATGGGGGAAGCACCGCACACAGCTATATGATTACTCGACACTGCACTAACAATACGTACATTTAAACACTGCTTGCTAACGTTGGACTGAACCAGTCATACAGTGATACACTACGGGATATAAATTGTACCAGGAAAGGGTATCGCGGTGATCGGTGTTGAGCGGAGTTTAACAACGTCAATCAGGGCAATGAGGGAAGCATTCCCTAATTCTAAGGAATAGTTCTGTCGCCTTAGGCTTCCTTAAGGATATCATTACAGAACCGGGAATTTTATACAGAATTAGGCCATGCTTCCTTGAGCCTACTACAGAGAAGAAGTTCATGAACAAGTTTTTGAAGTTCATCTATCATCGTGAATCAAAGTGGTCAATTTTACTGTCGTTATTCGTCATATATTTGAAGGGATTCTAAATCTAGCAGAAGAAGAAGAGGCAGCTCAAAAGAGGATTTGACCGATAAGCTCATTTATGCCAAGGGATTTATTTTGATACAGACAAGAAGCAGGGCTCTCTCCTTCGACGAAGCCTCGCCTCAGCCTACAGAAAGACTGTCGCTCTATCGGAAACTGACAAGTTGTTCTAAATGATTCTCTAGTTACATTTATTTGGCCTTTTCTATGTTCCCGA
The DNA here is from genome assembly GCA_019614645.1 of Stratiolaelaps scimitus. NCBI lineage: Eukaryota > Metazoa > Arthropoda > Arachnida > Mesostigmata > Laelapidae > Stratiolaelaps > Stratiolaelaps scimitus. The sequence continues at coordinate 1,485,909 of JABWDB010000018.1, read as the reverse complement.
AACGAGACAAGGTCATGACAGTGGGTGACAGGCAGATGTTTGCGAATAGCCCTCCACTAATCCAATAGACATCTACCTACCAACGAATTGCCAAAAAATATCACTAAACGTATACATTGAGATCTCTTTAGAGAGACAAGGACAAATCTCTCTCGATTCGCATCGTATATGTTATATGCTTAGTTCAATATTCTGCGAGATGATGAACAAAACTATGAAAATGTACATGTTTCCTACGGTGAACAGAAAATAAAAGCGAACTGTGATCTATACTGAACAGCAATGCGAATAAATGTTTCATTATTTATTTTTTCAATAAAGTGAGGCATGTTAATTTTAACGAAAAGTTCATCAAACATTTTGACAAGTTGCGAGGTTATGTGAGGTCAGTTCGTAGCTTTGTGCTCCTTTTTATGATGCTTTCGAGGTGCGACACCACTCTTAATCCCCTAACGGTGGCCATATCTCAAAAACGTACAGGATTCGATAGGTGTACCGTAACAGCTTACATTGACTCAGCGGATTGCTCTGGGTTTGATTGGTGCTCAGTGTCCGCTTGAGCTTTTCGTAGGTGCTGAAGTAGAGTGCGTGCGCGGGACCTGATCCCATCACAACGGCCGACATCCCCTTGACTGGCCGGAGAATTCCCTCATGCCGAACCATTTTAAATAGGCCATCAAATACGCCCGTGTAGCGTGCACCCGCTGACGGGCGCAATGATTGTAATCGCGTCTGTAAATGGAAACAGTTCAGAATCAAGGAAAAATGTCGTTAGGGCAGCTCGGGATAAATTTCCGTAAATGAGTGAGAAGGGAGGGGAAGCACTGAAAATGGTACAACACATAATGTTTAATTGATACGTGAGAGCAATCATTCATAGAGTGTAGAGAATCACACATAAGTATGATGCAGGGTGTTTCGAAGGTCACGCAACGCCGTGGAGTTCACCCGAACCTCGGAGGGTGGGGTTTCTACCGAACAGAACAAACTGTCCGCTGAGTTGGATTTTCATCTGAATTTACACAGAAATGTAACCCTTTGTTTATCTGCATTTGCTTTCAACCCTATGGAGTATTCTGTCTCCCTTCGATCACGACATATGGAATCGCTTTTGCGAGATTCAAACCGTGGCGAAATAGCCGCCTAACCAGTCGTAGGGTTCTGTTACATTTTGAATAAGTTGAAGACGGAGATCAAATCATATGAGTTGCAATGACTATTTGAATACTTTTCTTGGCGTGACTTTTCTTGAACGCCATAGGGCTGCGTGAATTTCGGAACACCCTGTAAATGTCAGTAGCGATGTGTAACCCAAAACCGGCTACTATATTGTCATGGGGTTTGTATTCTTTAAATTCGCCTGCAATTTTTAAATGCTACACTGTGTTCAGTTTATATTTAATGCGTAGTTTATTCACAGAACTGCGATTTTGCAACGTTGAAGTTTTCGCACGAAAAATGAAAATGCAAGAGGGATCTAGCCATTATCTTAATGAAGCACAATATCCTGGCATGACAGGGGCTATTGCTAATTATAGAGAATGTAAATTCACTTTATTGTAATAGGGAGTTCATCTATTTTTAATTAGTATCTATCTAGCCAAGAGGTAGTGCTATTAACACCTGTTTATATTATGTTTAAACCAGATATGGCAAAATGAATTGAAAGTCAATCAGCTCGATAAGCCTACCCACAACGTTTGCGTCGTAACAGTCAACTCACGTATAACGCGCAAATTTGATGCACCCTGAAACGAATTGCGTGACTCATCATACCGTCTCAGTAGTAGTAATCGACAACTCGTAACGAAGAGAAGTGAAATAAATTGACAGTTACCCAATTACTCTTCACTGGAAATGGGCCATTTTCGACTATGATTCCGACGCTACCTACAAACCCCAAGAAGAGATTCTCAATACGATTGCGTCGCCGTACGCGATGGCAACGAACCAAGCGTGTGTGAAGGTTTTTGTTCTGGGTACAGACCAGAGATAGAGACTCCCAACCATACAGAATAATGTTCTGTCCCATGCGGGCAAACCGACTCGGAAGATGAGCGATGGCTCACCTAATCGTACCGCCATATCAAGTCTCAAAAGGTGAGATTCCTCCGTATCGTTTGTCCCAGCATTCGAGGATGTCGCCCATCCGAGTCATTCGTCTTCGACCGAAAACAGAGATGACTGTAATACCTTGCCAGCAATTCATATGAAGGTGAAAGCACATGTGACTATGTCGATAAAGGCTTCTCAATCCGACGCCACCTGGTGACGCCATCTATCGGCACGGCGGACAGTCACTCCTTGTTGCCAATACGACCATCCACCTTACCGAGAACCTGCTCAAAACATAGCTTAGCGGTTCTCTATGCTAACTTATATGATACAATTTTGTCTCCGGAGTAGTTGACCTAATTAGTTGACCTGTCGTGGCACCCAAGCAGGGGTTGCTTCATCTACAGTACGCGCTCGAAGTAGCGACCGTTGGATTTTTCGGCGATAGTGTGACGTGTTAAAGTCGATAGACGCCTCTAGTTAATGAGGCGCCATAGAGAGTAATAAAACAGAGCGGAAAACACAAAAATGAGTTCAGTTTGTTTAAGCAGAATAAACCAGCCGCAGTACGGTTAATGCTAAAGAGCGATAAACGCAAAAACTGCCTGCCGGACAATGGCAGTGTTGACAGCTTAACTCTTGAAGTGCACTAATTATTAATTAGTAAATGTAATACTCTCACGTACTCGTCTCAGCTAGTTTCATGTGTCACTTCGAAACTGTGGACGAGACGCATACTGGCAGATGTTTGTTAATCGATGTTTTTTGTCTTTTTTGCATAGTTTAGCAGAATCAATTTCTTGCCTTCACGTACACAACACAATGTGCTTGATGTCACCGGGCTGTACAGATATCTAGCCGGCTGCTTTGAACAAAATGTTGAGCCATGCTCGGAAACGCCATCCCTTTTGAATCGATTGTAAAACTGGCCTCGGAAGATAATGTCACGTTTGCGTGGGCGCCGACTCCAGTGTCGCTTACCAAAAATCGTCGATTCAAAACGCCGCCGCCGCCGCCGCAGCAGCAAACACCATTACCTGCCACTAATCTGCTGGCACAGAAGAAAGCATCCTCTTGAGTGTACAAGCGATTACCCAATGACGAGCAGATTCTCCAAGTGGAATCGTTCGAGTGTCTCTCGAATATTTCGTCACAGCGGCGACTGGGAAGGTAATAGCCCGTCCATGGACGACTATGAACACAATTATAGACACTGACTATGTGCTACGCCAAATGTAGAAACAAGATCGAATTGGCTTGCACGAATCATAATTGGGTCAGTCGCTATAACAAAGCTTGGAGACTATTTTATTTAGCTTAACGCTATGAAATCTTCTTTGGAATCCGCAAACTGCAACATGAGAGCCGTAGGTTTCGAGCGGAATATCTCAATGGCAGAAGGGAATCATTAAGATTCATGTGGCATTCACTATCAGCAGACATTGCAGAAAGTCAAACGTGGAAGGTGTTAAACGATGTTCGATACCGATTGGAAGTGAGGCACACAACCAAAACCTCGGGATGCGGGTGGTCTTGATTTCCAGGTGTCATCCTGAAATCGGGTCATTCACAAGCTGTGAACTTCTCGATACAGATATTTCCTTAAGTAAAGAATTCCTTCGCGGCGTTCATGGCCCCTTTTGGCGGTCCAGATTTTTTCCATGATCTCTTCCAGCCATAAAAATTCTCTTTCTAGCAGATTCACCTAGTGACAGACGATCTATGAAAGACAGCGCTTAAATATGCGTTAAATTGTCGACTTTGACGACAACTGCTACCCTTAGCACAAGACATGACATGAAGTGTCGTACCTACCCGTCGTAACTCCCGTCGGATTCCACCGCAATCCGACTCTTGATCTCGTGGGCGTCTAATCGCATACCTTCAGTCATCATTATATTACACGCTTGTGTGATATTCAGAATTATGACCACACATGACAATGAGTAAGCCTGAGACAGATAATGTGTCAATGGAAATGCAATGAGTGGTACAAGAAGCACGGAGTGTTCGACCATGCTTGATGCATTTCACAATGTTTTCTAACTCAAGATGTTGACGTAGTAACTGAGAAGAACCGTCTTGTGGAATAGACATCTGAGACATTGAATCGAACGAGGAAGGTAGCAAGCATACTCCACTTGGTTTCAGGCGTTTCATCAGTAATTAGTGTTCCATCCTAATTAGAACGACGTTGTTCCTGCCAACCCTCTATATATATATATTTGGAAACTTCCCCTGTATTTCAACAGTACTATTGGGGTGGGTGTGTGTCACGGCGAGACTAATACCCGCGTGCAACCATCTATCACATCAGCAAACACAATACAAACGAAGTCGCCGATAATGAGCATTAACATTTTTAACAAATTAGATCTTCTTCAAAATGAATGTACGTGGTACTCTGTCAGCACCGAAAAATACAACAACAGGTTTGCCGGCGTTTTTCTATTATCAACGTCACCTGCGCTTCCTCTACCTTTGCACTCTTTTTATTTATTTAAATCTAAAAAGTGAAACTTGTAGTCCCATAAACTCTCGTTCGCATAAACTCCCCAGTCGTTATTAATTCAACGAGGAAGAGCGTAACAACAACGACTGTGACTGTTTTTTCACAATTTCGTTTTCGAGTGGCACAACAGGTAAGCTTCTTTTCTGTGCGAGCTCCGTCTGCTCCCCAGCAGCCGAACTGCCGCCACCGGCGTCGCCGACGTCGTGCGTCGATCGCTCGATCAAACAAAAGGCAGCCTCGTGCCACCTATTGCCGCGCCGGCCCCTGCCGCCAAAGTAGCAGTATTGGCGGCGGCGGCGGCATCAAGCAGCGAGAGCTCGTTCGCAGACGCTTCCCAGAATTGTCAAGGCCACCAAGTGACACAAGTAGGGCCAACTCTCGCGCCATGCCGCCTTTGGGTTCGTACGGTAGACAACTGCAGCAGCAGCAGCAGTAGCAGCATTAACATGGGATGCGATGGGCCGAAGAGAGTCAAATCGGACAAATCGCCAGCGAACTCGGAAACCACTGCAGCAGAAACAGACCACATGGTCATATCTAAGCAGCTACGGCAAACGGGACCAGCAGGAAAACAGAGGTTGACCGTTCACGTTCGGAAAGAAAATGAACACCACAATCGGCCACAGTGTGCATTGCGCATAGATACCCGGCATGGACGTCTCCATGTCGTCAGGATACCACTACGTTCGGGATGTAACATATGCATAAACAAGCGGGTTATTTGTCTCTTTGGGTTTTTTCATCTACTTGTCTGGCCGGCAGGGGCTGATCCGTGCAACCAGCCGCATTGACACGATGCTACTTGCCCGTTAATTGCCAGCTCCCCCTGCTGTTTGGCATTAGATTTCCAGGGAAATAAAACGAATTTCTTCTGAAATTCCTGCCCCGCTCAATCATCCCCTTCCACACTCAGCTGTTCGATTCTTTCGTCGACGGATGGTGATTGGCGTAAAGCTTATACCATAGCAGTAACATCATATCTAGCAGAATTCTCCGCATGTGTCTCCGCTGTGTTCAGGCCGGTTAGTATTTCGGCCACGATATTCACACCGATTAATCGCTATTCTATGGCAAGCATGACACAATACCAATGACTTGAATGCATAGAGGGAATCCTGGCGTTATAGTTCTTTAGTGCCAGTTTATTCGTTGCAACTTTTTTGTTGCTTTGTGATGACACCACCCACAATACATTCATTGCAAAATCATATTTCCAACAAATGAAGTGACTTCGTATGTGATCACCGCAGCTGGCAAGCTTGCTCGATAGCAAGTCGATATACAACGTCTGCTGTGAATAAAACCAAATTACTAGTACGGTGAATACAGGCAATTTCGTGTTAAATAGACTCGTTCGGCAAAAATACAATGCCTAGATATGATTGGAGTAAATGTCTACCTGTTGATGTCACAAACAAACGTATGGCAAGTTATTAATTTTACGGAAACAGGTGGAGCGGAGGAGCGAAACCCATTCATAGAGATGTACACAAGTATAAATATTTTCGATAGCGCTATTTAGCAAAAATCTGTGCAATTAATAGCCACAGTAAATATTGTCTGTCTAGTCGAACAAGGCTGATAGACACACTCTGCGTATAAAAACAGTTCGTTTAGTGCACATTGATGTCTAATGACATAAATTGATGACATGTGTCTATCAGGGCACTGTACTCTCGCCCGCGGAAGGAAGTTTATTTTGACGAGCAAAATTGATTTCCACAGAAAACTTTCAACAGCTGTTACACTCTCGGAATCATAGGAATCAATATAAAATGTATCTGTTGAACGCTGTGATTTCAACGACTGCACACTGTCGAGAGAAAGTGTCAACAACGTCACAGCCTTCAGCGGCGATCGCAAGGTTTTAGCTGTAACACTTTGTAGGAACGTATCTGGAGTTGATCCTCGAAATTAGCCTTTTCCAACTTAGGTTTTTGTCTTAACTGACAATGGTGGGGCATTACGAATGGGAGAGAAATGGATATTAAACCATAGATAAACAGCCATTTCGCTCGATATATCACAGTGTTTCTATGACAGGCAGTAAACAAGATAAGCGCACCAACCACTATCATTCATACTGATGCGAATTACAGGTACTAGGTGCTAAACAATGACGTTGAGGGAATGATCAGCTTTCGCTTGAGACGAATATAGCATTGAATATCTGCAATTAAGATAACTGCAATGTGAAGGACATAATAGGGAGCCGGTCATAGAGGTACGCGCTCGTCTGGTGGTCGAGATCGCACAGCAGCAGCAATCTGCCACAGCATGTGGCAGGGACCATGTTCTCAGCATGAATTAACTGTGCACCTGGTTGGCAAACGCATATCGACAAAATGCGAACTGCCACCTTAATCTACGCCTACGCGCTCATGGGCCTGCCGCCGAAGAAGCCTCGCATCTACATCAAGAAAAAAAATCTCTCCAATTCACACGTTCCCTCGCCTCGGGGGAGCTGTTGTTGACAATTATCTTCGTGACACATCTCGCGCTGCAGGCACAAACAATCAGCTTCCCCACGGATTACTGGCGATATTTACAATTCTTTTGCACAAGGGGCGGCACAGTCGTTCGTTACCTACTATGGTGTTTACGATTGTCATTAAACGTCTATCGCGGGGAAGAAGCCGTTCTAGTTAATGTCCGCGCAATCTTTCTTACGAATCATTTATCGAGCAAGAGCTCAGAAGTCAGAGTTTGGCTACGCGTATAATTGGTCTGAGTTGGAGGGGGACGTATTTGAAACTAGCGAATAGGGAAGACCAATTTCTAATCAGGTACATGCCGCTCGTGGAATACACTAATTCAGTTTCCTTATAGAAACGCCATCCGTAATACACTAGGAAGATTACAATCATCTCCCGAGCGATGCTCACTCCATACTACGAACGTCTCTGATTGACCAGTCGTAACACACTGCCGAGGCGCGCACAGTACTTGGAAAACCACGAGACAAGGCTGATGTATATACCTTGTAGAATGCACTCTAATCAAAGAAGGCGCACACACATTCTCAGATAGATACGTACAAACACACATAATCACATATACACACACACACACGTACGGGGATATTCGGAATGTCGCGACCGACACCAACTACTTCCTCATCTCACAGATGATCAGATATCTTCACTTGAGCAATCAGATTTCGAGATGACATCAGGCAAGTGATGGGGCCGGCTTCCCGAGAGTGCTCCAGTGAGGCAAGCGTGCTCCGAACGAAGCGCCGCGACCTGTCAAAAGATCCTCACAGGGCTCAGTTTGCCTTGCTCGAGCACCCACTGAAGAAGAATCCGCGCTCAAGACTGGCCGGCGAACTTCCTCACTCGGCCGAAGAGGTTTGGAAGGACACTCCGCGCACCTACGGTGACCGTTAAGAGTCCCCCCGCCCAGACGCTCGAGAAGAGCACAATCCAAGCTGGCCGGACCTGACAACAAGTAATAGAATATACGGCTGTATGCTGGATTGCCGCAGCAGCCGCGACTGCTAACCAATCGAACCCCCACGATGACCTTGTACCACTTTGCGATCTGTTGGATGGCATCGTACGATTGACTGACACACTGTTCAAACGTTGTTCGTCGATATTCATTTGGCTAATTTCGTACCTTGACAGAGTCGAGCGGGTACATCACGCAGTGCTCCATGATTCCGGCAGCAGCCCCCGCGAGCATGTGGACGGCCGTCGACGAAGACGGCAGGCTCTCATACTCGTCTTCCATGCCGCAACGAGCTGGCTGGGTGATTTGCACGATGGCCAATCGAGCTGCTCCTCACTGACGGCGTTTCGTAGACGCAACGAGAACGCTTCGGTGTTACGGTCTGGCCATCGGCAGAATTGCCACTGTACAAAAAAAAATTGATGGATACGGCCTGCCTGGCTGGCTGCCTTCGTCGATACACCACACCGTTCGACTATCTACCACGGCCACGGGAGCACACCGATGAGACCGTAGGTTAGCACACAAAGTCAAGATGGGGGCCCAGCAGACGACACATCTGCGGGAAGTTACAGATACAACAGGTACAACAGAACACGAATTCAATAAAGTAAAAGTCAACTTTCGCCCGGCGATCCGACGACCAAATCCCGATACAAGAGCACCTACTGTCACCTACTGTTTAGCTGTACACACTCGATCGATGCAGTGTACACTAACTCGCCACGAACCCACAAGGGATCACTTTCTCTCTCTCTCTCACACCTCTTCTCGTTAGACATCTCCCCTGCTCTAGACAATGTTTACGATGAATTCGCGCTCCTAGAAAGGCGCTTATTCGGCCAGCGTGTCCCTGGAAATGGTTGCGGGCCGTGTTGATGTTGACGCTCGACTCGTGTGTTGGAGAGGAGAGCGCGAAGCGCACTATCGCACCACTGTGTCGTTTCTGTCTGTGTCGAGAATCTATGAGGGAGGGGAACTGATCCGCACCTTGCGTCTGCGGTCCCGCTGGGAAGAGCAGCAGGGCCTGTCTCGGCAACGATCACGACGACGTTCGAATTCAACGCCACTGGCTGATCAACAAGCGTCGCGCGGATATACTCGTGGAGATAGATTGCTTGTGTGTCAAGATTGCTGTGGAGCGGTGCGTTGTTGTTACGTTCGTCGAACCCCTCTAGTGTTACTTATTTCTAGTGTAGCTGTGTGTCGTGTTCATGTTGGACTGTTGTCGTTCTCATCCGTGTATACACACACTGTACAGTCTCGTGTCGGCGAACTGAGAGGGAGCTTGTTGATAAGCGTCGGGACCCCTTTTTTTCGCTGCTATTCGCCTTTATGGCTGCTCTCCGCTGCGCATGGATCAAGATATCGAGTCGAGGCGCGACAGGTTCGTTGGGTCAATGACAACATTTACCATCGTATTGTCAGCTAAGTTCTCTGCCAATTGTCAAGGAGGTCGCAAATTATGGGTGATGTCTTAAATGGGTACGCGCCACGCTCTCCGAATGTCGATGAACATAGTACTTCCGTCTTGATTCCTCTCGCTCGTCAGGCGCATTCGCATGGACTGCTCAAAGCATTCTGTCAGGTTGACGTATGCTTTTCGCAAATTGAATCCATAGGATATCAATCAACCCTTGGCAAAGAGACAATGCCCTGGTTCGCCAAAACTCCTCCTATGGTAACATGGGTCATTCTGCTGGCAATTGACAAGTTGAAATGAGACCAACAATCAATTTATTGATCTAATAGATGTGTCATTTAAACTTGATTACATAAGCAGGCTGCACAAGCGTGCGAGAAAGTGTAAATTCGAAAGGTTAACTCGCCCTGTTTAATAATTACTGCGTTTCGAATGAGATTAACACCAACCTTTGGTCCGTGATGCTTGAAGTGATCCTAAATATGACTCATGGACACTGCACTCAACTTATTTTTAGCCATTATCCACCTATCTGACGGGTTCATCAAGACATAAATTTATGTCTGCGAAAGCTGCTGTATGTTATCAATAAATTCAAGTCATCAACTGGGTCTCGATAGTCATCACGAAGTAGTTATTTCACCATTGATATTGTTACAATCGTTGTCATAATGAGATGCGCGTGCTCGAGCGAATACACTAGAGCTTCTTCTCAGCGAGCGAGCATCGCATTGCACATTTCTATGACGCGGATCTTTTACCTTCATTGACAAATTGCCCGTACTTGTTCGAGGCCTATTTTTTTTTCTATTCCAAGCTGGGAGGTGAAATGCTATTATATATACAAAGCACGTAGAGAGATACCGACTCTCTCATATCACAACAGCAATTTGAGACGGGAATTGAAGTTATGTATGTGTATTATTTATTTACGCCAATTTCGAGATCGTCTAATACATTGCTTCCAGCCATGACTATATCGGCTATATTGCAATATATAATATCATTAATGAAACGTTGACTCATCCACGGTCTGGCGAACCATCTAATCGTTCATAGACTAATTCGACAATCTCGCTGTCCCTTTTAGTCTTCCGACATGGGGCTGTCCACGGGAATCATCGAGGAGTTCAGCCGTCCGATGTCAGCGGCATGTTGGCAACGAGCTTCAGTCATCGCGGTATTCACAGGGCGGTAGCTAAGCTTCAGCCGACGAAGACGCCGATAACGGATGAGGAGCGGAGACTTCTTGAGAAGCTCGGCGAGCCGGACCAAGAAACGCGAGGGTATCTCAATGAGCTCTACGACGATTTCGACGTTGGCGCAGAAAAACGCAAGGAACAAAGGCAACAGCAGCGAAAACAGGAGACAGTTAATTCACCAGTTAAGGTTTGTTGCGCTGTTCAGGCCCCGCTTGATCTATTATTGTAATTGTGCATCTCAAATTGCCAATATCTACCACTGCCGAAAATTCTACTATGCTTCTTTTGGGTACAGACGATGTTCACTTGCCACCCGTGATTTGTCATCTGCTATACGAATAGCTGTACTAATTACTCGATTGATGTTGATGGGCGAACTTGCTTGCATCAGGAAAGTGACAGGGAGACCACGCCCGTCTCGTCATCGCGTCCTGTTCGTATACCCGAAATAGGACGAATGTCAAATATGAGCATCGTTCATCGCTCGCTACACACCTCAGCTGTTCTTCGCGAGCAGAACAAGGATGGTTCAGGATCATCTGAGGACACCTGTAATAGATCTCTGGCTGACGAGGCTAGAAGTTCGGAAGCTTCGGATGATCATGAACTTGTTAAGCCGTCAATGAGAGAACACAAAGAGAAGTTCACAGACGAGGCCCAGATCATTTGGGATCAACAGGAAAAGCTGGACGCACAGTCTAGCTATACGGACTATTATCCTGAACAGCTGAAGGTTGATTCTCTGAAAGGTACGAGGAAGACGTATCAGAGAGAGAGACAGAGAGATTCATGTTCATACAGCGAGCGCGATGGACCTAAGCAACGTTGCAGTAGTTGTCACTAGATGATGCACTGTTTCCCTTAGAAACGAACGGCTGTGGTCTGCTTCCGCAAAACGCCTATAATGGGTCCTCTCGCCTTGATTATATTTGCTATGGGTGATTTATTCGATTTTTCTAAATCAGGATAAATTTCAGTTAGTCCGAAAATCTTTATTTCAAAATGCTGTGTACAAATTTCAAAGGAACCCATTACGACAAAGCATTTATTACCAATATACGCAAATCTTGACGTGAAACGACTCAAACGACTGACATCTGACGTGGACCAAGGTACATTCAATAAATGCCAGCTACAACTAAGTGGAATCCTTGTAATCGCTTTAGTCCGTGTAATCGCTCAATAAGTATTTCGCATCCATGATTCAATCTATCCAGACCTTGTATCCCTAACAGATGAAGAGTCCAAAAACATAAAACACTACCCAAACGTTTCGTGACTCAACTTGTTTTTATTGCTTTTTTCCTTTTAATTAGGAGTGGTCCTTTCGCGTGGAGAAACTGGCGTCTTCGATATTGATGAGTTGGTGGGAATTCTTCGCGAGGAACGATTGATGGACGTCGTGGTTATCGAAGTTCCTCCAAAAATACCCTACGCCGATTATATTGTCGTTTGCTCCGCTGTGTCAGTTAGGCAGTCGAAGGCTGTCACGCAATATCTCAAAAAAATGGTAAGTAACATTTTGCACTAGCGAATATGATGACTAGCCTATCTGATCAGATTCGCGCTAATTATTAGTGGGCGATATATTCTGCGATTTGAGCGTGTTACATATGTGTTGCATATGCTGCGCTATACTTCGTTGTTCGAAGTATTTTTCGTCATATTTCCGCTGTGTGTACGTATATATTTATGGACAGCATCAACGAGACGGTTATGAATTGGTCCAGGATGATGATGATGATGATGTATGTATATATACATATGTATATGCCGCGAAGAGTAAACATTCAGTCGAAGGTTTTATCACACTGAAACACGTCCTCATCATCGACAGACACCATTATTTTCTCAAATATAAACAGACCTCCGCCGGTCGCATACACACGTGCAGCATATGGCTACTGTACGAGTAGATGCCTGTCGATGATATCGACTTCGCAATAATGTGTGCGAAACATATAACACAGTTCAACGCCATTAATTGCTGTTCGTTCCTCTGCTGGCCGCCAGTTCAAACGCAAGAAGTTCTCACATGATACTCCATTGAAGATTGAGGGCATGGATTCTGATGACTGGAAAGTTCTCGATATGGGAAATATCGTTGTGCACATCTTTGGTCAGGAGACGCGGGAACGGTTCGACATCGAGACACTGTGGACTGTTGGTGAGTATCATTCATCAGCTGACCATGGAGGCTTTTGCATTCTGCTCCCTAGAATGTTTCATGCTTCAAAATACGAACGGTGCCCGCCCTCATTTATGTTCTCCTACCTCACCGGCGCGTTTTTTCTTTGTATATGCGCTGAAACGTCTTTGCACGAATACACATCGCAATACACACATAGCACTTGAGACTTATCTCGAATATATGGCTACTACGCGTAACACATTTCTGTGCGAATGTTTCCTTTTCTTTCATTTTTTGTAACAGCCACTTTTCAGCTGGGCACACAAGAATTAAGAATTATAGTCAGATTTCGCCGTTCTACTTAATTTTGTTTTTAACGCACCATACTTTCATGTGTACGCAATTACGCATTCGAGAAAGTCCATATTTAAATATTGTACATATATATATATATATATATATATATATTCAATATCGAACTCAGACTGACTTATTCATCGTATATTACCTCTGGCCATGTTGTGACATCTTCAGGTCCCGATATGGACGATCTGACGCGCGGTGTCGCCCAACGCGGCGATATCGACATCCTCGAGGAGCACATGAACTTCGTCCGAAGTCTCACCCCACAACATGCGGAAGTGAAAACTGCATCAACGTCGTCATGAAGTCTCTCTCTATCTCTCTCCCTCTGTCCTGCGTATTAGTCAGGAACAAAAGACAAACTAATCGCATTGCTTGCCCCTCATGAATGCTCTTGTCGTAGTGGTGTACTGTGCCAGCAGCAGCAGTAGTTGTAGCAGTTATTGAAAGACCTGTTCGAAGTGTTACGCTAGTATCGTTGTTACTCCCGTGGAGAGTTGAAAGCAGTGTTGATGATAATTACAATAATCAGCAGCATCATTATGATATCAATATGACAGTATAAAGATGAATTGGATAGGGACCCGGATACGAAGAAGGCGAGGCGCGTACAAGTGAATCATAACAAAGAAAAGCAGCATCGAATTTCCATTGGGGGTGCAACCGTAATAACGAAAATGACCAGCAAGAGCATTGACACTTGATGAGGTTGAAGGATGTACAATTTCATTGCAGTGATAGTGGAATCCTTATGTTGTTACAGTCGAGAAACGAAACACGGTTTATCTATATAGAATCATATATTTAGAAGAGACAAGAATCGAATTATGGTCGATCGATTGATCGATCGGTCTGGCTATGTACTGTTGTAAATCATCGTTGTGAAGTAAAAAAAAATACATTTTAGTCGTTTACGGTATTCTTGTGCTTTTTTTTTCTAGAATTGATTATTACGTGTATTCTTACAATAAATTTTTGATTGTGAGTTAAATTTTGCGCTTTCCAGACACAACCTGTTTACCTTTGTGCGTGTATGCGTGATTGCCATAGCGATCGGAAGTTTTGCAGGTTGCGTTCTAGAGAGCTTAAACCGAACTTAACCTGGAATTGTCCACCTCGTGCGTACTTGAAAGGTAGCCAACGTGAATAGGGGGCGAAGCATCCGCAAACACAGTGAAGGGCCTCTTCGAATAGAACATCCGCCCCCAACGAAAACCTAGTCTAATAGCGAGTAATAACGACAGCACATCTCCCCTTGGACTTTCGAGAATCGTGTGCAATTTGCTACGAAAATGCCGCTGCGCAGTACGCAGTGGTAAATCGTAAGAAACTTCATAAGTTCTGAATGAACTGTAGTAATTGTGCGATACGAGATTAAATAATATATTTATTAAAGTCTATGCGTACACAATTAAAACCGAGGCCTTCGCTTTTCACACCTAACAAGGTAGCATTGTTTCTCAGCGTTTGCCCCGATAACACTTACAATCATCCTACGGAGCGTTAAATCTCAAAGTGTCAACACGAAGTTGTCAAGTTTTTCACAGGTGGATTTTTCGAACGAGCTGTTAGCTATTAGTATGTGCCGTTACAAACAACGGCCGTATGGAATTACTACGCAAGGGATATACGAGTAAATAGAACGGTCTTATTTTTCGTGCCGAACGAACTAAACACAGTGAAGGAGATGTTCCACTCTTCAGTTCGTCATCACCGATCCTCTCTACCCTGTGTAGATTTTTCCACCCAGTGACGAACGTAGGACTACGAGTCAATCTATGCATTTAGATCTTAGGTTGAACGCAAAACAAACACTACCCGGCACGGTGGAACCACTCGCATCGTTAAATGCCATCTCTCGTTGGCCTGGCACGATTGTCCAATCTGTATCGATTTGGCCGAGGGTCTCCCTTGAGAGATGTGCTCCCGTTCACAGGAAACAGAATCAATTGCCCGGCAAGGTCATCCAGAGAGCGAAATACGTCTGCAAGATCGACGATCATCTCGGTAACATTTCGGTATCCGTAGCGAGCAAAATCTAGCCTTGACCCCGACAGTCTGCTAAAGTCGTCGAGAAACCCTTTGAGATGAACACCGCTGGGGTAGTGGCTCATCAATTCGACGAGGTAGGCCCGAAAGTTCTTGCGAACGGGTCGCCGGCGTACCGCGAGCTCAGAGTCCAGTGTAGCCCTTTAATCGGAGACATTTATCAAGGCGGTATCGCCACGTCAACTCGATTAATCTAATAGTACAACTACGGGACCTAATTGCACACTAGGTTCTTAATATTTGTGAATGCAAGTACTCCTTTTTGTGGTTAGTGGGTGTTGTTTTAGCTGACTGGTACGTTTTTGGTATCGTTTTGGAAACTACTAAAAATTCTCTCAGTAATTTGCAAACATAATAAGAAACAGCTGGGCAAACAAGGTAAATAGATCAAGTTAATTGCCGAGAAATGAGCCAACAACTATAGAAACACAATGTTAAAGAAATGCTGTGGATGACCTAAAAAAAAAAACAGATAACTCGCTGTAATAAATGCCACTCTTTTTCGGACAGTCACTTCGAAGCTCAAACATCGGCAATAGCAAGTAAACATAAAATCATATTAATTACTTCTTGCATTAGTGAGTTCCACATCCCCAGGAATAAGGTCTTTGAGGTAAACGCGAGCGATAAGCTGAAGATGGGCTACTCCTAGGATATCGGCTCAATTAGCACAATGGGCAATGACAGCAGGTCTTCAGACGTTTGATGATATTTGACAGCTGCAGGTTCGAGCCCCGCTGCGTGACATATTATATAAGGAGCTTAAGCATTGTGAAATTGCAGCTCCTTTAATGAACCAATAAAACCTTGACCTTAATCTAGGTCTGTTTCAATGTACAACCTATAAATAGTTTCTGCTTCATTTATTCTATACTATTACAAATTAGCACTGAGGAAACAAAAATGACACGAACTCTGTCTAAAGTATTAATTATTATAATATAAAATTGGGCGGCGCTAATTAGTAGTAGTGTTTAGTGCGCTAATTAGTAACACTGCGCTCACGTAATTAGAAAATAGCACTATATGATGCCAGTACCTCTCTTCGTGAAGACATCCATTTTCATCGCCAGAACCAGTTGGATCTTTGGGCCTTGATCGAGTTTTTACTGTATTTGTATCTCGAACCCGAATAATACATTTTCCCGCCTCGCTCCACTCGAAACTGAACAGGTGATTCATATAGCGATTGAAGAACTCCAGAACGTTTGTGAAGCCAAAACAGCCGTAAGGCAACGGGTCTCTATGTCGAGCAGTGTATGCTCGCAGGATCACCTGTAGAGTAAGTCAAGATCTGCTCATACGAGTTCACATCGTCTGGGTTCATTGGTTTATTAGAAACTGCAGTTTTTCAGGAGTATCACTAAATTAGAATGCGACCCAGTGAGAAAAGTTTCCCTCGAGTACATCCTACCACGGCAACGGCTTTGCCTCCTAGAAGCTCCGACGCTGCGAAAAAAGCTGCCTCTCTCTCCATCTGCAGGAGTGTGTGTCTCCAGGAGTCTTTTCCCGAGCAACAACAGCTAAAATCCAACAATTTAGATACTTCCAGCCTCGCCGCTAGTTTTACTGACTTTCAACAGCGGCGAACTGCTGCATTGTATTTCGATTGGTTAGAACAGCGATTTGGATCTTATCAAAGCCGATGAATCAATTCATGAATTCACGATTCCAACGGTACAAGGAATTATGCTTCTGAGTACAGCTTGAATAGCTGAGCCCGATAAATAGCCCTTTTTTCTCTCTCTGATAGCTGACCCCTCAGCTGACCCTCCATAACAGCTAGGCCTCGGTATCAATTGCCTCAAGTAGTAGTAATTGCTTCAAGGACCTGTTATGTCGATCATGCTGGACTCGGATGAGTCCGACAGTCGAAGTCTAGCAGAGTATGCATAAATACATTCGATGATTATGATGAGAATAAGCGAGAAGGACCATACGTATTCACACCCATTGAATCCTATAGCCATGAATCGGGTAGACAACGGGTAAGCAAGGTACGGATGACGATTATAATACAATACAAGTGTTGGTTTATTAATGGACCTGGGCGGAACTTACAACAATGCAATTAAGTTCTTCTAATTAAATTGAAGAAAAAAAATTAAAATTAATTATTAACGAGTGTCACAAATGTTTAGGATATCGAGACATAATTGTTTGAACACAGATCCGAATAGGCATCGATTTCACAATCTACGGTATCTACATTTTATTAGTATGCTTTAATAGTTCGATAATGAAACTGTCTAGTCGACGCAGGTGTTCGTAGTGTACAACGAAAGCACCTGCACACTCTGTGGGCAATATGGGATTAGTCACGAGCGTGTTTGTTCGACTCCGAGAAAACTAAAGGGGTCTGCGTTGAATCCCAAACCACAGCAACAATAACGACATCGATAGCATGGCATTTTGCTTACCAATAAGATAGTCATTGGGTAATTAGTGCAAAATATCACAATAATTATACTCGCCTCAAGATACAACGGTGGATAGTAAGCTGACACTATATCGACTACTGCTGATTGGATTGCTTCAACGTCAGGTAGAGCATGAAGGCTGACGCTAGCGGTCAGTGAGGTAAATCTCTGAGTCTCTTCTGGCTCCGTTGTAACGGGTGCAACAGACAATAATGGTATGATGCGGTCACCGGACGTGACCGCTTCGAGGGTTTTCGTACCTGATAGTGAACGGTGATGTTTGTCCATCTCTTCCATATCACGACAGCTTGTACTGTATATACATCTAACTGATAGAGTATGCGTCGTTGAAGGCAGCTTACACACCTTGAAACTTGAATTCTCAGTCGGCTGTAGGGATGACAGCAATGATCTATCGGCAGTTGGCACAATTTTGAAAACAGATCGCCAGCGTCTCCCTGGCAGACGAACCGGCGATATTGTCATGTTTCCATATGGAAGCGAGATCATTTGTCGATGCCATTCGTCGAGACGACTTCCCGAATGAGGAGGACCTTTCGAACGGCAGCACTCAGGCAACGAAGCCGACCGAACCGCGGTTCCGCAACAAGCCGGCGTGGTCTGCTGTCGCGGCTGCAGAGAACAGGAAGTGATCAGCTTTGCGGAAAATTTCAATTCGTTGAAGCACATTCAATAAATATATACTATAAATGCACTAGCAGTGATGTAAAATGTAGAAACGATTGAAACCATTATAAACGATTGTAACTATTCGAATATTTCACTTGTGGCAAAATTGCTCTTCTCTTTATTGTCATTATCGAATGTACCTCTCAAAAGGCAGAGAGTTTCGCCCGCTAAAGTAGTCGAGCGTCCGGTGGCCTGCTGCTAGTGCATTCGTATGCGCCTGTCTTCGAATTGGAAGTTAAGAGCTGAGGCCGTCCCATTCGAAACTCACCGCCAGAAAAAGTTGCTGAAGAGATTCGATCCCGAGTATCACCACGAGTTATTCCTTTGGCTAGATAAAAATATAAATATGTATATCCCGCATTTGTCAGATATGACCTGGGCCATATAATTATAATGATAATGGGCTTTGAGTGGAAGGCCTGTCAGATAGGACCTGAGCAACTATTTTTCGACCTGACCCTCAGCTGTTGAGCTGAAACGTCAGCTCGAAAATTAGTTGTCTTGAAATTGGAGGAGACACACGGTACATTTGCAATGAAAAAAATACAAGGGGTTGTCCATCTTATGAAGCAGTATTCGGAGCCAGTTCTACTGTGGACGGTAAATGATGACGTAGTGTGGACTATGCTAAATGTTTAAGCCTAAAATGAGGTCAGCCCAGAAAACGTTGACTTTTAAAAAATAATTCTCTGTTCCTTTTTTCCTCCGCTAAACTAGAGTTGCTCTCGGTGGCCGGTCACGCCCAGTGTTGTGTTACCGTGAACCATTATACCGAATCCTAATTGCAGGTAGAGGACAAGCATTTACGAGGTAAGGGAATCCAATAGACAGGTGTCGGACGGCGGTTAGGCTGCTTTGTAAAAAGGCGTACTCACACTGGTGAACAGTATCGATCGATTTTTGTACCGTATTTTTTTGCGGTAGGTAGGCTCACTTCAATGTTTCAAATGACAAAATTAATGACTAGTCAATTAAGTCGTTTGATGCGCGGTAATTACGTCCTCCCTTTCTATTTATTGCTGCTGAAACTTCATTCTGCTGCGGTTGACGGTCATTGATAGCGTGGATCGGATAGATATATATATATACATAAGTATTCTTCAACTATGCCGCTGTGGTAGAGTTGTTACAGACGAGAGGGTCTTCTACGAAGATAATTAGCCGTCCACTTTCACGGTCGGGAGCTGACTTATATCTTAATTTCAGTTATTGGTGTTGTTGTGCCACCGGTCATTCATGAAGGTGTGATGTAAACGCTCTCCATATGCTGTTAACGAAATATAGATCTTGATTTGAGCGTGTCGAGCCCATTAATGTAAAGTGATTGGATGTAGAATGACAAGGTAGATTAAGTCTATTAATATTATTATTATCATCGAATTTACATGTGCGCTCTTTTGTAAAATTTCCTACGCTACCTAGCGAAATCTGTTGAATAGCTTATGAGTCCTTACCGGGTTACAAGTTCATGATAGAACATGGCCGAAGAATGAGACAATTCATGTACTGAGCTGAAGTTCAATAACTAATCATCACTCATTCATTGCATCGACGCTATCTCTGCCATGTTTTATCCTGTTTCCTGTTGTTTCTAGGTTGAGTTCACGTCTGCATACGCACATAAATACATGTTAGTAAATGGGACATATATAGCTTGTGGAGGTCCCATCGTTGAGGTGTACCTGACATACTGGCGTCGCACTCGCTGCCTTCAGTCGGGTCGCGTGGTGTAGGTGCTCTTCAGCGTTTTCCCAATCCTTATTACTTATTTTCTTTCTTTAGCTGAGGAAAACATACTGAATGCCATGCACGTAGCTGAGGATGCACACAACATGTAGTATGTTTATCTGAGCCGGCGATGCAGCAGCCGGCTGTGCAGAGCCTCTCCTTGCGGCGTCGTCGAAGGACAGCTTACCTCGGTCGAAGGACAGTGTCGTCATC
This sequence comes from Stratiolaelaps scimitus, assembly GCA_019614645.1. Lineage (NCBI taxonomy): Eukaryota > Metazoa > Arthropoda > Arachnida > Mesostigmata > Laelapidae > Stratiolaelaps > Stratiolaelaps scimitus. Next base: position 1,465,670 of record JABWDB010000018.1, on the reverse strand, counting down.
GCCCAGCTGTCCTTGGGTCCTACGGGTGGTCCTGGGCTCAATATCTGCTTTCGTTAATGCCTCCGGGTCCTCGCCAGCACTGGCCAGCCGCACCCTCCGATTTCAACATGTGGATGGGCACAGACATTGCCCAGTTGCCGTCGCCCAGCTGACTCACGTATTTTTGTCCTCTACGGATGACTCACGACGGTGATACGTTACGGCGATCATGTCTCAGAGCGGCGTCCACACCGCCTCGATATGAATAGGCAGAATGTTCAAACATAAGGGCAGAGTGGAAATCATCGGATGAATGATCCCGAGAACAACGAGCAGACAGGGTGAAGCTTTATCCTCACCTCGAAGCGACCGCGGTGCGCGGAGAAGCCACAGGAGAATTGCTTGCTCCGTTTTCTATGTCCGTTCGACGTTCTCTATTTCCTCTATGATCCTCGCCCAGTGTCTTCGGTGAAGCTAGCACGGGCATCGTTCGTTGCACCTAACAGGAGGATCGTGGCCTAGCGGGGACCCGTTGCACGGTCGTGCAGGGTCGTGCTCGTTCCGAATCGTCGTTGTCGGGGCGCTGTCCGTTGCTTGTGAGAGGCGGCTTGTTTGGCCAAATCTTGTTATCAATGGCCAGAGGCGCGAGCGTCGAGGGAGCGGTTGGCATTCGATCTGTTCGCATGTCGGCTTCCACTGGACCGCATGAGATAGACGCCTGCTCTCTCTCTCTCCCTCGATGACCGGCCAAACGACCACTACTACAAAATAGTAGTACCTGTTGTTGTTGTTGTTGCCGCCGCCGCCACCGCCGCCGCCGTTATAGTGGACGCCCGTTGATGGCGCGTATATATGTGATCATTTATTTTAGGTATGTGCTTGTGTTTTGATGCGCGCCCATGTACCTACCCGCACCAACTCGCTGTTGGCCGTATGGCACCCATTGGCCTGGCCGTACATATACATGTGTAGTTCACACATACACACGATGTGACGCACATGGATGCTCTCGAATCCTTGCTCACATTTGTGTTCTGTCTCTCCTCTTCGTTGTCTCAGAGAGTCGTCTCACCCTGTGCCAATACTGCAATGCGCGTTTGTGTATGTAGGTCCCACAATGGATAAAGGGCATAGCGTGTTGGTGTGGGGCACACTGCAGCGGCGAATGCTGCTGCTGCTGCTGATGATGATGGTGCTGGCTGGCGATGATCAGACGATGGTGGCGACGGCGGCGGCAGTTGTGCGGTGGTGGTTGTGTTATTATGGGATTACAGCGGTAGGCTGTGGCCGCCGGAGGAGGAACAGGAATGGGCCAAAGAGGACAAAGTCTGGCAAAGGGGCCGTCATCGCGGAGGGTCACAGGGGTGCCTCAGGGGTCCTGGATAGGACGGATCTCGCTATTGGGATTCGCGGGACGTGGAAGGCCGGACGTCTAGTGGTGGACCGGCAAACGAACGCGCACACGGGAAGCCTATTTCGTGAGGGGAAATAGACATATTTTAAAGTTTGAAATAAATGAGTTTGTCGACGGAACGCGTCCGCTCGTTCGTACTTCCCGCCAGACGAAAGCTGCTGGCCACCACCCCTCCAACACCCCACCAAAGCCATGTGCTAGCTACCCCCCGTCTCGGAGTTCGATGTGTGTTGCTCTCGCGGCTAGTCACTGAGCGCTGGTACGAGGCCAAGCTGACAAACCGCGAGGATGCCGACCATAGGTGAGAATGAAGCTGCCGCCAGCCCCCCAGGCTCGTCCTCTGGTCACCAAGTAGCACGATGAGAAGGCAAATTTTGTGGTTGCACGATTTGAAAACACACACATACACACACAGACCTACTTTCTCTTCCTCGCTCACACACACACACACACACATATAGGGATGTCGGAAGGCAGCAACACTTGATGAAATATGGCGCTGTCGATGAGCAGCTGATGTGGACCTCTTCAGCTTGCTGCAGTGCAAAAAATGAAGTTCGAACACTATTTGCCAATCTTACTATCTGTGTAGGACTCGTGTAAGATGCGGCTAGCCAGCCACAGCTCAGAGGGGTGGTCACCCATATGCGAGAAATTTCACTCTGCACTACGCACTTTTCAACTCTGCTGGGAGATGCGATTTATTTTTCTGCTGTTGTTTGGATATCCGCTCCTCGCCACTTGAAGTATTCTATAGTGAACTCGTTGGTGGAGCGAAAACAAGCCAGGTATATATCATGGTTATTTGTTATAACCTGTTTGCTTTAAGTTAAGAGAATCTATTTCGACGCCTTTGGAAAGATATCCGTTATTGACGAGCACTGGCATGGTATCGCTGAATAAGCCAATAACTCGGCGTACAGCGGATGTATCTGTCTATTAGACATCGGATACAGATAGGTTTGTATTCGGATAGGTATCTGGGACGATTCGACTTAGCCAGAAAATTGAGAAATTAGAGGGTCCAAGATAAAGTCGAAGCCGTGCTCTGGACCAAGATGACGGGAGCCGCACGCTTATGGCGCGTTAAGTAACGCTCTCGAAGTAGTGTTTTTACCCGGCTACGTTCGGAAACAAAGATGATGGAGCTGCTGCGTGTCCTGATGTATTAGTAGGAGATCGAGGAGAACAAGGGAAGGGAGAGCGTCACAACTCGACTCGGACTTTGACGACTTCAAGGGCTCAATCTTGGGAAGACTACAGTCAGAATATAGCATAGTGGTACACGAAATAACCGGAAGGCAGCCCAGGCAGTGACCATCACTGAGACCCATTTACTTCTCGTCGACGCGGGAGCTCACCAAGAGACTTTCGAGACTAAACAAATTCAGTCCCAGGAGTCGCCAAGTGGACATTGCCACCAAATGCCAAATGCTAGCCTGCGAAGCAAATAACCTAGCGAGTTCGCTGAACTCGAGCAGTGAAAATCTCCTGTTGGATGATTCCGCCGGGCCGCACTCGTGCGCCTGTTAAGTGCTACAGAGTGAGCGAGGACATATCGGTCGAGAATGTCTTTGAGTGGCGAACGTCCAGGAGGTAGTAGCCTAAGATGATATCGGCAGCGGCGGAATAGAGAACAACACAGGAATCAAGACGATGATAGCAAATAAGCAAGAGTGGACGCCACAGGCCACAGAGGGCTGCGATATTGGTTCACTAGGATCGGTCAGCGTAGGCGGTGGGACGCAACATTAACAAGGCATGTACGCGCGAAACATGCACGAGGGTGCCAGAGTCTGCCTAAGAGCAACATCCAGCCCAGTATGGATACGTTCCTTACACTTTGGAACGGCAACGAGGAACCAGTGATCGAAACAGCGAGCTGACGACGACGCCAGCGGAGATTCAATGTTCTCATCTAACGTCGGCAATAAGGCACTAAAATTCAATCGTCCAATTATCCAGATAAGGACCAATTACGTGTGGAACTTGTATGCTGTGTGCGTGTGTGATATGCATCCGTGAATATATGTGCAAACGATTGGAGAAGAAAGCAGTCTATGCATGAAGGGTAAGTGGTTAAAATCGGTGAGGGCACTGATGTTGCAGAACGGCTAACCGAATGTGATGAGCTTATACGCTTTGGTTGTACTTTATGTGGAGATTGGTGTAGTCTTAGCTGCTAAAAGCAGTACTGTGGACGATAAAATGTTGGCTGAGAGTCAGCCCGAAAACCTTTCTTTCTAGTTGTAGGTGCAGGTTTGCAGAAGATCTGTGACATACGCCGGAATTGATGAGCGAGAGAGTGAGATAGCTGGTCGGCACGAGGTGTCGTCTCAGAACGAAATAAATGCAGGACAGTAGGAGATAGCGCCTGAGAGAGAAAGAGTTCCAGCTTATACAGTTGTGTATACAGAAGCCGTCAGGAACGGTAGGCTCACAAGGTCAGTCTAGATAGGGTTGAATGTCCATGTTGATACACTCGAAGTCGTCACCGCTTGAGAGATGTGTTTTTTGTTACTGAAAGTAATTATAATTTATTCAAACATACAGTAGTTAGGAATTAGTTCTAGGGATTATGGGGGGGTTGGGGGGGGGCTGAGGTGGACAATGTCCCGAGGAAGGCGATGGCATTGCCCCTCTGCACGAGGGACAGCGAGGGACAGCCGCTGCAGAAGGAAAGAACCTGCGCGCTTGTCCCCGGTGGCGCGGGTCAACCTATGGTAGACCCCTTCGAGGAAGTTCGCAGTGAGAGGGCCGTGCCCGCCCAAGGTCTCAAAAGCAAGAGGGGAAAAAAGGTGGGTTGCTTGTAGTGCGGCGTACTTCCTTAGCTTGGCCCGCTCCGCATTTAAAACTTATTTTAAATTATAATTTGTTAAGATATACTGTCAGTCTCAAAGGCAATTAGATACTGCCGTTATGAGTTAAGCGATATTATGCCGCATTTCCTTTATGGAGTGTACAGTTGTCGTGGCGTCGATTCCGGTGATCCCGTTCGGCTCGTTCGCTCAGAATGATATCGTCCAGCTTTTTTTTTCTAAATGTAGCCGTATGAGAAGCGTCCTTCCTTATTTGAATATCTATTTTTTCCACATTCTTTTTCGTTTTAAGCCCCAAACGCTGTGCACTACTGTGTATTTTTCAAAATCCGCCATAAAACTAAAACGAGGTTGGTTGCACTCGTCGCGACAACATATTCTCGGAAAACATTGTTTCAGGAGTAAAATCCATATTTGTTGTGTTCACATGACAGCAATACCTTCGTTGGTCTGTCGGCTGGGTTACCTTGTATAGAATGAGGTGAGCGATGAATAGTGAAGTCCGCCTCGTCGTTCGGTGGCCTCCACCACTGTACGACAAGGAGACCGTGTCAGAGAGGGGTAAGTCGAGTTGATTTATGCATCGTACGTCTGTGCCATGTCTATGCCAATTGGGATGAGCGATCCGTTTAAATAAGCAGTTTTACTGAAGGCCTACGTGTTGTTATCTTTAAGCAGGAATTCTCGCATCGCAATGCTCGAATCAGCCGTCCTTTGGTCGTAGCCTCCGACCCTTCAATCAAATCGGCCGGGGAGAACATGATGAGCAGTAAAGTTGTACAGCCGTAGAGAAAGTACAACATGATATCACTTAACTCATAACAGCGGTCGGCCAACTCTATCGTAATGTTCTCACCCTATCCCTGAAGATCCACCCGCCAGCGGCAAATCGCGCGCGGTCGGCCTGATCTAACCGACCTGATCCGCGCTACCAAAGTGCGCTCACAGATGCAGCAGCATCAGCAGCAGCAGCTCCCTGATGGGTGGCCGTATATCCCATCGTCGTCGTGATATCAACATCAGTCGAGCCGTAGCTATCTTCTGACAAAGAGACAAAAAAAAAGTGGCAATATTGGCCGGCAGACACCACGTCCCCAGCTTCAGTTCCGAGGACACCGACCGCAGCGTACTCGCAGCTAAGCGATGTCGATTCTCCTTCAGCGTCGACTATTTCTGCTTCGCTACGCATCTACTCCTTTGTCAGACGGCTGGCCTGGCCTGCCCTGGCCTGCCCTGCCCCAGGCCCAGCAGTAGCAGCTGCATGCGCAGCTCCCCCGCACAGCGTTCGCATCTAGGGCATGCTGGACCGGTTTTGTATATTTTGCTAGCTAGAGCCAGTCGTAGCCGTCCGTGGTGGAGATATGGCTTGCATTTAGTTGGGCGGAGATCCCCATCGCCCTCTGTCCCCCCCACCCGGTTCCCGCAAGGGATGATGTCCCACTCGCGGGAGAGATTCCCGGCGGGAATCTCGCAGGTCGCGGGCGCTCGAGCAAGGGTGGGGTATGTCATCGCGGCTGTCTCTCGCATCTGCGCCCGCGGGCGGCCGCGATCGGCGTTCCGACGTTCAGACATCACCCCATACGAGGCTGACGGTGGCGGCAGACGTGACGCGAGCCGGACGCATGCGAAGCGGACGACCAATAGGCGTGCAGTGGCATTAGCCCGAGCTAAGAAGTACGAGGGTACAGGGCGATATTTGACGAACTCGGGAACAACAGCGGAATCATCGGGAGTGACGCGACTGTGAGTCATGTGTCAGCCCGTTGCCCCTAGTCGAAGCAAGTGAAGAAGAAAAATTGAGATCCATTTCCAGAAGCTCCGATTCGGGTTCGTTACGGCAAGAGATTGAGATAGGGTACCGTTCAATATTCTATATCAAAATCGGCACTAATGTGCGCATACTAACGGCATTGAATTTAGGAACTGTCATCAACACATCATTGGTAAATACGATACACTGTGTTTAATGTGCTAGATTTGTTCTCCACATCTTGTTCGCGTTAACGAACCCTAGCTGTCGATATAACTTTCTTGACCAAATGTTTGCGCTATGCATACATTGTCTAATGCACATCTTGAAAAGGGTCATGCTTTTTTATTATAAATTTACTGCGTACACCAGTTTATCATAAAGCGAAGATGCACATCGAACATATCAGGAGGTCGACAGCCTCCTCAATTCACTCCTATGCCTCTTAGTTGTTGAGTGTTTTCGAACGCCAATGTCTCGGGTATGGTATAATATTTTACATATATAATAATACCTGCGGTTCGGTACGTTTACTTCTACACGGCTAAGTTTTGCACCCAGCATTTCAAGGGGCAAGTGGCTTTGCCACGGGAATAACACGGGTGCGGGTTGCATCGCTCGATGCGCATAAGTCTTAAGCGAAGTACCTCATGGTCGGTCTATCTCTCTCTCGATCGAGAAACACAGACGGAGAGGGAGGCACGATCGACTGGCTCTGCGGTGGCGGCGTAGTTGAGTTAGCGGCGTGAGGTACGGAAGAGTGCTGTTGCAGTGGATGAGAGAATTGGACCGCGCGTCATATTTACTTTCAGGGGCAGAGGTAGGTGAGAGACGAGACGAGACGAGAGAGAGACACGAACGAAACGCGATATCGAAATGCAGCCCCCGACGCTGCGGCCGCCGCCGCCTCTCACTCGGGGCATCGTCTACATCTCAGCAGCAGCACAACAAATTGTTTCCCATTTTTCAACGCGCAAATGTCAACTGGCAACCAACGCGATGGTAAGTAGCGTGGTCGGGGGGGGGGGGGGGGGCACCCGCCCGTCCGCGACATACATGCGTGGGCCTATTTCGAGGTTGCCTCCAACAACTTTCGAGGACGATTCTCGCTGTGGCGGCTTGCACTCGTCCACGGGACCGGCGTGGGAGAACCCTTTCAGAAGTGTGGCAACAGCCCTGCGGTTTTCATGCGTGCTTTTCATCGCGCTCATCTGGCCCCGCTCATCGGAGCCAGCTCGTTCAGTTGCTCAGTACTCGCTCACTTGTCGCGTCACGCCTGGCCTCGAATTCGGATGGCTGTCGGTTCGGGGACACAGTGGGGACACGTCCCTCCGCGACCGCGACCCCCGTGGTGGCGATTTGCGAAGCAGAACGGCAGCAAAGCAGGCAGGCAGGCTGGCCCACCAACGACGACGGAATTTCCATAAATATGAACTACGCGATCCTGATATTTCCTCTCTCTCTCTCTCTCTCTCGCTGTACCGCTGGGAGCTGCTGACTACTGTCGCTGCTACTGCTGTTGCTGCTGCTGCTAGGTGGCGGGTGATGCGGCGGTCCCGCGTAGCTGGCAAGCAGAGAAAGATCCATATCTCGTCTCCGGCTTCTGGAAAGGGGACAGCAATCAATTTGCTTTCTGTCGATTCGCCTCCATCGATATTAGTTCAGATCAGTCGGGCTAACGGGCCTTCGAAAAAAGCACGCGCGGGATAAGTACGCGAGCACACAAAGCTATGAAAAGGTGTGCGATCGTCAACGAGCGAGGTCACTTGGGACAGGCTAAATTGCCCAGTGTTCTTCCTGTTGTAGACGATGTTGCACGCTGCCGATCGCGTTACCCATATCGTGGTTGTTGTCAATAATCGCACGTTTGCGATTAGCTGATCAACTACGCAGACAGTCGAACGCAGATGATTAAAATGCGTTCTCTTGGGAGTTGCAATGGTGATTAATGAGCACTTTGTTGAACTCGGCACGTTGGATCACGCATAACAGGTTCATCGAACATCGCGCATCCACGCAACATTCGGGGTATGTCGGCTTCGATAAAAGATCAAGGAGCGGTGGGCGGCAATGTTCGCATCCTGGTAGCTATATCCAATGGTCTCACTAAAATCGCCAGCAAACGTTGTGGCACGTTTGCTTCGGTTGCTGCTATTTAGGCGAGTTTGTTCATCGAATATTGACACGCATGGCCTTTTGCCTGTTCCACAAGAGAAGCACATCGCTCATGGACCCGCGTAGAAAGGCTAGCATACGTCCACCTTCATAGCCATCACCCATCTGCCTTGTCGTGTTAGATGTGTGCCGGACATAAGTGGCTGCCATGGCCAGCAGCAGTAGCAGCAGCAGCAGCAACAGCAGCTGCTGCTGCTGCTACAATATATTGCAAATGAGACGCCACGATGTTTTCAGCATGGTGTTTACCTCAGCTTCGCATGCTCTGCTTCAGCTCGTTGCGTCTCCGCTCGACAACACACACGCACATACGCGTACACAGGTCTACTAGGGACACGAATGGGACGAGGCATACATGTATACAGAGTTTCTCGCATCGACTCTGCCTATATACCTACCTATCCACCTTTGCTAGCTAGCTTTTCCTGCCAGATTAGGTGCTGACTGCTCTTTGAACGGGGGGGATGCGAGGGGGAGCCGGGAAGGCCGCCATGTAGGGTTAGATGATTCGTGAGGGAGTGTACGCGGGTGTGTGTGTGTGTGTGCGTATGGTACTTGGTTGGCTATACTAAGCATATGACGAGGCAACATTGGCGGTCAGGAGGCAACGGCTGCGACGGACGACAGCGGCGCCCCGCTGAAACGAGCCCGGAGGAGAAGTGAGTGCAACGAGAAACTGGCGAGGAAGGAAATTTTCCTGGGCCTGGAGGTTGAGTTCCGTTTAAGCCTGAGGCCTCAGAAGACGGAAAGTGGCTAGGGAGAGCCGCAAGGTGAGACCATGAGATCGCTGGGGGGGCGGGGGGGTCGTCGAGGGAAGAGACCGCGAGTGACGACGCGACAAAGTTTTGGCCTTTTTCTCGTAGACACGTGATCACGTTGGGAACTGGCAGCGTGTGCTGGCACCCAGCACGAAGGCGGGAGATACGGCAGGCTCCTTGCTCTGGCGTGGTGCATGACGTCGTATGATACCAGCCTCATGGTCGAGTCGGCAACACTCTTCAACTAATACTTCCACATCTGGGGCCTGCTGCATAATACGTCGCTTCGACGGTGCCTCGGGATGACGAAGGCGCGATCGGGATCTGGGCGACGTTTGGGCGCTGGGGCGAGGTGGGGGGGGGGGGGGGGCTTGTGGCTGGGCAGAGAATATGAGCTCGTAGACCGAGGTTTCTTGGAGCATAACGAGCCGGCAAAGATTGATCGCGCGCCCTGCTTTCAGGCAACAAATATTCTCGACGGCGAGACAAATCACTTTAACTTTACAAACAAAAAAAAATACAACGATGCAGTAGCTGCAACGAAGCGCGCAGTTTCGCAAAGCGAGATTTCTCGTGATATCAATCCGAAAGCTAACTAAGGGCACACAATTAACACTTTCTCTCTAACTATTTCTTGCATAGGTATGATTTAAATGACTGCTGCATTCTCAGCTAGCAGGTAATTATCGAGGGCGTATACGATCAAACGAATACAATTCATTATGCGCACAATGGCCACATATAGGCACATTAGCCTCGCTTTTATAACAACGTCTGGACTCAGATGCTTCAGTGAACGAATGTTCAAGTGTGTTCTGCTAACGATAAAATCTTTGCTTTTTTAATCTTCTAATATAATAGCTAAAAATGTCTGGTTCCGTTTATATATATATATATACGCTACGGATGTATAATATTTAGATCGAGGGAACACATTGAGGGCAATCTCGTTTATTAGTTCCATTGGGTATTCCGAGGTACTTGACTCTGATCATAGAGAAGCCAGTCGAAATATAACTCAATTTTGTTCTTGATTGAGCCTTTTTGTGCCTTTATTTCGGTATTGAGGATTACGGGAACACCTGATGCGTGATAAACGATAAGCATACGACTCTCTAGATTCTGGTCTCAAATTGACAATTGCATCAACATCATGCTGGAAAATGGTGAATTTACGGAGAAGCTACTATACCTGTTGTTTTACTCAATGAAACCACCGTCGTCCGGGGAGTTGCTCTGGTTTTTCGCTCTGAAAAATTGATCTATAAAATGTGTGTGTGTGTGTGTGTCTCTGACTTCTCGAGGCCATTTGATCGTTTTAGATATGCAATCTGTCAGATATGTAGATTGTGTACCCCTGCGGGAACCGCACGGGCATCCTGCCGAGTTCGCCTCCTCAATATCAATGGACGTAGCGGTCGGCTAGCGATGGGTGTTGCGGCACCTGATCTCTACTGCGATTCAATCTCACCCCGCTGAGACTTTGATCTCGCCTATGAACCGCTTACCTCGCTGTGAAATGGGCAAATCTTCGCTCTTCATGGTGCATATATCCCGGAGAAAATATTGCTAAAGAAGATCCTTTAGCAATCTTAGCCCGATCGTTTGGCCGACATCAATATATAAAGAGTGTGTCTCTTTTGCGTGAGTTACTCGCAAGCAAGCAAGCAAGCAGGCGTGTGCAATATTTGCCTGAATCAAAAGCATGCGTACAGTATCATCGAACGATTGTAACACGTATCTGGGGGTGTGGCGAACACACGAACAAGTATTTTCTAGAAATATGTGGGCTATCACGAATAATGATACTTGAAGCTACTTTGTCAAATCGCTGTGAAAAGGCCCCTCCTACAGGCTGCAGTGGATAGAGAGAGGATGAAGCACGAAGAGACTATGGAATCAGCTGGAGACCCTCTACCCAAGATCACAATCAACGCCCCCTCACAAGCGCCACTCCAGTGGGCCAGAAATAACTCCGGGATTAGAAAGCAGAGACCGAGATCGTCTGGGTCTAAGCGCTCTGAAGAAGGACCAGCCTTTTTAGAATTGCTGAGCTGTTGAGGTGGCGATGTATGATGGTCAGCGTCAGTGCGCGCAGCTAGTAATAGGATTCGACCTCACGAAAGGGTCCTTTATATATATATATATATATATATATATATGTACAGTACAGCCTCATGGGTTCGTGTGGACTTGTGTGTTATAGTTGGAGCGTCAATGAGTAACGCTGGCAGGCATCTACGGTGTGGGCCATGTTTTAGGTGGTGACGCTGGGGAAGTTTATACTGAGCTCGTCCACTTCCGGCCGCATTTCCGGTTTTCAGATTGGGCAATCGCCGCCGCCGCCGCCGAAGCCGACGTTTCGTCGTTGTGATGTCCCCTGTGGCTCGATTGGCCACCCATCATGTTTACTGGATCCGTGTCGCTTGGCTTGACCACGACCGTCTCATGCCAGCGTGTTGAGAGATCACATCATCTCCGACGAGTAGCTGTGAACACCACAGCCTCACAAACCGTCACTGCGCTCACAAATGAAGTAAACTACTTAAAAGTTCCTCATTTGGAATCTCATGGTGTCATCAGCTCGCTTGACATGACACTAGTCAACGTTTGCAAATAATGACGATTAGTATCTAAATTTGCTAGCCAACAACTGCTTGCACTATGCAAGTAAAAGTCTATTTTCCGGTCTAACCAACCTCAGCCTTAAGCATTTAACTCAGTCCACGGTAGAACTGCTTTCGGCATAAGGCTTCATAAGACGGATCCCCCCCCCCCCCCATTGAAATGTATTATACAACGGTGGAGATAGAAGCCGTGTGTGAACTTACCTCCGTCTCCTCCGAATGCAAGGCAGGCGCACACGAATGCACCACCAGCAGCAGGCCACCGTGAGCTCGACATACAAGCTATGACCTCTGCAAACTAGCCAAAAAAATCTCTTGTGTGGAACGGTTAAATGCAATAACCGTATGAACTAATCACGATAATAACCATATTGTGGGGACTGGGACACTTGAGGTCGCCTTCAAAGATGTTTCGGGAAAACTGCTCTCGGCTTGAAATGTTTGTGTGTTTGTTTTTTTTTTTTGGTTTCACATATTGAGCGTAAAACGTGGGCAAATTTCAGATACGTTTTTGAGCGAGACTGACTGGCGAATAATTAGTACTGAGAAAATACCATCAGCGTAGGTGATAATATTTTTTCTGTACTGCAGAGGTTCGCTTCGTACACTCGAATATGTATAATTATAAGGATAGAAGCGTCACTAAACTCACCGTTAATGAGGGATTCGCTCACACTAATCGTTAGCTCAATTATTATATTATGAAATTTATTAACGATACCGTTGATTGAGGTGCAGACGCGGCTTATTGTTAAAGTAAGTGAAATGGTGCGAATTATTGTTTTAATTCTTCACCTGAATCAATCAGGCAAAACAAGAGAAGCATTCATTCAGTCATTTCGAGTAATTAAATTATCTAATTTACTTGTAGCCCTGGTAATACGCGATATAAGCATTCTTTCGTTATTTCACGGGGGCGCGTCTTTTTAATTAATAGCGCACAAGCATTCCCTACTCGTCTTATATATATATATATATATATATATATATATATAGAAGGCCATGTGATACCAGCTACGAATAAACACTCACGCTTTAAGATACCTACAATAATAAATTGTTTTAGCACGGGGCAGGCGATTGCCTTTGCTTCTCTCTCCTACATACAATTACCACTATCAGAGAGCTGTTTGTCGCTGTTTGGTAATGCTGCATGTTTTCTGATGTGTGTGTCTGCTTACGGGATAGTTGTTGATCCGGTCCGATGCGTCCAGCCAGGCCAGGCCAGCCGGACAATTCCGATAGCTCGCCGAGGCCGTGAATACACGAAGGACAAAGTGGACGACAGAGCAAAGAAGAAGTTGGTCTGCCAGTTGAACACCGCCACCCGCCACCGCAGTGGCAGCATTCGGTCCCGTATATAGTAATACACTGTATTGTACACTAACCGTCAGCTATTGATATCGCTATTGAAATGATGACCACGACCACAGCGCCGCCGCCGCTACCTCGATGGTCTCACCAGCGGCTGTGGCCACATCATATCCAATGACGCGTGTGATTATTCGTTGGGCCGGCGCGCAAACAGGCGCGTCAGGCCGATCAGGGTAGGCCGCGCTCTGTCTGTTTCTCCCGGAGTTGCCTCTTTAGCGGCTCGGCTTCCTTTGTACCCACTGCATGTACATACAGCACAACGAAGGGCGAGAGCGAGTGAGCACGCAAGTCAGCCACGATGACGACGGCTATTACTTATACTGCTATGCCTACGACCTACGAAGCCCAGCAACATCCATCGTATGGCAGCACCCTTGGCGCAAACTCGACCGAGGACATATCATAATGTCCTCCTGTACGATGCAAGGAGGAAAGGTGAAACAACAGTCTCAGGAGTAGGAGTCCGTCCGCGCTGTCTCCTCGGTTTGGGGGAGGATGCGAGAGAATGCAAACGAAGGCATAGAAGGTGCGAAGGGTCTAGGCGTCTACGGCTCGTGCAGTCGGTTGTAGTCAGTCAGTCAGTCCTGGGTTGGCCGCGTGGGCCTTGGCGACTGTCTATTTCCTCCACGCAATCCAGGCTTTTATTGCTGTGGCCGCCGCTGAGGCTGGCGGCCAGTTAGCCCTGGGCTGCTGCTAAGCGCAGGAACTGTCGCATCTCGACTCTCTCGTTTGGCCTCGTTGTGGTCGTGGTGGTGATGATCGTCATGAGGAAGGCGCCGGCGGCTGCCGCGGCGACCGCCAAGCCACAGCATCGAAGTCTTCACAAGGAGTACTCCTTATTAGCACAACGATGACTTCGAAGAGGGTGATCTGTTTAGCCTGTTTGCCTGGGTAAAGCGGCGACTCGCAAAATCAGAGATTGGAGCCTGGACAGCAAACAGTCAATAGGCCCAATGCAATCACGGACGTTGCGGGCAGTATTCGAGTGCATCCGGACGAAAGGATTTACGTTGTGGCAGCGGTAGTTACAGAGACGTACAATATCCTCTGGATAGCTAGCACGTAAGTGATTACTGCCTGCATTTGTTCTTCGCGCCAAGCATGAACGCTTATTACACGGCCCACCAGAGTCTTCTTGTTCCTCATTCAGATATAGTCATCCTGTCCTACGAAGCCAACTCGATATACCTAAAACAAAATAATTAGCAGATTATTCATTGAGGATTGACCATAGAAGAACTTCTGCGCGCGTAAGTGGCAGTTAGTTGAATTCATTCTAATGAATTCGTTCATGACTTCGATAAATTGTGATATTAACACATGCAACATTAATGACTCAATATGTGATTGTCATAGCGTGCAAGGATCTAATATAAAAACATACATGTAATGAACGTACGCAATGGGAATCTTGCATCGGGCAAATAGCACAGTTCAGTATTCGTATGCCTATTGTCAATGGCATCATAAGCAGTTGCCACAAGCGGTGTGATCGCACTTAAACGTTTTCCATATGTTCCGTCGTGTGATCGGATTCTCGTAGAGATCATGCAAGTCTCTCCGTGGCACCCCCTAGCTGAGATCTCCCTTTACTGTGTCTCCGGACTTTGCTGGTCGCTGGTGTCGGGTGTCCTAGCCGTGTGAAAGATATACAATGCCACGTGATCCAGGAGTTCTAGGAGTTAGTTGGCACCGGCCACATCACCGGCCTGGCGCGACAGTCCTTGCCGGCCTGGCCTGTAGCTGTGGCGGACCGAGGATGTCTTCCAGCCACTCTGGCATCCGACCCATATGCGGACAGCGGTACGACTACCTCCTCCTAGGTTCACCGGTGGGTGTCTGTGTGTCATCCATGCGTATGCATCAGACATGAAGTATGGGCCAGCATGAAGTAACCCGGCCACCGCCGAAAGAGAGACGGGGGTCTCCTCGCCGCCCGCCTTCACTTTGTCGTTATCCTCGACTCCTGAGCAGAGAATCATGTGACCTCTCCTGCACGAAGGAAATGAGAATCTATTTCCTTGCGAGCGTAACTGTGCTCCAATAGCTTACGTGGACAATACGGCTCAATAGACGGGCACAACGCTCGCTCTTTCTCTCACACAAACACATAATAATAATTATTATTATGATAATAATTGTAATAATATAATAATTGCAGGAGAGAGAGAGAGAGAGAGGAAGTGAAGTCCTGGCCAGTAGTGTACAGTTGTGTAACTACAGAAAGGCGTCTGCCAAAGGTGGCTTTACCGGCGACATTATAGAAGCTTTATGCATTGGCTGAATACAAATCCCAGACTTTGGACGTGACATGTGTAAGCCGTTGATAGTAAAGGCATGGTTTGCTTGGTCTATCTCGCCACCGGTTATTCTGACCAATAATTGTTAGTACTGGACACCATTGGCAGAACTGCAACGCCGGTAAAATTAAGTCGAGAAATACTCTAGAAGCGTCCGCTACCCTGCTTAGTTTGCAAGTCCCAATATGAAATGTAGCAATCGATCATTTCCATTGGATCGCGAACGTGGGAAAAATGTTTTTTTTTCTAGAACACCTGTTATAATTAGCAGAGAACTCACCTTGACGGACTGGACAAAACCAGCAATTTAGCCTGAGTTGAGCTGGAACGTTCAACGTATTACTGATATCCTGGCAACGTAGTTCAGTAAAACTATTTATTGACTAATCTAGTTAACATAATTCCATAAATATTTTAACTGATATAGCCAAACCTCGATAGCATCGACAGCGTGGCAGGGTATTTTTTCAGGAACGATAACCGAACCAGCTTCTCAAGCTGAGTTCTGCGAGCAACTATCATATATATATATATACATGTGGACAACTAATCCTGTATACGCTACTGTTTCAGCAGTAAAGTAAAATGTCACGGATCACTCTATCATCTCTTCTCTTCCCGGGTGGAAAGTCCAAAATTCGTTTTCATTAGAAAGAATCTATGATGGAAAAACAAGGCTGGAAAAACCTTCCGTGACAGTAACCCTAGTAGTGTGAATGTACTGAAAACGACTTCAATGCTGGAGGGTGCTTTGTACAAACGAAAATCACTAAATTGAAAGAAGGTTCATTGTTTTATTTATAAACACACCGAATCCATTTAGAATACGATATTCGCGGGGTGAAAGATTCACATATTAAAATGCCTAAAAGGTTTAGGTGCAGGACCTCGGCTCCTGCCTTTAGGCAAGGCAAGGTTCACGCTTTGATCATTAAAATGCATTTGTATCGCTCTCCATCATTGACACGCTGATCTGAAAGATCTCACGCTCCGAGAATTTCAAGTCGGTTGACGAGAATCAATCGACCTCGATCGGCAGGTGGCTGCCCCGAACGTTGTATCAATCCAGCTCACAGAGTCCTTTCGATGGCCGTTTGATGCCGGGAACACCGGCACATCTTTATATTGATTTGTTGCATTGTTCACCCATGTAGCACCCTGTATTCCTGTGCTCTGCTTAGCCGCTGCGGCTTTCCGCTGCCCGTTGCTGTAATTCGACCGGTGCGGCTGGGCCAGGCAGTTTACCTTCATTAGGTTTGCATGCATTTATTGGCAAGAGATGCCTTTATAGACTCAAGTGAATTACGTCCGACCCGCCTTCGAAGGCGGGGTACACACACGCTCACAGCTACACGGCCATCACTAGGTCATAGAAGCGAGTCAGAGAGGAAACTCTAGCTGGTAAATGATATGGGCCAACGCCACAGAGGATTGTTGAGGCGGAGGAGGCCCAACTGTGGGGTGTGTTTGAAGGGGAAGGCTGTCCTTGTTGGCCATATACCATACGGAGAGTATCGGTGTGCGCACATTTAGCGGCGGCGGCGGCTCTGATCCCGCTCCTGCTGCTGCTGCTGGTGCTGGTAGGGCTATCACTGTGCTTTCGGCGTGAGGGCTGCTGCCGCTGTTGGCGTGAGGGAGGCGGCGTTGTCAATAAAAACAGCGGTTGCTGCCTGCCCCAGTACTATCGCTACTCGAACTCCGCGTGGCGCGGCGGACTACTCAACCGTCCTTAGCGGCCCTTCTGCGTGCTTCTCCTGCTCTGGCCGTGTTCTGCTCGATCAGCACTGCGACCATATCATTATGATGATCGTCGAATGTAATGCCAGCAGAGAAGCGTCGGACAGCAACCTGGCCTGATCGCGCGCGCGCGCGACCGACCGACCGCTTCAATGTCATTCGGCCTGCCTTCCCCATGGTCCATTCGTCGTGCCTCGTACAGGCCAAGCTAGAGGTGCAGCGTCTTCTAGCTCTTTCCCGCCAGGGTCCTTCACCGGCCAAAGCAGTTTCGCAAGCACATTCGGCCGCATCGGTGCGGTGTCAGCTATGCCACATGCCCAGCATTAGCTCGAACCACCGACCGCAACCCACCCGTCTATACTGCGGGCTGTTCAGTTGCCGCAGCGCGGCCATAAGTTCTCATCGAGCCGGAGTCGGGTTTCGCGCTCGCGTGCTACGACTGGCAGTCAGGAGGACGAGGCGGCGGAGGAGGAGGCTCGACCTCGATGGACTTTCGTATCGAGGAGGTGCTGGTGGCGGTGATGGTTTTGCGGTGTGCCGGTATTACATTACACATTACAGATGATCATTCGGTGGGACTTCATCTCGCTGGGCCCTTCGAAGGTGTCCGGGGGTCGAATCTACGACGACGAGGAGGAGGACACGCGAGGCGAGAGAAGGATACAGAAAGGCAAAACGAACTCAGAGAGTCGGGGAGTGACGGGGGGGGGGGAGAGAAAATGACTATATAAAATGATCCCCTGCATTGTCATATATATATATATATATATATGACACTGGCAGACATGCGCGGTATACATCCACAAGTACACAGCGACGCACGGGAACGCTGCGAGGACAGGCCAATTGAGACAATCAAATGGGCATCAGTGACGCCCACCGTTCTCTATCTATCTCGCCTGGTGTACTTTAGTAAGGCAAACAGATAAATCTCGTAATTTTTTTTCTTTCGCAAAACACACTGGTGAATGCTGGCCCACCAGAGTTGGCCAACTCGCGCGGGTTCATAATTTGCATAATCTGAGACATTTGAATGCATATAACCACATCGGTACATCTGTGCATGCAATCCTTGCAAAATGGATTGACGTCACCGTTGATATTCCCCGACGTAGTTCAATACAAATGTAGTTGTGGCATCTTTTCAACATTTCACTTTTGGGTTCGTATTGCATAAGTGCGATTCGAGCCATTCGATAAAAAAAACGTGAGATATACGAACCATAATCATTAGATGACTGCAAGAGAGTCGCATATTGCTGTGTTATGTAATATGGCATTACACGGCTGAACGGCCGATTCGAGCTTGTTTGTTTAGATGCTGAAGATAAGTGGGCAGAACAAAGAGGCAAGAGGTTCCACGACGAATGGCGAACGGGCGAGGTAGAGATCGACAAAGATGGAGAGTCACCCAAAAGGAGGATATTCCTGCTGTTGCTGAGATAGCCTTGATGTTAGCCCTGTGTAAGTTATTGCGTAAGTTGCACGCGGCTGATGTGGCGGGCGCGCGCGCGGTACCACAGAGGGGACGCGAGATTATGTGTGGCTTCTAGAGACAATTTAGCAATAGCCGGCTCTTTTCCTGCTGGTCTATCTCTCTCTCTCTCTGCCTGTGCGCACTGATTGCCACGATTGTGAAGTTGCTCGAGCGAAACTAACCCCAACTCTATGTAACCTAAATAGGCCGGCTATATGGACTTTCCTGTGAAGGCCGGTTAGGGGTGTATTGCTATTGTATTGATTGCATACGTGGTGGGAGCCTGTCGATCGTCGTCTATATGTACAACAGTGTGTATCGCTGTCTTGGCATGGGTGTTTGTCAGGGGGAGAGAGAGAGAGAGAGATACAGTGAGGGGGACCCTGCAATAAACATCCTCTTCTGGTCCTGTCGCTGGTTGATAGTCGACTGCTTAATCGGATGACTGGATAGTATCGACCTGAGTATGTTGAACATGATTAGGCAGCATCAGTGCGGGGATCGACGACATTACGAAGTATACATATCCTATCTGGGGACGTGTTTGTCCGATATCAATTAGAGAAATTAAGCGAGACCGTTTATTCAATACCTATCTTGATTGAAGTTACTTAACCAATATATATGTACGTGTGTCGTATATGTCGACAATACAGCTGCTCAGGGCTCAAGAGCAACGAAGTCTCGTAATTCGCCAATCGTATGGTGTCAATACTGGAAAACGCGTCGAAAATGGATGTATCAATTGTGCAATATGCTGCAGTGCTAATGTGACTATTACGTCAGTCTCGCGTACACAGACATGCTAATTTCAAAATACGATTCATATGCCTCGGAAGTCAACTCATTATAGTAATATTATTGCTATTATAATAATTATTATTATTAGATGATCTTAGGTTAGTACAAAGGGGAACTTTAACTGTCTGCAATCTGCTAAAATATATCGCAAATATTCTATAGCGACATCTCTATACGGGTCATCTACGTGTGCTGATATATGATCAGTTCCAGCAAGAGTTGGAACAGACACAAACTCCTCCGGCAAAACGGCTCGATTATAGATAGTATAATACTTAGATATTTGCTTTCCGTACATGTTGTATTACTGTAGTTAGTATTACAAGTCGGAAACCGGGACGGGTACGTTATTGTCAGCCGGACCGACACGCTGTGCATTATGCCAACGTGCTTGTAGCCATCCTGGTGTGTTCAAACCCTATAGTATATTCTCAAGAAAGTCACAGGTCGATGCAAGCTTATGTACCATTATCTCATGTCGATGTAAACATATCCAACAGATAACTGCAGTCAACACTCGAACCTGTCCTGCGCATATATACGTAGTGACTTCGAAAGGCTGCACTCGCCATAGCCAACAATCTAAGCAGAGAGAAATCTATTACATATGCTCCAGTATAGCCAAAACAAAAAAATTTTCATCGCCCCGTCATCTCAGCATATCACCATGAAACGCTAAACATGTCCAATAACACACATCGCGACGGTTTGTGCAGTTCTTGGAAGACCTACCTTAACCTGGCACAGCCTAAAGCTTTTTTTTTCTCCTGCTCACTGCCGCCTCTGAGGTGAATTCGTATTTCCTCGTCTTCGGTCTGAACGTGTTTTCTTCTCCTCTCAATCTCTCATCCGACTCGGCCGTGACCGTTCCATGGGTGCTCGCGCGAAGATCGGACGTGCCCGGCCGATGGCTAGCTAACCTCCACCACCTCTGATATCTGATATACATATATATATATATATATATATAGATCTCTGGTCACGACGCTTCTATAACCTCCGCACCTCCGATTGCCTCTGCAGGCATCCCTCCCCCCGCTACACACTTCACTTCTGCTCCTGGAGCGAGAGAAGGCTGGTTCAGCTTCCTCCGCTGGTATCGGCACTGCAAGGCTCGTTGGGTTTCTAGCGTGGAGCCGAGCGCGCGCGGCCAGCCGACCCGAGCTGCTTTGCTTATTGGCTTGCCGCCGTTCGAACGCTGTAGCAGTACCAGAGTAGGGGGTTCAGCGAGTGTGCGGTCCGGAGTGTCTGACCGTGTGAGTCTCTCTGTTTGTGTGTGTATGTATATCCGTGTGGAGTCCCCGGTACAGCAGTTCATTGCAAAGTGCAATGAGCTCCAATTGCAGCGATCGTAAACCCCGCCACAGCCCGTACGCAGTGTGTGTGCGTATGTGTGCCCGAGACCGACAGTATGGGACGACGGCAGAGCTCCGCGAGCAGCTCGCCATCATCGGGCCGCCGCAGCAGCAGCAGTCGCAACATCATGAGGCCTGAAAGCGCGGATCGACGGACGGTTGAGTTCGGTGGTTTGGTGTTGGTGATTCGAGATCACACGCCCATCTCATTTACCCGCTGCGGCACTCCCCCACCGTCTCGATGCTCGCCCAGGTGATCTCCACGTTCGGCCTAGCACCGGCGCACAGTCGGCAGTTGTCCAACACGCCCTTTTCAGTAAACCCCGCCTAATACAGAGTTACAACGTCGAAATGCAGAGAGGGTGCAGTGGATGCGAACTGCGAATCGGCTATGTCCGACGGAGAAACGGCGTTTGCTTGAGATAGCGCTGACGGAGGACCCAGCCATTTGTAATCGTTCCACCGAATGGCCAATGGTATAATGTTATAACGTTGACTCCGACGATTTAGAACTTCGGAACAGTATCACGCCGGTCTAATTAACAAAGCTTTTCATTGGGGGGTGCACGATATTGGTGGGATTGCATTATGTCAATGTAAGCCAGAGTATGACAGCGGACGGACGCCAATTAATATTGCATTATGGTCATTGTAGCGAAGCCTTTCGTCTCAATAACAACGGTAACTTCACAGCCTATACCTCCTTCGCCAGGCGTAACATAAGGATATTTAGACTTTCAGATACTAAACATGTTTCGCACAAAGATTTTACCTGTGGGTTGACACCAGTTTGACATTAGCACATAATATACTGTGACATCAGTGTCTATCTGTTGCTCTCGCCTTACTCATTATTATCCGTTTGTATCGATGAATAAATCGTCAAACCCCATTTGCAAGAAATTGCGAGACAGACATGCACGCATAGATCTGTTAAACCCCAAACTATATTAACGAGTCGCGTAAGAATGAAGCTTAATGGTGATACGCCGTAATCATGAATGTTTAAAATCTACAATGTATATGGTAACCTGACTTTGTATGGTGTCGAAAATCGAATCTCAGGTCACTTGAAATGACAACCTGCATTCGACCAGACATCATTTCACGGGAGGTAGATTGGTCATGCAGGCGAGTCCGTACTTACATCGATTCCGTCGTCTGTCACCAGGACACGGCTTCAACTAGAATTGGGTAGAACTTCAAGCTCGGTCGAAGACATCACTAGCTGCAATTCTGCCACAAATCATGACTGCAATAAGCTCTGTCAACAAGAACAAGCAACATCGCATTGAATCGGTTGCCTGTTTACAAAAAATGCCCAAGTTAGCCGCCAAGCTATAAAGGTCTAATAAATATAGCTATATGATCAATCAGACCTGCCCGAAGTGCTGCCTCTCTCGTGAACTCATATGCTGCTGGAACTTAGGGGTACTTGGCTCCGAAGTCCCCGCCTGCTCCGTCTGCTGGAGATTGCTTCGGAGGAGGTGCTGTCGGTTCCTATATATATACAGTGCTGTCCATAAACTAAAGACACCCCTATATTTCAACAAATCGTTACAAAGAATACACATTTGAGGCATTTATTCCTGTATCAGATTAATGTACGTGTCGAACAGCATACATACCACAAACAACAGCGCATATGACGGCGCAAACAGCCTACTACAATGAAATGGGTCCATTTTCGGGTGTGCGAAATGATAAGTCACCTTCAGTTATCGAGTGTTTTCGCTGGGTTCGTTCTCCCTTTCTTGTGCTAATGAGTACCATGTGGCACGCCCTCGCTAATTATAACGTCAAAGATTCGGTTTGGCGTACAATCAACGATGATTTGCAGAATCTTGGCGCTGACCACTTCCCAGGCCTTTACCAACGCTCCTGTTAGTGCTCCCACAAATGTATGCTGCTGATTCAACGCATATGCTCGTCGGACAAGGACGCCTAAGACGTTTTCCATCGGGTTGAGATCCGGGGGACACTCTGTTCACTCTACGGTTTTAACTTTGTGCCGTCCACTCACGTGTACTCGCGCTGACATGAATTGTTGGAAAATAATTGGCAGTCGATGAAATCTGGCTTAAACGGTAGTAGATTGTCGGTAAACATCGGCTGATAGTCCTCGCTATTCATCCGAGATGAGAGGAAGGCGAGTGAGAGTTTGCCAAGCTCGCCAAACCATAAAGCATGCTCCGCCGGAATTGCGCTTCGAGAAGTACCGCGACTCTTTACGTACATCATGCCTATAACCGTTAAATCTATCTAACCCATCCATATTTAACTTGTTCTCATCACTGAAGACGATCTGAAATAACATCGTACCTTTTAGATAGATGTGCATCCTCAGGATACTATTTAAAAATCGTTGTCCCAATGTTCACCAATGTCACCACACGTCGACTGAATGTGTAAATGATTTAGCACTACGCGATGACTTTTGCCAATTTCACTGGCAATTGTAGCCAGGGTCTTTCCTGCTCGGTGTAAAGCAGTAATAACTGCTTTCTCCGCATGAGTAAGGCTCGAAGCGTGTTCCATGACTACAGTACAGCGTAAATTCTCAAAACAAACTGGATAAACTCAGCGAAAACGCTCGATAACTGAGGGTGACTTGTAATTTTGCACACCAGAAAAATGACACATTTCATTGTAGGAGGCTGTTTGCGCCGTCATATGCGCTGTTCTTTGTGGTAGGTATGTTATTCGACACGTACATTAATCTGATACAGAATAAATGCCTCAAATGTGTATTCTTTGTAACGATTTGTTGAAATATAGGAGTGTCTTAAGTTTATGCACACCACTGTATATGCAGATGGGGTTTTGTTGTAGAAAAGGCCCTCAACACGAGAGAGGACATATCACAGATTTACCAGGCGGCTATTCAGAGAATCATAAGCAAGGAAGAGAATAAAGGGAAAGGTGGCCCCGACAGGTCCTCATAGTAATACCTAAAAGGTTAAGAACTGAGGCCTGTCTTATAGGGGAACAGCTGAGGGTCGGCCTGAAAAACAATGTATATCCAGAGAAGTATACTGAACGGTTAAGACAAGCTGTGACAAATGACACCCGATATGTAAACATTATGTGCGACTGGTGATTGACGTCATAGTGAAATCTGATTAGCACAGGCCGTTCCACACATATCGATCAGATGATACATATGATATATCTGACACTGATTAGCTACTCTGGCATTGTAATACATTTTATTAATACTGTATAAGTAAGTGAGCGTTATTTCCCGACAAACAAAGAAGTGCGTTCGACTGACCTCTTTGGTTCCGAATGAATAAAGAGATATTTACCCAATGTTTGAGTGCCAGCTCATTCGCATTGGCGAGGCGACCGAACTTGGAGGAATATGCTACATTTTGATCTTAGCAACAAGGCCACGAACAGCGGGGAAGAAGGTAATATGCTATTATATAATGTATTTCTATTATATAATATTTGTAAAGAGAACTACTAGAAGAAGATAATTGCAGATGATTTTGCCACTTACAACGTTCTCAGATGATTTTTGGCATTGTAACGTGATTAGTCAACACAAAATAATAAAGAATATGAGTCCCTTTTGAATTATTTGATGACAAATACAATATTTAATCAAGCAATCTTGTGGACGATGTTATTCAAGTATTCTTTGTCTATTGTACTATACTACATTTGAGGTGTTCTTGTCCATGGAACTGAAGGTTCATTATTCAAACTATTCTGACGGCGTCCCGAACAAGTTATAATCTGAAGGCGCGAGGTTCTAGCTACGATACGATGGTATCCACCAAAACATCCCATCCAAGCCGCAAATAATTTCTGCGGTGCCGTCAAACAAACGTGTGGTCCACCGTGATTCCGGTGCGAATTTGCCTACTCATACTACGTCGTTCCACGAAATGCGTGGAGAAAACGCCGCTTTGGCTTCCATGTTCAAAATACAATTTCTATTATATACATGTATATATATATATATATATATACATGTATATATATATAGATAAGGTCGCCGCGTCCCCTTCCAAGCCGCAGCCGAAGGTAGCGGCCGGAGTTGTGTACCAGGGGGCCCTTTCCAGGGGGTTATACCTGTACTGATGGGTATGTCTTCCTCTCCCTGGCGCATTATTAACCCTTGCCTCCGTTCGTTCGTCCGGCAGGCCGGCCGTTACTCCAGGAGCCCGCGACGTGCCTGAACTTCTTCGCACGCTTCGCGCAAGCTAAGCAAGGCTTCTATTCGCCGTCTTCTCGGCTTTCTGTAACCCTCAACACGAACCCGACCGCCCCCTCCCGCAAAATAGCCTCGACCACAACCGACGTTCAGCTGTGAAGGGCCAACTGCCATAGCGGGTACCCGAGGCTGCGAAACCTCGGCGGCGGCGGCGGCGGCGCCGCCTAGCGGACTTCTTCTTATGTTCGGGACAGTTACTCTTATTATGCTTTGAGGAACGAATATCAGATGCGCGCTGTTGGTTGGGATGGTGGACATCGTCAATCCGTGCCAATCGCGGCCCCTGTTGCCTCTCGGACGACGATGTATCGGGGGAAACGTCGCGATGAGACTAAACTCCCAGCGTGACTCACGCTGGTTGCGGCTGATATGTCAGAAGGTCTTTTACGATCTTCACCTCGGATGACTTCGCTAACGACGAAACAACTTCAGCACATTTCGAGTAGCGGTTGAGCTCCGGATCCGATGGTTCACAGAATGAGCATACTATGTAAAACGTGTATGTGAATGAGAGGGGACCTGTCATTCGGTCTTGTTAACTATAATCGATCAGAATCGTACAAGCTGACCGATATGGGGATGAGGTAAATGCATTCGGAGTCAACTCAGCTTGGACACGTTCGCATGCAGAAATATCTGATCGGTTTGGTAAAGGGTACTCAGCATGGATGGCGTCGAGAACAAGAGGGACGCCCCATCCCACGATTTTGAGAGAAAGAGGATGCGATCGGCCCATATGTCGCCGTCGAATCTTTCAGTCGTATTTTTTACGACAGGGACGAAATTTGATCTGATCCTTCCAAGAGACGATCGGTGAGCGGGCGTGTGTATGTGTGTGCATATAGATAAATCATTGCTTCTTCCCCTGGCTGGGTTAATGAGGGTCCACGAAGGCGACGAACCCTGTCACTCTTAAGGAGTTCCTGCCTCACGTTCATCGGTCACATCCCTATATGTATTCTATGGCGACACCTGACAGGCGACCAAGGAGTCAGGCGACGCGAGCTCCTGTAGCAGGAGTATCATCGCATTCGCATAGAACTGCGAGATGCACCGTCACCTAATCGCCGAGTACACATCAACATACGCTATTTATCCAGTCCAACGTTGACCCAGATGAGGACCTCGGGGAGCGCGGCCCTTATTGTAGACGCCGCTGGATGAGGCCCAGAGCCAGGTCCAACACCGATATGAGCTTCGCTAGAATAGCTTGGTTAGCTATACGTTGCTTGGGTTGGATACGCACTTTCGGGCCACCCTTACCGCCTGTGGGTGTGTTGTAGCAAGCACACATCGTCGAGCGGGTGTCTCGTTTCGAAGGGATTCCGCCCGGTGATCCTGTACGTCCACCTTTATCACGATATGCTGCGACGCTCCCCTAGAGTACGCTCGCGTCTGACGTTGCTATAAACATATTGCTACAATGCTGGAACTTTCCAGCCACAAAAGCTATTTGGTCAAAGGTAATATGATTGCCGCCGCTATGGCTGTTTGTGGACACTCATTGCATGCGAGAGCGCCAAATTTAGGACAAAAAAATGAAGAAAAACTACATGGGAAACATAGATCTGTAATGTTTGGATCGGGTTCATTCGGATCGCTGATATCAAATGAACCCCGAACGGCAAATCGTTGAGATAAGAAATGGTAGAAATTTCAATTCGATATATATATATATATATATAAACCTGGATGCTGCAGATGGGGATCCTGAAGTTCAGAGCGGTAAGGAGCTTTTCTCAAGAAGAACGCAACCATTCATCGCAATCAAAAGTTTCGAAAAGTTTACAAAATAAAAAGTGTCTAACTGCTTTGAATGGAACAATTAATTACATAATTATCTCTCTCTTTCTGTGCGTAGCAAATAATGCACACATGTACTAGCTTTATTCGCACCTTGTTTCTCATGTGTGTATCTTCCTTTTGAAGGTGTTAACAAGACGAGTAATAATATGTACGTGAACAAATACAAGCAGAATCATACACGTAGGTCGCCGATTGAGGTAGGAGCTGGAAATTGCTCGTGCAAGTCTTAATTTCTATATATATATATATATATATATATATATATGACGTGATTTCAGTACTAATACGACATATCATTAAGAACTAACGCATATACCGTCTGGCTAATGCTCATATCAATGTGTCCCAACATTCCCATACAAATACTCGGAGTGGAATTTCGCAGCAAATCGTTCGAAACAGGTACGTCGATTTTATGCCTACTAAAATATATTCGAATGTATTGCTTGTGTCTTTTATGGTACCGCGAGTGTCGGCCATTATAACGCTGTTGGCATCATTGACCTTCGAGCAGCTCGATCGATCATACACTTATTTAACAATTCCGACGGTCAGGAGAGGGATTATGCTAATGACACTCGTTTACTGAAGCTGCTGCTGCTGCTACGAATAGATTTTGATCACTAAAAACGCATGGGTGCTGATTCACTAATTGTATTTAGTTAAATTGGCCTCGTTGACCAAAAGATGTTCTATTGAAATTATATTTATAGATGAATGTTAAATGCGAACAAAACATTATTTATTCATTGAATTTAAATCTTGGATACAGAATATAAAGATTCTGAAAACATAGAGCTGCCCGTCGACCGTGGCTCATGTTTATGACTGAGTTGAGTTCATTGAGAAGTATGATTTGCCGGCATAACTATTAGACAGAACTATATATATATATATATATATATATATATATACAGTTCGCCGTTAGCAGATAATATAGATAAAAAGTCACAGCCAAACATTGATCGTAGTACCACACACAACAAGGGCGATATTGACACCAACGCCCTCGCTCCTGTTGCTTAGTGTTGAAGGGGCGATTATGTTTGGGTGGGCCTATCTCGTTCTTGTTTTAGCTGCAGTTACAGTTACACGAGCGTGATGGCCGCAACGAAAATTTCCAGAACACGGCGTAAGAAGCAAGAAGCACCACAGGATTCGTGAGTGGGTTCAAAAAAAGGCTGAGGCGTAATTGTGTGCGGACGTGGTCTAACGTCGTGTATTTACGCGAATATCTGAGCCGGCAATCTGTCATTATTAACGTTTTATTGCCCATGGTTGTCTTGGCCAGCAGCAATGGCATCCCCAGCGTGAAGTGATGTCTATACCGTCATCTCTCTCTCTCTCTGTGATCGCACTCGCGCGCATGGGATTCTCGCTACATTATCATCATTTTCGTTCGACTCCCCTCGATGGATAGTCGGTGCAGCATCGCCGTATTCGTCGACGGAGACCTTCGTTGTCGATGTCCTCCTCCACATCATCGTAAATATATTTATTATAGCCCACTTATCGTCGCTCCGGTCTATACCGTGTTACTTGGCCTCTTAATATTAGAGCTGCACTCTGGTGAACCGTTCCATCGGGCCACGGTGGATGCGTTAGAATGGCAGGGGCTGCTTTTGCTCCTTTTTTTTTTGTCCAACACTGGCGCCGTCAACGAGTATGACTTACTTACGAGAATGTCCATATAGCGAGCATCCACTCATTCATGCGGGCGGTTCGCCGTTCATAGCCGCCTTTGTGTGGCTAGGATAACGTGAAGGCCTGCTGCGCGTATGTCTCCTGCTAATTGCAGGCCTAGTATCGCCTTTCTTTTGCTTGCCGAGAAGCTGAGCAAAATGGTAGTGAATGAGGGTCTATGCGTGTGTGAGAGTTTGTGTCCGTTAGTGTGTAAGGGAAAGGTCCTGCTACGAGTGTCCCCGCCACCAACTATCCTAGCCACTTCTATTATATGTAGTGTACGTGTTTATTGCAAAAGGCCGGCGGCCTTCTTGCCAGGCCCTCGTCTTCCCGTCGCATCAGCAGACCACACAGGGCCACAGGCAGCGGCCCTCACGAATGCTATTCGGGGGTCCGAGCTAGCGGGAAAGGCGCTTAAGGCATTGGGGTTCACCTCACTTCTTAAGCATCTTCCGTTCTAGCCCGCGGTAAATGCTGAAGCCTTGGAGCCGCTCATGCAAACGCGCAGATGCAATGAGAGAGGACAAACGGCCACTGAACAGAGTGGGGAGAAAGTTGTGCTAAGGAGGCCATCACTCTCGCGAGGACAGTTCGCATACACTCATCTGTCTGCGTTGCCACCGCTAGATAGGCAACAACACTTACTCACCCCAAAGCTAAACCCACCCTTGAGAGAGGAGGACATTAGGGGGGAGTTAGTGAACCTGCTACGGGTCTCTGGGGACATCAACGTGTCGACCGTCGACTGGCGGATGGGGTCTGCGGTCAGGCAGCTGAAGGAACGAAGCGAACAGGAGTTACGACGGATATTGAGGTGGCGGGGCCGCGCGGTCGCTCGAAAGAGAACACAAGGGTGTCACGCCGGCCAGGAGATGCGGTAAAGGACAGCAAGAGCGAAGGTGTTTTTGCGAATTTCGAAAGACGAAACAGTCGATGAGACTGCACGCCGGCCGTAGAGCTTCGGGCTAGTCCACCGCCATCGATGGTGGTCGCCGCCGCCGCCACCGCCAGCTAACCGCGCTGGTTGCACAGGGATGGCCGACGCCATCGCGGTACCACTGCTGCAGAGGGCGTCACACAGTCCCTTATATACTGCGCGACCCACAGAGCAAATGGGTAAGAGAGACACAGAAAAGTGCTACGAGGTCTTCGCTGCCGGCGGCGTCAGGATCGTTGTCGCTGCAGCTCCAGCCGAAGCAGCCGAGAATGTGTAGTAGGCGGGGTGAGTGTTGCATGGAGGCGAACAAAAGATCTCTCGGAAGAGAGCTAGAGATCTCTTTCTTTCTCTCTCTTTATCTCGGGAGAGAGAGGGAGAGAGAGAGGGAGGGAGCGAGTAAAGGTAGCTAGTGCCGCCATAGCGAACGAGTAGGAAGGCCTCTTCTCTTGGCCAGCGCTGGACTGCCACCCCAAGAGGATGGAGGTTGTGGTGGTTGCTGCGGTTGAGACTGCTGCTGCTGCGGCCGCGAATAATATAAATGACAGCTTGCCACGAACTACCCCTCGGCTTCTTGCATCGTATGGGTCAGGGTATGCTGACGGGAAAGGCGGACGATAGCTGATAGAGGGACCTGCAGCGGGGTGGAGGCCAGTCGGAGGGCCGGTCGGCCGCGTGGGCTTGTTGGCCAGGGGGGGGGGGTGATAAGGTTACCTATCTAGCGAGATATGATGGAGCATAGTAAGAGGCCTGGAGTGGTTGCACAATAGAGCACACTGCAGATATATATAAAAGAGAGCGCTCATCGAAAGGCAACGTGCTCATTCGATGTAGAAGCGCATTCATATATATATATATATATATATATATATATAGATATATATATATATACACGTATAGCCGCAAGTAGTAGTAACGCTACATCCACTAGAGGTACGGATTGCATAGAATAGGATAGTGATGTTCGTAGACTGTTGGCCCATGACACTTGCAGTGGAAATGAGTGTATACAATCGGCTCTACACGATCTCTATGTGATGGCAGAGAACCAGTGAAGTTTAGGGAGGGCGCAGTGTACGTATCACTTGATAACGGCTAGTGTCGAAAAACAACAGCAAGCACGCGATTCAGTCCGAACTGGTCAAATTATGATATCAAACATTGAGGTGTGGGCGGCGTTATTTTGTATTTGTGCTATATATCATTTTAAATCTCCCAAGCGACACGTTTGCCAGATTCGAACAGTCGAGACACCTATGAGTGATAAGTGAGCACTCGTGTTCAAGGGCCATGGGGTCGCGGGGTATGATGTATCAGTACTGTGAAATAGGAAGGAGAGCTAACTGAGATAATAATACGAGTAATAATAATAAACTCATTTTATTATTTGTCGTGCCGTAAGTTTTACTCAGTTTAAAAAAAGTTGTCTTGTAAAATGAACACTTAAAGCATTTGGGCATTGACCCTCTATACATGGACGTGGCAGGGCCTACCTTAGTCGAACCAAATCAGATATAGTTTTGCTCTATTTAAAATTTGCATCAAAACCGAATCATGGCATTTGGCTTTTTTTTTCGTATGTACCACGCGATTCTGTCGTATATACTACTAGATAATTATTCAATGAACAGCAGAGGGAGGGCGTACACTAGTGAATTATCTATAATACATTTATTTTCTGTTCGATGGGAAATGTTGCCATTATTTTGGGGGCGGTCAACATCGACAACGAATATTTCAGCGGAGTATTGGCCACTCCCTTACTGTTGTAAGCCATATCGCTGTATTGTGATTGATAACAATTTTTTTTGTTTCTGGACACGGCAGAACTGGGGCTAATCCTTCTAGAAATTGGTTCATAGGTGCAGAGAAAACATCAACGTAGCCACATATTGCTGGCCACGCAGGCCATCCAGCCACCTATGGCCTTGCCTTCCCAAAGGGCCAACTTCCACTCGAGCAGGACTTCCAGCTGGCGATTTTTGCTTGTCCTGTTTCCGCTCCTAAGAAAATCAATTTAAGCGCTCCGCCATGAGCGGGACAATGTCGCTTAGCCATGGTCTGTACTCGGCCGAGAGATTGCCACGCTAATGATAATTCAGCCAATGGATCTTGTCAACGTTCGATAGTGACGCCGTTCATCTCAACATGCGTAATAATGAGCGGGCTATTTTAGTGGGATAAGAAGACAACCAATGATGCTGAGACTCCCACAGATACATATAAAAGCAGCGATTAATGAAGCAACATTAACAGCTACGAAGTTGAAGGGCCAATTAATGAATGTCGATTCGCTTGGTAACTCTGCTGCCAGCTGCTTTCATCCATGATACTATCAAATCGCATTACATTAGACATTTCCAACCTTGTCTTCCTTCATTCTAGCTACCACCTTTGGGCCGATGTCGATATATATTCACTTGACAGTGGACTGAAATCGGAAAAGTGAAAATGGTCCGAGCTCAGGTAATGTTAGCAAATCGTGTATCATGACCGAATCGATGACATTGTAGCATAGCTCTCGATTGAGAGTGTGCGCGATAATGAACACGGCCATCTCCGGCAAAATTCTCGCAGCCTCTTGAACGATTCAGTTTCGAAAGCAGGCCACTTGGCGTTCACTCATCTAGAGAACCCTCGTCGCGATCTCCGAGTTGTGGAAGAGAGCTGATGCGGGGCAGCGTATGTTGTCGGAACGGCCATGAGCACCTGTTCTCCCATGAGACTAAACTTCCTTCATACGAATGTATCGTCGCCCACCTGATCCCGATCAATCTATATATGTCGGAGGCCCGAACAAGCGAGAACCTGTTCAGAAATGTGTGCTACGCCGCTCAGCCTCAGACGTTCCAGAATGACCAGGCGATGGAGGGTTCGTTATCAGTATATTTTGAATTTTTTACCTCTCAGATTCACTCAGACTCGCCAATGCTGTTCCGCATTTCTCTCGTAGTTTCTCTCTCTCTCTCTCAGAATCGAATGTTAATTACTGAATCGGATTATTATTGGATTTGGCCGATAATGATACATTTTCCGGGCTGACCCACAGCCAACGTGTAACGTCCACGGTACTGCTTTTAGTAGTACCGGATTTGGCCGATATTCACCTCTGTTCGATTCGACTGTACGCGCTATCACTGATTCGCCACTCAAACAAGGTACATTTTTGTTCGATATTTCCACCAGCTCACATGAACTAAATCGCGCCATAGCTTTCGATGCGGATACTGTCAGGCGTTCGGGAACGCCGTGGGGCACCAACCAGTCGAATTGAGCTGTTGAAATTTGAGGCAATTTTTCTCATTTCATACACATGAAACAGGTAAACTACAATCTTATGCGGAAGAATCGTAGTGAATATTGGGTGGATTTGGCAAAGTATGACGGGATAATGTCCGCTACGATAATCTTCGCGTCTAATGCAATGATTATATTGAGCTTAAGCGCGAAAACCTCGTTCGAGACACCGCCGAGCAAGCTGACTAAGCGTAAGCCAGACAATTACAGCAATCGTGGGTACAGTTCGATGTTGGACCGTGGATACTCTAACACAGACAATCCCGCGCAGCGGAGCAACCCCTCCAAAGTGGCTCGGCAAAACTATTCGTTGGCCTGCAGTAGCAGCGCGCTCGCCGGCCCAATGGCCTCCGTAGACACCACCTCTTTCTTCGATGATATGACAATGGTAGCCTGCCGTGGCAGGACCCACCTCGGCAGATAGATTCGTCACTCTTCTATCATGTTGTTGGTCGTTCCAGTAATTGCGCGATTCTGATCAATCGGGAAGCAGCCCCATTGACTTCAAAGCGTTTTGCATCACCACCGGCTATTCATACCGCTGTAGCCAGCAAACAGCTGGAGAGGATCATGATAGTTCGTCCCAAAAATCATCTCCAACTCTCCGAGAGCATACTCGCATAAGCGGCGCCGCTCTGT
This sequence comes from Stratiolaelaps scimitus, assembly GCA_019614645.1. Taxonomy (NCBI): domain Eukaryota; kingdom Metazoa; phylum Arthropoda; class Arachnida; order Mesostigmata; family Laelapidae; genus Stratiolaelaps; species Stratiolaelaps scimitus. Next base: position 1,432,520 of record JABWDB010000018.1, on the reverse strand, counting down.
ATTCTCTAGTTCAAGTACAACCTCTAATTGTGTTACGACTACTGCGGGCAGCTATTGCGACTTGGCTTGCGGTTGCAAGAGCCGACCCCTGAGCTGGTCGGCATCAACCGCCACCAGCCAAGCCGAATGTAGCCCAAGGTACCAGTGGTACTCGGCATTACGACGGGGATAGCCTGTAGTGCTTCGTATGTCAAACCGTACAAGGAGTGCCAAGACACTTACACATATATGTACATTCACAGGCCACATTGGAGAGGGACACATATGGAGTGGAAGCATGGGACATTCAGGGAAGAGTGTAGGGGTGAGCGGCCGCAGAGTTGCGCCTTCAATATTTGTTAGCTAACTGAGACAACTGTCATTTCGACTGCTCGAAGCCGAATGGAGGGGCGAGACCGTTCACCCAACCATTCTCTTCACGTCGACGGCGAGATATTTCGAAACCAACCTACCTCGTATAGCGGGACAGCCGCTGCGACAGCCACATCTACTAGAATCTTCTAGAAGCGGTAACAATCCGCTCGGGTAGACTGGATACCTCAAAGGGGTGGACCGAGAAAGGGATCAAGACGAGGGGGTTCGGGGGTCTGCTGTTGCTGCTGGGGCCAGGACCGGCTTCGCGTTTCCAATACTACAACTACTGCTACTAGCAGATACTACAACTAGGTGAGTCGTGGGTTTAAAATGTGCAAGGCATGAAAAGGGGGCGCTGAGGGGTCGCTCGCTGTGTAGGGGAGTGGGTAGCGGTTGTGCCATGTTGTGATTGGCACCCTGAGTTAGAGGGCCATTGCGGTGAGCCGCACGGGCTAGCGGCTCTGCAGTAGCGCTGGGTGCAAAAGCGAGCCTACTCCAACAGCGAAGTAGGAGGAGCAGAATAAGACCCAGAGGTAGACGTGTCATAGGAAGAAGTAGTGATCAGGAACGAACGATGCGCGGGGGTGGGTGTGCGGGCTTAGGGGTGGAGGAGCGAGAGTATAAGCCAGTGTGTGCGTGTATGTCGATGCTCGAAAGCGAAGGGTTGCGAGAGGAACTCCTGCAGATGATGGCTGACACCGCACTGCAATCCACTATCTACCTATATATATATATATATATGTGTGTGTGTATCTATCTGTTACCCACTCACCGTTGTGCTTATGTAACCAACCACTAAGCTGATCAAAGTTTAAGAGGCGTGTGAACGGTGCACAAGCTGCTGGTATTGCTGTCGCTGTCCGTGCCGCCCGTGCTGAGATGCTCTTCCCAGTTCGTTGAAAAACTAAATGTTTCTACCTCTTGATCTTCGCCTCTCTCTCTCTCTCTCTCTCGTTGTGTATTTCACGTTAGAGATCTGATTGTCGCCACGTTCACTGTTCGTGATTGCTCCAATGTCTTCGTATCCGCCGGCTACCACTGTCTACTCTATCTAATTAATGACAATATGAATGTTTTTTTTTTTTCACGATCGTTGACAATCAGACATAAGTTTATTAGATCATTTGATTCTTCGTTCTTAGAAAACACAATCAAATATAACAACTACCGGATGCGGCGGAGTAGGACTACATCACTTTCTTCATCATCGTCATCATCATCATTATTATTATTCTTATTATTATTATTAATTATTAATCGTCATCGCCATCGTCATTAATCGTCGTCATCAGCAGCATTTCAAATATCAGCGAGCGAAAATGAAAATCTTTCCTTTCGAGAATCGTCGCCGCCTCACCATATCATATTGTCACCCTCTATCGGAGTTTGAAACGTTTCGCCACACTCCACAACGAACAAGCGATTCCTCAGGCGTGACCTCCTCAGACTCAGGACGGCCTTCGTCATCTCTGTTGTCCTGTTTCTGCTCCTGAGGGTCGTCACCGTCGAAACCACCGCGTTGATATTGATGACATGTACACCAGAGTCCCCGATCCACACATCTTATGAGCATTGCTCGATTTTTGTTTTCTTCTACTATGCAGACACTATCATATACATGTGATACGGCTATTTGCTTTTCGATAATATCGTCTGTGAGCACAACGGCGACTTCAACTAGGCGATGAGGGATTTCAACCAGGTATCGTCTATTGTCAGTTTAATTGACCCACATACACACACACACAGACAGACAGAGACAAGAAGATGAAAGTGATACTATTGTCATTATTACAAATTGTTGCTGTTCTTTTTGTTGTTGCTGCTGTTGCTACGACTGGTTTCACCATGACGACTACCCTGAAGGTGGATCGAGGACGCTCTGTTCGCGGCGGAACACGTCCAAACGTAAAACTACACACGCGCATTTATATTGTGATGGAGTGTTTTAGCGGATTGTTGAAATCACATTAACTTGGACCAAATGATGAGAGCGGCTTTAAGTTGTAAAGGAGATCAGCCGCCTATGGGGAGGAGGGGGTGTTGTTCGAGGCCACGCACAAGATGAAATTAGTTGTCATGACTCAGCACAACATTTATATTATAACCTCTTCTTCTTTTTCGTATGATGATGTTTATTATTAATTATTATTATTATTATTATTCAATTACATCAATGACATATTCATCCTTTTTCTTTCAATCGTGCTCTCTACGTCTGCACTGCGTCAACTTCTTCAATTACGTGATTGTGCGGCTTTCGGCGCCGCCGATATGCCTTGTGTGGTCTCTACATAGCTACTTTTATTTATATTTATATTCATATATATATATATTTAATTTTTATTTATTTATATATATATATATATCTCCTCTTTCTTTGAATAGGCTGTATTGTTTAGTGCTCCCTCCCGGGGACCCTCGCGTAATCCACAATACCATTTCTCCATCTTCGCATCCATCTGTAGGTGTCCGTCTGGCCAAGGTTCGACCTTTTAGGTTGCTTTACGATCGTTCATTGCGGCGTATTTCGTGTTGGCCTGCGCCTGTTGCTCGCGTGCGACCTGCTTACGGTGATTGGAAGCCAGCCGGGTTAACAATCATGCGAATTGCATGACGTGTGCCGTGGGTGGCCTCGCTGCAAGTGTCATTTCATGCGTGCTAGCAACCAACCGAGTGTTTTCGTTCACCAATTGTCGAAAATCGTCCGAGATGATCGCAGAATACTGTTTGTGTGACAGCTAACCAGATCAGTGGCGGCCGTGTGGTACGGCTAAGTATCTTAGTAACCAATCAGGCGCAATTAACAGTACACAGTATACGGAATTGTCCCTTGCGCGTTCGTCCACTCCACGGCGCTTGTCAGAATGCTGAATAATAACTAATTAATATACCTTACAAGGTGAATACTAATAGTAATAATAATAATCATAATTACTCTCACCGGATACTAATTTCACCGGGTTGTTTTCGTCGGGACAAAGTCGAGCATATTGTGCAGAATCGATGTGCGCATATATGACATCTTGCTCACTGATTGATCTCGCTGGCCAACGTTGACGGCCGAACGGCCGCAAAGTAACTGGACGCGGATGGCAACCCTTATACCCTGCCGCTGTTAGGGCAGTTCGTTCTGTTTTCCGATATTTAAATAACCATAAATATTATTAACACTATTGTGTCTTTATCATTTTCGCTTTCTCCTACTCTCCCGCTGTCTGCTTTATCAAGAATTATTCCTGGATTCCCATATAATTGTCATAATAATAATAATAATAATAATAATAGTGATAATATAATAATAATAATAATTATTATTATTATAAGTATTATTATTATTTATCATCATCATCTATAATTATAATAATAATAATAATAATAATAATAATAGTGGTAGTTGCAGTAGTACACATATGTACACGAGCCGACGATAGAGGCTGCTCGGCCGTGATGCCGGCCCGCCTATTCGTATCGTGAGAAACCACCGGCAGCGGCGAGTGGCTCAAACGCGCGATCTCCCATCCTCCCTCTCTCTCTGCTTCGCACATTAGAATTGACTCTCTAATACTTTTTTTTTCCTCACCAGCCAGACACCGAAAGTAGTAAGATAATTACAAGAATAATAATAATTATATTACTTAGACGCAGCTGTGCTGAGTATCCACCCTGGATATTACACGCACTCACGTTATCGTCCAAAATAATTTCTTTTTTATGTTATTATTATTGTGACTCGTATCAGCTCGAAGTATTCTCCTCCAGTGTGGCCCAGTGGGGTGAGTTCATAATTTCCAAGAGCAATGGACAGCTTGGGTGATCGCACGTTTGATAGACCACATTAAGCTCTCTCTCTCTCTCTTTGTCGTTATATCCTCAACATTATCACCTTCCCTGCGATCCATGCATTTCTGTTTACTCCGCAAGACATGATTATTTGTTATAGACAACGCCGATGATGCTGATGTTGTTGTTGTTGCTGCTGTTGTTGCTGTTCATGTCGTCGTCGTTGCTGCTGTTATTAACATTGATTATGCAGACAATTAATTCAATTTTTCCTGTATCGTTCATCCTGGTAGGTATATTTCTCTTTTTTTTTTCTGCCACTTCGCTAACTGAATGTAGAACAGGTCAAATGAGTCAATGGGGTCAATCAAAGTCATGTCTCTCTCTCTCTAGCGTGCACGGGTCCCTCTCGATATGGGCCACCCTCATTTTGGCACGTGGCTAGGCCAGGATGGGACTTCGCGCGCGACAGCAAACCTTCTCTCCGCCTCTGTGAACCGAGGAGAACGTCGAAGGCGTTTGACTTCGTTGTCGGTACCTCGTGTGCCCTTATCCTGACCTCTCTCTCGTGCGTCAGCTGTTTGAGCCGCCGCCGGGGCACCGCCGTCACTTGGAGACCACGCTCGGCGTGGACTCCTCGTCGAGGCCGCTGGCCCCGAGGCGTACCATGTTCGTTTTATTGCACTGTACACAATGACGCCTCCTCATCATCATCATCATCTTCTTCATTTCATCAGTTTCGCCCACCTCGGAACAGGCGTTATCTCTCCTCGACATATCTCTCCACCATCCGATCTGATCTGAAGCACTATAGTTTTTTAGTCTCTCTCTCTCTCGCGCTGTTTCGTCTGTTCTCATCGTCTGCTTCGACCTCGTCTGTCATTCAATTCATCTTCAACATGTCGTCTCTTCCCTGACCTCTCTCTCTCATACTCTCTCTCTCTCTCTGTTTCGCTCTGTTATGCTCATGTTTACATTTCACCATGGGACGCGTCCGCTGACCGAACTGTGACGTCGTGAGCCACGATGAGAATGTTACAAAAAACTGGTTGCTAATACTCGAGATTAGATATCACGGTGCTTCCATGGTTTCACGGCCAGTTGTATGACAGACGACTTGTTGCTTGAATAAAAGGAAGCTGAATGATCAAACATACACACACACACACGGATAGAGCACACTTCAATCGACAATCTCTATTATTAATATTATTAATATTTCTATTATTATTATCATCATCATCATCATTATTATTATTGTTATTATTATTATCTCAATATCGTCTTAATCTCTCATATCTCTCCTTCGGTCCTCATCTTTATCATCGTAATACGCGTTCTCTCTTTCTCTCTTTCTCTGTTCTGTAATAATCTTTGTTCATGCTGAGTGGCTCTGATCGAGCCACCAAATCATCAACGTTGTGGTCTTCGGCCGGGCTACAGTCAGCGTTCGGTGGCCTTCAATGGGGGCCGCGCGGGCACTGGCGAATTATTCTCGTGATTATGTATTTATTAGCGTCGGAGTGCGTTATTCTGCTGACGGCGTAGAGGCTTGCGGGGGTGTCGGGTTGGATCTCATTAATCGAACCGTCGTCTCGCACAACACCAAGGATGACGGCGGCGGCGGCGTTTATTTACTGTGATTTTCCTTTAGCAAAACCCACACCCCACGCTCCCCTCAATGCGACTAACATCTGGCTGGTTGTTCTCTTTGTTTATTCTGGTTATTTTTTCTACGTATATTCTATATCTACCAGAGACAGATGCAACGCAGCTCCGACGGGACTAGTTTGGGTTTGATTTTTCGAATCCGAGCACCATTCGCTAAACATTTACATGTTGGATGTTGTGTGCTTGACTGGGGCAGGATTGATGCTAGAGTCCGCGCAGGCTCCCGAGGCGATCTGGGGCTGGAGATGAGCCGTGTCGTAACAATACGATTTGCTTCATTGATGAACGTGTTTGGTTTTTTTCAGTGTATCGATTCTGTCGATTGTGTGGGATCCATTGTATTGGTTGGGGGGGGATATCCTGTGTTCATGATCATGACCTTGGTTGTTGTCCGATTACGACGTTCCGTTTTGTCCAATTCTCTCCTCTTCAGCGCTTCCTTCCGTCGGTCGCTGCCGCAATTTTTTTCTATCTCTCAATCAATGATGAACAACGGTCACATCGTAACGTGGTCAGTGATCAATGAATGATGCAATCGATGCGTTCGTCGTTTTCGTAGACACGGCTCACTTCGTGACATTGTTGTTGGAGCAGCTCTCCTTGCTCGGCATGATGGCTCCTGCCGTCGCGGCGTTTGACACCGAATTCGTCGCGCTGATACACGACGTTGAGCCGCCACCGCCCGCGGCCGTGCTCGAGTTTGTCCCACCACCACCACCGGCGTTGTTGTTGACGGAGTCGCCGTCCTTTTTGAGCCGTTTTGCCGGCCGCTCAGCCGGACTCGACGAGCGTGGTGGCGCCGGTGGCGGTGGTGGTGATTCGGTGACGCCGGGTCGCCAGATAGGCGCGGGCGATGCGCCTCCCTGCGAGTTGCTCCGGGCCGGAGATGACGGCGGCGACGACGCTGGTGCGGCAGGAGCCACCGGTGAGGGGAGAGTGCTCAACAGAGCGCTCCACGGGTCCAGGCCTTGCGCCGATGAGGGTCACTGAAGCGACATGTAGGACCAGTTGAAGGAGTTCCCTGTAAACGGCCACAGAGTGGTGTCCACGCGCACACACACACACACACAGAGAGCAAATGAAATAAAGACAGACACCGAACAAGCGAAAGGAGGAATTAATACTTCGTTATTTGTGTTGGCGATGTCAATGGTTTGTCCTGTTTGTGTCCTGCTTGTGCTGCCAAATTGGCCTCCGCGTGGCCGCCAGATGGCAACTTCAGCAACGAGGCTAAGGGCCAAGGGGCGGAGGACAAAAGAATCTTCCTTTTCAACATGAGACAAGACGATCTACGAACGAAGACCATGGAGGCCACAACTCACCTACGCTATCTTCTTCTGATCAATGTCACAATAATAATCAGAGTGTCGCCTATACTGTAATCAGTATTATAGAATAATATGTATGTATACAGCGTGACATTAACAAGGCATCGTCGTCGTCGTCGTCATATCGTATCTACATAATTTCTTCTAACTAATATGTGCTCGATGCACGGGGTTAATTAGACAAATCAACGTGTTCATTTGCTTACCCGATAGCAGCATGTCCCTTATCAAGGTCTCAATAGGCGTCTTGCCGACGAGACGTACGAAGAACAGTTGCTCGATCACCTGGGAACTCACTGTACGCAGTGATGGCAATCGCAATAGCAGCTTGCCAAACCGCGCTGGCTGCTGAGGGTACTGCGACCGGCAGTATTCCTCCAGGGCGCACTGCGCCTTCTCCTGTAGACTTTCGACCTGCGTTACATCTGAGAGACCGCAGGCATCTGCAAGAGAGAAAAATGCAAATGTATACAGATATAGGTGAGACTTGAATCGGTGACAGTTTCGTTAGTGGAGCAGTTAGTGCGCGTTGTCGTTCTCGAAGTGGTGTAGTGACAGCAGCGGAGGAGTATAGTAGATGCGGTCGATTGCGAAAACAATTGAGCTAACAACGACTTTAGAGTATAACTAACTAGCACGAGTTGTACGAACTATGCAATAACCACGCTTAGCTACTTCGATATGAAGTTGAACTAATGAAATTTATTGAGGCGCTTCGGTGAACCAGCCAAAGTTGGATACAAGAGGCGGGAAAGCCTTATTTTTAAAGGTGAAGCTTTATTGGTTTATTAAAGGGACTGCAATTATTACAATGCCTTAGTTCTCGTATATCGCCTCATCACGCAGCGGGACTCGAACCTGCGCCCTCTGACTTTTTACAGCGAGAGACCGCTGAGCCGCGCTGACAGTGGCTTGGACACAGCTAAGTGGTGACGAATATCACTTTACGGCGCAGTTGTCGAAAAAGATTCTTTCTGATTCGTATATCCCGTTCGCTTTGTGGAACACAACCCCACGGGTTTCACATAGTCAATATATATATATATATATATATATATATATATATATATATTGGTTAATCTAGGATGAAAATCGTAAGAAGAGGCGCAGAGGAGCCTGACGCGTAGGCTATTTTTCAAGTTAAACAGGGTAAGATTGTATAAATTCCTATCTAACAGAATCTAACCTGTAGACTCGCTTCAGGCTCAATTGCTTTCTCCAACGACGGGAGAAGTACAAGTTGAGTTCCGTTTGCATTTGCGAACTAGCAGCGTCGGAAATTTAGTCAAATCTATCCTTTACAACCATCACCCATTATCAGCTAGGTCGTAATACCAGACAGTGGACAACAAAACGCCGCGTTAGCTTATCCTCATTCATCCATTGCCCCTGTCGTGTGCACGAGATGGCCGGCCATACGTGTGGTGAAGTTTTTCATCAAAACCCGATTATTATTATTATTATTGTTGTGGCTATTATGCTGTAGTTGTTGTGGCTCCAGTGTGGTGTCACCCGACGGCTATCATTGACCCGGTAGCCGGATTACGACAAAAATAGTGTTTACACATTTATTCTATCCCTTGTAGCATGAAAGCGACAAAGCCACACAGGGGAAGGTTACCCCTATCTCTCTCTTTCTCTATCTCTATATATATATATATATGTGTATGTATACTAGGGTTCGTAAACTAGTTAGTGCATACGATGAGTTTCCGGTTGCGTGGTAACAATGTTTGGCAATAGCAGCATCAGCATCAGTAGCATCAACATGAGCAAGATACGTAGCCGCACGCGCCCGAAGTCTGTTGTCGGAGCTCAGTTGAATTTTACCCCGTTGGCGAAGCAGTTCGTTGTACGGGGGTAGTCGATGTACCCTACGAAGACGGCGTGATGCGCGTAGCGCCGCCGCAATACAAACAGCCGCAGCAGCAACACCAACAACACGACCCAATACAACTGAAATCGTCATTGTCATCATCGTCATCATCAGGTGCTAATGTACAATACCAACGGCAGCAACAGGCATGCCCCTTTAACAGATGCATGCTATAATGGTGATAGCCACGACCAGCTAGATGAGTGACCAGCCTAAAAAGGAAACGTCTATAATAATTCAACGGCCGCTCGACACCGCCACATCTAGCCCTGTTGCGTATCCCCCCACGCCCCCGGGGGAACGCGCGAATTTTACGAACGACTGGCCCAACTCATTCATCCAACGCCACCATCACCGCCTGCATGTGCGTGTGTATATATAAAAAGCGAGTGTCACTTTCTCTGCTGTTGCACTTCTCAGTGGTAACTGCTGCTGCTGCTGCTGTTAAAACATACGTCGCCACGGTTGCCGCCGAGCCGACAACAATAGTTAGAATAACACAATCGGCTGCGGCAGCGGCGACGGTAGGGGGTAAAAGTGACAGTATGCACTGCACACGACTTGTTGTCACTACCGTTCCTGTGGTTGCTGCTGCTGCTGCTGTTGTTTTTGTTGTTGCTGCTGCTGCTGTTGTTGCTGTTGTTGTTATCTCTATTGTTGTAACTACGAAGGCTGGCTCCAACCGCTTTTGGTGGCGACGCGAGCTAACCCTGCTGCTTATTGTGAAATGAACTTAAGTAGCGTCACCGCTAACATAGCAGCACAAAGTGGAATCGTTAGATAACAGCGGCAGGGGCTGCGATGGCACGGGCCGGCAAGACGACAACGAATACAGACAGAGATGACGATACTAGGGATCGCTAGAGCCAAACCAGGCCACCGGTAGGACACGACAGGCGGCCGAGCACATGCGGTTAAGAGGCGCTCCTGCTGTTGCTGAGTTTAATTGCCAAATTGTGGCTGCTGTGGTTCATATCTAGCAGCAGCAGCAGCATGGGTAGCTGCTGCTGCCGCTGCTCAGGTGGTAGTAGCGGGAGCAGCAGCAGCAACAACGATTTGCAAATTTGGTTACACAAGACCCCCCCCCCATTCTCGCCACATTGTGGCCAAACGGGCCACTTTCCCACCACTTCAGACAATGTGAGCCTTTGGCTCGCGCGAGCCACAACCGCGACAAACTGTAATAGAGTAATGAAGGACGTGGGGTATGGGGTAGCTTTTAGAGCTCAAGGCAGGATGCGGTTTGACAGGTATATTCTTGTAGGAGCAATTCATGAACACCGTAGAGAGCTCTTGAGTACAGCACAGAGCGAGAGAGAGAGAGAGCCGCTGAGCGAGTGAGATACACTCGACACAAACGACGGGTACCGACCAGAATCAACCTTTCAAGACAACACGAACTAGGCTAGATGGCGCGGTCTTGGCTATTTGTGCCGCCCTACCAATTGGCCACGACTAGCACAAGGGATAACTTCGAGACCTTCGAACGGCAGCGACAAGTTACGCCGCCGAAGTGGATGTTTGTCCCCGAGACCCGCATTCTCTTCGTACATGTCTCTCTCTCGCTCTCTCTCCGACTGCCTCGCGTGGAGCCTCGACGCTGTGCACTTCCGGCCCTGTCGGGTGCATTTAATTTGATACCGGTTATAATAGAGAAGAGCCGAACGATCGAATGGGGTATTGGGTTGGTGGGTGGGTTGAGCAGAACCCAATGGCTGACAATAGCGCACTGTCGACGTTGTTCCGTTGTTGCTGCTGCTGCTTGCAATTCGTGCGTTTTGCAGCGCCAAACCGCTGGTTCCCATTAACGATATGTGTATGTGTAGGCTATCGCTGGTGCGAGCGTATCGTTACTGACGATGAGAGTCTCTTGCGCCGGCCGCAGCAGAGGCAGCTCAGGTATGTTATGATCAGAATAATGTGGCAAAAAAAAAAATTTGTAATTAGTCAACACAAAAAGACATCTTCTAAAATTGACACATGTTCTGAAATTAGCCTAAACATGCGATATGACCCAGACACGTATTAGTACAGCGAAACCATTATAATAATATTATACTACGCCGGAGAAGTGGACCATTCGTAGCAGGTGTGTAAGCACGACATAATTACTACTGAGCTGATGAATAATTTCAGCAGCTGGATGGACGTCTCAGTAATATATTTCGTCCCTGTTATTTTAACTGCGACAAAAAGGTCTCCATAATTTAACCCAACTGCAAATGTGTCACGTATGACAATCGCCGTGTAGATCGGCGATATATATATGTACATATATTGCCGCGTTATCACGTCATGAAATCACGGGAGGAAATCTCACGAGACTAGATCACACAACGTTCAACAGGAGTTCAGCGTTTCATAGTTATTTCAAGTCGAATTACTAGAGCTCATGGATGTCTACTCTGGAAGATAGATATTATATATGTATATTATCATGTGACATATGTGCCGGCTATACAAATCACGTGTGCAGTACATGTACAGTGGCCATTGACGTGTTAGATCATAAATGCCTGCTTATTGATCGTGCGGTTTGCTATGGATCAAATATTATCGACAGAATACACCGTCACCAACCGTGCCAGCAGCGCCCATTTGCGTTCTTAGCAACGAAGCAACGACTAAAAAAACATCACTCACACACACATACACACACGCACACACAAACACACACAATAATAACAAATCGTCATCGTTCTAACCTACGCCGACGCGCAGTTCGTCTCGTCGATACCAACCATCTCATGGGTAGAGAGAGTGCGTCGCACAACCCTTGTGTGACTTGTATGAGATAAAACATGGCGTGGCGTGTACTATATCAACATGTACACACGTTCAGGTAAAGGCAGAATTTCTAATCGAGAGAGAGAGAGAGAGGCAGTAACGGTTGTGTGGCATCGATAACGTTGAGAAGTGGTGGAAAAATCGAATGGCTTCCTTCGCTGGAAGCATATATTTGGTGACGCCGTTCTCGAGAATCATCTTATGCTCTGGTCGGCGGACAGATTACGTCGATTAGTGGATACAGGCGAAGCCGATATCGAAGCATTAATCGGCAGGGGACTGTCTGTGATACGGTACGCTGCTGCGGTCGTTTGCTCGAGTCGTCCATTGGCTCGTTGTTCGTTCGTTCGTTGGTTGTGGTGGCAATGGGCCTATCGTGGATATTACTATGTGTTGTTTTTTTTTTCTTTCTTGTGTTTTGTGGTTGGTGCTGCTGCTGCTGCTGTCTCGCACTGTCGACTGCTATAGCCGCCGCTCACAGGTTGCGTCTACGATTAACTACAGCCATCTCAGCCTGACGCCAAGGTCTTCTCGCTTTGGAGTCGCTCCCACTAATTTCTACGTGTGTAGCTTCGTTCCAGCGAACGGCACTCCTTCAGAAATCGTCATAGCAGCAGTAGTAGTAATAATAATAATAATAAAAAACTCACGACGATAATAACGTTTAAATATTTCGCTAAGATTTGTTCTGCTTAGCAGCTAACGAAAATGGCACGACCCCGCAATCGTCATTGCTCGCTTCATCGTATATAAGTATATAAGAAGTACCTAGATATAACGCCATGCAGACGCCAGTGCGTAGTACATTGGCGTTAGGCGGCTGGATGTGGATGGGTACCAATCTGCGTCGGTGACTCCGGCAATATTTGATACCTTCAAGTTTTCAAGTTTCAAGTTTCAAAAATCAGGTTTATTTTCGGAACTGCAATATAATACGCTTTAGTTCTCGATAAAATAAAAATAAATAAAAGAGATAAATAGCAGACGTCGATAGCAGACGTTCTGCGACAGAGGTTGCAGTTTCGGAGAAGACGATATCACACACGACGCATGAATAAATCAATTGATGAATGAATGGATTGATGGATAGGGTGGCAGGCCACGCAAGGCCGGTTCCACGCGAACGGGAGGGGGGGATTCGTCGGTCGGCCGGCCGGCCTGAGTAAAGTAGCCTCATAGACCCCTCCGCCCATCCACCTCCCCCCAAACAACCTCCTATAACCGTGTGGTTCGTAATCGACGACAGGGCATCTTCAATTGAGCATGATGAGGCCAGCACGCTATTTCTTCGTTTCGTGGTGGCCGACAGGAACACGCACACGTATCTGTCTGTGTATGTGTCTGTGTGTATATGTGTGTAGCGTTCATTTGCGAGTTTATCCTGTTGTTGCTGTCGTTGTCGTTGATGATGCTACTCATTATAGTATAGTTTAGTAGCGGTGGTTGTAGCAATGGGTCAGTGATATAGCATAGATAATATACGATAGGCCAACCACCACTGCGTCATCATCACGATAGCGATGATGCGGCTGATGCTGGTGGCGGCGGCGGCGGCGGCGTCGGCAGCAGGTGAAGTATCGCCCACCTGTTATTTACCTCGTTCGCCTCCTCATTCACTCACTCCCTCGAATGGATCGATGGGTGGATGGATGGATCGATGTTCTTTCATTGCTTGATGCTGTTACTGTCGACGCTACGCTGTAATTCATCATCATCATCATCACATTCGTCATCGTCGTCGTCGTTGTACGGGGTAGTAGGAGAATAAATACATAAATAAACAAAAAATAAATAAATACACGAAATCCTCCCTCCCTCTCACTTCCCGTCCCCCCCCCCGGTGACCGAATGTTCTAATCGAATAAATAAATAAACACGAGACACAGTCTCTTTCATATTTGATATATCGTCATATAGAAGTATGTGTGCGATATCATTTCTTCTATTACGCTATTCCATTATAATAATATCTGCTTATCCGCCTCCCCTACGTCGGCCGCTGCATCTCAGCCTGTTATGGGCGCTGGTGACGCCGGCCATAATATTGTGAGGGTGGCATCCTCTCATAGGGTGTATCCACCATCTGACAAGCACCAGCAGCGTGCACAGACGCAAAAATACAGAGAGACGGCGATATAGATAAGCCGATATGGAATATAATCGAATGGCAGAATACACTATACTATAATAGTATAATATCGTATAGCCATAACTCTTCTATTCAACTGATTAGACTGATTGTACAATCCTGTGATTTTTTTGCTGTGTCTTCATCAATTATAATGCATCTTCTATTCGTGTCTACTCTTCGTGTATCTTCTTCGCTGTCTGTCTGTCCCTCTCTCTCTCTCTCTCTCTATATATATATATATATATATATGTGGCCATATTGCATCGTACTTATTTTTTATGCAAATTTGTTCATGTGTGAATAGTCAGCTAGCCAGCCGACTGGTTGAGTGTATAAATACAATTGATGTTTATGGGAACACATCTTTATCTTGTTGTTGTTGTTGTTGCTACTACTGCTGATGTGGATTGCTGATGCATGTTGGCGTTTGTTTGCGTGTACGTGTGTGTGTGTGTGCGCGTCTGTCTGTCTGGGCTGGTTGTTTGTGACGTACCCGGCGCGAAATTACACTTTATGTTGACGAGAGAAAAAAACATGTTATTTTTCGCTCGTGTATCGCAAATATTATAGAAATTAGCACGTGCGCAAATGCGTTTACCCGCAGCCTGTGCACCGTTATTATGTCGGCAACGTTTATCTAAATAGAATAGATATTATGGAGTCTTAACGGTACGATCGAGCAAGGAAATCAAAAGATTGCTGAGAGCTGATAGTGGTGATGCTGATAATGAGGAATTATTCTTATTATTATTATGATTATTATTACTCTTGGTGTGATGATGTTCATGTTGAGGATGAGGTACATTAGCTATTATCATCTATAACTGCTATAACAGATATGGCAGCTGGTGATAATAATTGAGACGGGTGTTACATACTTATTAGTCATTAGCAACGGTTTACCCTTTCTCTCCAAATGTCCCTCTGTGCCCACTGAACGTGTGGCGTGTCGACATTAAAGTCAGACAAATCGGGTCCGGTCAGATCGGCTGCTGAGAACTGAGAACCGCCGTAATTAATCGAGTCAATTCAGATCGACTTGCATGATCAACAGCTAACTAAACGTCTGCGCTGCGTGGTCTGTCTAGGATTTTGTTATTGTGTAAATATTCGCAATATATGCACTGGTATATCAGTGAGATGGTGGTGGTGGTGGTTTAGTGAACGAATTCGTCGTTAGCCGAAGGAAGACAATGAGTCGCATGTATTATAAATCTATCGGCGAGCTATTGTATACTTCGTGTTCTCGAACGTCCCTCGACTGTTCTCTTCTATATTTGAGACAGGCTGGCAAATTGCTGGCAGTTGCTAAAAAGGAGACCCGTCGATCACAAAGGGCCGCATCCGGATACCCTGGCCTGGCATGGCTGCCATTCTTTGCGCTATTGCTATTCGCCGGCATTTTTCATTTTTCTCAACGTAAAGCGAGCGAGTACATTCTACTTCCTCTCGACCGCCGTCCCACTCGGGGGTAGCCGGAGGCGTCCACGAGTACCTAGGATGGGAGCACAAGAAACGCGAAGGATTCTTCCGTATTTTCAGTGGCTTGTCACTATTCACTTGGGGCTGAACGAGCGGATCCATTGGGTGGATGGGTGTCCCCCTGATTCTCGGCAGCGTCCTCCCACTCGATTCAAGCCTTCTTTTCTCCTTTCTTCGAGCTTACAGAGCGGTCGACCCATTTCGAACCCATTTTCGTTCGAGTCGACCAACCGACGGCAGCGGCGGCGGCGGCGACTGCTGCGACTGCCATAATCCCCACAGGTAAACCCCCCCCCCCAGAGTAGACGGCGAACGAAGAGACCCAGCCATCGGGGCTGGATTGCCTCGTAGACAGGCAGGCAGGCAGACAACGAGCGGGGGGGCCACGCCACGAGTGAACCCGCCATATTCGCGAGGCGCACAAGAAGATTCCTCCCACAACCGTTCCACGCGTGTATTAGCTGGTGGCTTGTCATCGACATGCACCAGAGGCGCTTTGCAGCCTGGAGAGACAGAGAGAGAGAGAGCTGACAATGCAAAGCTGTCGCCGCCTCTGCCGAGGCTGCCGCTCGTGATAGATAATATGCACGAGTAGGAGTAGTGGTAGTAGTCGTCATATGTAGTCGTAGCGTCTTAATAAAAGCAAGAGGTTGCCTGATTCGGCTTCAGTGCCACTTGGATCAACGGCGTCATTTTCTTCACAGCCACACGGGCCACAGTAGCGTGCTGCTCGAGGCGGTATACGCACAGCGACAACAACGACATCTCAATTTTATCTGAGCGGAGCAACGGTGGATGAGAAGAGCATGGGGAGTTGGGTCAGGCCCCCGGGAGGGGAGGGGGCGGCGACCTGTGATGGCGGCGGTAGTGGTTCAAGGGGGATGTTCAGTTACCTGTCGTCGACACCGGCGCGCGCTGATCGCTGCTGGTCGATAGGCCCGGCTTCGTTGCATCGTATGTCTTGCATATGTTCCGGTGCGACAAGGCGCAATGTTCGCAGGGGGTGTACAGTGCCGACTGGCCACCCGACAATGCCGCTTGTTGTCCTGCCGACATCTGCCGTTCGCGCGCCGGCCAGTTGTCGGTCGTCGTGGCCGGACTACGCGCGACGCTTCCCATTCGGCAGTAATTAACGGGTGTTATCGGCTTAACGATGGCAACAAGTAGGATGCCGTTGTTGAACCAGCAGCAGCAGCAGCAGTATTCGGGTCATTCGATTGTGTCTGTGTACGGGTTCGTCTTCGCCTGTGCATCGGGTACTTTATGATGTCCTTCTTGTGCTTGTTCGTGTTGTGTGCCGCTGTTTCGTGAATCACAGAACAGAAGGGCGAGCAGATAGATAGATACATGGATAGGCATCTCGATCATCATCATTTTTATTTGCGTCATCGTCAAGCCAGTGAATCATTCTTCACCGAGGCCCATGTCACTTGTAGCCATCGTTTTCTATGTTATGTTATCCAGCTATATAGTACGCCAATAGTATTTATGTGTGCGTTTGATGAAAGGTTTCATTAGTGTCATTTGGTTTGGCGAGCGAGCACCATTGAAAGTGCCTCGCAGCAAAGTACTAAATTCGCCGCTCCACGCTGGATGGGCGAAATTATCGTTCGCCTTCTTCATGTTGTTCTGTTTTGTGTTGTCGATCGAAAAACAATAACATCAGCAGCAGCAGCAACAACAAGAACAAGAACAGCAACAACAATAACAACAATAGCAACAACAGAGACAGTAACGCGAGGTTCCCTATGGTACAGTCCGCTATGTTTTCCTCCATCGTCGGTCTTCGTTCCGAGAGAGAGAGAGAGAGAGATACAAATCAGTGGAGTTCCAATCAGAAATGCAGATCTACATATTAACACATAGCCGCCGCAGTCGCGGCGTCACATCTACCCTTTTTTTTTCTCCAGCCGCTGACGAGGCGAAGAGCAGGAAGAGCAAAAATCACACTTCAAGATGTAGTCCCGTTTCATCTAGTGCTTTGTTAGTAATCAGGCCATCAGGGAGTTGGACGCGGGACTCATGATTCGCTTGTGCGAGCGAGCCTAAAAGCCAGTCAGTAGCTCAGCCAGCGGCTCCGGTCGGGCTTCGCAAACGAGTCGACAAAGCTCCATCCGCTCTCATCTGCTCACAATGGGAACTAGCTGGGGAATCTTCCTCCCACATGCTTTATCCTAGGCGTACCCATCACCCGTTGTGGTGGGAGCGGCGACCGCGGTAGGTTGGTTGGTGCGCTCGACCAGGATTCCGTAGTCGTCATCCCAATGCCGGCCCCGTGTGCGCTGCTATGCCTATTAGTGCGCGGTAAGGTGATGAAGCAGGAGCGGAGGACACGTGGACTCCTGGTGACTCCTCAAGGAGTCCTCACTGGGGCCGGGCGAAGAAAACAGGGTAGAAAAGGATGAGAAAAAGCCCCGCCGCCGTGGAGCTAAAGGCTTCGCCGGGGAGTCGCGTAAGGATTCTGCTTGCTCTTTGCTGCAGCGGCCGATGTCGTCCGGATGAGAACCTAATGAGTTCCGTGCACTTTCTGTGTATCCTTGTACCTCTGAGGGTTGGTTGGCTGACTCGTTGGTTTGTTAGAGGGCTACGGGGCCGTCAGGCCTCCTACACAACTCCAGGCCATACAGGTCACATTGGCAAATACTCAGTCTGTCAACATTGGCCATCCGAGGCTAATACGAAGATACACAGACAGATCGACACGCAGACCCATGAATGTAGCCAGATAGATGGATAGATTCACTGAGTAGATAGAGAGATATGTATATATATATATATATATATATATATATATATATATGTATTATGTCCTTCAATCCATTTGTGTCATGCGCATCGATCAGGGATGTTGGTCGCTCCAGAGTGGTGGTGGTGGTGGTGTCGGCGGCTGCTGCCGCCGCTGCCCCAGCGGCAGAAAGCGGGTGCGCAGCGTGTGTAAAGCAATGCTAATATGTGTGCCCGTGTTCGTGTATGATAGCACATATCTGAAAACGACGACATCGACGATAGAAGCAATAGCAGCAACAGCAGCAGCACCACCACCACCAGCAACAACGGCGGCGGCGGGAGACTTACGAATGATGAGGTCCTTGACGAGTATCAACAGCCTCTTCAGCAGCAGCCACCGCGGTAGCTATGCTCCCTCTCGATATATGTACACTCTACATGCGGCACTCATCATGAGACCGTCGCTCGTCTCGTAGCCGACGCGGCGGCACTGCTGAGAGCTTAGATCAGCTCATTCATTTGAGACGAAGGCGACGAAGAAGGTGAACTCGATACGGCGATATGGAGGCGCACCGGCTCGCGAGATAAAGCGTGGAAGTGGTGCCAGCAGTAGCAGCAGCAGCAGCCGAGAGGGAAGTGTCAATATAAAAACCACACCCTCGCTTTCAAACCACTCTCCAACATCGGCACCGGCACACGGCGCCGGCAAGTCTGCAAGCAAGCAGATATACATGTATGGATGTAGAACACATTCATCCATACGATATGCAACACCCCCGCGCGAATGGCCCCTCCCAATGGGGTAGTGGGGATGTACCGGCGGCGGCTTCTGCTGTCGTAGTGTAGCCCTTGGTGGCTAGGCCCGGTTAGCTCGTGTGAAGAGGAGAATCGAGAGGACTGGGGTTGCGAATGGGGCAGAACTTACTCATTAAGTGGCAGAACGGAGCAGACCACGAGTCCGAGGCTGGGCCGGGGACCGGTTCCGCGCGAGCAGCCGCAGCAGCAGTAGCGGCCGCCGCCACCGCCGCCACCGCTTTTCGCGCTGCTCGTGCCGAGTGACTGCATTGGATGAGGAGGGGCATCCGTCTGGACCTCGTTCGCGATCTGTATCTCGAGGCGCTGATCAGATCTCGATGAACCCAATCAGGTCCTCCTTTGATCTCGATGATCTGGATGGAGTCGGAGGCCGAACGGCCAGGCCGAGGTCGTCCAGGCGACTCCCGCCGGGTTTTGCAGACCTCAGAGCGCCAGCGCGCCTCGCAAGTGCTAACTCGCATGCGCGCTCGCGCCTCCCCATCTGCCCATGTAGCTCGCAGCCTCTTTGGCCTTTGAATCGCCATCGAAGTCGCAAAATGGAAGAACTCCCGCGGTGTCGCACTTCAGCCATATATAATAATACCTCACTATAGCACAACGATAGATACATGCGCTCACAGGTGCCAAAATGTACTGGGGCGATTCGAGAGAATCGCGGATTAGGTTAGCTCAATGGTGTCTTTTAGCTCGAGCACACCTGGTAGGCGCTCAACGTTGTCAGATTGTGTAGAAAGTGAATTCAAATGGACACGACTGTTAGTACAGCAGTAATAACCATCGCTGAACATTATCCTCATGAATAACATCGATCATTGTTCGAAGATGACAGTATCTATTTACGTTGTGCGCGCCTTGCTAATTGTTTAATTCCGTTGTGTGTAAAATGAGCAAGTTTCTCGCGGTGACTCGTAGCGATGGACTGTTTTTATGTCACAGATGCAAATTAAACTTCTTACGAGAACTGCATAGAAGAGACGGTACCGATTCGTCTCTCTGATAAGCTGCAGCTATAATTACAGCTTAGTGGCGACTGCCTTCAAATAACAAGTGTCTCTGATAAGAATCGTCTGAGAAGGGACATCATGTCTATATATCTATTATATATATATATCTATTATATATATATATCTATTATATATATATATCTATTATATATATATATATATATACATATAAATGTATATATACACATATGCAACAATTGGTTCTGAGAAAGATCTTAACAGCTGACTTTCCCATATCATCTTCAGAGTTCACTTTGTTGAGGTCGCGTTGCCGTTAGTTAGCAATCGTCATTAACAACAACAACAACAACAACGCTAAGAACTACTGATATCTCCGCAATGTTCCCATGGTAATTATCGTACACGAAATGAACAGCACAAAAAAAAAACAATGATAACCCTAAAAGCATCACTATCATAATAATCATAGAATAGAATTATAATCTAGCTGCAAAATTTATATCACTTGTCTCCTTCGCTACTTTCCTCCTACCAGGATCAGGAGCGTGAACAACAACAACAACAACAACGCGCCAGCAACTTTTTGCCGTCGCCGCCGCCACCGCAGACGAATAAGCCAGGCCCTATTATCGTGTAATAATAAATATACAACAACAACGGCCGCGGGCTTACTACGTTTTCGAAGCGTACAGCAAAATATTCCCTCTCATCATCACCATCATCATCGTTGTCTCCTTCCAGCGAATGGCTCAGGTTCGCTGTGGTTGGCCATCGGGCCAACCGAGCCGTTAGATCTGTTGTTAATCGTTAATCACTTTCATTCGGAGATGTGTCGCCACCCGCAGTTGCCTGCGCGAAGGCGGCCCGACGATAGGTTACCGGGGCTGTTGGCCGCCGGCCGCCGACTGCTTGCTTTACGTGTGTGTGTTTATGAAAACGAAAATCGCTGCCACCAACGTTCAAGCGAGCCCCATAATCATCATCGTTGTGGTTCTAGATATTGGAGCCTTCCCCCCCCGCCCTCGCGAGCAGCTTCCCCTCTAGC
This sequence comes from Stratiolaelaps scimitus, assembly GCA_019614645.1. Taxonomy (NCBI): domain Eukaryota; kingdom Metazoa; phylum Arthropoda; class Arachnida; order Mesostigmata; family Laelapidae; genus Stratiolaelaps; species Stratiolaelaps scimitus. The sequence goes on along the minus strand of JABWDB010000018.1, from coordinate 1,411,555 downwards.
TCCGGCGTAAAGCAGCTGGAAAAAGCTGTCCCTATCGCTCACCGACGACGGTCGCTCGGCCGTAGTCGTACGGGGACGTCCGCCCAGCATCGGAACATCGTTCGATCGTTTTGTTGCTATTGTTGTTGTTGTTGTAATCATATGAAGATGATTATCGGCGGGGTCTTCTGCCGTCGTCATCGCTATGCAACTACTGTTGTTGTTGTCGTTGTTGTTGCTGTTGTTGTTGTTGTTGTTTTTAACCCACTTGCGATACGCCGACGCACAGAGGTGTGTTGTCTATTGGACAGCACAATCTTATGCTTGCAGGCAGGCAGTTGTTGTTGTTGTTGCTGTTGTGGTTGTTGCTGCTGCTGCTGTTATTATTCTCGTTCCAGCATCGTTGCCGCTTGTCCACAGGCTGTCGCATGCGGCTTCGGCGCGTCTTGCACCTTGACCCCGGAACAGCTCGTTAATTAGTGGATGGCTGAAGCTCCGGCCACTCCTTAGCGTGCTCTTGCCGTCTGCGCGCATGTTCGCTTTCTCCTCCAGGCGGACGACGCCGGCCGCCCCTCCTCCCAACACTCGCGAGCAACAACCATAGCAACAACCATTGCCGCCGTTACAGCTTCAGCTACCAAACACACACACACACACACATTTGCAGCCATCACCAACGGCGATTCGTTTTGCCGAGAATATTTATGAAGACAGCAGCCGCCGTCGAAGCAGCCGCCGCAGCAGCAGCAGCAGCAACAACAACAACAACAACATCGACAACAAAAGCAGTGGCGAGGAAATAGCAAAAAAAAAAAAAAAGATAGAAGATGAAGATCCGCCGCCGTCGCTGCCGATGAGAAATCAAAGATGGTGGCCAGCCACAGCCGAGCGGACTGACCACGAGAAGAGTTGTTGGCGGTGAAGAAAAATCATCGCGATAGAGAACACCGTAGTACCGGGGAACAGGGGAGTTATGATGATGATCCGAATCGTCGGGGAGGATGGAGAGGATCGGATCAGACATCTGTCGATCTCAGCAGGTGAGCGACAAAAGACCTCGTCGGCAGCGAACATTTCAGTTTTGCTGACGCCGACGCCAACACAAGCATCAGCAACAACGGGAACAGCAACAGCAGCAGCGAGGATAACAGGACAAGAACCCGGTTGCGTAGAGCTATTATATTTGGTAAGGCAGGTAAATGGCTGACACGCAGGCGTATCGGCATTTTATCCGTTCGAGCGTCTGGTGGAACGCACAAACACACACACACACATATCCACAGCAGCATCGTCTGGCCGCCCCACAGTTCATTTTCGTCGATCGGTTCTGGGTAGCAACCCTGCTTCGTACACGTTGCTCACCCCTGGCGTATCATGCCTACTCTATGTACATAGGCATATCTATGTACATTATAATGTAAAATACTATATATATATATATATATATATATATATATACAATTCCGTGGCATTTCTTATATTGTTGACTGATGCTGCTCCCGTGGAAAGCTGCGCGGCCTATGGCCGACGGGCCTCAGGTCCCGCGGCAGCCAGCTCCCAACATCGTGATCTGTTCTATCAGCAGGGACATTCGATGATGCTGTCGCCATAAATAAACAATGGCCATTTGCGGCCGATTGCGGTGTCGAATAAATAAAGGCTGAGATAAACAACAACAAAAAAAAAACAAAGAACAGATCTAAGACAAAATACACAGTCTGGCAATGTTCAGCATAATAATATAACGCTAGATGTTGGATTCGCGCATAATCGGCATGCGCAATGATGCCAGTCACAGGGTTATCGCATCGAGACACTCTTATGGCAGCAACAGAGTGAAACCTGTGAATATCTGTCGTCGATCGGGAATCTACATCGGGGATATTTGGGGAAGTATCTCATGACTTGTCCATTCGTCAGAAAATTGATGAGGAGTTTATTCAGCGTAAGTGGCTTTCAAAACAGCGCTAATCATATGCTGACAGTGTATAGTATGCTCATCGTGGTGCTTGTACACCCGAATGTAAAGAGCGAGGCGTTGGGGGCCACGACACTAAGCTGTTCCTGGCTTTAATCTCGGTACGATATGCCATTGATTTGTTGCAACGTGGATACAGACACAGCATTTCTATACAGCTTTCGGCCTTTTCTTGCTCGGCCTGAATCAACTAATGTGACATAGAACATCAAGCCTTAGCCGGAATTGGAAAACTAACGGCCACAAGGGAATATCCGGATGTAATATATTTTTACTAAATGTTAGCTAGATAGTGGCGGACATTTAGCAGAATTGTGTAGATTATTAGAGAATATGAAACTGTTGATTAGTCATTTATAGAAGTGGGCGACTAATTATATCAACCGCTGAACGTGAAATACATCTAAGAACACCTTCTACTACATATTGTTAATAGAATATCTAGAACAAGGAGGGGCCCCACTTCTCCCTAATCCTTAAGCGGGTGCCCTCAATAGAAATTGTATTGGCCCTACGGATATCAAAATGTTTGCATTAGATATTCGGTTGGACGTGGTTCGTCTGTAGCGGATGCTAACCTCCCTCCAAATATCTGAAGAAAGTTTAATGATTGTATCCTTCCGGTATTCTATGGAAGATTTCTCTTCTTGATATCAATGAAAGTAGACACATCCCGTATTACACTCGCATGGCACTGTGGCGAAATTGCAACTCCAAACTCAAAGTAGACGTCCGATGTTTAGCCTTGTATCCATCTGGATTTCAATAGTGTCCATCCCTCCCTATCAGTCTCTTGTAGCGCAGAACACAAAGCATACATTGATACCTATCCAATATATATCGAATAGCTAGTCAATTAGACCTAACTTGAAGTTTGAAGTGGCCCGGTGGCGCGGTGCATTCATGCCCGCCTCGCAATGACGAATGAGTCACGTGGGTGCAACACGCGGGTTCGACTGTGGCACAAAACATCTATATGAAAAAAGTGCTTGTCCATCTTACGAAGCAATCACGAAAGCAGTGGACACACTGTGGACTAAGATCTATGTTCAAGGCTGGGGAGTCAGCTTGGATAGTTCACATTATTTTAGATCCAGCAACTTTATGAAGACCTAGTATGAACAAAAAAGGATCTCGCATCTCGCCAACGCAGTGAAAAACTGTCATAGCCACATAATTACCGTCGAGTTATCAATATTCCAGATATCGTGCTTCTCGCCATTTGCCACCCTGCAAGAGTTGCCAGCGTGACCCCAATTTCGCGCTGGTTCTGCCGAGATTCTCGCTCACGCACGCCAGCGATTTTGCGGCAGTCGTCAAGTGACAAGGTAAGCCAACCCAAGCAGTCCCCGTCGACTGTAAAGGCTGGTCAGATTCGATGCAGGTGTGAGAAACGGGTTGGTCTTCCTCGTCGATGTTGTTGCCGCTGTGATATAAGGGGCGCCTTGAAAGGGGAAGCCTTGCCCGGGGGGGGGGGGGTAATCACCGGAAGGCGACAATCGCGTTACGTTTGTTACATCCGCTAGTGCTGTTCTAGCTGACAGCTTATGAGCAGCGGAAATGGGATGCTAATTTTCGCGGCTGGTTTGAGAGCGCCGCCAGGGCTACAATGGATGCGCGCACACAGGAGTCGCTGGCGATGGCCAGCAACAAAGGCCCATTTGGTTCGGCAGGCCGCCGAGCTCCTGATTCAGTCCTGACGGAGAGCGAGTCCTAGGTGTAACTTCGAAACTTCGACGAACACTTACATATATATATATATATATATATTGCCGTGTGTGTGCAAACCATATGAGGATATGGGATATCAACTAAAGTGGCTGACGAGCACGTCACATAGCAACAATGCGATAGTATAACCGGGGCATGACATCACGTCCACCTCTGCCCCTCAGCACAACTCAGTTCGTCCCTTGTCGCCGTTGCTTGTTGCCATTTGAGTCGTTCGTGTTTGTCTCCGAATCGATGGACGTCGCCCCGTTGGGGACGACCCTGTTTTACCCAGATAGATATTATACATAGATGCCTCTGATGATGCTGCCCTGCGAGTTGTTCATGTTACTATTGTCGTTGTGGACGCTGGCGGCGTCCGCGCCTTGTGCTACCGTGTGTGTGTGAATGCTGTATCGTATTGTTGTGTGTATTATCAAGGCGTTGTCTGCCCCCCGGGTTGTGCCGCGGGACAACACCGTTCAGCTCGGTCTGCCTGCCAGGCCCGTGGCCCCGTTGAGGAGCGTGTCGATGCTGCACTCAACGAACGAGAGATCTTTAGTGCATATGACAGGGATGTAGAAATCAAGGCAGCTGGTCCACAGGCGCAGCCGCCGCGCCGTCGAAGCTGCTATTGCTGCCGGATTATGAGGCAAAATTAATTGGATAAAAAACGTCCAGCCAGCCTCTTCCATGCGGCGGCGACAACGAGCGTGAACAACGAAGCACACGCGTTCGCGCGGCCCATGGAACAGCCCATCGAGCAGGGATCCATACGGGGTGTCGACGGCTATCGGCCAGGCGGCGCGGGTGAGCAGCGCCTGCTGTTGCGGCCAGGCGACAACGTGCCAAGGTTGGGCTGGGATTGGCTCGTTCGTGCGGCATTGTTTATTGTGTTATTGTGCTGTCGATGCCGCTTCGCTAAAACCTCCTCCCCCTCAGCCTCTAGACTCTTGATCTCTCCTCTTTCTCTCTCTCTCTCTCCGACACACCACCCCCGAGCACCGTCGCATGCTTCTCCTGAGCTAATGAAGCTGTAAACCTGCCGATGGCCCCGGAACTCGTAGCTGGACCACGCGGCCGAGCAGCGTTTGGCAGCGAGTTCGCTTGCCTCGATCGCCGCAAGTCGCTTGGTGCGCCCTAGCCCGCTGCCGTGACACAGTTGCAGCCGAATCTGACCAGCGGTGGGCTTCATCTCGCATACGTCGACGAAGTGTCGTCCGCTTACGACAGCCGGCGATGATTGGCCACCCTGCCTCCCTCGTACCCCTGCCGAAATCAGGTGACAGCAAACGGGCTTTCACTGCCACTGCTGCGGCTGTCGACTCGGCACGCGTTGGTATTGCCACCAGCGAGAATTGCACCAGCTAGTGCCGGAAAGGCAGCCAGCAAGATGTCGTCGTACTCGAAGACTTACGCGTGCTGCTCGGCCAATACCGCAGTAATGGCGAGGCTGAGTGAACAGGATCCGAGAGGGAACTCATCGACCGTTCGTGTCGCGTTGCTGCTAATTAGCTTGTCTCGCTTCTGTCGCTCTAGCACACGCCGCGTGTGCCACCTTCTCCGGCTGGGTGTCCCTCGAACCGCCAGATGGGCGCAGCCCCCAGCAGCAGTAGCAGCCGCAGAAAAAGAAGACGAACACTGTATCGTGCAGGAGCCAGTTGGATGAGGCGGTTTCATTAAGGCTCCTTGAGTTCTTGGGTCAGACGGTGTTGATGGCGTAGCAATGCCGACGTCGTCGTCCATGGCGCTCGAGTGTCTATGGCCGCCGTCTTCGCTTATGCTGTTGTACAGGCTGTACCGAAACAGCGACAAGACATGGTCGTTGTCGCCATCCTCTCTCTAGCCCCCTGAAGCCCAGCCCCTGTACTAGTAGTACTGAGGGTCAAGTGTATCTTGCCAGCGCGGCGGTGACGCTATTTTTCACAGCCAACCCTTGTTCCTTTCAGGGGTCGGCGTGTGCCGTCGCAGTTTCGGTTATTAATAATCGGCCGACACCGCGCCCTCGTGACACCCGCGTCCGCCCGAACAAGAAACTCCACTCGCAGTGATACAGCACACTGCTACCATCATCACCGTCGCCGGCGCAGCGGCGCCGACCGCCTCCACCACGACCATCTTTGGTGTGTGCGCGAATCCGACAGAAGGAGATGGCGAACAGGCTATAGAGTGCGAGCCTCGGATGGCTTTAGTCAGGCGGCGGCCAACGCTGCTGCTCTAGGTCTCGCCCGACTCGCCGCTTGCCTTAGAATATGAAAGGTTGTGATCTTTGGATTTTGGGGCTCCAAGCAAAAGTCACATGGCTTGCCTCGAAGGGAGATGTGGTCATTTAGACACGGACAAGCGGGCCACTGTGAAGTTGCTGCGACTTCGCCCGAGTTCTCACGGCCAAATAGCGAGGCACATCCAACATCTATCAGAGTGCCACCCTTCAACCATTCCACCCACCCACCCCCCGGTCCAGTTGCCATATCCCGACAACCCCCTGGCTCGCATTTATAGAGAATCCTACAGAGGCTCGTAGGGAATCGGTCTCGGGCACAGCCAGCACAGAAGTACACAGAAGTAACCGCGAGAGAGAAAAAAAAGGCACTGTAGCGCATCAGTTGGAGATGACCTCCTATTTTTCTGCCCACTTGAACGTTCGTGGATTTTGAGGAGAGATCACTAGCAGTAGTGGGCCATTGCGGTGTCCCGTATATATATATATATATATATGGCGACGGCTGGCAAATGTGTACGGGACAGAGTGTATCGTCAAGAGTGCATCACTGGAGCATGCAACGAGCTGCACCAGCTTCGGATCACGGGAGCTGGCGATTCCGGAAACGTTCCAGACGTGCAGTGCTGTATATATATATATATATATATATATATCTGCGACCTCAGTGTGTCTACCATCTCGGGTGTGTGTGTGTCCACCATCAACTCCTGCTCGGGCGAACACAGCCCGCGCCTTAAGGCATCATATAGAGAGGCAGAAGCACCAACTTCGCAGCCCCGAGCCCAACGGTATCTTATCGCTAAGCAGCGCCAACCCCTGCCGCTGCCCGCGACTGCCAAGCTACGCGAGCTGCTTGTGAGAGCAAGAATACAGAAACGCTCCCTACAAGTCTAGTCTTCTCTTGGATGCTAGCAGTCGGATGGCGTGGTGGTGTGCTTTTTTTTTTTTTCTGAACCGTGCCACCCTCTCGAGATGTCTGTTGTCTTGGATTCCACAAGTCTGCTATGGAATGAAAGGCGAATCGCGGATGAGCCGAGGACACGGCTCGTCTCCTTTTGGATCTGAGGCATCATGAGATGGCGGCGAGAGAATGCGGCCCACTGTGGATATCGTGATGACCTCTATAAGGATAGTGTTGAACCAAGCAGGCAACCATCAGTGAGAACGGAGCCCGTTGGAGAATCGCCCTTGGCATCCGGTAGTAGGTGGCGGCGGTGGTCGCGAGCCGAAACAGTGTGTGACCAAGAGCTACTCGATGCGGCCTCGATGCAGATGGTGAATGCCGCTGAAGTAAAGGCATTCAAGTGGCATCATGGATAGGGCCGGCTGTCTTCGCGTGGGTCATTTATTAGCCGCCATAATGTAACTGTCCATTGAGTGGTGGTCGGCCAACACGAGGCTGCCTCGGGGGAACAGAAATACAGAGTGAGTGAGAGTGGGAGAGAGAGATGTGAGATCCGGTTATTTGGTATCTTCTCGTTAGCACCTGTCCCGCCATAGACTTTGCCACGGATCTTCTCAAGTAGTACCCCTTTTTCGGGGCTGGCCTCCCTTCCGACAACAGCCAACTTGTACAGCAGCAAGCTGCATCCAAATCCCACACTCACACACACACATATATATATATATATATATATATATATATAGATTTAGGTTCGTGGCTCATCGTACCCTGTGGCAGTAAGTGGTCCACCTCGGCGTCTCCCCTAAGCACCGCTCGCGGCTGGGGAGAAAATGTCCCCAAATATCGTCAAATATCGCCGCCCGTCAAGCGTTGCCGCTACCTGGCCACTACCACTACTACCACCACCACCACAACTAGTCATACCACTCGTAATCGCGGCAGTTGCTGTCATCATTATGACGAAGTGAAACGACTGAGACGATCGAGACGAGCATTTTTCCAGCCGCCTATTTTTAAGTTTTACGCCAAATCGGTTGGCGGCGAACTCTCCTCGGTAGCTCGTTGTTGTCTGTTTGGGTGTTTGGTCTTGCGGCGCCGGGGTCGCTACTTCGTCCGTTGTGTGCGACTCTGCCACGACTGAATGAATGATTGTGGATGTATGTATGTGTGTGTGTATATATATATATATATATATATATATATATATAGTGTGTGAGTGCGGTGTCCCTACCCCCGAATGCGTCCGGTTAGATTTTTGAATTTTGAATCCACCAGCACGGCTACAAGCGCGGCTACGTATCTGCTTGCGAGATGTTTCGTCGAGTCACCCGACGAGCACTGTGGTTGTAGCACCAACCGCATGGTGTTGCATGGTCGCCGGCTGGCTGCGGCGTCAGCATTCGATGCGGGCCCTGCAGTGGCTTCGCTGTTGCGTCTGCCGAACGAGCACAGAAGAGCTTCGCCACGAAGTGAAGAACGGTCGATTGCAGCAGCAGCAGCAGCCGACGCGCGCGGGGTCACCGGTGGAGGGTCTGACCCCAAAACTGAAACCAGCGTCGGAACGCGTCACATCCGCGGAGGCTACGGCGGCACCGCTGTTAACTTGCTCTTTATCTCACCAAAGCGAGCAACAGCCGCAGTCGCCGCCGCCGCCGCCGACGTCAGGAGCGCCGACGTCAAACGAACCGCGGAGGGTATCCAAACATGGTGGAATTGAGATGCGAATAGTACCTACTATATTGGAGACAGGTAGCCATGATCGCTGGCGGCGGCAGCAACAGCAGCAGCAGCAACGAAATCGCCTAAAGACACACAATGATAATTCGATTGAATTGAGCCCCGCTACCGTGGCCCCGTCCTGTAGATACATCCCTGTCGTAGGGTGTAGGCGTTGCAGAAAAGTCGTTGGCAGTTCGAGTTACTTTCGTAGCCGAGCGAGTGGCGACAAACTCGGGTATAAAAATTGCACAGTTCGTCGAAAGATAGTGGCCGGCTACTTTCCGATCTTCGTTCGCCTAGTATCAGGCTCACCTCAGAGATACAGCCACGCACTTGCCACGGCCGCCATCAGCACGGCCGCTGCCGAACGCGTTGCCGTCGGTGAACGCTCGCGGTCGACTCGACGAGGTCCTTACAGGCGAGCCGGAAGGAAATCTCACCGGTCGAGAATCGCAGATCGTACATCCGGTTCTCAACAGCAGTTTCACTGGGCAGCTGCGCAGTCATCTCTCTCGCAAACACCCGTACAAGTAGCCGCTATCCACCCACATCAGAGATCTCTCTCGGATCACGGCCATCCGATCTACTCTGTATATATCGGCCGTTCGGACCGAGTCTGGCGGTGCCGACTCTCTGGGATCTTTTGCCTGCGCTCTTTGCCATAGCGGTGGCTGTCGACGGAAGCAGGACGCGGTATCATCATCATCATCTGCCGCTGTTGAAACGGTGGAATTGCAAATTGCTTTATCCTGATCCGGGTGATCCTCTGATCGTCAGTGGATATAGAGATTCATTCTCAGCTTGTACTCTCCACACCCAGTCGAAAAGAAACTCCCAAGCCATACAGTTCGCTGTATAGGTGAAATATATAGGTATATGGTGGGAGTTTGTCATAGAAACAAAATCCGAGGCAATAATCGAAAACGTCGATTGCCGTCTCTTGCTGTACTGCCCAGCCGTGCGTGCTGCTGCTGCTGCTGCTGCTGTTGCTTTATCTAAAACCTTCTGTGGACGATTTGTAATTGTGCATTTGCTGCATGTTCAGCATATCTTGCCTGCATATATTCGCTGATTGACACCAATCATGAATATATCGGACGAGCTTAACCTGGCCACGATTCTGCTGGCTGGTGTGGCGCAATTTGGAAATGACAAATGTCTTGACTCAGTGTCCTGCCCTGGCCTACTCGACGAGAAAGGCACAAAGGCCCCTTCTGTGTCTGTCCCCGCCAATGAACGCACACGGCACAATGGTAGGTTGCGATTCACCTCGACAATGGAGTCCCACAAGATTCGACTCCTGCACTGAGGCAAGTGGCCAAGTCGAAGCTTGGTCCAGTTGTAAGCTACCCCGAGTTGCAGGTTGACAAATGAACCCCTCCACACGCTGTTCCCCAGCTTCGCTCGAGAAGGAGACACCCCCCGCCAAACCCATCCAGATCGAGATAGATGTTCTCTATTGAAATGGACGACTGGTTCTTTTCTGGTGTGATATATGTGGCCGTCTTTGCCCTTGCCGTTCGTAATGCCTCGACTTGTATCCATCAGTTGAGTGAAACAGACCTCGACACGGCTGGCAATCGTCTGTAATATTGTTTAACCATATCGATCGTGGTTTAAGCCGGCGACACGAATGCTATACCAGTGATGTCGGTTCTTGTTTTTTTTTATTGTACATGCTCGTGTCCGTCTGATGATCACATCCATTGAGTGGATGTGTTCAATGACTGAATACAAGCAAGCAAGCAAGCGGTGTGAATGTTTTTTCTCATCGCCCTCAACCGGCTCGGCCGTGTATCCGAGTCCATATCGGGCACTATTAGGCACGCTTCGTTCTTCCTGTTGTGTGCGTGTGTGTATATGCCGTGGTCACTGTTCGCTGGGCCATTTTCAGGGCAGCGTGTCTAAATAGAGCGCATATACGAGTACTCGGACCCGGCGAACTCAGGCTGACCCTGAGTCTGGTTCACTGAATCCTGTTTGCTTCAGATTGATGAGGGCCACCTCCATCGTCGGGTACACGCATCACCGCAAAGCATGCTAATGTTTCCTTCCTTTGAATCTATTGAGAATTACCGCCCCGGGAGAGCCTAACTATCTCAGTATCTCAGTAATCGAACAATACATACAGATGGATACTGTAGCGGCACAAATACGTGAATCATCAAATGTTAAATCATAGAGCTGTTTTTTGAAAATGTTATTTCTTCGATCTTGAGGCGTTTCCTCGATTCGACATTTTGTTTGTTATGTTATCTCGATTATACGTAAAAAAACACTCACTTTTTAGGAAATTCGCCTTCGAAAATGTCACGCTGAGCGATATTCCCATATGCACATCGACATTGTTAATTTTACACATTTAGCTCCCATCAATTATCGACGATCGATTGAAGGCACAAACATCGACCGAATGCCTTCTCGAAGTTTCCAACTTCTAACTTCCCTCTCGACATACGCTCAAGTTCCAGCAGACTGCTACAATTATCCCAGAGTTAACTATGCCTTGGTACAAGATACGTTTCACTACGTTAGGATATCGTCATTAATTTCATTTTCATTGTAAACGTGAATCGAAGCATTGTCAGACGCAACCGTCCGATTTGAGGCTGCACGGCGATGTCTCTCCTACCTCAATAACAGATGGAAGCACATAGTCAACTTGCGATTCCCACCTCCGTCAACGAGGTAAATTATCATTGTCAAATTGGTATCACGCATCATATGCGTACGACTGACCACTGGACCCCAGATGAGCCATATGCCGTCAAGCCTGCCGAAACTTCTCGGATTCGACTGAATTTAACCCGTTGTTGTTCTTGTGGTCAGGTGTTCGTCCCGTTCGACCCTGTGACCATGGTAATAGTCCTCTCGCAATCGACGTTCACTCGGGCTGTCAGAAAGATGACTCTACCGCAGAGACACAGATGTATATGCATCTGCTATGAGCCGCTCTCCCCCGACAGGGGCGTGCATGGGCGATTTGCACTGCGACAACCCTCGTCCATTGCCCAGCAGCAGCAGCAGCCGCACGACCATCGCCTTGCTCAACGACAGCCAGCAGACAGCTAACCGTATTTCGTGTTCGAACGCTGCGGCCATCAGTTGATAGTGACAGTGTCAAATAATGAGGTTAGCCATCGCGCAATTTTCAAATATTGCTATTACGACCCCGGGCCCGGCTGGCTTTTCGCCTTACGACGATTGCCGACGAGCCGAGATGACAACGAAGGCGACGACCACCATCCCAGTGAGTAACTGAGTGAGTGGGTATCGCGAGCAGGAGGAGGCACCCACTTGGTTCAGTGCGAAATATTCACGGTTTCGTAGGAACTTCGTTTCGTATTGCATCTCATCGGCTCGAACGCATGCGAGCGTCTATACACAATAGCTTCATTCAAGAGATAGATATGCTTCCCATAGTATCATATAGGTCTCATGGCCCGAGGTAGACCAAGACGTATATATATATATATGTATATATATATATACTCAACTCCCGAAAATCATCGCAGGTCGGTTGCCGACGCACCGGCTCTTCTACGAGTGTCTAACACTTACGGTCAGTTAGGTCCTCAGCTGTGCCGTCAGCTGGTCATGCTTATATAAGCTGTCAGCGATAATAGCGATGTGCGACCACTCTGCATCGCGTTCCACAGCAGCGACGAAGCTTGAGTCTACTCCACGTGTTACGTAGCGAGGGCGGTAACGTCACCGTAATGCCATCGGCAGCAGCAGTCGTTTGCATCATTCACCTCCATCATTCGCCATCATCGGCAGACCAACAGGCCGCAGCAGCAGTAACAGCAACAGCAGACGATTAGCGGTATTCTGCGTCGTAATGTAGCAGCAGCTGTAGTACTGTCAGTGACCAGCCTGACCACGAGATCTCTGTTCCTGCGTGGGGAGGGTGTGTGTGTCTGTGTGTCCGGTGTTAAACTGTAACGATTCGATTTGGCGGTAACGAAGAGCAGCGAGCGAGCGGTGGTCGACACAATAATAATAATAATAATGTCACTGATGAGATGAGAAGGGGAGCGATGACGATGACTACCTACCACTGACGACAACGTTGACGACAATTGCACAGTTCTGCCACAGTGTCGCAGAAGCGAACGCCCGCGTTGGCTTCGCCCGACACATGCGGCATTAGCAGCCCGCGGGCCACGAGGTGAGTCAACAAAAGTGACTCTGATCGGTCGTCGTCGTCGGATCGGTCAGATCGTGGACGGCCGATCTTGTCCGCCCTTCTCGAACGGGAAAAAGAGACGAAGAAGAAGCCGAAGAAGAAGAAGAAGCAAAAGAAAAACGAATGAACGCAGAGGAGGGAGCAACCGCGAAAAAGGCGGCCGTCGACAAACGGCCGCCAGGCGATGAATGGGAAATCTATTACATTGCGGTGGCGGAGAGCGCGGACCGCCGCGACCACCACTACTACCACCACCAACGCGGCTGCTGCTGCTGCTGCTTGCACTGTGCTTGCTTATAGGTGGGGGAGTCTCTCTGTCAGTGGGGCTTGCGATTGGGGTGGTTACGGGGACCGGGCTGTCGGGGTCACTGCGAAGTGGAGCAGCGGCGGTGGCGGCGGCGGTGGCGGCGGTAGCAGCCGTAGTGGTTGATGGTGATCGTGGAAGCGGTCAGATATGTTGGTTGTTCTCCCTCTCAGCCAAAACGAAGTGATGGGAAGGCCGGACCACTGCTCTCTCTCTACAGCTCTCTATGCGCCTAGTTCGGCTGTGTCCGCCGAAGCAACGGAAGGGACCCTGCTGCTGCTGCTGCTGCCCGCGCCGCTGCTGTTGCTACATTAGATTTGCTAATATCACCTCCCTCCTTTTCCCTCTATCTCTCACTCTCTGTCCCTACATCCATATCCTCGTGTACCCTACACAGACGCGCACACACGGCTATCGACGACGACGACGACGACAACAGCGAAGCTACCACATTGCGATACCCCCGGCGCGCGGTCTCAATGATCCTCCTCCCGACCCCGGCTCGAGCCAAGCCCCATCGGTGGTTGCTCTTCTTCGTCTCGATCTCCGACTTTGCCTTTTTCGTCTGGCGTCGCCAATTCTCGTGGTCGTCGTCGTCTGTGTCGCATTGCACCCCCCTCCCCCCCTTAATAACTCTGAAAGAAGACCAAGCCGCCGCCGCCGCCACCGCGAAGGAACAACCGCGAAACGACTGATCTCCCTGATTGACCCAGTGGCAGGGGGCCGAAGCGGCGATGTGAGGGCGACCGCGCCGCGCCTCGATGGCGAATCGCGGGGGAGGCACGATGCGAGACGATGAACTCATGGGGTGAGTCGCTGAGGAACAGCATGAGGTAAAGAACGAGGGCACTTACGACGATCGAAGATGAGAGGATGATCTCCGGTCCAGCACCTTCGAGTCGAGTCGAACTCGGCGGCGGCTCCAGTGCAATCCACAAATAGTCGGAAACATCAGTGCCGACCGTTCGGACCTTCTAGCTTGCCCGACCTCGTCCAGCTCTGAGCGCTAGGGAAAATATAAGGGGATAATTTGATCGCAACAAGAAGGTGGCGGGCATGCTTTTCAGATATGATAACTCCTTCAGCGCGGTGGCTTGAACGGCTAAGTCTCTAGCTGTAAAAAGCCAGAGGATTCAGGTTTGAGTCCCGCTGTGTGACGAGGACAGTGAAGAGAATTTAAGCATTGTAACAATTGCAGTTCCTTCTACAAACCAATATAGCTTTACATTTACCGTTAGCTTGATCAGAGTTTATGGCTACGTCTTGGAGTTACGGAAACACGAGGGGGATTCCATTCACGAGTGCCTCAGACTATTGCCGTAGGATATAGTGCCGTAGGATATTCGATTTTCTAGTTGACCCGAAATGACCACCATCATTTGTCCGGTAGAGATTCTTTTGATTGCCGATTTTCCGCATATATATATATATATATATATATATATTTCACACGATGCTGGCAAATACTTCTACAGAGACAGCAGTCATTTGCAAATGATCTGGATGGTATGATTCTGTCTAGATCCTTGGCCAAGGACAGCTTGTTGCTCTCGATGGTATAGCATCATATGCCGACGACAAGCTGCTCGTATGCACGCATTGGGCTCATTTCTTCCTCTAGATGATGCCGTCTACTTAGTGTCTGCAAACTAAAACGAGCGGCATCTGCCAGTTGCAAGTGTCAGAGGGTGTCTACGCTATCTCCGAGGGCGGTGTATGCGATCGTGTGACCCCGATCAGCATCGTTGCATCGACAATAGGCGGAAGTCGTCACTGAACCTTGCCCGCCAGGAGATGTCCCAACAGGCAGGTGTGTGGTTTGCACATCTGTGATGCTGCTGCTGCTGCTGGACGCTTGATTGTTCACTGGGAAGATTCGCGAAGGCTTCACTACGACAGGCCACCGCCACGCGTGCTACTGCTGTTTAAAGATAGGCGAAATCTTGGGAGGTTGGTGGGTGACCGGAGACGAGGAAGGACTGGCTTGTGTCCTTCGGGGCGCTTTTTCTGCTACCTAATCTTAGTTGACCCGAGCAGAAGATAGCGGCCCCCGCCCGCACGCGCCGCGTTTCTCACCGACGCGGCCACCCCCAAAGGCGGCGCTAGCGAACTCGGCCGAGCGGCCGCCTCGTGTTCGTCATCATCTTTTCGTATCATCTAGACCCCTGCCTGATCCCAAGCCATCATATCCGTCGTAGGCTGGCACCACCACCACCACCACCACCATAAATCAGTCTCGTACTGACTGCGGCAAGCCGGCCGTGGCCTCGCATGATGCATCTCTCTGCTGTGGCAGACCACTATGCTCGGGACAGGCATATTCTCTCAGTGTCTCCCGTTTCTCTCTCATTTCGTGCACAGGGAAAAGAAATCTCTCTCGGTGCTGTATGCCGAGAAGGTGGACTCCTCGAAGAGTCAGGATATTGCGGGGCAGGGATACGGGTTCGCTATCTCCTACCCAATTCTCCCCGTTCCCTCAAGCCCCACTCGGCGCACCTCTGCCCTGTCCAGCGAAAGGTGGTGGCCCCAGATGAGACAGGCCCAACCTGCCTGCCGACCGGAGATCGGCGGACGTAAAACGCGACCGAGGTGGCGTACCGCTGCTGCATCAACGAGCTGATGGGATCTCTATGTAAAGCAACGCGGGCCAGATCAGGCCTAGCCGAGACACGCCGATGTCCTGCCGCCACTCTGAACCACTATCGTCGACTGTCGACTCAGTGAGAAATAGGACCAGGGAGAATAAGAGGACTCGACCGGCGAGGGTCAACCGATCGAAGTTCCTGTATGCCCTACACAAAGAAGCGGAGAAATGCGCGCGCGACCACGTCACCCTGACAGTGGCCGAATCGACGCTTGCAACCTGTGCCACCATTGCCTATTGTATTGTACATGCTATACTCGGCTGGCCCGTGACTCTCCCCCTGTGACATTCACCGTCGGCGCGACCGAGGACAACAACTCCTTGAGAAGGTGATCGTTATCGGGCGAGGTCGCACCATCCGTGGCCCCGGCGTCGCCACCTCTGCGCCAGCCCAGCGACCCAGCGAGCGGTTCGCCACCGGTCAATATCGAAGACCTCTCCGTCGACTGCCACCATATCGCACCTTCTAACGCGCAGCTCATAGCATTAGTAATCGTAGTACGATAGCAGCAGCGACATGACTCGGTGAGCATTGTCGATTCCGTTCGGCGCGCCGAGCACGCACAGCCGTCGTCGTCTCTGCTGATTCGAGCTGCTGCCGTCACGAGAGCATCGATGGAAGTGAGCACACGACACTCGTCGACCCGTCGCTCCCACAGCCGTGGACACAGTCCACACCTTGGGCAAACGTATATTATGCAAAAGAATGATGGCAGGCACAGTAACAGCAGCAGCAGCAGGAGCCGACGCAGGGGGGGGCGAAGTCGGTGGCAACAGCACTGACAGGCTGACCCCGGCCTACTCATCTCAATGACTTGTGCTACCGACGCTGATGGTGGCCACTTACAGCACAGGTCGGCACGATCCGATTGAATACACCACTCGAGGTGATGGCAAACGCCAGATCAGGAACGCTGGCTATATTGAGCGCGGCTTGTTGTACTCGTTATTGTGGGGCAGCCCGCCTACAGCGGCTGACCATAATATGTATGATTGCATTCTGCTGAGGGTCAACGAAGCCGAGTCATAATCTGAATCATATTAAAAACAGCTGTGCCGTCCATAGGAGATGATGTCCCACCTTGCTAAGCGAGAACACGCTAATTTCATCTATATGTATATATGTATATATATATATATATATATACAGTGTTCTTTCTATACAATATATTAATGAGGATTAATTGGTCGATTGGTGCGATTCTCTCGATCACGTTTTTCATGATGTGAACCACAAGCAGCATTTCAATCTTCCGCGTATAGGATATAGGCAGGTGCACAGCTCGCCTCGAGAAATCGTCTGGTCGGACACACAGAGGCGTTTCGATTGCACAATGCGTTCACAATCACCCCATGGGGACCGCAAGATAATGTCCAAAGCCGAGACAATGTGAAAGCCGAGAGTATAAGGCGCGGAAGCCAGCCGCAGGTCCAGAGAAGGCCGGCCACAGATGATGAATCGCCTGGCCGTGGTTGGTGCTTGCTCTGTGAGGTTGGTCATTGGTCATTCACTTCTAATCTATTTTGCCTGTTCGACTTCTTCTTGGCCCTCTCGTCTGGCTAGCATCACACATACGCGTCCGCACGTACACACACACACACACACGCTGCTAGTGTGGCGCGGTTGTCGGGGACCGCCAGGAGCGACAGAGCGAGCCGGGCGCCGGGGCCAACCTCCTGACTCCTGTGCCACCGCGCTGAGATCCATCGCCCTCCTGTTTGTCGGCTTTGTTGCTCTACAAAGCCGCTGTACTCCTCCCGTAGAATCCCACTAGTGCTATTCTGCGACGCAAGTGCACTCGGCAACGAAGTCGCTAGGCGATCGCGCCAGACAGGAAGGCAAGCTGGCCAAGCACTGCAGGCGTTGCTTCGGTAGTTGCAACGGCAGTGGTTGGTACGCGTGGCAGTTGCCGCAGCACTCACGCAGTAATAGCGGTTGTTATTGTAATTCGCTGTCTCGCCACATTCTGTGGCAGACCGCAACGGGGCTAACGGGGGGGCTGGTGGCCATAGCGCAGCGTCGTCTATTGATGCCAGAGGGGCGACATAGGAGTTGGCGAACAGATTCTTCCGCTGAAAGTTTCAACTTGGTCACATTCTCTCTCCCTCTCTCGCTCTCGCGCGCGCGCGCGTTATCTCTGACTATCTCGGGGGGCAAGGCGAACCAAAGCACATGAGTTGATGACGATGATGCTGGTGCTTTTCACAGGTGTTCGTCGCTGACTCGGCGACCAGCCATTCGGCAAAGTCTCCCTGCAGCGGTGGAGACCGGGAGACCTGCCCTTTACTTTACGAAGCAGCGGCAGTGGTGGCGGCGGCGCCGGCCGGTGGAGACCATCGATGTTCCCGTGGACCCCGAGAGGGGTTTTCAGTGCAGGCTTTGCCAGCAACCCGCGCGTGGCCCCGATCCGATAAGCGAATTTCAGCCAGTGCAGGCCGAGTCCTTTACGAGTGTACCCGAACTGAACGTACGGCGAGGCCTGATGGGCACGTCTTCTTGCGTAATGCAGCTCCTCGCTTATGAGGGCGCCCCACCCTATAGAGTGGCCCGACGAATAGGACATTGGGAATGTTCAGCAAACAGAAAAGTCGAGTTTCACGTAGCCATGTACATGGATTTCGTATACATGGTGGTGGTACATCGGCCACACCTCCATTGGCGCTCGCAAGCACCGAGACATTGCACGGAACAGGGGAAACATGCATGAGCACAGGGAACCCGGTCGCTAAAACAGTCGCTTGAGTGGCCGGCCACCGATGTGAGACTGGTGGTGGCCTTCTGGGCAGCGAGTCTCCGCTGAATGGAGCAGTTTTTCTGTCTCACAGTCTGACTCGAGTTGGAGTTTACCTCGTTGACGCTGCGTAGGGCCAAGACGAAGAACGAATCTGATGGCTGCGTGCGGTGACAACGTGTGGGTTCTCCGGGAAGTTAGGTCACTTATTCCTGCCTACCTCCTGCGTATCTCTAGGGAGCGTCGCATCTCCACGCTTCGAGGACAGACGTCTATTGCTTGTACGATGTGGGGTTCCGCAAATATCAATATATGTATATATATATATATATATATATATATATATATGTAATAGAAACACTCTTCCTACAGGCATGTCCACCGTGTTGCATCTTGACGGTGAGTTGACTTGATTTCAATAAGTGCGATGTTAACTTAAATGCAAGGTGCAGGCTCTCCTATTTCTGTCTAAGGTTGAGGACGCACAAGCTACTTTATGCGTACAGCAAGTGAGCAGGTCATACTGACGATAAATGAGCAACAAGATTATATGAAGTCTGTCGAACCAGTTTCCTGATTTTTCGTCCACATGGAGTGGTACACCAAGGTCTAAACAAATCTATATGAGACAGATGAAGCTCACGGGATGTTCACTTATGCGAAATCCTTAAGCTGTACAAGATGCTCCTCGAATCAGCTTATATCAGCTATCCCATATAAAAGCTACGTGCCCACAGCGATCTTGATCTGTCCCAAATACTGGCCTTAACGAAGCGTCGAACAGAATGAAGACACCACAATATGTGGCTTCCACAATCGATCGTGTCACCTTTATGGCAGAACTGCGAATTGGATCTCACCTGCAAAAGGAGAAAGCGAAGCAATTGTTAATGCATTGTTCGAACAATATGATTATGAAGCCGTCCAAAACGCGAATACACCATAAGTTTAGCATTATGAGTCCAGCAATTTGCTTAAGATTGCGATTTTGTCATCAGTGAGGTTCACATGATATCCTCTCCGGGTTGGCGAACTTCCCACGAGAGTCATTAACGACGAACACATCAATAAAAGCAACAAATAGCAACTATACATCAATGATCTGCCTCGCACATGACATCAGACGAGTGAGCTTCATCACGAGACGGAGAAATGACGACTCGTATCTTTGATGACGGCAATTACGATTGCTGCCACCACCACGGTAGCAACCCTCAATGGTGCCGCAACGAAAGCCTTCGAGTAAAGAACAAAACGCGCTTGTTCGTTCCCCAGCCAGCTAATGCAAGAGCTTCCAGTCGATCACATCAAGCCTGTATTGAAAAAGGCAGCGACTGCTGCAACAACGCGGCAACAACAACGACGTATTGGCCCGGCAAAAATACCGTTACACTCGTCGTCGTTTGCTCGCCGTAGCTTGGTCTGCTCTGGTCTGATTTTATTTCATCGAATATTATTGCATGTTGTTGTTGACGAACGTCTCGTGCTTTTGCTGTTTCGTTCTTACTGTTGTTGTTGTTGTTGGTGTTGGTATTGCTGCCGATGCTGGCAGTGGCGTCGCTGCGCTTCTGTTGCTGTTGTTGTTAACCCTCGAACGCCTAGAAAATGCGTGACCTGCCACGAATAGACGAAGACGGCGCGATCGAGAGTAATGAGCAGGGAAAACAGCCCGCGATATCGAAATAGCTGAAAGGCGAGAGCGAGAGAGAGTCGCCGACATGGAAAGGGAGTACGATTGGAAACAAGAAACGAACTAACGAACGCCGTCACCGGCAGCGATATACAGCGAATATGGCGGGCATAGGATACAAGCACCGGCCGGAGAGCTGCCACGATGCTGACGCATTGAACGGAAACGTAGACGGTGGAGAAATTGTGGAAAAAAAAGGGAACATCGTTGACGAGGACGACGACGACGACGTTCGTCGTCAGCAGCAGCAGCACCAGCAACAACAACAACAACAACAACGGTAAGATAGCACATCACACACAGCGCATAAGTAAGTAGCATGAGCACTATGAACAACAACAAGAGCAGCAGCAGCAGCAGCAGCGCCAACATCAGAAGCAACCGCGGGATTGAACCGACTGGAAGACTAGAGGTAAAAATGGCGCCTATTTTTGAATGATGAGGGGTGCTGCTGTTGTGTGCCTCTTGCGCTGGTGATGCAGCCGCTTCAACATCCTCTGCTTGAACTATATATATATATATATATATATATATAGTAAATAGGTGTTTGTGCACTGGTGTTATTCGTTGGCACTGCGTGTTCGGAGTGCTGTTGGTGCTTATGCGCGCCGATTGTGCTTCTTCGGGGCCTCTCGAGCTGCTTTTTCCTATGTCTGTGTTTTTTTCTTTCAAATTGCCGCTGCTGCCTCCGCCGCCGCCATAGATGTAGTTGTGTAGATAGATGCAAGCCCCTACGCGCTTATCCAGCACACACACACACAGCATAGACACGAACGTACAAGCACGTGCAGCTTCCAGCCGTTGTTGATGCAGTTGTGGTTTCTTCCACGACCAACAACCGAGTGTGATCACGCAAAGTTCAGCAAGTGGCAATTGGCGGCGCCGGTGGCAGCACCAGCAGTAGCAGCAGCAGCAGCAATAACAACAAGCACAGCAGATGCTCTGCTTATGATGGCGGCGCTGCTGATGACGGAGGAACTCAGGGAACTGTGCGACAATTGCGACCCCCACTGGAGGGGCGACAACGCCGGAAGCCGCGTCAAATGACGGAGCAAATGAGCCCGATCCAAAGGGCTAGTCCCGTTACGTCGGGGAGCGACAATAGAGGGCACAAATCGCCGCCGGAAGCTGTCCCTGCTATCAGCAAATAATAACTACAGCGACGCCATCTGTGCGATTAAAGTAAAACCAAGAGACGAACGACCGCCGTCAAATATTGATCTACTTTGGGGCAGTGGCACCCATCTCCGTTGGCGTGGACCCCAGTCGACAGAGCTAACGGAGACCGTTGGCCTGATTATTGTTACCAACAGTAACATGATTGCTTTGCATTTATACTCGTCGCAATTGTCAGTGGATCGAGTCTCTCGCTTCGTCATTGGTATAAGCGCACGTGTACTTCAGACGAGGGAGTGAACCACAAGCCATACAGTGGTGACGATTAGAACCATTATAATCCTCAGCGTAATAATTGTAGGAGTGGTAATTACTAGAATCGGGCGTGGCGGCCTGGTGGTGGATCCGTGTGCACCCGCCTTTCTACCGGAGAAAAAGACGGATGCAGCTGCTGATACAGATTCGATCCCTTGACACCATTGCACATTTACTTTTAAATGGAGGTAGGGCCCATCTTATGAAGCCGTAAGCTGTTGTACCGTGGACGACCGTCAACGTTTACGGCTGATAATCTGCCCGGAAAAAGTCTAGTTTAGTAGTTGTATTTACTATATGATATAATCGCACACGTATGATCAATAGATAGCTGGCTTTGACCTCGTCTCATTGTGGTCACACTGGTCAGAAAATACGTACGGAGCGTATCGTATCCAACGCAATTCGCCACTATACGACACCTGTAGTTCAATCGAGAGGAGTAGCTCTTTATTGAGCTACGCAGGCTCACGTGTGTCAATCCGTCAGCGAACTTTGGGAACCTCGATCGAGTGAAACGAATCTGTCTACAGGAATCAAGAACGGGTCGAAGCAAGAACGCAAGCGAGCAACAAAAATGATGAGACGATTACGCCCGCATTAAAACACCGACATTGTGATGACAGACGAATCGAACGGCAAAGACATACATTTCCCTGCCACCGGAGTAGCCGTATAGAACTAAACGAGAATCACTTGTTACTCCCGTTTCGTCACCTATGTGTGATATGCCCCATCTCTCCACCTTGAGAGCAAATGTTCGCGATCCCGCATCGTTGACTGACTTGAATCGGCCATCACAATTCGGTGGGTCGCAATTCGGTGGCGATGATGACGCTGATGAGGGTTCAATTGAACGGTACCATCAGCTGGCTGTTGGGTCTTACAGCTGGCTGTTTATATTATGAAAGTGTTGAGATCTTGGTTAACAGCAGCGTCAGCTCGCCCATACGCGGGCCGCCGATCCAAGGAGCTGTTGAACACTGATATCCCCCCCCCTCCAGCGACTAAATACTTCGGTGTTATATCACACTGTACTATCCTGCGTTCGATGGATGCTTCCGTATCGCCCATTTGCTTGATCACCGCTGCGATCAATAATTTAATGTTTTCGCCCACCAGACAATTCAACATTCAACAACTACACTTTAAAACACGCTGTTTTGTTGATGTCAACGTACTCATCAGACATCTTATTGATGTATATGCACTTGTACATTGTGATTTAATTGCTCAGACGTTTGAAATGTTGAAAAGGATAAAGGCAAAGAGAGGGAAAGTGCAAAAACTCAAACTATCCTAGGATAGGTTTGACACAGAATTCCTCAATGATATTGATCGTCTGCCACAAATGGGATATTAAAATGTGTGCCTCGCGTCTCGGACTCAATCCTGCCACCTGTTATATAATCGTTGTAAGTGCTCGACATGGCTACATGCTTGGAGCCTCTTATCCAATATTGAATACAGGGTCACACTGGGGATCTCTCCATCGATGATCAGAAGATTGAGCGGTGCCAATTAAGGGGGCGAGACTTCAGGTCATGCCTCGATCTCTATTCGTATCTATGTTGTGTGGCAGTAACTATGCCGATGTGGCGGCATCGTTGTGCCGTTACTACGCGATTCAGTCTCCTGATACAGTTACACACACACACCGTAACTCGCGTACGCGACGTCAACAGAACTCCTGGGTGGAAAGATCAGAAGATCTGATCAGAAGGGCACAAAATCCAGATCAGTGATCAGACCTTGACCATCGCTCCACAACCATCGTTACCCAAACATTCAAATACACACACATACACACAAAACAACAACAACAACAAAAATCATCATCATCAGCAGCAGCAGCTGTGACAACGACAAACACGCCGCGTTGTTATCGTTGTTGCTACGCCCGTTGCAGCCCTCTCCATTGGCGCGTCGGCACGCCATCCTGCCTTGAGACGACAATGGGAAAAGTGAAGAATCAGATCGTCTACCACGAAACGCAGGAGAAGAGGATGATCAAGAGGCGAAGCGAAGGTCGAAAAGGCAAAGCAAACGGCAGCAACGGCGGGGGCATTCGGCGGGCGGACCGACGTCGCCGGCGTGGGCGTACATTGCTGTTATTGTTGCTGTTGTCGCTGGCTGAAGACGTTCGTGAAGTTTCGAAGCCCACTCTCTCTCTCTGTCTCTCTCTGTCTATGTTGTCTGACCCTCTCATTCACCCTCTGTGTCGAGTCAACCGGCGATTTCCACTGTAACGAGAATGACGATGTTGGGACATCGTCGCGCAACCGCCACACGGGACTGGACTGCTGGGACAGACAGGCACACAGACATATATATCGAAACATACACCGACATATATCATAGATAGATCCATATATATATATATATAATAATATATATATATATATATATGCATGTATCTGTCAAGGGTCTGAGCATATCGTAACGACAATCGCTCCGCCCAAAATGTTTACATCCCTCTCCCACCTGTTCTCGAAAATAACAACAACAACAAAAACAGTAACAATAGATGTAATACATGAAGGACTACTACTCGACGTTGTGATGGGGCGTGCTCAGACTGATCCCGCTTTATGACACCTCGTAATGGCCGAGGTGTTGCGACGTTGACTGTGTTCATTGGCTCTGGTGGTGGCGGCAGCGGCGGCGGCGGCGATCACGATGACGCCAATTACAGTGCGACCGGCAATATTTCGAGCTGCCCCGCCCCTTGGTGTGCTTGTGCCACCAGTAACAAATCGCTATCAGTCGAGAGATCACTTCGTGTAATATGTATCAATCGTCGATTTGTTGATTGTTTTGCTCGGCTATTTATTGTAGATTTCCGGCAGCCAGGTGTCCTGCCTTGCGGGCGTGTTTCTCGATGAAGGGTAGCTGTTGGCGCCGCCGTTGCTGCTGCTGCTGTTGTTCCAGTCGAATTATCGTTGTTGGGTGTGTCAGCGTTAACATTATTCCCCTCCTGTTTCAACTTCTATCGCTACAGTAGTAAACGGTGATTGTGGCTGTCCGCAGTGGCCGGGCTCTGTCCCCTGCAGCAGCGGCTTCAAAGTGCAAATCAGCAGCAGGCACCAAGCGACCGCGATGCCAAGCGACAGACCACGAGGACCAATCGAACCGAGCCGCCTTCGAGGCGGCCCGTACCAGCAGTAGCAGCAGCAGCAGCAGCAGCAAACGGTCACAACAGCAGGCGTAGTATTTGTGGCAGTGGCGGCGGCGGCGGCGGCGGCGGCAGGCCCTCGCTCGACTTCTACGGGCCTTTGGGTGGGGTCGGCCATTTTCTCTGTCCAGAGTTTCGTGTCAGGAGTAACACGGCCGTGGCCGCAGGCGACGCTGACCACGCATCGGCCACTCCCGATGACTGAAGCTGGAGCTACTGTCGTTCGTGTTTTGTTGGCTGTATCGTCAATTACTATTATTATTATTATTATTATTATTCTCATTCGGTTGCCACAGCCAATGGAAATAAATCATTGCACCCGCCAACTGATTGCTGCCTCTGGCCCGGTTGCTGGCGATCGTCAAGTGGCTATCGTCTGACCACAAATTATGTTCTTACGCATCCAATTCGTTGTAGAACGTATCTCATACTTATGTATATATATATATATATATACATAAATGTGTCGGCGAGGCGATAGGCCCCGCCTGCGAGCTGAAACACAGCTCCCGCGAAGAATTAATATTACATTACTATTTTATTAATAATATATATATATATATATATAATAATTTTATATCGTTATGCCCATTCCGAAAATTGACATTTCATAATACGTAGCGTCTTCACTGTGGAGTGTCACGAGTGCGCGGCAACAGACAACTTAGCTTCGACTTAATACGAATCGGTGACATAATTTGACACCAAGATAGATCGCATATCCTGTACAGCGATGAGTCGATTCGCTTCCGCCGACGCATTCATCCTGGAGCTTTAGCATTAGTATAGCACTATTTATAATAAACGCAGCGATCGCCAACTGTCTCTCGCCTCAAAGCTGACGTCTACGGAGGCATCTTTTCGCGCGCGCGCGCGTAGCTGCTTTCAGCGCAGCGACGGCCGAAACCAGCCGGCGTGTGTTCAAGTGAAATTGATGAGCATCGGTGCTTTTGGCCGCCGGGCAACAGCGAACTCGAGTCGGGCAGATGGCGGCGGAGCTAGTCCTCCTGCCTGCGCTCGTACCGCCAAGAGCCACTGAGGCGGCCGGCCGGCCAGCCATTCGGAGCAGATCGGTGAAGGCGTCAGGTGAGCTAGTGAGTGTCTGTGACTGGGTGAGTGCCCATGTGTGGGTGGCTAGGTGGGTGGCTGTGTGTGTGTATGTTGAGTGCCGAGTGGAGCGGACACGGAAACTCCGAGGGAAGAGTTGGGGCCACCGGAGCGGGCGGGAGAGGGCGGGAGAGCTGAGGTATGTGAGGACTGAAGTGCGAGGAAGGCGGTTGGCAGGGATCTGCTCCCCTTTGAAAGGCCCGTGAGCTCAAGGGGGCGTGGGCCCGGCGGCAGACTCCGCCTTCGTCCGCGACGAGATTACGGCAGTCTCGGGGCGCCGGCCGATCTGGAAGCTAGGCGACACGAAACGTAGTGAACGTGGCTACTCCGTGGGGCTTATCTGCTGTTGTCCCAGGACGAGATGAACACGAACACGGCCGGAGCGATCCTCCGGTTTCGGCTGTAGTTAAGGAGAAGCGCCACGGATTTTTCGCTGCTCTCACGGCCGCACGGGTTCACACTACGACGGCGAGAAGCCGGCTGGGTTCTCGCGAGATAGCGGTAACTGAGAGCCCAAAGCAGACCTCAGCTGTGGCTAAAACGACGTTGAAAGGGAGTACGAGCAGACGGGTCCTATGGCTGCTGCCACTGACGCGCCACTACGACTTCAACTGTTAGAGAGAGACAGAGAAAGAGAGTCAAATTGTTGAAGCGCAAATGATGTCGAGGAGGGGTTCAGGGGCAAGATCGCCAAAGATGAGCAGGACGTACAAGAAGCGGTCGGAGGCTCATCGATTTCCATTGAATAGCACACTCGGTCTGTGGCGCTGGCAACGAACGAAGTTCGCGTCCGCCTCCGACTTGAAGCAGCGACCACGCGCTCGTTGTGTCGTCTCTCAGGCAGAGACAGTCATCTCCCACGCCCGTTTTGTGTGAAGTCTTTTCTTTCAAGCGGCGATACGAGAGGGGGGAGGCGGCGGTGGCGGCGGCCGAGTCATCTAGTTGAGTTCAAATTGCCGAATGAGCGAACGGTTTCGAGGAAACGCTCTCGGCGCCGTCCTCACCCGTTTCGTCTGAGACGTTCGTCGCCATTTGAATCACCACCCCCCGGTGTCATGCACTCCTTGCTACACGCACACACACACACATATATATATATATATATGTGCAAGTGAGAGAGATATTGCGAGATACGCGAGGCTTAGGCGAACTCCGAATCAGAGGAAGAGAGACAGAAATATGGATAGAGGCGTAGCGAGATGGGGCGCCCGGCGCGGGGGACGGGGGTTCAATGGGGGGTGGGGTGAAACTCAGTCAGCTGGAACGAACGTCGAAATTGACGAACTATGATGTGATACCTAATAATGCTTGAAGGGGCGGCCGATACAGATCGGATATCCTGAAATTGAGTCTGTGCCCCCGCTGAGACGATTGTAATGGCACTGTAATGATATTTGTTATTATTATTGTCATTATTATTATTATTGTGTGCAAGCTCAACGGGCAAGTTGAACGGAATATAGTGCAAAGTTGTTAGGAAATGATATTAACTACAATCATTATTGTTACTATTGATATTATAATTGATATTAAAATATTATTGTATTATTATAAGTATTATTGCTATTATGCAGCCTCGCATGTTTGTATAAGGTGAAGCCGTACTATGGTTGAGTACCAGCGGAGAGGAGGTCCTTCGATGTCTGTTTGTGTGTGTGTGTGTGTGTGTGGGTCTGTGTGTAGTAAATACGAACATAAACGTGACAGTTTAAGAGGAGTAACGCAAAGAAAAAACACAGTTACGTAATATATATGTATATATATATGTATGCGCCACTGATGTTGTTTACATGTTGTTTTCTGCTATTGTTGTTGTTCTTGTCGTTGGAGACCCCCTCGGTCTCGATGTTCCGTTGTTATATCGTAGTCGTCGAGTGAGCGACTGTCGCAGCCACACGCCACCACTGACCCAGCTACCGGCGCTGTTCGTGACGTCGGGAACTCCCGATAGATCAGAGGTTGTGTCCTTCGCTTGACCTTCGATAAGACGAAGAGGTCGTGGGTCACGAGGTCTTCAAGGGTACGGGACAGGTGGCTCCATTGTGGCACGGCCATTGGTGGCGTTCTTTCATTATTATAATCGTAGCAGCAGTAGCAGTAGTAGTGGTATCAGCCGATAATACACATTGCAATAGAGAAAATTAAGGTGTCTGCTTCCAGTACGTTAGCCGCCGACCACTGCACGAGACCATAATGTCCATGTGCTGGATCTGCTGCGACATGCATCGCATTGTCGACGAGACGTACACAACGCTCCCAGACGTATAGTACGTGTAGAACGAGTAGTGTCGCCATGTTGCGAGCGCGCACATCGATCAAGGGGTCTACCGATCATCGAACGGCGGCGACAGGTCGGATCGGACCGCGCATCCGTCTGTTGTGGAACTTCCGAGAACTCGTCAATGCGGCGAGCTGATGATCACCGATCACCGGCACGGCACTGTTGTATGAGCGTCATCGATTGTGACGATGTCAATCAAAATAAATAAGGGTTCAGCTTACTTTTGTCGAGCAGCGATCGTCTTGCATCGATAGAAGACCTACGGTAATCTCGAAGTGGCTGGCAACAAAAAAAAGATACGATCACCGTCGAAATGTGTCCCATATGAAAGGCTTTGTGTTTCGCGGTCGAGTGAATTAAACAAAATCACCATTAATCACAGCCTTTCTCTGTTCAATTTGTGGCAGCCTGCGGGGCGGGGAGGCCACTCTTGTCTACTTGAACATATCGTTGTTAGGGCACAAATGGCATTTGACTTCATCTTTGTCACTTCCGGTGTCGTTCGCTCACAACTAAGCTTAAGCTGTGCTCAATCTAGCGGAGATCTAGATAGTAGAATTTTTGGCTGTAGTTAGATAGATGGTTTGCACCAACTGCGTGCAGACAGGTTTCCAGGAAGTGCATAGATATACCTATTAACTGTGGTGTATATATATATATATATATATATATATATTAGGTAGTCCCCAGCAAACTGTCGCGCCTTTCGGATGGCGCACAGCCCGAACTACGCCACACAATGCGTTCATTTTTGGAGTGGGCACGCGGTAGGAACGTGGCTATCTTTCGAACACTGAGTGGTTTCGATACGATCAGAAAGATGGACGCTGCAGCAAAAAGTTCAAATTCCCCCAAAAATCAACGGGAAATCATCAAGTTTTTGTTTCTCCAAAAACACCCTCCAGCTGAAATCCATCGACAATTAGTGAACGCGTACGGCGGGTCTGCCTTATGCCTGCGAACGGTGCAACGTTGGTGCGAGCGATTTAACAGTGGAGATATGGACACCGATGACCATCGAGGTGGGGACCACAAATCAGGTGCGACAAGGGACGATCGGATTGACAGAATCAAGGCAGCCTTTGAGCAAACTAGAGCTTGGTCCATGGAGTCTTTGTCGGCTGAAACTTTGATTCTTCTGACGACGTGTTATAGAATTATCACCAATATACTGAAGAAAAAGAAAATCAATGAAAAATGGGTTTCCTATAAACTGAGTGCTGACCAAATGAAAATGCGTGTGGAGTGTTCGACATCTAATTTGAATACTTATACGCAACAAACCAGTCGCTTAGAGCACACCGTGTCGATAGACGAGACATGGGTTAGCCTGCATAGACCCCCTGAGAAGGACCAAGCAAAACAGTGGCTCCGACAAGGTGTAGTGGCGGCGTCTGTGGCAGTGCCAAATAGATTCGGACGAAATGTGTTGATTATACTCGCTCTGGATATCAAGGGTGTTTGCTATTACGAAATATTAGCGGCAAACGAAAAACTCAATGCTTCCCGATATCTCGGCTTCTTGAAAGGATTGATGAACAAATGGCGTGGGGATCGACAGCACCGAGTGTGGTTACTCGACGACAACGCAAGACCTCACCGCACTGCTGAAATTACGACCTGGATGGAGGGGCACAATATTGAGCAATGGCATCAACCCCCATATTCTCCTGATTTAAGCCCATGTGATTATGGTTGTTTCCATGCATTAAAAAGGGCAATAGGTGGGGTTCCATATGCAACCGTCGAGTTACTCACAAAAGCAATAGATAACGAAATTATATATGGAAACGCAAATGGTAAATATTTGGCTATTTCAAAACTCCCAGAGCGCTGGAATCGGTGTGTCAATAAAGCTGGAGAGTACCTCTAACTCATACTAAAAGATCTTTGTTCTAACTCGTTTAGTTCAAAAGTTATTGGCATTTAAAGAGGCGACAGTTTGCTGGGGACTACCTAATATATTCTGGGATTTCGTTATGGAAAGGTAATGTATTGAACTTTCCCGAAATTGGTAGACTTCACAGCTAATACCTTTAAAATGTATCATATGCCCTCCAGGGACAAAACACGTGTAAAAATGCCTAAATACATGTATATATATATATATTCGTTGGATACAGCCCCAGACAGTTATCTTCATCAGATCTATCCCGTGTCAGCTATCGACGGTCGACTGAATGAATATTTACTAACTCGCCAGGGCAGAGGTACGATGCTCTACGAAGATAAGCCGCTCGCAGCCGCCACCCAAAGACTTATCCTTCTCGTCCGCCTAATGGCTATGGTGACGTGCAAATGATTTAGAGTATGTTGCATAAATCGAGAGGTGACTTAGTTGTTCGTGGTTTCATGTTGGCCCGCGTCCAACCCAACGAGAAGGTGAGATTCTGTGCGCGCGCGCGCCCACCAGAGAGAGAGAGCGAGAGAAGGGAGAGAGAGGCGGAAGGATCAACGGGGACATGCCCTGTATTTGCTTGTATGGACATCGGATGGAGTTGGTCGGTGGACGAGCGCGAAGCAGTAGCAGCAGCAGCAGCTCCCGGTGCCGGTCTATCAGTGAATTGCACGATGGACTAGAGCAGAACAGAGCGGGCCGATGATGGAGCACCGGTTCCTTATGCCTCCTGCCGTTAGCTCCTGCCCTCTCAGACGGTGGCGGTGGCCCTATGAAGGTGACCGAGCACATACACACCGGGGACAGGGGGGCCATGGTCGACAGCGATGGCACGGGAGAAAAAAAAGCGAACGCAAGGCAACGAGAGAGGGCGAGAATGACGACGAGGTGAAGAAGAAAACGATGAAAGTGGGAAAACCTAGCTGGGAGGATCACGCTTCCATTCGACTGCTACTGTAACAGCAACAGCAGCAGTAGCAGCGAGGAGCTGACCAACAGGCCGAGGAGTTCGGTCCGGCCCAGCTGGGCCTAGGGCAACGAGCAAGCCACCGAAACGAGGCAAGTACTCTTGCAACACGCGGTACGTTGTAGCTCATAGGCGGTAGGCCTCGTAGCATGCTTGTGCAGTGCATGCTGGCTGGCTGGCTAGCTGGCCAACGTTCGCATTTTTTTCAACTCGCGCAGAAGGAAACCACCACCCCCCAAATAGCCGCTTGCAATGCTACCGCCGAGGACCACAGCCCCCTGGTAGAGATGTGTGTGTGCTCGCGTTAGCAGGGGATCTCTGGACTGCACTGCGGAGCGATATGTTCTGCCGTGTGTGTCTTGACTCTGCAGCATCGTATGCGTCGCGATCAGCTCTGTGTTGGGCTTCCTTCTTGCATTCACGTTATCGTTCGCGGGCAGGAGGAAGAGCGCACCCCCACAACCCCCGGGGTGGCTATGGGAGAAACGCCTATACTGCATGGTGGTCTTACGTGCCTTGAGAGTGAGATCCGCAGGTCGACAGGAACCGAGTCAGCCGCTGCCGATGATCAAGTAGTGAGTAAGTACTGACTGTTACTAATCTAATATCGGGTGATGCCCTGAGCGTGGTGTGTGTGACTAGCACGCGTCGTTGTTCAGACGAGCCAACGGCTGACGGGAGGGTGGGAGGCTCAAAGGAACTTAACCGCACGACGCGATTCGTACAATGCAACCGAACCCGCCTAGTCTGTACATGTACAATATCTAATGCATGTGACTGTGCAAGCAATAGCGTATGTGTGTAACTGGCTTTGTCCGAAGGCGGGCCCGATCGAATTGCAACTGTTTTCAACTGAACACCGACAAGGGACGGTTTTTGCGCGCGTGCACCGTTTATTTTGTTGGATCGCAGCCAGGCAGGAAATGCATGTATAGTGATATTATGAGGGTGGGTGCATCATTATCAGGGATAGACATTACAGGTAGCTTCGTCCTCATCCGGGACGAACACCGGGCAGGTGACAACCCGGGACAATCCATGAAAGAGAGAGCTGACATTCACACTTTGATGACGAGAACCCCACTCCATGCAGAATATCAACATCGCGAGGAGAGCGTTTCCGTTAGATACAGCCCCACTGAGTTCTCTGCTAGGAAAATGAGGGGGAGAGAGAGAGAGCGAGCGAGAAAGCGAGAGAGAAAGACAACGTCTTCAAGTATGTATGCATATGGCGAATTTCATCATCGTCTCCGAGCGAATAGTTCTTTAGCAATGAACGGCTCTTAGCCCCCCCTGCCTATGGAGGTAACAGTTCAGCCTTCGTGAACAATGATACTAGTCAAGGTGGCCACTGAGACCTTGCTGCAGCTATCTGGTGAAAATCTTCCTTCCGCACCTATGCACTGAGCAGTATTGCATAGGTGGACCAAGCAAGCGTATCCATTGTTTGCCGAGAGAGAGACGTCCCTTCGGCCCCAGCGTGCCTCCGAGTACACGGACACAGCTCGACTCGAATGAGCGAGAGCGGCCCTTGCTGCTCGGTACACAATTCGTTGTGCCAACAGCCCCGAACTCTCTAGCTCTGTAACCAACTCTCAAGGGACTACTCGTAAGGATACACTGACCGGGTCGAGCCAAGCTCGAGGGTAGGCACGCGCCCTTGCGGCGACGTGCGGGAGAAAGTAAAAGCGAGTGAGTAGAGAGAGAGAGAGACAGAGAGATATAACGCCCGTATTTAACATCTCTTCAACAGGTTAGCGAGGGCCCGCCGCGCACTGTTGGCTTGGCCCTTGGCCACGTTAGCTCAGCTCAGCTTAGCTCGCTCCGCGTCGCTTTGAGTGCAGCAGACAGCTTGCTAACGACTCCTAACAATGCATAATTGCCTCGTCGAGAGGCCTCCGTCGTCAGGAAAGCCGCTTCGGCCGTGTCAGAACTCGGATGTCGGCTGGCCGTTGAAGGGCGTTGCGGGTTAACATCCCTGTCATTGGCGTGGCCATGAGCCGCGGACGGCGTCGGGTGTCGACTTAGAGCCACAACTGCACCCCTGTGGGTGGCCGCAGCGGCAGCAGCAGTACCAGCACAAGCAACGGTGGCGGCGGTGGCTGCGGTCTGCCTTTTGCGATGCATGCAAGTCTCTCGACCAGTTAGCTAGCCGGGTATTACAGCTATTATGTCTGCCTACGAGACGGGTAGGCAGGCTCGTGCAGAGACAGCTCAGCAAGCTTTGTGCGGGCGGGAGCTCTGTGCGTTTGCAAATTTGATAACGTGGTCCACACGTCTAGCTCATGTGTGCGAGCTTACAACGAACGGATCGGACGTTGAATGTGGTGGGGCCATCCTTTCCTCTGATGCTTGGTCAGTACGCCCCGCTTGGTCAGTCCCGCCACGGGGTTGTCCGGTCGCAAGCAGCCAGAGAAGAAACGCGCTCTACGCGTCCCGTTGCATATTCCATGTTTCAAGCTTCAACCACCTATCTACCCGTTATCCTTTAGCTGTCGCACTGAAAGCGGCTGTTCGGCTATCCTGCTGTAACAACAAATGGTGGAGCCAAGTGGTCTATTCTTGTTCAATGCAACTACTGTCCTCGTCCTTGTCTACCTCACTCCTGTCTCGTGTCTGTCTGAGTGTCTGGGGGGTTAGCGCCCTCGTACCCAGCGGGGGACAGTCGCTGGCCTCTTAACGGAATCAGACGAATAGGTGGCGTGGCGGAGACGGTGGTCGTTGGTATTATAAAAAGGGACGCTCCAGCGGCCCACCGTCCTCGGGAGTTCAGTCCTGTAGTGTAATAGCAGTGCTGGCGGTAGTGGTAGTCAACTCTTGAGTTCTATGCGACGACGACGGTTGCGTTAGATCTGCCGGCTGCTGCCGCCGCTTGCTCTTCTCGAAGTCAGACTGGTGGAAAGGTTAGTGGTCTGGAAGGCGACCATCATAGTGCCAAGCGCCGCTCATAGTTTCGGCTAGCACCGCCACCGGCGTCGCTGAGGAGTGAAGTGTGTTCTGGTGGCCTTTGATAAACCGTAACCTGGAGGGCGCCCTGCCCTATCCGTTCGCCGCTTTGCAGTCGACAGGCCGTAGCGACCACCCTTGCCCCGGACAGGCGACCGGCCGACGCCCTTCTTTTGGGCCAGCCATTCTTAGCTCCCTGAGGCCGCGCGATAAGGCCACGACTTGCACCCAGCAGCAAACCGTGTGTGCGCTGTGCTGTTCAGTTCGGTGCGGTACAGTAGCGGCGACTGCGGCGATTCTTCTGCTGCTGCTGCTGTAGCTGCTGATGTTCCACCGCCCCCGCAACGGCCATCCCACTATTGGTTGGCTGCTGGCCTGATACCCATAGCCGGGCCAGGGCAGTTGTCGCAGTACTGTCTCCGTGTATACATCTAGGGATGGGGACTTCTCGGGACTTGCTTGGGTCAGGCTGGCTTGGCCCCTTTGGCCACGAAGCGGACGAACTCTCGCCCGAACATTCACTTTCTCCATTCTATTCAGCCTTCTCTATATTGCTGTTACTCGGACGACGTCGGTCGGCCGGTCGGTCGGCCGACCCGCCCGGTCCCCTAGTTGGCCTGCATTGTTCCGTAGGACTGTCTGCGACCCATTCACAGCGAGTCCCTCGCACCAACTCGAATGAAGAGAGGCTTGCTATCGGCCTCTGGCCAGACCTCGGCTAGATGCCTGTATGGACCTCTACGGGGTGCGGTTTCGCGGACGGCCGTCCTGCAACACCGGTGGTTGAGGACAGTGCCGCCGCCGCCGCCGCCGTCGCTGCCGCCTTCACACATCCAGGCTCCTCCGCCCTTATTCTATAACAGTCGACACCAGCAGAAGCAAAAGCGGTAGCTGTGGCTACACGGTCGTGACTTCTACGCCCCCGACCTCCGCACTCCGTAAAGTGACGCCGAGTGACAACATCTTCAGCTGGCGCCCTGGTCGCCAGCCGCCCGTAAATAGGGAATGATTTGCAATGGCCCGACACCATAACACAGAATCGCGAACGCACACGCACTGGCTCAGAACAGAGCGAGAATACTGTGCGCCATCTACGCGTCCACGGAATTATTCGATAATAATAATAATAATAAAATAACAATAATGATACAATTATTCTTATTGCATGAACGTGTGACGTTGGCATAGAACGACTTGGACGTTGCAGCTGGACACAATTGTTGAATGGGAGAACGGAGTCATTGGAGACTAGAATTTTTTTTTTTTTTGTTAAAGGGGTGGGTGTTGGCATGCTAATGCATGCCAACACCAATAGGGTTTCTGTAGAAAGCCCCGTGTATGTAAACATGCAGTATTTATGACGCATACAGGGGGTGTACGGTGCCTTCCTTTCTGCACAGTGGTAGCTATGCCGCAGACTACATTCGAGTTGCCACTACTACTTAACAAATCTTATTGCGGAGATACTGCCCACAAAAGTAAATATGGCTCCACTCAGATTTGAACCTCAGACTCCCCAAAACTCCCTTTTTGGTATTGCCTACCTTGTCCACGACGCCATGCCCGCAGGCATTGGAGACTAGAATGAAAACTGTTTTGATCACCACCCGGTAGGGGGTTGCCGGTAGACAAGCTGGCCATCCTGCATAAGCTGCTTATAGGCTGTCCTGCATGTTAAAGAAGATGTTTGAGCGACTTCAAATGAAGATCGTGCGGACATTCGTCATATGCGCACACACACACACACACACACACACACGGCCGCCCGCTTACGCATTTACATAGCAGTCACTAAGAGGGCCATGTAGACAATTCAAGTCAAATCTGAGCTGAACCATCTGAGTCCACCGAGCGAAACGCTTCACGTAAAATGGCCTTCCATATATATATATATATATATATATATATTCGTTATAAGTCATCACACTCATCTCCGGCGAACTTCTGCTTCTGCCTGCAGCCAACGGATTGTCGGTGGTATCACCGCCGCCAACGAAGAAAGCTAAAAAAGAGCGATTTACAGAAGACTCATTGCTCCTCTATTTCTCGGAGGGCATCAGCGTCGACCCAGTCGAAGTAGCAGCCAACGCGAATTTGGCCCCACTTACTTACGGCAAAGGTTGCCGCTGGCGTTTGGCCGGCATCGCTGGCCACGCATGACGGGGCCACGAGACGTTGGACGCCAGTGACGGTTACATCGTTCCCTATTAGGACGATTTCGAGCCGAGCATCCGAATGACATGTCCTGTACCATTCATAGTATATAGCGCGACGTAACGTTGACACGAAACGCACAGTAGGTTGCCGTGTACCAAGTGTGCGCAAAGCTCAAGGACCGGCAATGCTTTAGACGAAGTAGACAATTGCCTGCGACGAAGGAAGTTCCTTTCGAGACAACGATTGCTAGTAGACTCAGGGGACGACATCCCGTGAGCGGGAAGACGACACGCACCTCTGCAGCTCTACAACGGCCACCTTAACAGGGGCACGGTTAGCATGTATATATATATATATATATATATATATATATATGTATATGCATATATATATATATATAATAGTAATAGCAGGGACGTCGTAGTAGGCCGATGACTGAAAAACGTGGCCATAAACACGCTCGAGCAAATGGACGTTTTTAACGGACTTTGACAACGCCGACGGCATGATTTGGTAAACACGTTTTATTCCGGGGTACGCCAGGTTACCGTTCCGTTTTGCATTGAGTAGCTTAATAGCTGTAGTATAGTAGTGCTGCAGTCTAAGCTGATGATTTGCCCCGTAACAGATCTGCCTACAAATATATTCTTCCCTATAAATAATACTTCTGTACGAACTGCGCTCCTTCGTAAGCGAACACAACACCCCGTACGCAATCTATCCATAAAGCATCCATAAGTATCCACGATCGCCGTCTGTCGTCCTCTACAAATCGGCACCAGCCAACGCGCATCGCAACAGGTCGAATGGGAAAAATGTCATTGCTCTAATGACCCGGTAGCAGCGTCGGTTATTGCGGCGATGATAGTCTCCGTCAGGTATTGTGATCCCAGCAGAGAGAAGACGAGACGAGACAAGAGAGAAAAAGAGTGTTCATGATTGTTACATTGTTTCATTGCCTACCTGGCTATCCCATCTCGGGTCGTCCTGTTTGCAGCAAGACCCACGCGCGAGACGTTCGTCTGATTTGTCGCCGTCACAGGTAGCCTGCGAATTAACCCGCGATAATTGCTGTTCGTAGCAGTTGCTGTTGTCCGTTGTATCCGCAGCATCATCACCCGGCGGCCGGGCGAATGATCATGATGTCTTCGTTTCGTATGGGACGTATATGAAACGGCTATATGGCCGAATCGTCTAATCGCGCAGTCGGTGACCGTTGTTGTTTTGACCGTCGGCGTTCCCGCATTTGTTTAGCAGAATTTGCATCGAGATGTGCACGCTGCTGCGATTACAGGCGGTGGTGGCTGCTTCGGCGATGCCGGCTGCCGAGGCGGTGCGATACGCGAGCCCTGAGTGCCTCGTAATGGAGAGGTGGAACTATCAACGCGACGAGTTCATCATATAATAATAATAATAGCTACTAATATTGACAATCCTATCGTGACGGTCATTCGGATCTCACGCGAACAACAAACATTACCGGACATTGATTTGCCCATGCAATCAACTGGACCGTGCTCGTTTCGTCGTCGTAATGTGACCGTGTCTCTCTCTCTCTCTCGCTCCCTCTTTCTCTCTCTCTCTCTCTCTCTCTCTCTCTCTCTCTCGGTGCTCCGTCTCTGCGTGAGATAGCCTTTTTGTAGCGCATGATGCACCACCATGCTGCTTGAGGAAGTTGTGATCAACATTAGTGTGATCTATATTGTGTGCTAATGACGAGCCCGTCTGTCTTTGCGTATTTATACCACACGAAGTGCAGTTTTAGTAGAAGAGCCTTTTTGAATTGATATGCACATTGTAAATATATATATATATATATATATATATATATGCACGAAGCACCAGTGTAGGCATTCCTCCCACAGACGGCGGCAACAACTTACAACTTATTCCTATTGGGGTTGTGTATATCTCTCCGTACCGATAACTTGATAATTTACTCAGCGTTTTCCTCGCTCTCTCTCTCTATGTATATATATATATATATATATATATATATATACATATAACCTATCATTGTCTGTCCGTACAACATAAGACCCCTCGTCCACCTCCTCATCGCGCCCTCTCCAACCCGCTTCTTCAATGCCTCCATTTATTGTTGTTGTTGTATTAGTACTTGTACTACTGCTATTGTGGATGACGTCCTCGAGTCACAATGGTTGATGTGGCGCCCGCACTCAGCCACCGCTGATCGTTGTCTACCGTCGGCATCGTCGGCCGAATCACACCGTTCTCCGCCGTTCTTCTCCGTCCATCTGTGTCAGTTTGTCAGGTTCCATTGTCAGTTCATTCGATTCCTCCTTCGCGACCACCACCACCACAACGTCAGCCGCAAACAGTCCGCACCCCCCTTTGGTTGTCCGTTGCTTGATTCATTTCGTCACCCGATGTCGACGCCGGCTGCTGCTGCCGCCGCCGCCGCTGCTCTGGTCAGAGCTGGGCTGGGCTGGTCGAATGATCGGCGAAGCAGCGATTCCTGGCACTTACGTAGAACACAAATAGCAGCAGCAGCAGCAAGAGCAGCTCAGCTTTAGGTTAGTAGAGGAATTTTTTGGCGATTACGCCAAACACAGAACCAGTGACCAGTTTGTCGTCGTCGTCGAACTGCTCGACGGGTCGAGGTAGTGCTCCTCAATCGCACGATGAACCCGTAAGAGTGCGGTTATCCTCGCTATCGTCCAACCAACGAAGCAATCAACGGGCAAATCAATGGAGCGCTGATCACCTCGCGGCGTTGACCACCACCGCCGCGGACGCGGTGTTCAGCTCGGCGCACAGAGCACCTCGTCTCAAAACGATACATGATCCACGCGATGAGCCCTCGCACGCCATCTACTTGAGTCATTCAACGTAGCCGCTGTTACAAGCGTTACTGCTGCCGCCGTCACCGCCGCCGCCGCTGCCTCGATATTGGCTGGCCATGTTTTCGCCGCCAGCGACGACACTTTTGTTCAATGAGGAGATACCGTCAGATCAGCTCAGGTCACCCACTCAGCGTGGTGAGTGACTTAGTCAACCGCCAATCCACGCGCCAGCGAAGCGAGCTCCTCAGTCGGACGATAGTAAATCCCCTCATTCTGATCCATTCATCCACCTCATCGATCTGACGAATCGGGCGGATCGCGGCCCGTTCTACCACAGCCACAAGGAACACTCGCCGAGCCCTGGCGATGCTCTCGCCACTGCCGCTGGTGCCATACGTCGACATATTACACCCATACATCGTTCATTGGGTGTCTGGACAAACGGGTGCGTGGGATATTGCATTGACTATTGCTGCTACTACTGGTTGACCGAACTGCCGCTCCGCGTTCGCGCTCATTTATCCATCGATCTCTGAGTGACCACTGGATAGCAGATGCCGTGACGGCTGGCGGTCGCTTACGGGATCAATCCCGGCATGTGTCAGTGTAGGCGATTTTAGATCTCGTCGAGATATGATGTTGTTTGTGTATCTGCGTCTAATATCACTATATCACTCGGCAGCTTACGAGCTATGGTGGTGATGATGATGGTGATGACGGTGTATTTACTTCGCATTATTATCACTGTGACTGGGGCGAGTTCGCTTATATCAAATGCATGACTTTGTGTGTGTGTGTGTGTTGTATATTTGTTTATGACATCATGCTAAGTAGACTCATAATCATCCTGCTAGATGGCGCTTGCTGGCCAACCGCTCGGCGGGCTGTGTGGCGGCATCGGCGGACGTAGAGGTAGCAGCCGTCGACCACTGAAGCGGAACCCGGTGGGACACACCTCACCACACATCGCACCTCTGGCATCGGCCCGAAACTCACTTACTCACTCGTTGACGATTTCGACAAACTTGATTGTACCACACTCCGACAACAAGTACCATCGCGAACACACAGCATAAAGCACCAACGAATAAAGCCGTTCATCAAGCGCCGTTCGAGGGCTGTGGCCAGTCAGCGCGCGGGTTGCCAATGAGCCACGTGGCAACGGGGACCATTCCGACGTCGCGGGCGGCGGCCGCGGCCGCTGTCTAGCCGATCATGTACAGAAGCCGCCGGCTCGTTCTCCGGTCCTACCATCGTTATCGCTAGCGACCGACACGCCTGAACAGTTCTCTTCTCTTAGCGATGACAGAGGCGGCGGCGGTTATTGCTGTTGTTGCTGCTGCTGCTACTGCCCGGTAGCCGATTGGCTGGCCATGATCGCGATTGTAACCATAACACCTGCTGATACATTTCGTCTGTCGGCGTAAGCTGTCACAGCTGAGCAGTGGAGATGACCATGGCAACGCGGCTTCCGAACGGCGTCGGGTACCTCCCTCTCATCTCGTTCCTCCAATCGTCACAGAGCGTTGCTTGCGTTCGGTTCGTTCGCTACAGCCCGCGCTAGTAGTGGTTCTTCCGAGTAACGGTAGAGTGTAACAATGCCGACGCTGGCTGGCGCGTTCATGTGTGGACGCCACACGCCAATGGGACAAGCACACCGCCACGCTTCTGTGGGCGCGCCCACGCGTTCGCTTCACACAGAGAGATAGGATAAGATAGATACAAGCATACAAACACTCTCAGATGAACGAGCGGATAGTCACCGTTGGCGGCGGCGGCGGCGATGACCGCATTGTTGTCCATCGCATTATGAATGCTGCTTGTTACAGCAACGGCATTACCACCATGCTTGTGCGTGGCCGTTATGGCCACTACAATCATGAGCGCACACACACAGCCAGACAGACATATACACCCACCCATCCGCAGACAGGTTCAGCTCTTCCCCCTTGCTGGTTCGCCTCATTCCGCTGCAGCTGCTGATTATAGAACTATGGAGCAGGCGCACGCCCACAAGCGACGGCCGTGCAGACACTAAGACTGCTGCGAAAGCCACCGCTTCAACCAGTACAAGCACTAGTTCTCTTGCTACTACTATGGAAACGGCGGCGGTGGCGGGATGGTGGCGGCGACGGGACCACCGCCTCAATCGGCACCGCCGCAATCGCAGCAGCAGCAGCAGCAACGCGTATCAGCTGCTCCTGCTGATACGGGCTACTGCGTAACGCGCTGGCTGGCGTTGGCCGTCACCAATCGACGGTGGGACGGAGAACGAACGCTGCCACATAAACATTTCGTGGCCGGTGCGTAATTGTTACGCATTCGCTATGTTGGTTGTTACGCTTTCGGAATGGACGCGTGTAGCACCGCCCGTCTCACAGATCGACCCGCCCAAACAGCAGCAACAACAACAGCAACAGCGTAATAGCCAGAGCAGCCGCGGTGGCGGCGGCGGCGGTGGCGGTGGTAAACGCAAAAGCAAAGCAACCAGAGAATGACTACTGCTGCTGCTGCCAATGACGAGACGAACTGGTGACGGCGGTGATTGTGGTTTTGTGCCGCTGCGAGGCAACACTTTCTAACACCGACTACATTTCGGTGGTTAGGCTTTCTAGGGTCTAGGCGGCCTGTGGGGTGTGTGGCCTTGATCGAGAAGGACCACGAGGCTGTTCACCACAAGCTGCAAATGTTCCAAAGCTGAACGTTCACACCTGAAGAAAGGGTTCCGTTTGAGTTCCGGTAAAGATGCACAGGCTTACCTACCGACTTGCTACTAATTACCAACACCATTGTGACCGAGTTTACACCAAGAAACAGACGGACAGAAGAGCGACTGGATCAGAAAGGTTACATCGCAATCTTTCGTTTAATTATATCGTTGTCTGATTGGTACAGGTAGAGTAAAGGCTTCCGGTCCCGAAACGGTTACTATATATACATATACATATATATATATATATACCCCCGTATCTTCATGGAAGCTTGCCTTGGGTGTATGCTATCCTTGCTTCAGGCATAGCATACACCCTATCTCCGCATATATGTAGAGTACACTGGGTAAGCCTGCTCGCAAGAAACTTCCTGTCAACTAGGCGTTCTCATTCTTTCTCAAGAGCTCGCCTTCATCTTCCGCAAAACCTTTACATCGCCTAGTGTCGGACCCCCCCATCCGCACCCTCGTTCGTCGGACGGATGCCCTTGGACACACGTTCTCTGTTTCTCTCTGTCTCTCTCTCTCCCCCTTTCGTATTCGTGATCTCCGTCCCGGACTGAAAAAAAACTCGTCTCCGTTCCTGGCGACGAACCGGTTGAGCTGCGGGATTAAAATGTTCATCTCAACTGCGCACCGCTGCTTCAGCACAGCCACGTGGCCACGTTGCGCTCAGTTCCGCCAAGCTGTTCCGGACGGCTCTCGCACGCGCTTATTTATGCCTCCTCAGGCTCTCTCTCCGTAACCCGGCCGCCGGCCCCCCCTTCCAAGCCCTCTCAGCTCGCTCCCTCGGCTGTTCCTCGCGTATAGCGCTCATCGGCGGCGGCGACAACAACGACGTCGAAGTTGTGGTTCGTGAGCACGCTTCGGCATATTTGATCTTCGTTGGCCGCCGACTCCGTCACCCCTCGATCGTCGCCGTCGTCGACCGGTCTCACTGCCGATGGCGCTCACCGCCCGAACGGGTTCTTTGCGGCTCTCTGCTGGCCGATGTCGTGGCCAACCCGTTGGCGGATCGCAGGCCTAACGCGAATCCTCTGCGGGGCTGGCTGACTG
The DNA here is from genome assembly GCA_019614645.1 of Stratiolaelaps scimitus. Classification (NCBI taxonomy): domain Eukaryota; kingdom Metazoa; phylum Arthropoda; class Arachnida; order Mesostigmata; family Laelapidae; genus Stratiolaelaps; species Stratiolaelaps scimitus. The sequence continues at coordinate 1,368,948 of JABWDB010000018.1, read as the reverse complement.
GCTGACTCGCTGCCCCTCGGTCGGCGACGACGCTAGGCGAACTATGACAGCGAGGAAAAAATGGCCGAAGTGTTTAAGTGCTGATTGATCACCCAATATACAACAGCGGCAGCGAGTCAGCAGACATCATTCTAGTAGCAGCAGCAGTCGCCGCAATAGAGGACCCTATGCTAGTCAAGTCATGCAAGAGTGTATACGCGTCTGTGTGTGTGTCTATATCGCTGTGCGTGTCTGGGTGTCTGTCGCCAGCTAGGCAGGCAGCGTTCTCCAATCGCTTGGGCTCATTTTCCTCACGGAGCCATCAGCAGCCATCGCATGGCCTCGCTGCTCTGGCGCTCTCGTTCTCTAGGCGGTCCCCCTTAGCCTCATCCCCTGAAAGTGGTCTCGAAAAAGCGGTGGCACCTTTCATAGCCTATCAACTTTAAACTTTGCCCATATCTGAGTCGGTATAAAGAGTTTGCAGAATGGGTCATAATTGAAAGCGCTGATAAGCACCCACGTCACGGCAAAGGCAGCAAAGGATAGCGGTTGCAGAGCGGCACGAGAATGGATTGGCCAATGCGGCCAAGGGTCCGTGTACCGCTGTGTGTATGTGTGGATCCTAGAGGCTGTGCGTGAATGAGCGAGCTAGGTCTATTATACTTTTACCACGAATAGCTTTCGGTAGGTAGGTAGGTGGGTAGGTTATTACATCTGGCCAGCGCCATCGATCTCATCCGTCCTCCCTGGATATGGATATTCGAGCGAATGGATTTTCTCAACGGGCGGAGAACGAGCCCACGATCGAAATTAATGTTAGAATTGGTTTGTGGACACCCCGCCCCCCCCAAGGGGTAACTTCGTTTGCGACACTCAGAGAACTTCTTGCCGTCTGCGAGCTAACGGGGCCGGCCTGCTATGTTGGCCTCTCTCGAACTTTCATTGTTGTATGGATATTAACTTTGCCAACAGTTTAACGAGTTAATGATTTGACCAGTTGTATGCTCTGCTCGACTTTGTCATACAGCAGCGACGAGCATTGCACTAATTATGACATCTTCATCAGCCAACGACAGCCCCACATCGACCGCAATTGAGTAAATCACGCTGGACGCTTTACGGTTCCGATATTTGCCAGTATTACTCACTGATATCTAGATCAACAACCGAACCGGGCCAATCAAAGATGGAATGGAGGGGGAGAGATCGTGCCAGGTAAATGACAAATTAAATGCGTTTCCGACTATTGACGTTGCAAAATCAACTGGTTATCAAGTTGCGGGTTACTTTGCGCGCTTGCTTGATGATCCATTTACGGCGTCTTCGTCTCCCAGCACGGCTTCGTTATGCGGTCGAAACTTTGTTATTAGAACGAGATCGTTCAAGGCAACCATACAGCCCGGCCTCGGCCAGACCCTCCCCAGCCCCTCAGGAACCGTCGAACCAGCCGTCTCTCTGCTCTCCTTCTCGACAACTGATCGTTGTCGATTCGGAGCCGATCGCGAGAGCTGTCAGCAAGGACTCTGAGCCCGTTACCTTTTTTTTTTTTCCTGGGGGGCGAGAGCTTCCTTTGCCACTTTGCCCTTCCATGCTTGTCCGCTTGCCTTCCTCAGAGATGAGCGATTCCGTTCGATGCCGGCGTGGATGACTGACTCTCGATGAGGCGGCGATATTTAGTACATGGAAAAACGCTTAAAGAGGAGACGCTGCTGCCCGCGGTGCCATCCCTGCATCCACCGCATCCTATCATCTCCCATCATCTGCTGGTCCTTCTCCTCGTTGGCTTCTCCTCGGCGAGCAATCGCTCATCGGAGATTAGTCCTTCCTGTCGCTGCTACGAGTGGGACAGGGCGACCAGGCAACCAACCGCTCGTTCAGCAGCAGCACTAAGCGCTAAGCAGCGGTGCTAGCAAACCGCCGAATCTTCGACACCGCCACCGTAGTCGTCCTCGTCGCGCCAGCACCCACTGGCTGCCCTAGGCCAACCTGCGATACTCTCAGCTCTTGAGCGATGCGCTTTTTCGGCTGGCGGTCTCGGCCCCGCTTCGTCTCGCTCGGATCCACTCGGCTCGGCTGGGCTCGCTTCCTGAGCGGTGATTTCTCCCGCTCCTAGCAGTCGCACTTCTCCAGCGGGACCCGTCCTGGTCCGACTTTCTGCAGGGCAGCGTTCTGTCCTCTCTCTCTCACTCTCTTGCTGTCTCTCTATCGCTTTTACCTCTTACTGTCCTCTCTCTTCTCTACACGCGGACACCACAGACTCAGAGTCACCGTCCTTACCGCTCACCCTCACCCTGTTCGCTGACTTCTTAACGTTGCAGCCGCCGACTTCCTGACAGGAGTCGGATCAACCCGTCACTCGGCAACACGACCGCGAGATCGGAGATCGGGGATCAGGATCAGCCAGCGTCAAGATCAACATCCATCGCGAGCGTCCGTCCCTTCGTTCGTCCACCCGATATCGACGCTCTACGGAGGGTGGTAGCACACGACAGGCGGACGAAGTGGAATCGAGCAAGAGGGTTTGAAAGGTAGAGGCCGACGAAGGAGTTTGCGATGGGAATGATCACCACACAACATGGCACCGCAGCGTACGCCACAGACGCCATCGACAGGAAATGTTGTCCAACACATGAGGCCTTAAAGCAACGAGACATTGGACAGATAGATAGATGGTAGATAGGCGGTCGGCCCCGATGGCTCGAACTTGGCTGGACATCGACGATCCGGCTAAGATCGACATTGGCCGCAGAGAAGCGCGGTACGCCTACGGCTGCTCTCCACCGCGCTAGAGCAAGTCGTTTTCTACGGGGGGGGGGGGGGGAAATCAGAGCGAAAAACCTGAATGTTGTTATTGCCGAAGATTACTTTATAGTGCTACCGTCGCCACTACCGTTTCTAACCTTGTGAATATGTGTTGTCCTGTACAGTAGCAGATAGATCAGTGAGTAATGCCCAATTCATCATTTGTCCTTGGGTCGTAAAAGCGATTTATTAAAGGAGCTGTTATGCTGTTACAAAGCGTACGTTCAGTTTCTACATGTCATCATGTTGCGGGTCTCGAAACTGCGGCCTTCTCGGCCTTTTTTTTTCCTCCGAGACACTTAGTCACCGTTCAACCGCTATACCCTCCCCCGCGCCAACGATTAAGTCTCACCATAGTTAGAGACAAGGGAAACGAATGAATTTGTTAACGTAAAACTCGTCCGTCTCTCAGGACGTTCTGATGGACCTCGAAGGACCATAGGAAAACAATGGGGGGCAGTACATTGCGCAGTGTGTTCCTGTCATATGCGTATACGCTATATATATATATATATATATATATATATTATAGTACATAATGACTATTTTCTTTCTTTCGAGCCGCTGATTCCTCTTCGCTCAAATCCACGAGCATGCCACGAAATTCTAGCTATTATTGATCGAATTCACCCGATTCGCATTCGGACTTCCCGCCAGGGTATTTGTCCACCATTTCATCTTGGATACCTGGTGTATCCAACTAATAGATGAGCATCACTTTAACACCAACACGCCCTCATATTCCATCCTTCATAACGGAAAATTGACCACGTTCCTTGTTACTGGTACCTGTCATTCTTTTCTAGGTGAATTTCTTCTCTTCTAAGCGGCCGCCGCTGCTTTATTCCATAACAACAACAACAGCAACAAAAAAGTAGCCCCATCAGAGCGTCAGCATCGGAGGCAATGCTGCTTGATCGTTGTTGAAGGGGACGACCATGGTGAATCTCTGCGCTGTTGCTGCTGCTGCTACTACTGCAGGCTGTTGCATCGGGCCCGGCTGTCCCGAAATACAACGACGAACAGAGCCGACAACATGCAGCATAGTGTTCGTAAATTGGCCGCGATCCATTCGAGACGGGGAGGAAGGCCCAGGGCCCGTTTCGGCAGCTTGCCGCCTTTCGTTTGCCGACGTTTTCAGCGGTGCTGACGTTCTTTCGACAGTGACGCTGGCGACGCGCTGCATATGCCTCCGTTTGTCTTCTACGAGGCGGTGTGTATCGGTGAGTGAGTCTCTGTGTTCGTTCGTATATCTGGAGAAGCGGCGTTAGGGAGGGAGGCAGGCAGGCCAAGCAACAGCCGAAATCAGACAGTGAAGTCAGTGCGCGCTCGTCGGACCAGCGGCCAATCGACCGGCCGCCGACCGCCGACCGCCGACCGCCTGCGCGTCTGTCGAACGAGGGAGCTCGAGGTCCAGTCACGACTTTGACCCTGGACATTGCGCGGTACCGGCAGCGAGCTTACTTGTGTGTCGTTCCAAGGTGCTGCCGCAGCTATTGCCGAAGCAGCTCAGCTCAGCCAGCTCTTTCTCTCTTACCGCCCGACAGGAGGAGGAGGAGCAGGAAGAGAGGAACTAGCAGCACCAACAGTTAGCTGCCGCCATAGCTCAACACAGCACACGGCTCCCTTGCTTACCTGCTCTTCCTGTTCCGTTCGATAGATTTGCCTTCAAAAGTTCCCCCTACCCCCTACCTTCAGGCGTCCCCCTACGCTCTCTCTCTCTCTCTCGCTCTTTACACGGAGTAGTCTTCCTTCATTCGGGACACTACAATTCATTTCATTTCACTTCGTTGCATTGCATTTTACTCACAGCTGTGTGTGTGTGTGTGCACATACAGACACACACACACACGCACGCAAAGACACTCATGGGGCCGGCGTGCACTTATAGACACTGAACACAGAAGAAGCTCTCGCTCAACGCCGCGACGGCGACGACAAGACACCCGAAGATGGACCGCGCTACGAAAGACAACGGCAGACGGCAGCATCCGCTGAGAGCAGGGGGGGACAAACGGCGGCATGGGCTCGCCACTGCCAGAGCCGAGAGAGAATAACTCGGGGAATTGTGGCGTTCGTTGGGGCGCATCGATGCGCCCCCCGCCCCCTTCCACTGTGTCGGACTCCCTCGCGCAACTGCTGCAAACCACCACCACCACCATCGCTACCACCGCTTACTGTTAGAAACCTATAGATATATGGATGGAGTTGCGCGCGCGACGTCGTGTAGATAGATAGATAATGTTAATAGGGGGCGGCAGGCTACAGAATACGGCCGACGTTCTGGTTCTTTTTGCAGCGGCGTCACTGACAGCGTTATTTCCACAGCCACCACAACGAGTTCTTCTTCTTCCATAACTACGATTCCTGTTGCTGCTGCTGCTGCTGCTTTTGCCATTACGAGTCATCGTTATCGTCGTCAGCGGTGCCGTTAGCGTCGCCGTTCGCGCTGCCCTGTGCCGAATGGTGCGGCGGCAGTTGTCGTTGTTGTTGTTGTTGTTAACACGATTTGATATGTTCAAACGTCGACTTCGACAGCGGCGGCAGAAGCGGCTCCATGAAGTGGGGGGTGGGGGGGGGGTCTCGGAGACCTTTGAATATGGATGGCATTGGCTGTCTGCTGGGCCAGTTTGTGCATGTTGGTGTGTGATTGTGCAGCAGCCGGATCAGCCACTGCCGTCGCCGCCGCCGCCGCCGCCACAGTAGTCAGTCGTCATCATATTGGCAACTATTTGCTGCCAATTGAATATGATGATAGATTGATGTGTAGATAGATCGCTAGTTGAAACGATGTCGACGCCAACTGTATCCCCGCAGACGAAAACGATGACAGTGGCGACGTTTTTCATCAGCTGCTCTTTCTTTTTTTCCAGTTTCCCATATGGGGGCCAGTGACCATCCACTGTAAGGTAGCAGCACCAGCAGCAACCTCAGCAGCAACCGCAGCAGTGAACGGGGAACGAACAAAACGCCAACAGCAGCAACCGCAATCTAATCAACAGCGGCAGTCTTAATAAAATGTATGCGACAATGACGTATACAGATGGAGATATACAGCAGAACTGAGCAATCTATGGATATTGTACATCCCGGTGGAGGGTAGGAGCGTATGGTTCAGGCGACCAGGCCAATACTAAGTGAATGGATTGACTCGTCGTTGTTCGTCTCCTCACACCGGCGACTAAGTAAGCTAAGAGCAGATGGCAAGCGGCGAGAATACATAATTGATAGAATGAGGCAGGGGGCTTGTGGCGGTGGCGGCGGCGGCGGCGGCGACGCTAAAAGAGCTGTTTGTGTCGGCTGATCCGGCGCTAACCACTTCGATTGATGCCGACGCCGACATTAGAAGGGAGAAAATTGTATAGATGAGTAGTAGCGACAGCAGCAGCAGCAGTAAACGCAGGCGTCGAGGAGCGTCTGCAGCCGCAGCGGCGGCGGCGGCGACGGCAACGTCGATGGAATGCGTCGTCAGGGCAGAAGCCGCCGCCGCCGCCGACGACTTTTTCAACTTTAGCACCGTCCCTGTTGGTGCCGTCGCCGCGGCCGCCACAACGCCGCCAACGCCAACTACCGCCGTCGCCAGGAACCGATCGAAAAGGAGCATCCGAGACAGCAGCAGCAACAGCGCAAACGGCGTTGTATGTACAATAAGCACAATCGGCCGACCGCTGTGATACACGCGCGGTGGCGGCATTCAGACGGCGCCGCGTAATGGCGCCCAGCCGAGATGGGACGGAGCCACCGCGTTTTCCAGCGGTGGCGCGAACTAAGCGAGCCAGGCGTCAAGCGAGCAACTCAAGCAGCCACTAGCACACCGTACCGTCGTGTACTGGTTGCAGTACGGGCGCGTTCAGGCCGCCGTGGTAGCCGTGACGTCGAGATCCGTCATTGGTGACGGACAGATCCGACAGCTAGAGAGACTGATCGGCTGGTAGACATTGCGAGAGATGGACAAATAGGCTGACAGATCAGATTGGCAAGAAAAGGCAAGCCAAGCAGTGTCTGTTGTTGTTGCTGATGCTGCTGCTGATGTTGGAAGTAACGACCAACCAGTAACTGCTTATTGCGACGCGGCCGATTGATGTTTACTATGGAATTGAATATCTTTACAGATTAAGGCGATCTCTCGCAGGACCACTACTACCACCACCACGGCCATTACGACTACAGAGGAGTGTGGCGGCGATAAACTACAAATTGCTCGCGAGTTCTCACAGGTAGTGAGAGAGAGAGAGAGAGACCCTCTTAGTTGACGTCTAATGCGCAGTACAATCTAATGTTGTACATGGGTAGGTAGAACAGCTGCTCCGGCTACTGCTCATGCGACCGCTGAGTGTGCGTACACAGCGAAGTGTGCCATAACCGTCATCGACGTCGTCCTCGTGAGATTCGTCAATCGCTGAAGAGACCCTTGCCAGCGAATATCGACTTTGTGACTCCTCAATGTCTGCCAGTCTGTCTGTGTGCCTGCGTAATGCTATATTATTGGGCAGGCATCAGGCCGCTGTTATCATCTGCGTTCTGGTTGTGTCTGTCTCTAGAACGGGTCGCATATATATATATATATATATATATATATGTATATGGGCAAAGCGATGTGTAGCTAACCCGTCGGTTGGTCGTTTCTCGCGAACGCGCTTGCGCCGCTGAACACGTATCGTCAATCGACTGGACTAACTACGTGACCTCGTCACCGATGGATCTTCCCTGACACCGTCGACTTCCGCCATTTTTCGTCGCCAATGTTGTCACTTACTCACTCACGCTAGTTACTGACATGCAGACCCCCACCCAAACGCACAAAGACGGACGCACAACACGCAGCAATAAACAGACAAGAGCGAGAGAGACAGAGAGAGAGAGAGCTTCACTCATCACAGCCGTGATGCTTGTTTCTTGCGTTGCGCCAATATATATATATATATATATCGTTCTAGAGCGCGCGCACGCACGGTCCCGGCCGCCGGACTATCGAGGAAAATAGCCACCGCCGCCGCCGCCGTCGCAATCTGGGCTGATACAGCGGTTGCCGCAGCTACTGTTTGTGCAGACTTCGTACGCTGACTTCGTATTGGCACTTCGACAGATTCACTGGCCGAGGTAGGCATCATTGTAGCTAATCTCTAGGCGTTAGCGTCCGTGCCTGTATAGGCGGCGGCGGCGGTGGGGGCGCACGCGTCAAGATGAATTCGATCGGCCGCCGTTCGTCAGGATTTTCCCGCTGTATTTTGTTTTCCGATGTCACCGATGACGATCGCTAACGAATGCCAAACGAACAGGTGGAATGCACATTTCAATAATGACAATCGCTATAAGCAACAAATAAAAACCTAGATCGATCGTGTCGTACAACATCACATCGGACTCGCTACGTATAACGCCTGGTACGTTGTGTTGTTCGATTGTATTTGGCGTTTATTCGGCGTCACTGTTCCCCTTGGACCCACTTTAGCATCAATATCGTCGCCGTCTTCGCGAACTCGCAGTTTCGTCCGTTCAATACGAAGCCATGAATTCTGCTTGTGCTGCCGACGGCGGTTGAGTTCCATTCGGAGCTCGGCTGTGGCACACCGACTTCGTTCTCTCTCTCTCTCTCTCTCTCTCAATCTCTCTCACACAGACACTATCTCTCTCTACCGTCCATAGATCCATCTCTCTATCGCGGGCTGGCTCGCGCGCGCGCGCGAGATGTGATGCCGATGGCCATTACCCATAGTCCCTGAAGCCATAGCCATCTAGCCGTGGCATCGCCACCATCAGCATCATCACCCACCTTCCGAGCCATGCGAGTCACGACCCCGACCGATTGTTCAATAACCACCACTTGTTGTTGTTGCTGTTGCTGCTGCTGCTGCTGCAGCCGCTATCATTTCTGGCGGCGGCAGTGATCGTGGTGGTGGTGGTGGTAGTGGCTCTGGTGATGTGATGGTGGTTGCCGTTGCCGTCCACTTCGACCAGAAAGAAAGGCAAGCCCCATCACCCAAAAGCAAGAGACTGTCTTTCTTGTTGTTGAACGCTCTGCACTCGGCGCTTCGGCGCTCTGAAGCCGGCGGCTTCGACGGCTACCCGCGCGAAGAGCTTGAAGCCGACGACTCGGGTGAGCTACGGCCTGAATGGACGAATCAACAGACGAACAAACCAAGCAACCAATCAAGCGACCGAAGCAGCCCAACGAACGAATGGGATGTTGCAGCAGGGCCACTCGATTCCACCACTTGATTCCACGACATAGGGAACTTCCTCCGGAGCCGTTCGCCCTCCCCCCAAGATCCCCTCTTTTCTTTCGTAGCGTCGTCGGCTGAAAGCGCTGAGGGTCGAAAACGAAATGGATACTGCTGCTGCTGCTGCGGCTCGCGGCTGGGAGACATCACAATGACGATATTGCTGAGCATCATTCAGCTACGAGGGAGGCGGTATGAACAGCATCGGGTTCGGCAGCAAAACACATGAGCAGAAAGCAACAACAGCGGTGGATTTCATCGCTGCGCTACCGAGCGACTCAGTTGGCGACGCAGGACTATGGGCGCATAGTCCGCCGATGCGATGATGCCTTATTATTGATATTGGTGCGATGTTGGCAAGAAGAAGTCTCCTGCCTCTACTCACTGAATATAGCTGATGCAGCCGCAATCTCGTAGCCGCGAATGTTTTGCGAGAGTTTTTACATAGGGCGCACGATAGAGTGAGAGAGTGACAAACAGAGAGAGAGATGTGAGTTCGAGGCACCCTGGCTCTGCATAAAGCTTTTGCTTTTACGTCCTACGCTGTGCCTGTTAGGACCGCCTGCATCGGTCACCCTTCAACCATGTCCTTCCTGGAACCGCTGCCCGTGTGGATCTCGAACGAGATTTGTTGGTCATACCACTCGTCATTCGCGTTGGATCCATAAGACAGTCGAAAGTCGAACCAACAATAACGGAGCTGGACATATGGTAGTGGGTATTGGCCTTCGAGCTATATGCAGTGGTGCAGGTGTCGAGAGTGACGGTTGTGTGACATTGCTGTGTACTCAGGTCATTCTGATCATCCCGCTGCAACAGGTCGTCCGGCTTCTGCAACACTTCGCGCGGCTACCGCACGAACGGGTCGGCGTCTAACGCAAGCGATTCAATGAGCTGAGATCCGAGTTGCTGTCGTCGAATTGACTTTTCCGGCCGTCCGCGCCGCCTATGGGACACCGCCCGTAGCAAACACAGTTCCATCTAGAACCTATCTAGCACAAAAGCAGACGCAACAACAGCGCGCGTGCGATGTCGGCCAGGGCAACGTGACGGATTGGCTTTCAATTCCTCGAACACGACAACACTAACGATTATGATGACAATAACCACAGCAGCGGTTGTACAACAACAAGAACAACAACATCTTGAAGCGGTAACGCCGCCAACAATCCAATTCAAAATAAGTGCAACTTCATCGCTACCTCTTCCTTCAGCAGCCGAAGCTGCAGAACCGGCATCCGCCGCAGCAGCAGCAGCAACAGCAACGTAGTGAAGTCGTTCCTGGCGTCATCGTTGCTGCCGGCGGTTGAGGCTTGAGTCAGTAGTTGACGACTTCACTCGATACTTCGATCGACGTCATCGTCGTCGACGTCGAAGTTCTGTTCCGTTGGTGAGGGCGGTGAATTTGTTTCCAACTCCTCTCAGGAGTTGTTCGCCCTGCACGGCTGCCGCTCGCCGGGGACGTTTCCTGGTTTCGTCTTCTGGTGTACTCCCTTTTCTTGTGTTGCGTTGATGTAGTCTGGTTGACACTTCCATAGACCGCTCTAACGACCTACGTCGTAGACCTTGCTTAGACCTGGCTCTGTCTGACGATGTTTAAGGCGCAGTTATCAAAGGAAAAACCTATCCTAAACATATATATATATATATATATGTATAGGATAATATATATATATATGTATATGTATCTAGTAAGAAGGGAATTTCGGGCGTGCGTTGTCGGTCGGTGGCAATTTTGCCAGGCGATTTGATCTCGTTGTTCATTATTGGTTTCGCGTGGCAAAGAGAGCGGCCGCCGGTCATATGCTAAGCGTCCACGTTCTCATCTGCCTTACTGCGCAGTGCGTTCGCAGAGTACGGCTGACTGTGCCGAACAAAATAGAGGGACTCATCAACACACAGACGAAGAATAACTGCTACGCAACTCTATGGCCAAACCGACTAAGTGGGCTCTTGAAGAGGTCCACCGTAGCCATCATACGCCGCTGGCCACATCCTCGAATCTCGTCTCTCTCTCTCTCCCTCTCCCTCGCTCGCTCTGCCCCGCTAAAATTTGCATTTTTAATCACAATCAATTTGCTTATTTTTAGTGGCCCTCTTTGTCTTCGTGTAAGTCGGCTTCAGAGCTAAGCTGTGTCTCAGCGCTAACAGATTTCAAAAAACGAATCTCACTGCGACAATTAAACTTAGCAGCTGACAGCGAAGCCAGTACAACTGAGCACGATGCCATCGGCTCTTATTGTCAGTAAAACACATGCAAGGTTTGCCTTAAGGGATTACAGCGTGGGTGACGATACCGTACCGACTATCTCGCAGTTGATTCAGGCCGCGCTTCCACTTATATATAATACATATATATATATATATATATATATATATATGTTCGCCGCTACTGGGCAGTATTATGATCGTGCTTATGATGCGGTGAGACGCTCTTGCTTAAATTGAAAATCAGATAATAGTATAAACATTACAACAGGCAGAGAGAGAACTGACGTTGCTGACGTGATAATTTCAGCGACGCGGTGGAGTGACCCCAACAAGATAGCATAGCTATGGTCGCCATTGTTGCCGTTGGTATCAGCATACACCAGGGTGCACTGCCGTTACTCGGCGACGCTATATCACACCTTTGGACACAGGAGCTCACGACGCCTTTCGGCAGGGCGTCACCAACAATCAACGACGAAACTGCCGCACCGCTAATGATGACGGCAACTGCGGAGTGGCGTACATTTCGCCAGACATATAACATATAAGTTTACCCAAATCGTTACGTATGATCTGCCTGATTAGCTCCGTTGAACAATACCACTACATCGGCGGTATATATCATCCTTGGAACTGTGGCAAAAAAAAGGAAAACATGATAACCACGCAACACTGATTACCGTAACTTGCAAACCCATTGGCGTCGCAATGTCGAACTCGCAATCAACACTGACTACCACAGCAAGTCGCCTGACCTGACATAGTACTACCTTCCATATATATATATATATATATATATATGTATGTGTATATATACAACTGATGGTCCACTCATAGCTGCAGCATCATCAGCAGCCCATTGCCCGTCAGTAAGTGAGTGCGTCGGTCGCACGGTCGGCCACCAGCGATTCAGTCGTTCGGGCGCCGGCAGCGGGGCCAACAGTAGAGCACTGTGATCACTGCTGAAGAGGCAGAGAGAAGCGCTATTTTGCTGCCCGGCACAGCACACATATATAGATAGATAGATAGATACAAGATGCTACTGCTGCTGCTGCTGGTCCCAGTGAGTGTCGCTAGCCGTCAGTGCGTACATCCACTGTTTCGTTATGTCCACCTCTTCATTGTCGTTGTCGTCATCGTCGTTGTTGTTGTTGGGGGCTGGGGGCACGGGCCATAGCAGCAGCAGCAGCAGTAGTTGTAGTGGTAATTGGCCGTTTGTTGGTGGCTCGCTGGCCCGCCAGCCAACCAGCCAGCCCCCGGTCACCGCCAGCAAAGCTTCGTAACTTGGCCAGTCGTCCATCTCTATGTGTCTGTGTGTCGCGCGTCAAACGACAACGACGCCGGCGACCTGACCCCGCAGCAGCTTGTTTGGCGGATGGCGTCCAGCAGCAACAGCAGCAGCAGCAGCAAGATAAAGCAGTCGTCGCCGCCGCCGCCGCCGCACTAAGCCATCGTCTCTGACGCTCTGGCGGCCAGATCTCCGGTCAGGTGAACAACAACGACGCGATGCCTAACAGCAACAACAGCACCGCCGCTGCTGCCGCCGCCGCCGCAGCAGCAGCAGCAACAACTGCAACTGCATTGACCATAACAGCCGCCGCCGCCGCCGCCGCAGCAACAACCGCCACAGTAACAGCGGTCCAAGCAGAGACCCGCTCACGAGACGAACAAGATGAGCGCGTTTGTTGGCTGCAGAAAATACGGAAGCACTACCGGCCGCGTTCTGCTGTTGTTGCTGACGCGAGTAGTCGAGTGACACCAGCAGCAACAGCAGCAGCAGCAACAGCGACAGCAAGGGGCAGCGTCGGAGAAGCCTCAAATTTTCGTCCAATATAACGGCCTACCTCGGCGGCCGGATTGCCAACCAGCCAGCCAGCCAGTCAAGCAAGCAAGCAGCAAGGCCAGCTCAGCTGTGCTGTGCTGATTTGTCGTTGGCGCATGATGCAGTTTTGTTGAGTGCCGTTCTACGTTCCACCGACAATTGGATGCAGTGTCAGTTGTTCTACCTCGGTTAGTGGTGGTAGCAACAACGCCACGAATGACCACTACAACCACCTACGGGGAACGCTGCAAATGATTGCGATGATCAAGCGACGCCATTGTCATTGAATCAGCAGAGGCGGCGGCGGTGGCGGCGACAATAGTGAATGATGTATTTGCCTACTCACTATATATATATATATATATATATTGTAAAATAGAAATAGCGACGGCAGACAGAGAGACGAGAGATTTTTCTCAAAACTTTGTCGAATCGCCGCCCTGCGTGTGGCCGAGTCTGTTAGCTTGTTTTTTTTGTTCTTTTTTTTATCACTATAGTACATTTCTATTTGCCGACGATCAGGCAGGCCACTACACAGGCCCACTCAACACAGCCGCTACAGCTAATTCCGCCGCCACTGTCACCGGTACTGAAGAAGCAGCCGCCGCAATACTTTCTCAGACACCAGCAACATCAACGACGACGACGACGATGAGCTGTCCGGCCACCGCATCGACTTCATCCACAACCAATTGTCTGCTTGCTATACGCTGTCCATATATACAAACACACATAAACTCACACAGTCTCATCATATAAGCACACATCCGCCGGTTCCTCTACTGTTCGACTGTCAACTACTGCTGCTGCTGCTTGGGCTACCCCTGCGGGAAATTCAGCGGCGGCGGCGGTGGCTGTGGCGGCGACGGCGCTGGTGGTGATGTTGCCGGCAGAGCGTCAGTCATACGGCTGCGATCGTACGGACTGAAACCAGCAGCAGCAGCAGCAGCGGTGGTGGCGGCGGCGGCGGTGGCCGTAACGTGTCTGGTGGCGATGCGTTTCGTTCGTTGTTCCTCAACCCGCCGTGGCGGCCGCAGCGGGCGTTTGCGCTTGTCGCGCCTGCTGACCCCACGAAATGAGAGAGCACACAGCAGACGTAACCCGTACTACGTCCAGACACAAAAATAACGAGAGAAAACGCGGAGCTAGAAGAACTACAATTAAGATAGACGACGAAGGCAGCACAACCACCACCACTACCACTACCACCATCAACAACATCAACAACAACCCGTCGCAACCTGGATGGTCGTTTCCCGAGCGCGGCCAGAGCTGAAACAGCGGCAGCAGCAGCAGCAGCAGCAGCCGCGGCGGCGGTGGTTCGACGCTCAACAAGATTCAACGGACGGAATCCCTCTAACGATACAGGAGGAACGATGGCTGCCTCGCCGCCAACAACAACTGCAGCGGCGGTGGCGGCGGCGGCAACGGCGGCAGAAGTACGTAATGCGACTGTCTGTGTGTGTGTGTGTGTGTATGATGATGCGGATGATGGTGGCGTTTCGTACAGCTCATAGAAGTAGCTGCAAAGCAGCAGCAGCAGCAGCTGAACCTGACGAACAACGCACAATTCGCTCATAGACGAGCGCCGCTCGAGGCTCGTCGGCTGAGGGGATTTCGTTTTTGTTGCTGCTGCTGCTGGTGCTGTTGTTGTTGTTGTCGTTGTTGTTGTTACGTGGTGACATTTTTTCAATGTGCAACTTTTCTGCTGATTTTCTCTCTTGATCGTGCGGGCTGTGGCAATCGCCAAAGCAGAAGCAACAGCGGCAGCAGCGGCGGCGGCGGCGGCGGCGGCGGCGGCAGCAGCAGGACATCTGACCGCAGATCGTAGTGGAGGAGAGTCCCACACGGAGAGAGCTACCGACGCAGGGAGCCCTGATTCCCTTCCGACTTGGTTCTCCGCAATGATGACTGGTGGGTTCCCAGCCCAGCGCTCAGCAGGACTCCTGCGCGTTAGTTCAACACGTTGTAACACGTTGGCCCACAACTGCCACAGCAGAAGGAGCAGCAGCAGCGACAATAGCGGAACGGGTGACCCCCCGTTCAACAATATCGGGTGAAGATGTCGTGAACGATGACGACGACGACAACGTGTCCAAACAGCTCCTCGACAAATGTTCACGATACAATAATTATTGGACCATCGTCGATTCTATCCATATTTCATAGTGGTATCGTACTTGTACACATGATTGTACCACACTGGCTTTCCCTTTAGCTAAAACGTCGAGAACTAGGGATAGGCTATAAAACAGCTGAACAACACATTATAGAACACTCCATTTACACAAACAAACTTCCGCAGCTTATACGAATTATCATTACTATAATAATAATAACTATTATTATTATTATTATTATTATTATCATTTTATGATCTCTAACGATATTTTATTGAATTACGATATGTTTATTACGCGATACATTTCTCCGGCAGGTATAAGCCACAAACTGCATATAGAGACTGCATATGTACATATTTTCCCCCAATCACTCATTCTCTCTTCAGGCCCCCGCCGCCCGCCGGTGGCCTTATCTCATCTCTGCGGGTAGGCTTTTTCGTTCCTAAATAGCAGATCCTAGAGACAAGCAAACCGGAACGATTGGAAAAAGATCGCGTCGCATTAGTCACATCCGTAGCGGCCTCATTGAACTGATCCGGCCAGCCGACGGGTGGCGGACCAGCAAAACCGTCAGGGACCGGTCGCCACGCCACTCAGTGAAAACGAGTGAACGGGTGCCTGCTACGATCAGATGTCAAATAGGAACCCGCCACAGCTCCGGAATTTACTTTGCATCGATTGGAGTGCGACCGAATCAAGAGACCAAGCGATCCATCGGTTGAATGGTAGGAAGAATGATTGCCTCCAATGGCAAGTTCCTGCCGCATGGGTCCTGGGACTTGAATTGGAATTATGGAGCTTGTTGCTGCTGCTGCTGTTGCTGCTGTTGATGTCGGAGCTGCCACTGTTCGTGCCACAGCTGCGGCCATCGGGCGCCAAGGGGATTTGCGACATTTGTGAACTTTTTGAAGTGACGGCAATGCTCTGTGGTCGCCTTTATCGATGATAGTAACGCTGTGCTGGATGCGCGATGCGATCATGATGCTGCTGTTGCTGCTACTGCTGCTGCTTGTGGTGGCGATGGTGGCGGTGGTGATAATAAAGCGCAGTGCTATGGAGTGATAGCATGGGTCACCGTGGTGATAAGGTCCGTCCGTCCGTCCACACACGCGCATACACACACAAGCATACGCACACCGAGTCACATCAGTTCACCATATCGCCTCGTGTTGCTCGCCATCATCCCAACGCGCTTGGTCGGTCGGTCGGTCGGTTGGTTCGTTCATTTCATTGGATAGCGGTAATTCTGGCTGGACCAAGTGAAGAAATCGGCGGCAGCACCAGCACCACGACCGAGGCCGGCTGGCTGGATTCCTCCAGCGACAGCGGCGGTCATCACCGCAAAGAACAAAAAAAGGAAAACACAGAAAAGCAAAAGAAGAAGACGAACCATACGAACCGACAGCAAATGAGCGCCATGCACGAAATGTGTAACAAAGTCCAACAGCAGCAGCAGCCGCAGAAGAAGTAGTTGTTGTACTCGACGAAGAAGACAAAGAACACCGAGGGACCTCTCGACATCGCCGACCGGTACAGTCACTCAAGCGCCGATGGCGTTTCGTGGCAGCCGGACCGAGGTGGGCAACTCGGTCGATAAGGTGAAATGACCTGAGTGACAGGTTCTCGGGGGGCCACGTTTAATTTGGACGTTGTTCTTCGAGAGCGACGTGCAAATTTCTTGATTTCATAATTCATATGATGGTAACAGCCAGATGGAATACGGATAAGGGAGACCTCCAGTCATCTCCTGCCGTAGTGGGTAACCTAGCTAGAGCCTAGGCGATGGCGTTTCCCTCTGAATGTCTAATGATAAATAGGTGTTTGAAGGAAGAGGGAATAAATGACTCTGAGTATTCGTCCCATGTTGAGATGACAGATCGATGATAAACCCGTTTCAGTAGCTTGAGGCTGTCGGACAGAGTCCCGGTCCCGCCGCCGAAGGTCTCAAAGAGACACAGGTGGACTTAGCAAAAATATGAGTTCCTGGTTCCCCCCTTCATAATCAAATCGATCCACCGCCCCCCCCTACGAGTTTACCGTACCCAGCTGATCCGTTCGGTCCAGCGTAGGTCGAATAGCGTCTTTCACCGACTCACCGTCAACGACCGAAGTGAAAGTGTGAAAGGTTAAAGTAAAGATAATAAGAACAATCATAATGACTATTACAGAATGGAGAAGCCCATTTTGAGTGCTCTGTTGCAATTACTCTCATTCACCACTCGACACATTATACCACACGTAAAAGGGGAAAGCAGACCATCGTACGACGACGTTGTTCTAGCCGCTATTGTGCGTATCTGTTTCGATCTGTATTTGTTCGCAAATTGTTTTCGTTAGCGACTGTGGTGCTGGATCTGCTACTGTTGTTGTTGTTGCTGCTGGTTATGCTGCCGTCCCGACCCTCCTGATGTGTTGTGGATGCTGTTGCTATTGTTGCTGTTGTCGTCGTTGTTGTTGTTGTGGTTGTGGTTGTTGTTGTGGTTGTGGTTGTGGTTGTTGTTGTTGTGTTCATCAGATTCACTTCTCTTACAACCCGCTCGTAAGTCGTATATCTGTTCTCATCATCATGAGTGTCCCGTGTCTGCCTCGTTTAGCTTCTGTGTGTTTCAAGTTGGCGTCTGCTCGTCACCGTGCCGTCGCTGATAAGAGGCAATGGTGACAATCAGAACCCCCCCCCCACGATTTTAGTCGCATTAACTGACGGTCGAGAAGGCGTCATACCCACACCCATAGAATAGCATAGACAGATCACATACTACACATTCAGCTGCACGAACAGAATTGGACCTCGATACAGGTGAACGTGCCAAAGGCCACCACCAGCACCACCTCTTGGCGTCACCGCCGCCTCCGCCGCTGCTTTTGCTGCTGCCGCTGTCATCTTGTTGCGCAACTCACTGCTGCGAATGTATTTATTATTTGCGTATGAATTTGTCTTGCTATCTACCTATCAATCGATGAATATACATCTGTTCATTGTGGCTGTTTGTAATCGTGCAATAGTCAACTGCGAAACAAGCAGAAAATGAAGCGAATTAATGATTATCTCTATCCGAGAGCGGCTTTAAGGTCTCGGCTCAGCTCAGCTCGGATTGGCTTTCGCTCACCGATTTCATTTCATGTTACCAATAGTATAATAGAAAAATCTAACGAAATACTGGTGACACAATCGAACTACCACCGCTGTTTTGTGCTGTGACCAACAGTCAGTGAGGCTCAATTACTCAACTCGCTCGATGGAAATGAACAGATTCCATACCGAGATGTTCGGCACCGTACGCGTTGTTGATTCTGGCGAGTATTCGTCGAGCGCGTGGCGAGAAGAATGGTGAGTGAGAACAATTGATTCAGCCATTATTCGTGGGATGATCGGCGTGGTAGACGATGATGTTATTGTTGGTATTATTTCGATTCTATGATTGTCATTATTATTATTATTATTGTCATTACGATTATTATTATTATGTCTGTGTATCTTTCACACGATGCATGCTTCTACATCAATTTCTACATTTGATACAGTATTATGAATATATTGTCTGAGAAGAAGCGGGAACCAGCATATCTTAAAGGCGGCCACGTATCGCAAAGCCCAATGTTCCACCCGCCCTCAAATCTCATGAGTACATAACTCAAATTGTTCCCTGTTCATCCAGCTTTACAGCGGCGAACATCGTTCCTTTGTCAATGGCTGTGATCCAGGGCCAGCGCAGCAAATAATGAAATTGCCGCTGCGCCGCCGCCGCCGCCGCCACCACCGAGAACTAATAATGGTGGACGTTCTACGGGTACGCGTTCAGCAGTATACGCTGGTGACGCGACGGCGAAAAGATTTCCTTTTGTTGGCACGGTCAAGCGGCTGCTCTGCTAAGCACCAATCGCTGCGGCAGCAACAGAAGTCGCCGCCGCCGCCGCCGTCGTCGTTGTTGTAGAAACAGTCAAACGAACAAAACGACAGACTGAAACAGTCGGTACAGTATCGCACGGCACTGCCTGCTGCTGCTGCTGCTGCTAGCAGCGATGTCTGCCTGCTAAGAGCAGTCTCTTTTGTTGTCGCTCGATCAGAGGGAGAAACCCTCGCGAGGCGACTTCATGGAATGCAAGCAAGGAAGGAAGGCAGGCAGGCAGGCAGGAAGGCGCAGCTCACGCGTGGCTCCCCCGACTCTTGCAGGCGGATAGACACAACAACTACTCACTGGCTGTATCGACTATATATATATACATGGGCTGGGTGTACCGTTGGAGGTATGTAGGTATTCTGTTCCTATCGGAGTACCAGCACCGAAGATGGTCGCTTTCTGGATTTCTCTCTCTCTCTCTCTATATATATATATACCGCTATGTGTGTTTGCTGTATTTGCCTGCGTATGCCTGTGTGTGAGCGCGAAGTGAATGAGAAGGTGCCCCTGTAACCTTTAGCTGAATCAGCCACCTTCCCCTCGACGTCTATCGACGCATGAGAGACGCCACATGCAGGCGTGATGCATGGCAGCGAGACAAACAAACGGATTGGGACGATACACGAGACAAACACACACACACACACATATACATGCATATATATATATATATATATATATATATATATATATATATATATATATATATATATATACAAATGTTTTCATCGTCGATTGCCACAGAGACAACTTACGTGGTATATTTTCGTTCTTCATTAGCCGTTATCAAGGTCGTTCGGTCAGTTGACCAGCAAAAAAATAATTCGACCAGGTGTTTAACAGTATTTATAATTTGTCCCTCCACAATTGATAACGCTAGATCCGTGAATGAACGTCGCACACAAAACGATTTGTTTCAACGGTTCATGCTGCTAACACGTGACCAGAAGCCGTTTAAGGATATAGCACATATAGAGTTGTATCGTTCTAGGTAATAATAATAATAATAACAATAATCGTGTATATATTGCCCCCGCGGATGACAGTCAACTGAATACAATGTCTCACCGTTCCACAAGAACGGATGCACCTCCGACAGTTCAAGGTGCAGCAGCACCAGCAGCTACTGCTGCAGCACGAGCCTTCAAAGTGAGATCATTTCCAGGCAAAACTACTAAATCTGCTCCATCGAACAGCTAAATCCATTTCTCTTCCGCCATCATCGAATCCCCCCAAAATAACGAGACTGGGCGTTCATATATTCACGTATTAGCGTAACATGAAAGATCGAGTGTTTCGTGTAGAATTGCCGTCGGTGTAAGTTGTTCACCCTGTTAAATATGTTGGTGGTTATCTGTCCATTATCGTTTGTGACTGCGTCGTATTCCGATGAGCGTTTTTCCAGACGTACAGAGCTGTCGCTCGTTGACAGGCTCGCAACAAAGATAAACGATTGATCGATCTGCTTGTTCGAACTAGCTTTGAACTATTTTTGCTTCGGTCACTTGGGTTGGAGTTCAGTTCAAGAGACACTGATATGGAGCTGCGGTCGTTGTAAAATTGTGTTAACTCTAGCCTGTAATTGATGTGCTGTTATACACTGTGTCTATGATAACGGGACAAACATTACGTATGTATATATATATATATATATATAGCATGCACTAGCCAGCATTACATAATTTGTATGTTCTTTTTCGCGCAAATCGTTCAACTACTCCTGACTTCCCTGAATTTTAGGCGTGGCAAACAAAATCGGAATCAATCCGAATCGCAGACGTTTGCGACGCCACTTCAATTTGGCAGCAATTCACAGCAGAAACGTTTGCCGAAATTAAGCAACCTAAGCAGCAATATGGGTGCAACTATCACCAATTCTATTCAGCCACACAGGCAGACCCACAAACCAAGACGGACTCCAGTGACCCATTGACTCACCAGACGGAACAGCATCAGGGGAGATTCGGCAGGAACGTCGTCGTTATATGTAAATATGCTCTTGACTGAGCCGGCCATTCGATGTGTTCAGTAGCCAACTAAATCGCGCCAACTACACTTCGCGCTTTCCACTGCCCAGCCCTGGCAGTTGCTGGCCACCACGTGCAATTCCTGATGGCGAGTGGCTCTCCCCTGCCATAAACGTCTCATACGATGTTCACTATCACATCTATCGTGGCGTAGGTTGCGGCAACCTCTGGGGCTAGCTTGGTCCTCACACTGCTGCTATGTATTATGCCTTTATCGTTGGAATCGGGGCAAGCAAATCGTTTTTTTTGTTTGTCTTCTGCCATCGGCAACCGCGGTCGGGACGTTCGTAAGCCAACCGCACGGGGCTATACCGTCTGGGGACGTCCGCTGCGTGATATAGTATCATATCATATCACACGATTGAGTTATGAATAGAAACACATTCTCATGTACCTCTTAGCCTTAGTCATTACGCACAAGTTCGCTGGTGCGCGCGCAACGACAAAATCGAAATAAGTGGCGGTTGATTGATTGATTGATTATCAATTGAGCTGCTGCTGCTGCCGCCGGTGCTGCCAC
Source organism: Stratiolaelaps scimitus (assembly GCA_019614645.1). NCBI lineage: Eukaryota > Metazoa > Arthropoda > Arachnida > Mesostigmata > Laelapidae > Stratiolaelaps > Stratiolaelaps scimitus. The sequence continues at coordinate 1,347,344 of JABWDB010000018.1, read as the reverse complement.
CTTCTACTATTTACTATTATTATCATTATTATTGCTATTATCATTATACAATATAATACGATTAGCAAACGACCTCTGCAGCTTCTCTGTATACGAAGTGTCACCCACACGTCCGCCAATGGCTGTCTATCTGTGTATTATCTTTAAAAGAGGCGAATCTCAGATCTTACACTGGCCGATTATTTATTTGTTTATTATTTTTCTTTTCTTTCTTTTCTTTCGTTCGTTCGTTCATTTCTCCCTTTCCTCTTTTTGCGGCTTTTAACCCCTCCGAATCCTACCACGACGATGCTTGACTACACCAACAACAACAACAACAACAACACCTACTGGTTCTTCGATGTTGTTATTGTTGTTGTTGTTGTTGTAGTCGAATCATCCCCCTCTCGGTCGGATCCGAGTGATTCGTGGCTGTTTTGTGACTGACGAGTACCGCTGTGTGTGTGTGTGTGTGTACACCGGTGCTCTGCCGTTCAAACGATGACGATGTTAACGTGTACGACTTTCCAGACGTAGGTAACACCAGCAGCAGCAACTGCTGGTGTTAACTGCTCCTGCTGCTGTTGCTGCTGCTGTGGAATCGAATGCAGGCGGCGGACGGGTTCTCGTTGGCAGCCTCTGCAGCGGCAACGGTGCTTGTGGTGGCTTGTGCTGCTGCTGCTGCTGATGCTTTTGAACGAGCAACAGTCAGCAACCGCCTTTGGGTCGTTTTTGCCAAATTTTGTCGCAGCGCTGTTGTTGTGCATTTTTGCTGTTGCTGGTGCCGCTGCGGCTGATCCCACTGCCGACGCAATCCTTTTCGCGCGGCTGATTGAGAGCTACTGCGGCTGCTGCTGCTGCTGCTGCTGTTGGTACTACTGCCCGGCAGCTATCACCACGACAACTACGGATGGCGCTGCCGCTGCTGTTGAGTGTTGCGACCCTTGCCTAGGACAGACAACAACAACGACAACACGAACAGCGCGACGGTTCCATGGGGTGCCCGTCTGTATATCCGTCCATTCGTCCGTCCGTCCGTCCGTCCTCCTGTCGGTCTGTCCATATATATGTATTCGTTCGTTGTTTCGCCTTAAAGAGGTCACAGTTATCCGACCCCCGGCCGCAGCCCCTGCATCGCCTTCTCCACATTCACCCTCTCTCACGATGATGCTCTGGGTCACCCATGCTGCCGCTGCTGCATCAGCTGTGCCACAATCAACGCCGCTGCCACAGCGGGCACCAGCAGCAGCAGCAGCACTAACAGTTCGTGGCGGTTGGGTTGTCGTCAGTGGTGATAACTGCAGCGATGATGCGCTGCTGCTGCTGCTGCTGGTTAGCATTCTCAACCCGCCGCCGCCGCCGCCACGAAACCCACCCCGTTCTCGTCGTTCTTTTACTCGCCATCGAGCGCCAATGGCGGCGGCGGCGGCGGCGGCGGCGGCGGCGATGATGACAACGACGAGAAGCCACGAGACGGCAACAGATGCAGACGCTGATGACGACGTTCATGACGATGTTGACTAACGCTATGACTGCTGCTGCTGACGCTCGAACGGCGGCGGCGGCGGCCAGACACCGAAAGTAAATAAATATACACAGAAGAAAGACGGGACACACACATCTAGGTATTACAGCCAGAGACAAACAACTCGCTCGCGCTCGTCGCAAAGAGGCGCCGCACACAACTCTCAGCACTCGAGGGCAGATACTTCTCAGGTAGCCAGCACAACACCGTCAGTAGTATCAGCAGCAGCAACAACAACAATAACAATAACAACAGAAGCAACAGCAACAACAACCGCTGGTATTAAACAGCCCTCAAGCAGAAAGCAGCAGCAGCAGAAATCGCAACAATCAGTATTGACGTTAGTTGGCGTTATTGAATGTTTCCTTTACCGGCGGTTGCTCGTCGAGCGCTCACGCATGTTGCCCGCGTAAGTGGAGACAATCGCTGGCTGGTCGCCCTGTCGCGACTATTGCCCGAATTGCATAAGGAATTGAGCGGGCCAGAGCGAGCACCGTGCGTCGTCTTTACAACGATGGCAGATTCGGCGGTGGCGGCGGCGGCGGCGACGACGGCGGCGGCGTCGGAGGGCTTCGCAATAGTAATGACGATCATTCTTCTCCATTATGATCGTCGTCGTTATAATGGCGAAGACGGAGAGACGACTGCTGTTAATATACGGCGAACAAAATGGATTGAAATGAAATCGACGATTGGGTTTCAATTGCTGCCGAATTGGCAGGCTCTGAATGGCGAGAGGGGGATGCTCACTGCGCGACAGATGACTGGAACAGGCGATGCGGGCCCGCGCGACACTGCGCTAGCTAACTATTATAGCAGTGCTATAGTAAGAGTGATCAGTGGCAGTCGTAACGCGTGTAGGGATCGGTAGTGGGCCGTAATTGTGTATGAATACACAACGTATTGTACAAGGTGTCAGCGCAAATGAACGCCGTTGGCCAGATTGACAGGTACATCACTGCCTGTCCCCATATGTATATTGGTCCGGATCTACTGATCCCATGTTTAGTCTCTCTTAGATTCATATCTCGAACCGGTTCACCCTTCAGCCAGTAGTCTACGGACTCGGCCTGTTGACCGGCCGAGTCGACTCACTCGCCCTTCATGGTAATCATGTTTACGCGCGATGGACCCCTTTCGATTGATCGCTAACTTACCCACGCTCTCACACGCATCTACATATGAATATTGCATTGTACATAGGCATTTAGCGTTACGCTCACATCTACCGGGCACAGCAGTGCGTTGATTTTTCTCTCGAGTTTCGTTCTCGTCGAATCCTGTTCGACGGATGGTGCGAGCAAGTCATTTAATTAGCGTTTCGTGACCGGGACCTGATCCAGCCAGCGCATGCTTGCTGGCTCCCCCCTCGGGACTGAATCAGTAACAAGGTATCGTACCACCAGAATGTTAGCGGTTACCACCACCGCCACCAGGATCCCTACTGCTGCCCATAGCATTCATTGCTGCTGCTGCTGCTGGTCATCTGACTGCATCCGTCGGTGCTCTCTGGCGCACTGATCCAAAGGCAAGCGTCGACCACCGCCGCCGCCGCCGCCGTCGCCGTCGCCGACGACCACGACGCATACGAAGACAGCAATCGCATCTGATCGATCCGGCGGCGGCGGCGGGTCGGCGACGCGCCAGGCCGAGCAGACGGATGTTCGTCCGAACGGATAGAAATCCATGAAGAAGCTAACAACGATGATGGCGACGACAACACGATGTCGGTCGGCACCGAAAAAAAAAGAAAAACACGAGGAAAATGAGGGACAACATCGCCGTGCAACCGACAGCAACAGCAGCAGCATCAACAGCAGCAGCAAAAGAGCTAGAAGCAGTGGGCTGATGTTGCTTGTTGTTGTTGTTGTTGTCGAAAATGAAAATGTGGAAACGGATCTGTCGTGGACGAACTGAGGACAGATGAGACCCCGATCCTCGACTTGTGAGGTTGCTGCAAATGCTGCTCCTGCTGCTGCTGCCGCTACTTTGTGCGAAACAGCACAATAATATGTAGTATACCGGTGCAGGCACTACTGTCGGTAGGCTCAGTAGGCAGTGGCTAACCTAGCCTAGCGATCTGCCCCTGTGAGTACGTTTGGTTCGCCGCTGGCGTAGAGCGTTTTGACGCTGTCGCGATGACGATAACCCGCCGACTGGAGGTTCGATCAACTCGAAAAGCGTCTGCACCAGACAAAAACCTCAATCACTTAGGCTTCGAGGGAGGTGGATGAATAGATTAATAAATATAATTAGTGCATATTGATATTAAGGTATATGTGAGCTATATTTAAGCTAGAGTCAACCCTTTGTCCCGTTCCCGTCAGATCAATGTTTGTCTGCAACTCGCTCTATAGGCTTAGCGCGTGCATGGGTAATATATCTTCAATTGAGTTGAGCTCGCCCTTTCATCTCTGCTCATTCGTAATCTCTCTGTCTCTCTCTAAATCTCTCTCTCTCTCTCTCTCTACATCTCTCTTCTGTGATCTTTGTTGCCGCTACGATTGCCACTACTCCACTGTCTCGGATACGTTCCCGCTTAAGCTGGCTGGCTGGCTGGCTGTCCGCCTGGTCACCTGTCGAGCTACACGCTGGCTGGTCGGCCACAGCACAAGCTAACCTCAGCAACAGGGCTGCTCCAGCAAGTACTTCGTCAAACTGACTAGCCGATTCTTACGCTGCCCTGCGCGGAGAGTGCGTGTATCGTTAAAAACGCATTTCAAAGCGGCGACAGTAGACACGACGCGGGGACCCACCGAACGCGGTGCTCCGAAGGAAGACCAAGCAGCAGCAGCAGCAGAAGAAAACGAAGAACGAAAAGAAGACACATGAAAATGAAAACACAGACACACAGACGATGTTGTGATGCTGCTGGATGGTGAAGAATTGGCGGTGCAGAGAACGGTCGGCCGCAGCGTCCGGCAGGCTGCAGTCAAAAGTCGACATGTCTCTGCCCGCCGCCGCTGGACATAGCCCACTAGTGCTGTTCTCGTTGGCGTCGGTCGCACTTGTTGTTGTTGCTGTTGTGTGGTGGTGGTGGTAGTGGTGACGCTGCTGGTGCTACTCTGTTCGGCCATCCACTGTATATACATATATATATATATATATATATATATATATGTACATCGTAGTGAATGTGTCGGCAGACGAGACATGAGAACAGCGAGTCACCGACGCACTGCCGACGCCTTCTATTATATATGCCATAGAGGTATGTGTACGCGCACTCAGGTAGGTAGGCAGGTATGTATCGGCGTGTATCGTGGCTGCGGCTGTTGCTGTGCTTTGAGCCTATTGCTTTCGGCGGACCGGAACAGAGCACAGCGCCGTGGAGCCAATGGAGCTCCGGGGGAAAACGCCTGAAGCGGACGCGACCGCGTGGATAATGGTCACTCTTCACAGCGCTACTACAGCGTCATGGACCCATAGAGCTCTGGTTTACAGGTTGAAAGCCAAGAGCGGCTGAGAGAGATATCTCGCAAGAGAAACAGACAGAGAGAGAGAGAGAGAGAGAGAGAGGAGTAACCCACGAGAGTCGAAGGGCCATCCACGATGACGCGCCACAGCAACGCAACATCAACAACAACAGCTGGGAGCAGGTAGACTCTCTGCTCTTGTACGTACATTGTGTGCGTCCATGTGAGAGAGCGTGCTGGATAGGCAGAGGGTAGTCAGTACCAGCAGAAGTATCTGAAGCGCAGCAGCAGCGGCGGCGGCGGCAACAGAAGAAGTCGACGACGGTTAAAGGCGATACGAGAAACGGTACTGGGGGCAGCAGCCCGATGAGATCCCCGGGGTGGGTGAAGTGCGGTGAGGTGAGCGTTACGACTGCTGACGGAACGAACGCCACTAGCCCTCACTCTTCCCCACGTAAGATTGCGCAGATAACAGCAACAACGATAGACAATGATGAGCCTGACGACGACGACGACAACAGCATCAGCAGCAGCAGCATTAAGAACAACAAGAATGATGGCGGTAGTTCGCTTTGGACATTCGTAGCTGGCTGTGTACAGCAGGCTAATACGGATAGCAAACAGGTAGATTGCTCAAATGGTGTACATGGCTAAAACAAGTGAGCATAGTTGCCGGCGTACATATTCTTCTTACGTCTATAATATCACTAGTAGCCAGAAAAACATATCGTGTTGCGCCAAGTGGCTAATGTCGGCGGCGAGCAACGGAATCTGTCCGCATCGCTAACAAGTCAAGCGAGTTCCTGCGACTGCGAATACGAAGCTTGTGAAGCCGTCGACTTCACATTTCGTCTCTGCGTTGAGACCTCGCATGAGGACGCACATCATATCGGCACGTAGATATATATATATATATATATATAGACGTGTGTGTGTGTGTAGGTTCATATGCGTACCTGGATGCTAATGCAGATAATTACAGGTCAGCCCGACAGTGAGATCGTCTCTGTGGCTGGTGCGTAGAAAAAAGAAGGCCACTTTCGGAATGATGCTCTTCCCGAAAACACAACCGCACCATTCGGAGTTACCTGTACGCCGTCGACGATCGATCCGACTCCGACGATCGGCGATCTTTCGGCCGGCAGACCCCTGAACGAGACCTTGCTGTTCCTCGAAGGCGCGCCGCCTGCAGCTCGTGGAGTCCAAAGTTGAAGGAGCGGTGCCGTAAGCCGCCTAGTTCACCCACAATCAGGTTGAAGAGCAATGAGGGCGTGTCGGCATGGTCAACCCAGTAGACAGGTTCGCCCGACAAGCGCGTCTATGTAGGCCGCGACATCACAGCTCGTCGGCCGTAGTCGGACGAGCTAGCCGGACAACGTCACGGCCTCGCTGAGGCCCTGAGACAGGTTACCAAACCTACAGGTCCAACCCTGAATGGGAGGCGGCCCTCGGCTGCGTTAACCTTTTCGTTTGGTCGCCTTCGAAGTTCCGCCTTGGCATATCGAGTCAAATCTTCGACAAACTCGGTTACAGGCTAGTGCTACGCAGTAATCGAAACAGCAATATGCCCTGCACGTTATGCGTTCTGTCGGACCGACACCGAGTCATATAACACGCTAGACGCGGACGACATGCATACTTCAACGGAGCAACGCTGGGTGTCCCCGTCGACGGACACAATGGCGATCTTAGCGCCGTTAACTAAGCGCTATCCCATTCCTGATGAAATATAGAGGCGGTAGATGCATTTTGGATTGGCGCATTCTTTAGTGAATGTCACGGGATGGGGTCTACTCGACTCAGACGGCACCGATGGATCGACAACGATGAACAGCGCAGTTCTGTTATGGCGATTTGGCCATTAATTTGTGGGGCGCAAGATGCGAAGAGGAGAAATACACAGAGAGAGATAGAGCGAGAGAGAGAGCGAGAGGGTGTGTTGCCGAGTGTAGACTTCGCCGAGTCATCATATGGAACTCGCGCACTTCGTGGGGTAGCAGGGGCAGAGCCATCGACGTCAGACGACTTCGGACTGAGGTGTGGCACGGACCTGGCGGGGTCGCTCAGCGGGAGGGAAACATAGCCCAAGACGACCGATGGGACGATCTGAGGATGGAGCAAACGGCCTCGCGCGCACTACCGAAACCCAAAGCGTTCTCGCTGTTTGGCTGGCTGGCTGGCGGGCTGGCAAAATCGCGGCCGCGCGGATGACGATGTCGGCGAAGACTGAAGGTGGGGGTCAGACATTCCACGAACCGTATTGGCTCTCATATTCGATCCGTAGTATACGATACATATGTACATGTATAAGCAAGCGGACTTATATATATATATATATATATATATATATATATATATATATATATATATATATACGTTGAAGATTGGCGGTTCGCCGAGCTTCTGCTTCTCTTCGTTGTTCCCTGATGAGACTGGGCGCGGATGGTGGCCTATGTCTTTATGGAAGCTTGCTGATGTACGGTTGAAGAATGAGATCGTTTAAGACATTTGAGGCCGTTGGGAGGACGGCGCTAACTGGTGGATACGGAACGGAAAAAAATATACCTATAGGTCCTGTCAGTCCAAAATACTCAGACTGCTCTAGGACACGAGATGGTATTCATTAGGTTCCACCCGTGAGGTTGCACAGCATAAGCTTTCTTGAGATATTGATATTCTGATGAAACACGCTCGGGCCACTCGGAGCTTTTCGTTGTCTCGAGAATCGCGCAGCTAGACTGGGGTGATTTGATTTCGAACAAGATGTCTCGATGTGGAGAATTCCAGCAGACGGTACCATTCCAGTGTCTTCTCTACGGGGTCGAGTAGACTATGAAATATAAATTGCATATACTGGGCCATACTACCCCCCCCCCTTCCATCTGCTGATGCAATACACACAAATGATAGGAGTAGTCCAGGCATAATTGCCAATGAAACCAACACCGCCAGATAGGCCGCTAGCACATGGGTATTTGGAGTGACGCAATGCATTCTACCAATCTAAGGGAATCGTTCTCCTTTTATTATTTCCTGTGCCTGCAGCCTTTACACGAGGAGCGACATGGGTCTATTCCGCTTCGCATCGGCCGGTTCCGTGGGCACACACCGTCCAACGCTGGCCCTCTGCGCAGACGTCCTCTGCACGAACGAACTCTACCGCAGATCGTTCAGTTGCGTAGGGTAAGCAGTAAGTTGACATAGCTGGAAATCTACGAGAGTTGGGCAGGGGATAGTTGGACTTGTGGTAAGACAAGAACGTGCCCTTGACAGGATCACTCTCCTTAGCCGTCGGAGCACTAAGCGCCTCCATTTACACCCCTCTATCGCACTCGTACACCCTACGGCGGCTCTTCCCATCCACTTCCCAGCTCACAGCAAGCTCTTCGGGGACCGTTAAAGTGTCATCATAAAGGGAGGCAGGCGGGCCATGTGTCAAGGAGGGTGGCGTCTTAGGGCTTGCGAGAGGCTCCGCAACTCGCCAGGACGAGTCGCAGCTGTAGTGGAGAAGTTGAATACACGACAAAGCCAAAATAGATGAACTCCATGGCAGTGAACCGACGGACACTTGTCAGTGACGGAGGTTCAGTTATGTCGACAACCAGTGTCATGACTGCAAGGGAACTAGGAGGGCTTCCTGGTTGGATGCACGGGTGGTCCGGCGGTCGACGACGAGAACGGGAATCGCCCCGGCGTTAAGCCGTACCCCGAGCGGCTTCAGGGAGCCGGGTCGGGCCACATCGGGAGAACAGAACGAGATAGGGGGCCCCTGGCAGCCCAACAGCAGGGACCTAAGCGAAACCCTGAAGTCCCTCAAGAGGAAACGCTGCAACAGCCGCTCCCCGGACTTAGAGATAGCCATTCAATAGCAGTTGAACTCGCAGAAGCATAAGTAAAACACGCGTCCGCCAAGAACGTTGCGCGAGGTCTCCCATTCCATTAACACACATGTCCCCCACACATGTTCTCCTGTTCGAGTCAATTTCTTCTTCTGTTTCTCGTCTCTTTCCATTTCCCACTAACCTAACCGTGACTAACCTAGTGTTTTCGGGCTGACTCTTAGCCAACATTTAACATCCACCGAATTGCTTTTGCATTGCTTCATAAGACGGACGACCCCCTTTAAATGCAAATGTCCAACGGTGGAGATTGACCCCCGAGTGCGCAACTGCGTGCCTCCTCCGGTTTCAAGGCAGGCGCACACGAATGGACCTCGTCACCGGACCGCAGCCGACCTAAACGAAGCCGGTGTTTCGGTGTCGGACAATATATTAGCGTATACAACACAGCTTTCGGAAATGCCGACACTAACCTGACCAAGAGGTTACCTAAGCGAGTCAGGCCGAGCCTGTGTGCCTACACGATATTCTCTATCTACTGCTTACCTGTTGTGAAGAGGACGATAGCCTTGAGACACGAGTACTCGGCGGCGTCGACATGGAGCGCCTTGAGTTTCTCGACCTGCTCCTGGAATAACCGGATGTGGTCCATGAAGGCGACGACGCGATCGGCCGCCATCGGTGACGCATGCAAGCCCGCAGCCGCCAACAGGGGCGCAACGTGCAGCGGCATCGAGCTTTGGCTCGCGTTCAGCACGAACAGCTCGCTCCAGACGAGCCGCAGTAGCGCCACCTGATCGGTGACCTGCAATTCGGGGAAGAACGGGATATTTCGGGCCCACTCAACGGCCGAGTAAAGTAGCCTGGCAGCCAGTTCGCACATGTCGCCCATGATCGCGTTGTTCTGGCCGGCCATGCCAGGCGCAAACCTCGAGTGAGGATACGACTGTTCTGCGCGCAGCAGCAACGAGACAAAGCTGGAAAGGTACGACGCTCCGTTGAGGGCCGATGGGTGCTGGGGCGGGGAGCCGTCCGACGATGAGGACGGTGTCGCTGCCCCTGAGGAGCCGTTCGCCAACGCAGCGATGGCGGGCATCTGCCCAGGGAGAGATGGAACCACCACCGGAACTCCGCCGCCAGTAGAGCCGCCACTGTGAGATGAAGGCGGTACACGACCACGTTGAACCGCTGCGACACGAACGAACGACGTAGAGAGACATAACAGACAAGGAAACAAAGGGTAGACATACTCGTTAGAACGACCGCTCGATGCTGGTGATTTCATGCTGGCCTAGCGGAACGCCACAACTATGAGCTCACTAATCATATCTAGCTGGTATGTTATGTTTGGTTCAGTTCGGTTGGGATGGTTTGTTCGTTGATCGATTGGTGGATGAGGAGAGGAAGAAGAACAGCTGTTGTTCTCTTTTACGATTTCGCGGAGCTCTGGCAACCGGGTGGTTGCCATCTCTCTGTATGCGTGCTGAAATCTTCTATACCTTATCGTGTAGTGGAAATGTGCAAAAAATAGTAATAACGAGCATAGTCTATGTGGGTGCTCTTCGACGTCTCGACGACGGCGGCGGCGGCGGCGAATCATATCCTCAGAGGGAAATCCGACCGAGATCAAACTCCCGATTCTATAAATCGGCTGTAATCCACCAGAAATTTGACAACATGCGGCGGGCGGGCTCTCTCGCTCTCTGAGGCGGCTTGCTATCGACATATTGTTATTTAGTATAGGATGCGTTGTAGTTGATGTTAGTATTGTTAATCCGTGTCAGCATCAACGTTGATAGTGGAACGTGTTTAATACATATTTATTATTATTATTATTATTATTTTGCTGCTGTTTTTCCTGGTCGCAGTGGCGCATATGTGGCGTAATATGTTCGTTTGAAGGCAGCACTTTCCTGCCCGACTTTCGAACCCTCCCCTGTATTTAAGCTCTTTAATCTGTAGTTGTGGATTTGTTTGCGCGAATACCTTTTTTTGTCCACCTTTCCCTCACATTGTGTATTCCTTAGTGAATGCGTGCGTTATATATATATACATATATATATATATATATATATATATATGAATATATAAGGTGTTCAGCGTGATCAGGCGAACTCTCATATCGTCAGTCAGCAGAGATTCGTGTGTTTTTGACAGAGTCACATATTTACTGAGTGCATCTCAGTATAAGTGTCTCCTCGATGTGTACGTGTGTCCAAGTATCGCGTAGAAGCCCACTCTCAGCGCGCGCATTGCGTTATTCACCTCAGCCGAAACAACTCCAAGCGACAATGGACAACCCAAGGAAAGAAGCACAGATCCGAGGACCAGCAGCGATTGGACCGCGCGCGCGCCCTCGCGCACGCACAGCATTGCCTGCCATTGCTAAAGAGATGTCGCCGCTGCTCCGCTACGGCGGCTGTTACGGTGGTTGCTTGTTACTGGATTGTTGTTGAGGATTGTTGGTAATGGCACGCACGGCTGGTGCTGCTCGTGCTGTCGAGGTGCACCGGGTCCCGTGCGTCCGGAGCACCGTTCGAGGCATCATCTCTGTGAATCCATTCCCTTCTATCTCTCGCCTGCTAGTTCTCTCGACTTTGTCTTCTTCTGTCGTCATCTTCGTCGCCGTCGCCGTTGTCCTGAGGCTGTCGTGTCTCCGGGGCCGGCATCGTCTTCGCTCGACTCCGTTCTTCTTTTTTTCATCTTCTGCTCTTATGTGGTCGGTGTCTGCTCTACTGGCCAGCAGCCACCGGACGCTGATCGGACGTCCCTCCAACTGCCTCGCGCTCAGCGAAGGAGACGGCAACAGCAGCAGCAGCAGCAGCAACAGCAAAGCGCCCGACGACCACGAAGGAGACGCCAGGATGACACAACAGCATCGGACACAACCACACAGACCGCTGCTGCTGCTGCTGCCGAACTGTCTGGTGGCTGACGATGCCGGTGGCGCTACCATGAACCTGCTGCTGCTGCTGCTGCTGCTGCTGCTGCTGCTGCTGCTGCTGCTGCTGCTGCTGGTGCGTGTGTGCTGTGTTGTGTTTGTAGTTGAAGGAGCTGACAGCAGGGTGAAGGTAGCTGTGCTGCTCTGTGCTGCTGTGTTGCTGTTGTTGCTATCAACAGCGGGAGTAAGCGGCGACACCAGAGTCGGCACAGAGTGCTCCTGGCATCGGTGCACCGGAGACTCGAGGGGGAGTCGAGCTGCTGCTGCTGCTGCGGCGACGGCGGCGGCGGCAGCGGCGAAAAAAAAGTCCAAGACCGGTTGTTGAGCGAGCGACGATCTGCTGAGTGAGTGAGTGGACAATCAACGGGTCAAGCAACGGACGACCCCCGGCAGCAGCAGCAGCAGCAATGGCCGCCACCGCCACCAATCCTCCTCCATCTCCTCGTTCCCTTGTTCTTTGCTCTCATGTGAAGCAGGAGCAGCGGCAACAGCTGCAGAGGCAATCGCATCGGTCGTAGGTAGTTGTGGTCTGTCTTTGATACAGAGACACACACACAGATACTCCGTAGCTATCAAACGAAGTCCGATGCAGCAGTAACCGGCTGAGCTGGGCTGCTGCTGCTCGCGCTACCGCTCGTACGCCACCCGGTTCTGAATTAGCAGCGAGCAAAGCAACGGCAACAATAGTAACAGCAGTAATCACGACGTGGGGAGATACGTAGAAATAAAATGAAAAATAACAAACTCACTCAAATATGCAAATAACGAAGTGACACAATATTGTACAATGACGCACGATCAGCTGACGGCCGTCGATCCGCCACCCGTCTGCCGTGCCTCCTTATAAACAATCAGGGAGATATCATATCTAGATACATACATAGATAGATTGATTGACACTAGCGCCGAACAGCAACAATGAGGCTTGACATAGGAACGGCGTTGTGTGTCTCTCGATTGAAATGATTGTGTGCAAAGCAACGTGGGGATGCGCACATTATGCTATTATGTATCAATGTGTCAAACCGTGTCGATGGTTAACAAACATTGTCTCGAAGAAGCTCCTCATTCGAATACAGTGTTCGTTCTCACTATATATCAATTCATTCATTCTTCCTTATTCTATACTGCATATTGCTGCGTATATATATATATATATATATATATATATATATATATGTATATATAGCGTCGATGCATTTTCTAAAGATCCCCTGCGACTGTCGCTATTCGAGATCAGACCACCCGGCCGTGTGGACCACGTCCGGGCTGACCCCATGACTTAATCCAGAACGTCACCGTAGATACTGTGATGTGTATCAGTACGTTTGTACCATTGCTACCCTTTCTCCCCGCTGCGATCACGTGTACGAGGAGATGTATCAGTGTGTACGGTAGAATGGTCTGCGCATTCGTCCCGTCCCATCAGTTCCCTCCTATTCACCATTGCTCTTTTTCTGGAGTCAGCTAATCCCTTGAACGTCCGTGGGATTGTTCACTGCCAGAGAACTGTGTGCATTCCATCGGCTAGACCGTTCGCTAACATGGGGAAACGAAGCGATCGACAGCCTCCGCCTCCGCCACCGGCAGTCATTGTGGTCGCCGCGCTGAGCCGCGGAGCCGACCCGACTCGAGTCGACAAATGGCACTTTGATGTTTACATTAGCCCTCGCTTGACGGCTGCCTACCGCCGCCACTGTTGGCAAAGCATCACCACGACTACAACGACTACTACTGGTCCAACTTTTGCTTCCCATGTGGTCCCAATGCCGCCACTACTACTGCTGCTGCTGGTGTCGGTCGTACGAGGATCGCCGACTATAAGACACCAGCTGCACTGTTTACCCTTGCTGCTCCCTACGGAGATCCCTCCCTGCACCGGTCGCAGGGGCCCAGATCTACCTCCGTAGCGCACCCTCCCGTCCTTCGCGCGGACCCCGGCGTTATCCATCGAGCCAAGGACTCCGCCGAGTGCGTGTCCCCTCTTCTGTGGTCGCCGCTGAGGACTCCTGTGCAACCGCTATTGCTATCAACTCGACGCCACCGCCATCCATTGCTTCAGCTAGGGCTGCAACTCCTCTGATTGTGGTCGAGGTGATAGCGGTGTGACAGAGGCGCTCCGGTCCGTCTCGCGGGGCTGCACCAAGCAGCAGCAGCAGCAGCTCGGTGCAGCGTTGCGCAATAGCTGCGTTGGGTTGCCTGTCGCCTCGGAGTCGGCGGCGGTGGCGGCGGCGGCTGTGGTCGGTCGGTCGGTCTAAAAACTTATCGGCAGGACTCGTGGCTCTTGTCGCGTGTCTCGGATCTCCAGCGCTCTCTCTCTCTCTCTCTCTGCCTCTTGGCAGGACAGCAGCAGAAGCAGTGGCACTCTGGCTCGGGTAGCTTGCTTCGAGGCTGGAGTTCGCTTGCAGCCGCAGCTCGGCAATAGCGAATGGAGAAGTGAGAAGCTCAGGAAGGAACAGCCGAAGCAGAGGTGGCAGCAGTTTCAATGACTCATGAAGCAATACCCCATACACAAGGTTGACTGGCTGGCCTCCAGTCAGCCTTGTGGGACACCGACTAGCTAGCTTTGCCGACCACGACAAACTCAGCTTTCAGCATCGTCACCATCGCCACCATGAGCTGAGCAGGAGCTGCTGCACAGCGAGCACGAAAGTAAGCTTGAGTTTAAATTCATCATTGCCCTCTCATTGGGGCAGCGGCTGCACCGGGGTGTTGCGGGTGAGCTCGGGCAACGCCAAGGGAATGGCGGAGTCCCACGATTTCGAACTACAGCAGTCTGCTTCGTTTAGTCCAGCGCCGCCGCGGCGGCGGCCGCCGCAGCAGCAGCAGGAAAATAGGATAGGCACACACAGGCTGGCAAGCCGGCCAAGATAAGCTGGCTTCGTCTCGAAGGATCTAGGAGTGTAGCTGCATACCTACAGTTGGCCATAGCCCAGCGGCGAATGGCACTCGCTGTCGTCATAGTCGCAGCAGCAGCAGCAGCGGCGGCGGCGGATTTCCACCGCAAGCCACAATCGACCGTGTGTCTATGTGCGCGTATCCAGCCACTGAGTCGATTCAAACAAGCCGACGATCTCCGCGACGAGCGCGAACGACCCAGGAGAAGATTGGTCATTTTTCATCGGAAAGTCGCCGCGGATAGCCCCAACTATAGAGTCGCCACTGTTTGAGGTACTTGCTCGAAAGAGACAGACAATCCCTAGAGTTGGGGGGGGAGGCATAGACACGGATCGTGAGCGAGAAAACAGAGAACGAACAGGCTCGTTCGCCGGCGTCGAAGTTTTGTCGATTCAGCCGCTGTCACTCTGCGTAGAAAATCGAGTCGCGTCCGACCTTGCCGGACTGTCCACGGCCGGCGTCTGCCGCTTAAACTTTAATGACGATGTTTGAATTGTACGCAAATACAATTCCGGTTCCCCGAACCCGGAAGCGCTTGGGCAAAAGCTTGTGCAAATGTCCGTGCAGATCGAACGTTATTTTTTGACCATTGGAAAAAAAAGGTTTAATTTGTACATTTAATTTTAACCAGTTGTACTATTTGTGGCAATGGTTCTCAAGGCTGAGAAAATTCTGTTAAACGGTCTGAGGTGCCAACGGATACAGGACGATAATATTATACAAATGGTAAATAACTGAAACATCGCGATTCGAGCGACTGATTCATGCTTAACGGCTGGCTCCACGTGTATATATATATATATATTTATATATAATATAATATATTATATATGTGTATGTGTGTGGTATACGAATATCAACAACACATCATAATTGGCCAATTAGTGTTTCGTTACTTGTCCATCGAGTACCGCAGCGACTTCAATTCACGGCTTCTCTAAAGCTTCTTTTTTCTCTTAGACAGTCATATCCGTGGGTAACCTATCGATATGTCGAATGTTAGATACCGGTTACAGGTGTTCTTCTGTACGCTGGCGGCGCCAGCAAATTTCCAGCTCCGCTGTATTATCAATGCACGATACGAAGCAGAATCTGCCCACCGTGTCCCAATGCCTCTATTCGTCTGAGGTCTACTCGATCGGTGGGGGTGGTCCGGAGCGAGTGTCAATCAATAATTGATACGTGCGCGGATGTCCCCTGCGCCACCAATAACTTGACTAAACAGACATTCGAAGTCGTTCGCTGACTGCCAAACGTCGAAACACTTGTCGACGCTATCTACAATTCTGTTCTATTCTATTAGAGTGTACCTATACTTATAATTGTTATAGTAACTGCTGCTGCCGCTGTCACGGGGATCCTCTCTCTCTCTCTCTCTCTCTCGTTCTCTGCGGTGCCGCAACATCGTTGGTCTGCAATCGTTTGTATGTCGTAATGAATGACCTCTTGAGCCGAATGTCTCCCGTGTCTCTGGCCCCTGTGGATGAGGGAGCGAGCGACCGCGGCCAAAGAAGCCGCTAGCAGGAAGTGCCACCACTTCGCGCAGGGAGAAAGCTCACGCACCCAGACAGGGCGGGTCGACCGGTCGAACAGCGCAAATGAGCGTATCGTTACCACTGTCGCCGCCACCGCGGCAGCAGCGGCAGCAGCGGCAGCAGTGGTAACGATGCTGCGACGGCGGTGCCAGTAAGGGTTGGACCGGGTCGAGTCGACCCAAGCTGCATTGCGGTGGCTGCAGCGGATCCATCGACCGACTGGTTGGATGGACCAGTGGTTGTAGCGTAGTGACTGTGGTGGCCGAGGTGGTGGAGGTCGGTCGCGACGCTGCTTGTTGCAGCAGCAGCAGCGGCTGATGAGCTGCGGTGGCATATGAACAGCCGGCAGTGTCAGCTCTAGCGAGCTACCGGCGGGATGAAGCCGGCTGCTTGTTCGGCTGACTTGTTCGTTCGTTCGTTCTGCGTATCTAAGCCATTAATTTGTATCAAATTGAGACGCAGGCTTCTGGCAGCAAGGAGCCGGTAGGCGAAGGTGTTAAGGAGCTGGCGCAGCGCCCGATACAGCCGCGTAAGGGCCGCGCCCCGAAGAACGCCCAAACGCCCGCTCTCACCGTCGCTTCCTATCCGGCAATGCGGATAGCTCACCGTCGGCGGCAGCAACGGCGGGCTGCCGTTGACAGCCCGCTTATAAATGGCTGATACTGTAACTACATTGGTACAACATGGACACATATGCACATACGCAGCGATCCTCCCTTTGTCTCTCGCATAAGCTCACCCGGCACGCCACGCTGTCTAAGTGCACGGAGAAGTCCCCCGGCCACACGGAGACACCCACTCGACACAATGGCTGCTGTTCTGTGGACGCGATGGGTTTGTTTCACAAGTTTGGGGTTCCGTTAGGGGCGGCCATCTAAACGAAGAGTACAGTAGAGTATCGGGTGATAGGCAGATCGCGGGACGTTGGGAGGTTTGTGGGTGGCTGCTATGGATGCTTGATATAGTGCTCCTGATGATGATGATGGTGCTGCTGCTGCTGGTGGAGCGGAGTCTATGGAGAGCGTGTGTACGTTCACCGTTATACGGTGGTATGCCAAGCTAAGCTGAAGATGTATTATATATCCATATATATATATATATATGGATATAGGGGTAACACTACGCATTTAGAAGGCAACGTTTAGATGGGCAATACGTGTTAGCGTCCAGTCTGAAGGGGAAGGTAAGAGGTGATCGTGGTATAGGTGGTCAGAAACTGACGTATGATAACATTATAGTGATTATATGAACTGGGCATACCCCACGTATTTCATCATATTAATTTTTAAATCAAACACTCAACGAATCCGTCGCATATATATATATATATATGTATATCCGACAGATATATATATATATATATATATATATATATAACCTGAGTGCAGAACAACGCCAAAGGTTGTACGATTATAGTGGCGCATCTAGCCGCGAGCCGTAACGCCATCCACGCAATAAACATTAGCTTGTACGGCATGAAGCATTTCGTTCTTGCTCGTCCAGCAGCATCAGCGAACCGACCGGGTGTGCCCGTTGAACTTTAAGCAAACGAGTCCCGGCCGCCGATTCGCTCTCACTGGTGATTCTCAAGGAGATCCGCATGTGTGCACCGGCGGCGTACATCGGCCCAAACAACCCTACGCAGCATCGTGGGGCCGGGCTGGCCCGCGTCGCGTCAAGCCATGGGAAGAAGGTAGTCGTCGTGGTGTCTTAGTCCGTTCGCTCGCTCGGCGGTCGATCGGCCGCTTGGACGCCTGCCTGCCCTTAGAGCGTCGTCACCGCCATGGCCGTCGTTGTCGCTGAAGTCATTCCCAGTTGACGAAGCGTAGAAGACGGATTTGCGTGACACGAACGCGCCATCGTCGACGATCCGCTTGGCCTGTGGCCGGGTGCCCGCCTCCGGAGGAATCTCTCTCTACTTCTCGGTCTCGGCGCCGTGGTCCACTGGTTGAAAATGCTTGAAAAGCTTGTTGCTGCTGCTGCTGTTGTTGAAGTGGCGGATAGGAGGACTATGATGATGACGATGACGACGACAACGGCGTCCATGAGAGTGGCCCATGCGTCCGGTACTGAGGCCAGTGCAAGCAAATGAAGCCGGGCTATGGCAGTCAGCGCTGTGGCTCAGTTCGCGACAGTCGATATGAACAGACGCAGCAGCTACAACCGCTCATTGTGCGACGATAACAAGACGCACGGCAATTGGCGACCCGTGGATTGAACGGCGGTGACTAGGAGAGAAGTCGATTAGACAACGTGTGTCGCCGTAGATTTTCCCTGGTCAAACGTAGCGAGTACAATAGATACAAAGTTACTGACGGCTGATACCATAGCACAGGCGCTGCATAGCGGAGCCGCACGGACCGAAGGGTGTTACATATTTGGACGAGTGTTCCTCAAGCGAGATTCTCTATGAAACTGTCTCTTACATTTCTGCCCATCCATAAGATCTTACTACGTTGACACACGCTTCACGTCGTCTGCCATTGTACAGGTGGACAACTTTCTTCCAGAAGTTATCTCCCTTCTCTCGGCTAGGATTTTATCAGTGTGACGCACAATCAACAAGGTGTTGCTCTTTCAAAGTGAAAAAAATAAACGACCACAAGGAGATAGCAGCTCAGTCCTGCTATACAGAGAAGTGCAAAGATACAGTATCTTTGTATGGGACACACATCCGCCACTGTTTCACGCGAGCTCGCACTGAGTCACATTCGGTTGCGCGCAATCGCGATTCCTTGTGGCATTGGCCGAGGCACAGAGCTCAATGTGATTGCAATTAATCGTACGAGCAAAAAAAAAAAGCAATCAACAAACATGCAGCGAAAATGTACCTATGATTATACATAATATATAGTGTGAATAGGTAGGTGACTTTGCTTATTCGTCGCTTCGACTAAATCGACTGTTCTGCATTTGGTGTCGTGCATCCCATGAACGGCCTGTTCTTCTGCCACGGGACGACGTTACGCGATTACAAACAAGACCGAACCAATATAACCGATAGATTACGTGTTTTTGTTTGTTTGTTTGTTTGTGTGTGTGTGTGTGTGTGGTGCTTGTGCCTACATGTGCCTTGTGTATTACAGCCACAAAAACCGAATCAGGTTACTTTTACAGGCGGCGGGAACGAGGCAGGGTGGAATTGAGCGAGCGGGCGAACGAGCCCGAGCTGGTGGACGCTGCCGGCCACTTCACTCGTTCGGTACATGATGGTAGTAGTATTATAGTAGTATATAGTAATATTATTACAAGCACTTCGCTCCGATGTTTCTCGTTCTCCTCAAGGATTACGCAGCCGAGTTGTAAAACGGCCCGAGTAGACAACAGCGTCATCGGCAGCAATCCGATCGACGTCGAAGTGCTTTCGCTTCTCAGACGACGCATACAACGGGCATAGCATTTCTGCGGCTGCGGCTGCTGCTGCTGTTGTTGGCGCTGCTAAAGTTCAGCTTCGCGCGACCGAAGCAGATACGCGTCTGGTGTGTAGCTCCCTACGGACCGCTAACGTATGCCGCCTTCTGAACATGTCGGTGAGCTGGACTCCCGTTGAAGTCCGAAGTGTATTACCTTCAAACGAAATTCTTCTGCTGACCCGATGTTGATTCGTCAGCTATTTCGCGTCGGGTCCTGCCTCGGCACGAACGGCCAGGTCGTCAAGCATATCGCGTCTGGCTAAGGACAGCAATAATATATTGAATAATAATAGAAGATCGACCTAGATAAAAAAAAGTCTACGAAATGGAACTAAAACAACAACGCTGGACGGTAGAGCGTGGCAGTGGACGGCGTAGGCACTGATATTCATAACGAGTCTGGTATAGTATACACCGTCTTCCAACGCCCGCCTGCATCGAGGGAACACATCTGACCGCACATTCGTCGCCCTGAAAGCTGACCGTGTTATCCGGTGCTATTACCAGAACTCGACAAATTCGGCCACAAATTCAGTCGCTACTTAAGCACTTGGTCATTGGCAGCACTCTGGCTATTTTGTATAATTAGTTAACCGTGTGAATCCCGCCATTCTGTTCTACTAGTTATATACCCCGCGCTCTGTTTCTCTCTCTCTCTCACTCTCATCCAATCACTCTCACATATATTGTTTATATATCTCCCTTTCTTTCAAACCGCATACGTGTATACGAGTATACATGTGTGTCTCTATGTGTGTGTGTCGCTAACGGAAACAATGATGTCTCGAACTTTAGCGACACTGCGACGCAGCCTCCTGCCACCGCGCCGAGCATACATATCTCATCCAGTTATAATAGACGACGATCAGTGCGCACTCAAGCAGCCGCTTGGCTTGCTAGCTCTGCCAGCCGACTGGTAGCTAGCAAGCGTCAAGTCAGCGGCAGACATCAACTGCAGCGCACAAATGATCAACCCCAGCATTAACCCCAGCATCAGCAGCAGTAGCAGCAGCAGCAACAGCAGCACCAACAGTCCACTGCTTTTCTCCCGTTGTCCTGTTTTGAGCGGCGAAGTCGCCCGCGAAGTTCACCGATCTTCTGCATCGTCCTCTTCATATCGTGCGGTTTAGTCTTCATCGTGTACGATTGCTGATGCTAGCGCCGCCGCCGCCACCGCCGCCGCCGATCCCTCCCGGTTTCGTGGAGACAATTTAAACTTTTTTTTTTGGCTGCTGACTTCGACTGGAGTTTGCTTGCTTGCTTGCTTTTCCACATTCGCTGCTGTGCTGGCTGATTCTGATTATATCAACCAGGTGACGACTGTGAATCGTCAATCGTCGTCCGCGTTTTGGGTTCGTTCACGTCGCGCTCAACTGAGAATTGATATGGGAAAGCAGCAATAATAATAATAAAATAATAATAATAATAATAATCGTCTTCTTGCCACACAGAGGCGAGCCAGCGGCCGAAGCGAGGGCCGGCGGCATTGGCTTGAAGAGCCGGCGGGAGCCATTGTAGTAACAGTAATAGTGGTGCTGGGGCTGCTGGTGCTGGTGGTGGTACATAGAGTACCACCGTCGGGAGCAGCAGCAGCAACTGTGGCCGTATTAGCGCAAGCACCAGGGGTCGAACGAGAATCAACGGAGGAAGCCATCAGCATCATCAGATGTAGAAATTGTCATTTCAGAGCAAGTGACCGATAAGCGGTCGAAACGAGCCAGCCAGCCAGCCAGTCAGCCAGCCAAGCAAGCAACCAAGCAACACAACGGAACGAAAGGGAATGATGACGATAACAACAACGACAAAAACACAGAAGGCAACCCAACTGAATATCACCCATACGGACAGATCTACTGGCAAAGAGAGACAGACAGGATTGGACGCAGATAAAGAGAGAGCGAGAGAGAGGAAGAGCAGACATAGGTTACAACGACACAGTCTCACAGAGAAACGGCAACATGAGCGTATTGCGGCGACGGCGGCGGTAGCAACAAAATCTCGGTGGTGGTGGTGGTGGTTGTGCTCTCTCCGCCGCCGTAGCCGCTGCAGCGACTCTGGCGGCTGCTGCTGCTGCTGCTGCTGCTCGAACCGCTTCTCGTTTGTACTGCATTCGATATAGTTGGAGCGGGTATCGGCAGCTCGGTGCATTGCACGTTGCTGTTGCTGCTGCTGGAGGTGGTGGTGGTGTCAAATGGACAACGCTGAACGCTTTTCCAGCGAGGAGGATGTGGAGAAACAATATGGAAGATAGTGATAAATACAACAACAACAACAACAACAGCAGTAACAACATCACCACTCACTCCTCACTCACGCAGTGATGCTGCTATAAAATAATAACAGATTCAGGAGGAGATGGCTGCGGCGGCGGCGGCGAAATCGATGGATACATTCGATTTAATGTGTGGTTAACCGTAGCGAAAATGGCGGAAAGCGTAACACAGCAACGGGCTGCCGGAGAACGTCCCAATAATACACATTGGTGATTGGCTGATGTGGCAAATGGATTTGTTGTGCTTTTATATAATATATACACATATATATATGTGTGTGTGTGTGTGTGTGTATGCTTATATGTATCATGGTGATGGCGAACACGATGGCATTGTTGATAGCATGAACGACGATAATTTTTCCCTCATCTCCCATCAGAGGTTGACGTTTTCCAGGCGTTCCACATGCAGAGCACATTTGTGGATATCTTGCACATTTGTCAAAGTGAATGAGTAAATAAATGGCAAATTATGAAGCACACATGTCTGTCCTGCACAATGGTTCCTGTTTCTTGAGCGGCTACTCGTCGAAGTGACAGGACCTCGGGACAGAGAGAGAGAGAGACACACAGACAAATCATCTTTGTCTTGTTTCATTTTGATCGTGTCAAACGGGCCGTCATAGTTTGATGCGTACTCGTGCATATTTATTGTGGCTAGCTAGCCATTGCATGGATGCTCACCCCCTCATTGCATCGAGCTCATACAGTAATTATCCTGAACGCATTGTATTTCAGCATCGTCGATAAGTGTTCGATGTACTCCTGTCGTTGTTCGTGTGTTTGTTTGTTTGTTTGTTTTGTGTGTGTATGTGTGTGTGTCGATGTTTGTGGACCTGTGGGCACCAATTGAATACCCGTACGGTATAGCTTGTGATGCCGGACAGGGGTGATTGAGTGCTTTAGTTATTGTTAAAGGCCGAACTAAGGCGGAATTCTGGGGATATGGCCAAATGAAACGGGGGAGAGAAGGTTGGTGTGAGGTTGGGGCTGAGGGGATAGGCTTGGCGGAGAACTGATTGGAACCGGGCGCTGGAAGGCTTAAAGTGCTTAATGGCTGCAAACAAGGCCACAGGGCTGGGCCAGGTTAGCTAGTCTCAAAGCTCTCCATCGTTCACAGGCTCCCATATTCTCCTTTCACGGGCTCTGACCTGATGCCTGCTGGCTGATGCCGAGCTGGGCCGAGATCCTGCCCAGGTGGCCAAACAGTTGCAAGGTAGACATCGACGTGGTGGAACTTGTTGTTGGTGGTGGTGGTGGTGGTGATAATTGTGATGATATTGTTGTTGTTGTTGTTAATATGTTGTTTAAGGAAGTACAACTTGCTCGATCGTAACTTGTTGATACTGTTGGCGTGAATGAAACCGTCGTATGAGGACAGCTCGCAGCAGACGAACAACAAGTAGGAGATAGAATAAATGGTGTGGAAACTGTTGTTGTTGCTGCTGCTGCTGAAGCTGCTGCTGCAGCAGCAGCTACTGCCGCAGCTGTTGTTGTTGCTGTTGCTGTTGTTGTTAGAGGAGAAGTGGAAGAGCAAGGAGAGCAAATATTGCCATGCCATCGGCTAATGTTGTAGACGCCGCCGGGTGGTGGCGGCAGCGGCGACGGTACGGCCGCCGCCGCCGCGACCGCCGACGTCGTCGTTGAAACGGCCTTTGGGGGCCGTTTTAGGCCGTGTCGGCCCGCTACTGAGTGAGCTATATCAAAGTGCGTACCTTCTCTGCGCATGCCCATCTTGAGGCACTTTTTGAGCCGGCAGTACTGGCACTGGTTGCGGTGGTGTTGGTCGATGGGGCAGTTCCTGTTCCCACGGCAGGTGTAGCTGAGATTCCTGCGCACGCTACGTTTGAAGAACGACTTACATCCCTCGCACGTGAATTGGCCGTAGTGCTTTCCAGAACTCTTGTCGCCACATACGACGCACTCGATGTTATGCGCCTGCATCTGCGCCGCGGTGGGCCCGTTCTTGTCGGACTGGGGGGTGCCGGACTGCGGAGGATGCGAATGCAGCCCCATCAGCTCGTGCTCCCCCAAGGTCCCTAAGCCGCCGACGCCCACGCCGCCCACTCCGAGCCCTGGCGGCTCGCGCCAGGGCGTCATTGCGAGCGCCATGCCAGCGGCCACCGAGCCGCTATTCTGCTGGTACAGCAGCACTGTAGAGGCTGGATGTTGCCGCGGTTGACAATCAATGTGGGGCTGCACCGACCGAGCCGGTGCTGTGGGCGCGGACGATTGCTGGAGCTGGAGTTGTTGGCGCCGTCGTCGTTCGCCGGAAGAGGTCGTCCAGACGCTCCAGTCGCTCAGTGTCACTCCCGTGTCTCCGGCTGGCGTGTCGTCGACGCCGATGTCGACGTCGATCGGTATGATGGTAATGTTCGCTGGAGTTGTCGATGCCGAGTTGATAATGTTGTCGTAGGTGCTGGGCCTGTTGCGATGAAGATGATGATGAAGGTGTTCGGAGGTCTGCTCCGACGGCACGGTAACAACACTTCACGGAAAGCACACTCACACACACACAGACACGAATTAAGGGGGACACATGGATTTCTGCAGAAGAAGAAGAAGAAGATATCGAAGATGATAATGAAGATTGACGGTAATGATAGGGGTGCCGGTGATGAGAGCGAGACGACGATTACAATTGGGTCCACGTACACCACGCACCAGATAATCTCACACTCACAGAAATCTCACACTCACGGAAATCTCGCACCGTTGTAGTATCTACCCATCAACACGGTAGCATTATAATGGTGTAGTAGGTCGGCAACGACGTCGATGATGAAATTCACTCATTAATCTTTTTTCCGTTGGGCGCCGTTATTACGATGCTCTTGGCTCGTTGAGCTCCTCGAAGAACACTAAATTTTCATATATATATATATATATATATACATATATATATATATGTATATAGCCTAACGCTGGCTCATTGATGTCATGATGTTATCACACGATTTTTGAAGCCTTCGACACACTTATTCACGCACTGAGCCGATTATGCACGCCTGGGATTCAACAGGACGTCGTCATTACGCCGATATTGTCATCTTCATAATCTCAGAGATCTATTCGCGCGCTCAATATTTTTTTGTATGTACACCACATATGTTGTATATAACGATCGAGTCATACAAATTGACACTTGGCACCGTTAATCGTGAGGTACAATTAAGCTATTCTCACACCCCCTGTGGCTGTTGTTGTGGCTACGATTTCATTGAATTTCATATCGTCGTATACAGGACAATCAACAACGGAGCTAGCTGGTCTCGCTTGGTGCTGTTCCAGATTCTCCCCGTGGAGGGGGGTGGCAGGTGTCCGATCCGTGATTGAGCTAAGCACCCACTTCTTGCTGCTGCTGTTGTGGTTGCTTGCTATTATGAACGTTATCATTAGATGTGCCCGCACTGAGTGACATTCAGTGATTGTAGTTCACTGGTAATCGCTGTATACGGCTGGGCTATTCACTGTCACTGAACACACTCGTCACTGGCTGTTGTTGTTATTGCTGCTGTTGTTGTTGTCGTCGTTGTTGACGTTGTTGTTGACTTGCATGGTGGCGGCTAGCTGTCACCCAGTGACCGGGTGTCACTGCTGCTCCAGTCGTTGTTGCGGCTCTGGGCCACTATGAATTCTATTCCGTGGCGGTTTGTGGGGGGGCGCTGGTCGACCCACAGTCTTTGTCGTAATGGCAGAACTATTTAGTAATTGTTGTAGTAGTGGTAGTAGTGTTTAGCAGTTGCGGTAGTATATGCGTCTACCGTATTGGCCGGCATCGACGTAGCCAAGCCTTCGTCGTGTCTATGGTGGCGTTCGGTCCACAGTGTGGTTGCTTCGAGCAAGAGCAACGAACGCTGCCAGCGCTGCCGAAGCCTGGAGCAAGCACGGCAAGTCGGGTAGCGCGGCACAGGGCAGCGTAGCGTAGCAACGGGCACCAACCAACCACGCAGCCAACCCCGCAGCAGCCAGAGATCGAGCGGAGCAGCCACAGGGCGGCCGGTCGCTGGCGTACAAAGTTCAAAGTGGTATATCTAACTTTAGGCGGTCGCAGGCTGGGTCATGCCAGTGGCAGCGGGGGCAGTCGCTGGGGTCGAAAGGCGCGCGCTCATTGGCTGCCATCGGGATCGCCCTCTCCCAGCCCGCGGGACCATTCGGCCGCGACCTGCTCCGCGCGAGCTTCGTAGACAGTCGCCAGGCGGCGCTGGCGTACAACTGCTGAGTGTCCCTGAGGCGGTAGCGGGCAGCAGCAGCAGCTGCTTGTGCCTCGTCCCCTATGGCTCAGTCAGACTATTCTGTTCGGGCTGGATCAAGCGGGATAGCATTGCAGGAGGAGGACTTCTCACTATTGACGACGACGGCGGCGGTGGCGGCGGTGGCGGCGGCGGCGGCGGCGGCGGCAGTAGCGGCAGCCGCAGCAGCAGCAGCTAACCGAACCGGCGGCGGCGGCGGCGGCCGCAGCCGCAGCAGCAGCAACGTAGTGAACTGCAGAGACGAGACGGAGATGGCGGCATCGATGGTGGTGGCCTGCTGCTGCTTCGCCAGGCCAAACGAGAACGAAGGCTAAACCTAAGGGCTAGGCGAACAGGCTAAACAGTTGGCTCGTCATCGCGAGCTATCATCACACGGAGCAGGATTGAGTGAGATATCGAGAGCAGCAGAAGAGCACAAGTGCATTAAGCATGTGAGGAAAATTTGTGGTACGAGCTAGTTGATCGTTAGTGAACAACGTTTCCTTGGTACCGTTCCGGGTCACCCAATTACAGCCTTTCTGTGGTATTACGGTCTATATTGAAAACACAATGTATGAGTAGGTCAGCACGGCCACTACGAGTGCTTCGCTGGCAACTGTCTTTTTGTCTATCATTGCGACATCGAGTGGTCATTTATTTCTCTCTCTCTCTCTCGCTCTCTATATGTTAGCTTCGAAGCACTTCGAAGTTCGAGGACGACGCACTTCATGGCACGTTCATCAATTTGACGTGGTGCTTCGCCACCTCAACTACAATTGAACGCCACCAGCTTTCGGTGAACAATCGGTGGCGTTCGAGATTAAGCCGTCCCTCCCCCACAATGGGACGAGGGATCGTATTTGCCGGAATCAGCCAGCACGAATAAAACCGTTTATAAATATTATCACAATTATTAACAAAGCATTCCCTCATAACAAAAAAAAAACCAAGTGACAACACCAAACGTTGGCCCTATTGAAGCGAAGGCCGCACAAAATAAAGGGCATGTTCTTGGCTTCGTTGACGAAAGGACATGACTGACGTGGTAGGCAGGTCTCGAAACAGTGCAGCATACTCTTCTGCTTGAAGCGTGAAACGTCATTCACGGAAGAGGCTCGCGATATCGTCCTGCAGGGCAGCCAGGAAAATACACGATGAGGAAGATCTCGAGAGAGATAGATAGAGAGAAATCTTGGGATTTGTGTGGAAACTTTAGCGGCCAAACATTCATAGAATTGCTCCGAATTCCGCAAACATCGAGAGTAATCGCTAGATAAGGTTGTCTGAGGACCGTGGCGCACAGAGGTATGCCGATGTATCGATGAAACAATATGCTCGAATATTAGTACTGCCGGTGGAACAGCTATGCCGTCGCGGCGAGGAGGGGGAATTTGATGTATAGGGTGCTCCGAATTTCGGATTGCTTCTTTCCGGAAAAAAAAAACCTGTTCCGTAAATAGAAGATGTTATCGAACGCGCATCTGAGCATCGTCGAGCTCGCTCTTATTGTCGGCTCCAATAGGCCTTAACTGCTAAGGCCGTAATTAAGGGCCATTGATTGAAACGCTGACTGTAAATTATCAACGAAATTTGTAGAACATCCCTTGCACGTGGAAGGTTTTAGTTTCGGAGGATTTCGTCAAGACATCGTCTCCTATGTTGGAACGTAGCTGATTTTATTCAATGATCGATTTCTCTGCCCTGAGCAAATACTCAGTTGCCACTTTAATTTTTTCTCTGTTATCCAGAACTGGATCTGGATAATTTCACCTGCCGGCATCGCACGAAAAAGAATGATCTCTGCTACCGTCGATATCCCGGTGTTCGATTTCGACCCAGTCGCCAATTAATATAATATCTGCAAATCTGAGAAACATGTATATGTTTATGTATGTTCAACATGTAACAGTTCCTTATCGCAGCAACGGCGGACAGCTTCGAATTATCAAATGATGTCAGTTACCACAAACAAAAACGCTCCGGGACGGCAAGCGCTGCCAGCAGTTGTCCTTCAACGAAAGGGCGAAAAAACGATTCCGTTAGCTGCGTTATTACGATACTGACAAGGTTGAAAACCGTCGTCGTCGTCGTCCACTGTGTAGCGAGCCATAAATATGCGGGCGGCGAACCTCCATGCGCTGTCGTCTGTCCGTACAAAATACATCGATTCCATCTGTGCCCTCCCCTGTCGAAGCCATTCCCGTCGGCTCCAACAGTGCCGCGAACGGATAACGGCACCTGCGCAGCTGTAGATATTTCCTCAAAATGAACATAACACGTTGAAAAACTTCGCCGAGTCGTCGGCTAACGCCGCCGAAGCCGCGCAGCTGCTGCTGCTGCGTTGTCGCGAATCAGCAGGAGGATATCACGTTGGTCATCGAGCATCGTCTTCAAGAGAAACAAAAAAGACACAACAATATCAGCTTGACAAGCATAAGGAGAGACGAAGAGGAACAACAACGCCGACGGTAACAACAGCAATAGCAACAATGCCAGCAACGTTCGATCGGTTGTCGCTCGATGCCGCCTACAAACTGGAGCCACTACTGTGGCAGGGCATAGGGGAACTATTTTGCATTTACATATATATATCTATCTATCCATGCAGGCTATCCGGTGCTTAGCAAAATTAAGGATAGGTTTGCGGACAACAGGTTCAAAGTGGGGAACGCGGAGTGCAAGGTCTGACCGCTGCAAGCCACAAGACGGCCGGCGCCAAGGGAGAAGTGTGGCATGATACCGTCGCGATAATGTCCCAAGATGTATTCGCTGCTCTAACCGAAGCCCGACGGATAAAGGTCGTGATAACAAATTGTCAACGTCTGCCCTTCAACTGCTCGATAGGGCGACATTCGCTATAGACATATATTCTGCTTCTCGAACCATTTCATGTTATACCTACAATGTTTGCATGTGGCTATGCGACAAATGTGTCCGGCACCCTTTGGTCGAACGCGTGGCTGGGCCGTAAACGTGAATTGATCTATATAACCAGATCGGCATCATCGTCACCGCAGCTTTGAATGTTCCCCATCGGCTTGTTAACGGTGCGCTTGTCACGGGCCCTCACGTAGGAGAGCCATTCTCGAATCGCAAACAGCCTTGACATGCGGATGACACCGAATTATCTGTTGACTCCCCCCCCCCCCGCCTTCCTAAAAAGCAATCTTCCAAGGGACAACATTTGTGTTCTGTCGCAATTTAGATGTATGCCGGCTGGATAGATACATTTTTTACAGAGGGAACTGTGGAAACGCGGATGGACATATCCGGCTATCACAACGTTATGAAACACTTTGAGGCACTATGATGCTTCGGGACACAGCGTTGCGGATGAGACAATCAGCTGTAGTGTCATACCCGTGAGACATGTAATAACTGGAAGTGTCGAATTTGTTATGATCCCTTGCTGCACACGTATATAAATACGTTACGATGGAGAAAATGTTAGAATGTGCTAAATTCGAGGCCGTCGCCTCGGTAGTCTACTCGCAAAGAGCCAGCTAATTCACGTCGCACCGTTGGAGTGAAGATGAGACCAATGACTGATCCGAACTCCGCACGGATCTAAACACATAAACACACACATTTAATAAATTCATAGCTAAATATCTCGGAATTATTATAGAAATATACATCACAGATGTCATCCTCCAATAGTGTCTTTTTCGTCCGACTAAAGTATGTATATGATATTTCTGCTCCAAGTTAACGACTACATCGGCCCTCAGTGCAAAAACAAGGTAGACCTGAGTGGAGAAAGCAGTTGATAGTTGAGCGCTGTCCAGGCGGGTTCGTTGCAGGGTTAATTTAATTAGACAGCGGGAGAGTGGTTGAACGGCTTTGTTGGACGAGTAGGCCCACTTCGAGTTGTCCAGCAGAGATCTCGGACACAGCGCTGCGGATGCACCCCGAGTCATCATCTCATCTGCTAGTAAACCTAACACTTCCCTGGATGATGTGGCTCAAAGCCCAATGTTCGGCTGACTGCTGCCTCTTTCTTCGAATGAGCTAAGTGCTTGCGGTCGAGGCCAGGCAACGAAGGGCAGCGAGGATCAGGAGCACCCATAGTTCTCCCCCAGGATACTTCCTTAGGAGTCAGCAAGGACAAGGAGTGAATCCTTTGCTCAAGTTCTGATTGCGCTACTATTTTGGCCTCTGAGACATTGTCCACCCTCCGGCAGGATCCCGGGACGCGGTCGGCGGGCTGGCTGGCTGTCTGCGGCCGACGACAACTGAGGCAGATCAGGCGAGCCAAGAGGTCTTGATCCTTGTTGGGCGGGGCAGTGGCCGCGGTGATCTTGCGGTCATTGCCAAGTTGCCTCCTCATTGCGGGGTAGTAGACAGTCATTGGTGCTAAACCAGCGGCGCCCATTCGGATGATATCTGACTGACTGCTCTGACCCTGATCGCACTTGATTGGATTGACTCCTCAGTCGAGAATGACGCCGCTAGTTGTTGGCAGCAGGATGCTCTTCGCAACTCTCTTCAGGCCAACACGCGTTGGCCTGCCGCTAATACACAGATAGATTACTCGAGGCTAGTCACAAGGCTACGCTTGCCATCATCGTTCGTAGGTGGAACCATCCACTGCTCGGCTTGAGCTCATATCCACTTTGTCTCTGTTTGATCGTTTTTTCTCATCATCTTCTAGGGTCATCGAGTCTCATATTCGTGCACTGCTGGGTTTTTAACGACACAAACAAAAGTCAAGTCGATTGGCTTCAAACCACTCATGCTGTTGTCCGAGCCTCTATAATGCGCGTGATGCAAGAGGTCCAGACCAGCTCCTAAAACTTAGAAGCAATATATGCTAATTATTCCGGGCAGAGTGCTTTCGACGAGCTTTCAGCTCGACGTAAACTACAGACCCACCATTGACGGGCTGCTCTTGCTAACAGTAGCGAATTTACTGGCTCGTGCCGCAGATACATACGTTGGGAGCTATAATGAGAGCTACAACGAGCGCTCCTCGTGGGCAAATACCTCCATGGATATTTCATCTATTACGGCAGACGGGTGCAGACTACCGCACCGAACACCTCGGGATGCGGATCGTCGTTGGGCGATTGTGATGTGATGTAGCCTCTCGAGTAGTAGAGTCCAGTGGAGTCAGTCTCAGTGCTTCGGCGGCGGCGGCGGCTGGTCCTAGCTAGACAGTGAGGTGACACACTGCTGGACTCCTCGTCTTCGCAGTCCAGCCATTCAGAGAGGACAACAGGACGACGCTTGTCCATTGTGTGTCCTATTGTGTACGAATGTGGGAGTCACAGGCCATCATCCATAGGACCGCACGGCGCCTCGGCTTCTTCTTCTTCGCCTCCTTCTTCGCGCCTGACCAACCAACCGACCAACCGATCGACCGGCCGCCGCCCAGTTGAAGCCAACGAGACGCCGATACACCGAGTAAAGGGTTGGCCTTTCAGGGTATCAACTCATACATGCAGGGTCTATAGATCGGCCCCAACCATTGGGTGCCGCCAAACAGAGAGCCATGCAATTACACGTATATTCGACCCCACGGTAATAGAAATGACGGCGAACGTAAAAGACTGTCCGCAGCTTCGGCTGCCTCTCAGTGGGCAT
Organism: Stratiolaelaps scimitus; assembly: GCA_019614645.1. Lineage (NCBI taxonomy): Eukaryota > Metazoa > Arthropoda > Arachnida > Mesostigmata > Laelapidae > Stratiolaelaps > Stratiolaelaps scimitus. The sequence goes on along the minus strand of JABWDB010000018.1, from coordinate 1,315,708 downwards.
CACCACTCGATTCTTAGAGCAAATAAGTGATGATGAACGATGGGCTTAGTAACCTTCTTTGAATATATAGATCATATATATGTATGTGTTTTTAATATGGCAGCTTAACATCATATGTATGTACTAATATGAATTGTGTCGAGAACTGAAATAGAAATATTCTCAGCTGTATTCCTTCTATGCATTCCTAGTGTTACACTGGACTGTTGCAATGTGATGTGAAGAGTTGGCCGTTCCAGAGAAGATCGGATTTTTCTTCTTTTTAAGGAGCAACCGCGTTTGGGCTAAATATCGTCCAGTATATAAAGTTCATCCTGATATCATCAATACTCAGGCACGTTGGCAAACAGGAATCTTCATTACAATTGAGTTCTTTCAGAAGGAGAGCCCCAGGAAGAATTGACACGCCTCCAGCGCTCCTAATTACCTCGGGTAATTTCAATTATTGAATTTGGATCCTTATTTGGATTCCTGTTGAATCCCAACAGGAATTACAAGTATGTCAATAGCAACGTTTGAAGAAGGAGATGGCTAAACGCCGCCCATCGGCGTATTCTAAGCCTGTGACCAATCTCCATGAAAGCGATATCTCCAGGTAAACTTGCAGCAGACACATTCGCCTAGTGAGTCAATGATGGTGGATAGATTTCTATTTGGGCCAGATTTTATTTTGAAATCCACATTTGAGCTCTAATTTCACCGAATTCGCCATGAATCGAATTGCAATCATCCCTGTCATTATCATATATTGGAGTTTATCCCGACGAGCTGCAGTGTGAGTGCAGAATATGGGCAGGATATTCAAGTCCCCTTTGACCACCGAGAAGAATCTATTATAGATGCGAAAACGCACCGAATCACACATCTGTTATTTAGTATGGTATTTGTTATATCAATTATATAATAATCTATTTATTCACACCTTTGTTAGGTCAATCTGTAAACTGATTGAAACGCATCTAAAATATACAACCTGACCGCCGCGCAACTCCTCCTAGCCTGATCGAGTGAAGCCAGATCTCGCTCAAGCATGCTCTGGGCTTGCATGCCTCGCAGAGAGGTTCGACGAGAGAGACTATTTGTCGACGAAGTGCTACGTCGGGCGGGGAGATTTCCTGGAAAACAGAGGCATAGCAACACTTCCTTGACGAGTACGGGCTAAACATGAATGATATACACCCAGAATTCTGCCAAAGTGGAACGATGACGAATTCAGTCTGACGTGAGAGCGTCAGCAGAAACTAATGCGCGTACCTTGAGTCGGTACGAGGTCCACGGGTTTGACCATGCGGTCTGCCTCTTACCTCGATATCATGATGATCCAGCGGAGGGGAGTGTAACTCGCTGTAACCCGCCGATGCTGAGAAACCTCCATTTCGATATTACGTAGCGCTGTGCCTCCTCAAACAACGTCGAGCACGTTCATGAAAACATTATTGATTATTTCTTAAATATTTTCAATGCGTTTTATTATGTAATGATTCAACTATTAACAAGGGTGTAAGTAAATTATATTGTGTAAATGGTAAATGTTTATTGGTTTATTAAAGGAGCTGCAATTTTACAATGTGTATATTATTATTGTTGTTGTTGTTGTATCTATTGTGCCGTTGCCTTGTTTGTTGTCACTTATCACAAGAAGGCAAATGAATCGGACACGAGTTGGACACTTCTGGGAGACCTTTTCTTGTCTATTGCTCATCCGTCCAACGTCTCTTCATCCTCGTCTTCTCTATGGTTGTGCCACTATATTTTCACTGGCTTCCTTCGTCTGCTTAGCAGGTGCACTAGGGTAGTGAATTTTAAGCTCGTTTCGCCCCCTGCTCGAACCAGTCCCCAGCTGGCCAAGTCAGACGCTGCTGCTGCTGCTGCTGCCGGCTGGATAGTGCTTTCATGGCAGGGCGACTCAATGTAGGGGTGACCGCATGTCGGCCTCGGGGGCCGGCTCACAGCGTAAGTCGCCGCTTGGGGTTATTGAGGGCACGCTTTCTCCTCTCTCCTGCTGGAAGGCCCGTGGCAAGCAGCTTCCATTGCTTGGCCGGAGGTACGCACCAGGGGGGCGGGTGTGGGGGGCTTAAGCAGGAGGTTGGAGGGGCGTTCTGTTGGCGCATTTATGATTACTGCACGATGAACCACGGCACCTCCTCTGCCGCCTGGAGGCTGCGAGCGGGAAAGTGGCCAAAAATTAGCCGCCCACCTCAACACGATCCCTTCTCTCATTTTAGCATTCGCTTGGAGTGACGGCGGCCACCAGGTCCTCCTCGGCGCCGGGCTGATCCGGGCGCCCCCGTTACCAACCGAAAGTCAACCCTTGGACCGAACTGCTTTTGCTTCAACTGGAACGGTCTTGGCCCCTGTGGTGAAGTGCGTAAAGTACAACCTCCGAGGTGGTCCAGGGATGGTTTCTGGTCGTGGCCAAATGACGACTATAGGGTTGGGAAGGAGAGCACATTTACCTCGTCCAAACCTCGTATGGGCCACGGTATCACCCAGATACCCCACACAAGTGGAGCACCTGTTCTCCTGTTTGAGGCGTTCAGGAGTAAGGAAGAGGAGAGCGTGGGTGGCGGCGAAGGCGAAGGCGGAGACGGTGAGGGCACTGAGTCCTCGTGAAGTATATGGGAACCATTTCGCTAAGTGGCGGCTCCTTGGCAGCCTCAGCGTGCCGAGCACAAGCCTCAAGAGAAACGCTCTTTGGAAGAATGAACTTTTGCTAAGCAGCAGTTCGGAGCTGACTGTTGACGATGGCTGCCCACCTGCTGCCCAAGTGCTGTTTGGATACGACGAAGCATGTCCATTGTAACTCCTAATTAGTGTGAAGCCTTTAAGACCTTATCACGGTCGGCGGTTCGATGCGAATCTAGGCATCATGGCCACCAAATTCTACACAACCTAACCTTGTCTGTTATCCCGAACGATATATTGAAGGTTACTTGAGTGCGGGTAAGTCCCACAATCAAGGCAAAAGTGGTGTATACGCATAGTGATACAATTGAACAGTAGAATAGCAATGGCCCTAGTTCAAGCCAAGCAGACCATGTCAAGCTCGAAACTACTAATGCACTAACGATGAACATGAGGACACTTGGTAAAACTCGCATGTATTGTACAACACAACACTATGTTTTCATCAAATTTATAAACATGACATTCGAAAATATCATTATTATGATGATTATTGGACTCATCAACAATCACCGTTCTTGAATTGCGGATATATGTATATGCTACATACCTGTCAAGTGATGTCACCAATGAAGCACAATAACTGGCACTTATCTCACGAGTCGCCTTCATTTACTTGTATCGCCATTCGTTGGTATTCATCTGCTGCTGTGATAATAATAATCTATCATTAATCGAACTTCAGTTCAAACGATCTGCCTTTCTTTTACGACGGAAATACCACAGAATATCAGTCGAACATTGCATAGTAACAGCGCTATATATATATATATATATATATATATATATATATAGCCAATTAGATTGCTTGCGGAAGTGGATGGATACAGGTTAACTAACCGAGAGCCGCTCTTTCCTGAGGAGATTTGCCAATATCGAAGCGAGCCTCGAACTGCCAACCATTCGCCTCTACGAATTCTTCTCAATCCTGAATACGCCTGCCGATGACGTTATCTATCAGCACACTCTTCATTTCAAGAGACATCGAACTGGATTCTGTTCGAACAGCAAAATCTGTATAATTTCAATTCAGACGAATTCGCCATGTCGCTATGCGGCTCGTTCGACGGGTGCTAACATATTTTGACCGGAGGTATCAGTGAAGAGAGTTCGAATCACGGCGAAATGATATTCCGCCTGTTGCATATGTATGTGACAGTTTATAAGGGTTCCCACGACGAACATAACCTCGTCGATATTTCTGTCGTTGAATTTCGTATTTAGTGTATTTAGTCGTAATCCAAATGGTGAAATGTTTTACATTTCTATGACCTTTTTTTGTTAAAAACCGCACACAATCGAAACTACAAAATGTGCTTTAGAACATATATTCAGTACTTTTCCGTTGGTACTGCTCTGATGCCGTTACCCAGTGCACAGATATTATATATATATATATATATATGTGGTGTATGTGTCTAACAGACAGCTAAATCACAAACAAGCCGCTCAGCAACAGACTTCCAATTTCATTCTCGTATCATTTATGTATTTACACGATCCCGAGGTTTTCATTTCAGCTTCAGCACGAAAGTCGCCGACATCGGTCGGCACCTCAAGCACACACACACACACACAAACATATATATATATATATTATATATGCATACACACACCACGTTGATATTATTATCATTATAATAATTATCCTGATTATGAAACTACTCTTCACTAGTGTTGCATTCACTCAGTCTGTGATGATTTCTCCGAAGCGCTCGTCGCTCGGTGCTGCGTTCGAGTGTTTGTTGTTGCTGCTGCTGCTGGCGCCGTTAGCCGTCATCGCTGTCGCTCGTTGTTATGGAACGGGCCAAGAATGTTTCGTGTTTCCGCGACCCGTCTTGGATCTCCCACGTCTTTAATCACCCCCCCCCTGGAAGGATTTAGAAGGAGCTTCGACGCTTGGCTAACTGGCTAATGTCTGCTCTCATCTTCTACATTTAAGCAGCGCGAGCTGCTGCCGACCGGAGCAGCGACAGCCGCGGCGATTGCGACGGATCGAGCAGCTCCGGACACCGACAGGAGCAATGATGGAAATAATTCGTTTGGTGTGAACCGGTACGATTAGCTTCACCTCAAGTTGGATGTAAAAAAAAACAGAGTAGACTTAATACCTCCACAAGTTAAAGGTAAAGTACGCTTACAGTACCGGGTAAGCGGACGTCAACAACTCGAAAGAACTAGGCTTCCTATAGTTAGGGAGAGCTATGTAGCCTTACAGCAGTTTGCCTTGTTCTTTAACTAGAAAAAAACGCTCTTTGGTTGTCTTCTAACGCCAAATCTATACCTTTGAAAACGGTTTACTTGATCGTCTCATTCGAGATACGATATACGGTATTGTACAGTAGACTGATATGACAAGCAGTATGACAGCGGTTCAGCATCACATATCACAAATGTCACGCTGATGCAAAAATCCGTCAGGGAATAGCCTGTACTGCATTATACCGACAGTGTAATTGCTTTCACTGTCTGCTTCGACAGCAGGCTGAGCAGTTTTCCGTCTGGATGAATTCGTTCCTCAATTCTCTGTTGTTATTGTCTTGTTCTATTGGGACAATCTCTACAACCCGTAACAGTAAGCGAATCGATGGCACAATGAACAAAAATGAAATGGAAACGGTGAAATATAGACAGAGAGAGAGACAGAGATATTCAATAACGTCTAACAAATCGTCTAAATGCACAATCAGGGTCATATAGGCGGGCGTTTGAAGTCGCCAAACTGAAGCCGGCGTTGTCCATGTCCGAAGTGGACCGAACGGCGCTCACGCCAATGCAGGCCACTGTGAACTGTCCGGGTGCGGTGTATTACGCTTTCGATACGGCATCACTGGAATATCACCGTGCCCGAGACTCGAGCTCAGCTCCGGCGGCGGCGGCGGCGGCGGCCGCAGCGCTAGCATCAGCAGCAGCAGCAGCAGCAGCAAAATAGCGCTATCGGCAGCCGCTTCCTGGACAATAAGTGAGGTAAAATCAGAAGAAGTCAACCAGGCTACGGCGAACAGAAGCGGAATACGATGAGACAGAACGCGGCAAAGGAGCACGGACAAGGAGAAGAGCGCGCGTTGTTCGAAGCTACGAGAAACCTCAATTGAAACGATATCCGTCAGGCGTTCGTCTTTTCGTAGTCGGTATAAAGAAGAGAAGATAGCTGAAATGGAAGGCGAGGAAAAAACATTGGTCGACATGGCCGACATTGTATTCTATTGGTGGTCGAAAATAGCTACTTATGTAGATTTTGATAGGTATCCCATTGATTTGAGATGTACACACATATATATATATATATATATATGTGTGTAACTCGCTTAGGTATCAATTTTGGATTGTTCGTCTGTTGCTATGCTCGTCTGGGGATCAAAATGCACATTTCTCTGTAATATTAGCTGCATATAGATTTAAAATTATATATATATATATATATATATATATATGTATATAAATATATAAATAATTTATATACATATATATTTATATATATATATATATATATATATATATATATATATATATATGTATATAAATAATTTTATATATATATTAGCAAATTCTTCTGAAATCATTTAAAATGCCGGCATTTAACTTTGGGAAAAAAATTAATGTGAATGTTCTTATTCAGCTAAAAAAAAACAAAACTATACATATATCAGACGGCCATAGAAACCGAAGCAGTGTATACTGTGCATCACTAGCAAGAGTCCTTACGTCAGCCGCAGTCGGCAGCACCACCAGTGAACTGAGCTCGGTATCGTGGTGCCCGAGTATCGTATCATGCTGCTGTCCTCTGCCGGGATCCTCGAACAGCCTTCCTCTGGTGGGGTCTCTCCCACGATGCGGCAAGCAGACGGAGTATGACATTCAAAATCGAGATCTGACCATCGTTTGAAATCAGTGCGATCCTCGAGAACGACAAACGAACGGCCGATAACTCCGCCGAGCCGGTGCCGTACATATTGACTCTATGCTGCGATGGATAGCTGACGTAGTAATTCTTCGAATGTCTTGTTTTTTTTGTCTACCTGCCTTGCTACCTTTAGCCCGGCTCGTTGTACGGGTTTGTTGTTCAGCTATTATTATTCTTACTATTATTATTATGATTATGATTATTACCGTCATCATCATCATCATCATGGTTATTATCTTTTTTTTATTAATAGTATCAAGAGGCACGAACATCACAAGCAACCTAACATATTGTATATCTCCATTCGGTCAAGTCCGGCAGCATCTCTTTCCCATTCGAACGCTTTGAACGCGACGAATATATAGGTAATAATCAGCATCGACGCTGACTGACTGACTCGCATCCATCGAGGGGAACTATGACTCGGTCAAGATATCAACAGGGATCGTGTTCAATCTAGTTCAGCCTGGAAACAACGGCGACGATCTGCTGCAAGATGATAGCGATTCGACTCGCCTGTTCGTCTTGGCTATCTGTCTGTGTATGTGTTCATTCGTCCGTCTGCATGCATCGGTCGATTTGGTTATCAGTGTCTCTGTATTCGGCCGTCAGCAGGAGAAGTTGTGGTAGTTCTCTCAAATGTCGTCGGCCGTAGCGTTTGGCTCGGTGGTTGTCTCGTCGTCGTCGTCGGCGGCGATGCCCAGTTGTAGCTGCTGCTGCTGCTGCTGCTGATGCTGTTGCTGATGCTGTTGCTGTTGCTGGCGAATACAGCAAAAGGCATGTCAGCCACAGGTAAGATAAATAAACGTAAACGCCGGACGAGGAGACCTCGGCAGCTGGCACGGAGCCGGCGTTCGACGTCGGCGGCGGCGGCCAGCGATCGCAGCGACGAAATCCGGCGTCGCCTCCTCGGCGTCGTCACCAACCGCACAAGACGAAGATGCGTTCGATTGTCAGAACGGAACAGTGCTGCTCCTCAGATACCGCCGCTGGCGCCGCCGCCGCGTCGACAGAGAGGTCAAAGGTCGGACGGCAGAGCAAGTCAGTTGTCAGCCGCCGCTCTGAGTGAGTGAGTCAACGGGCTTATACGCAGCGCGCGCGAGCGAGCGCGCAAAAGATGAAGTGCAGAGTTTGATTGGGCAAGGGAAAGACGGCAGGGGCGAGAACAGGGTGAAGAATGAGGGAAAAATGAGAGGATCGGAGTCGGCGGGCGTCGTCGCGTTGCGCTGAGCTCTTGGCCGCCAATGAGATTCCGCGGCGGACACTGAAAGGGGGATGGAGCTGGAGGAGAGCGAAGAACGAGGTAGACTCACTGCACACAGAAAAAAACACGCATGCACGCACGCATACAGACGTGGACATGCAATGCGGACCGAGAGGGGGCGAGATGGGCAGACACCGGAGGCAGTACGCGGACATGGACACTATTCATGTCCACTGACAGATACCGAATATCGGGATGATGATCGGGAGAAGGAAAACAATCGGATGAAGTGCCGACCACGACGAGGCGCTCCGAAGAGCTCGGGAAAGTCGGATCCGGACCGGAGGAGACGAGGCCGGGCGGAGTCGAATATAACGGGCAATCGGAAGGGGGAAGTCATCGAGGATGCAGAACGCAACTTGCGGAAAAAGATAGAACGGGAGAGAGAGAATGGCGAGCATGAAGAAGGCAAACAAAATCTAAAGAATAACAGCAGCAGCAGTAGCAGCAACAACAACATCGAGGCATAACTACTCACACACACATACATACACTATATATATATATATATTATATATATATATATATATATATATATATATATTTGTATATCTATATATAAATGTCGTCTATCGTACGATATACCCACAGATGGGGACTGAGCTTAGATAAATAATAATCAAGGCGAGAGTAGAATCGAGATGGGACGCGTTTATTCCGGTTCCGTTTTTGTCCTGCTGTTGTTGTTACTGTTGTTGTTCTAGTGGCTGTTGTCACATTACGACGGCACACTACGATTGGATCTTAGCCATGATGATTATGATGAGGCTGTTAAGGATGAATAGGCCATTACTATTTTCTCTCGTTTATTTAGGTCTTTAGGTGGCTACTCAAGTCGGCGCGTATAATGGAGCAGCGGGTTGCATAGACAAAAAAACATGACAAAAGTAAGTTTGCTGTTGTTGTTGTTGTTGTTTCTTTCTCTTTAAACAACCACAGGCAGCCACTCGCACAAGCGACAACCGAGATATCACTATCAAGTTGAAGTCCACAAAAATGGATCTGCGGTTGACCCTTGATACCATCATATCCCTACAGAACAAATCTATACGATGTGTGATGATACATGTTGATGTGTGATATTGGACATCCGCGTGGGTAGAGCTGGGTTTGTTATACAGCCCCCTACAAAAAGCAGGCACAGAAAGAATTAATGACTCGTTCTCATGGAGAGTATCGCATTATATGAACTCGGGGCATCGAAACATTTCCGTCATTTTGTTGCAAAACATTCATCCATCTAGTCATTCTTTTTGTAAATTAATATAATAATTATTATTTCTTATTAAAAAGACGACAGATTACGTCTAGTGTCTTGGCATACACTTGTGATGCTAGCATGCCTGTTATTGCCTCTAATTCTATATGAATAAATTGTAATAAATATATAATAATAATAATAAATCTTCATTATTGTAAAGATGCACTTCAGCTGAATATGCTCCCCAAGTTCTACCTGCCGCAGCGAGTCTCAGGTTGAGACAATTTACAATATAGTAATTACATACGATAATGTCACCTATACTAGTGGAACCCTATAGATGACGAAAACAAGGCAGAAGATGACAAAATTGCCTATGAGGACAAGCTCGATGCGTGCTATTTAATTTTACAACGTGAAAGAGCAAGGAGTGTGCTCAATGGGAATAGCCTCCGTCACACTGTTTAGATCTGCTTCTGAAACAACCGGTCATGAGTAGACGAAGTAATAGTACAAATTATTGCTTTTATAATCTGCCAGAATCCGGATGAAAATGACGATTTGTACTTGATGAATTAGTAGAGTTTGTAGATGGATTTTATAGATAGAGAATTAGTAGACGAGATCTAATAGGGTTATTCGATTTCATTACGGTCACTCTGTAAGACACAGAGCTGTAACATCCACCCGATGATTAACACCGTATTCGGTCAATCTGTCATTAGCACAAAACACCTCATACCGGAATATTCAGAATAGCTACAGTGATTATATATCGCTGCACGTCCCTGGGTATCTGTTATATTTCTTATTTAATAGTTGCATGCTGCGGATGCTGTACTATTTATTATTATGAAAAAATCTTGTAGATATACATATATATATATATATGTGTGTGTGTAGACCCGCATAAACTATTAAGTCGCTCTTATACGGCACAACAGCACGTCAATGAGCGATGAGTGATGAATGCTGTGACCGAAATCGATTATTCATTCGAACCATGAAGATACCTCACCATATTTTGCCATTTTGTCGGCGCGAACTGCCAAGTGGATTTTGATACGTTTACGATCGACGTTTCTTGCTATGCGTCTTGTGCTCTGCGAATACCTGTATACCGATATATATATATATACATGTTAAAGTCAATGTGAAAGTCTCTCTCTCGTCTCCGGCACTACCATCTCGTGCGGCTGCCGCAACTACCAATTGCTACCTCTGTAATATGATAAATCTGAGCCAGAATCGTCGACAGCAGCCACGGGGGTGGGTAGATCTGATCCTGGCGATATGAAGCAACGAACAAGAGCTGACAGACTGAGTATACGAGCGAGCTAGCTAGAGTTAGGTAGGGCAGGACTAGACAGGCCTAGGTAGAACACCCTGCTCAGAAACAGCCACCGCAACCGCCACCGTCGTAAGGAACAGGCTCACCAGTGGTTTACTATGAGCAAGATGTAGTCAGGTATGTGTGCGGGTGGGTGGATGTGTTTGCGTGTGTGTGTAGATATATATATATATATATATATGAATGACTGGATGCAGTTAGGTGCAGGAGCCGGACGACGGGAGTGAGTTTGCGGAAGAAAGAACACAGGAGAGCTCAAGAAGAAGGTGGGAGTCGCCGTTCGAACATCTCAGATCAGGTAGATCAACGCCCTAATTCCTATTAGCTGAAGACTTTGCGCTTGCAGCGGCAGTGCGATTGCAATGCTTTCGTCTGGCCGTCTGCTTGTATCAGCTGACTGTATATACGCTGCTATATACATATATATATATTGGATGCATGGTCCTGTCAGTGTATGTGTGTGACTATGCTCTTGCTGGTGTAAATCTGTGTGCTGTAACTGGCTCCTCTTATGGAGAAATATATCATCGAGCAGCGAGCGACTCAACACGAATCAGGGGAATCGCCGGTAGCCAGCTGTCTGTCTGACCGTCCGCCCAATAGCCCCCCCCCTCCGCCGGGACGTTTGCTCAGGGTGGCGATAGTGCCAGGTAGTAGTAGTGGGATGCTAGCGGCGAGGAATATCCCTCATCGGGTGGATATGAAAAATAGGCCCGCGCCTGCAGAGCGAGCCGACGAGTTAGTTCGACGAGTTGCCCACGGGATCGCGGTGCTGACGGGGAGGAGGAAGGTTGGGAAACGGTGGGCATTAATAAGGAGGCCGGGCCACACAGCGGACGTTGGTTTCGGCAAAGGCCGAAGGCTCTCGGGGCGTCGTCGGGGGCGATCCGTAGGAGAGCGCCGACAGATGATTCCGATGACGATGGTGAGAGCGACAAGCGTGTAGTCCTCAATCCTGCCAGTCCTGAATCACTCCGATCAATTCCTTTTGCTGGTGCTGCATCTGCGGCGACCGTTGTGCTTGCCAGGCAAGCCTTGGCAAGCACCGGCTGAGGTTGAGCAACACCCGACTGGCGTTTCCCACCTCTCTAAACTGGGCACAGTTGAGCTTGCGGTGAGGTTAGCTCTGCGGCCCGTCATGCTCCGCCTGGTTCGTGTAACCCGCTGTTTCTGGGTCAGAAGTGGGAGTATTTAACCGCACCACGATACTGATCCTCTGCCAGGCGGCGATCAGTGGCGAAAGCTTCGAAACGTGTATTGATTTTCCAAAGGCAGACGAAGATTATCGACGAATGTGATGAATATGTACGCTCATCTGCACGAAACAAAGTAGCAGCTGTTTGAAATCTTTTGTAACCTCACCCCAAAAGAGCCGCTCTCATGCCCCGGCCGGTGTACCGATAATAACGATAATGATAATAATAATAATAATAACAATAACGACACACGATTTGATTCCTCTCATGAACCCTCGAATGGCCGAAACCTCATTTGGTTTTGTCGATTCGCCCCACGATTTACCGGATCTATGCATGTTCTTGTATTCTTCTTGCATTGCGGGACAGGCGGATTCGCTGGATGTGTAAAATCACCCATTGATTTGTCATTGAGCCTTGGAGTCGTTTATCGGCCGTGGACAGATTGTTGTGAAGCACTCTTGTACACCAACAACAGTGCTTCATGTATCGCGATGGGCGCTACCTCGGAGCTACCGCCAACGCCGACGCCGGCCTGTACGCGCACGAATTGCTGCTGCCGGATCGCTTCTTCGAGAGGTGTTTATCCAGCTTGCTTTTTGTCGAGCCAATTTCGTGACATGTTTTGAATTGAGACAAATGTGCCATTGTTGTTGTGAATCTTATTTCGAAATTACGGTGAAAAAAGGCCTCGATAATCGAAGTTATCGGTCAATTCGTAATGCTATATCAATTTGTCCGCTATCCATGTGTCGATCCATGACAAAGCGTCCGTTCTGCTTAGTCTAGTTTGAGATGTGATTTCGCCCGAGTGGACACACGTCTACATTTATATCTCGTACAGCTGAGTAGATAAAAGAATATACATTTCGCTTGTTATGTCACTGAAGTGCATGAGAAGAATTCTTTATGTATCAAGCTCCTCGAATTTAAGAAGAATCAGCTGAAAACGACTCTTTAGCTTTTCTATCATAACCTCTAGGGAAAGATGCGGTGCATTTCGCCGACCTTAGCATTACACATCTATATTCTGTTTTTGTCCCCACTATTCGTGATGAAAGCGTGAACCAGCTCCCAAAATTGCCGACTAGTTCAACGATCTCGATAGTGCATATATGTATATGGTATAGTCACAAAATTAATCAGCTTTGCGATCCTCAACAGAGGCTGCCGCGTCGGCTAGCACTTCCACCAGCGCTAATACTACTACAGTAGCAAACTTATACGATAATATCGAAACTATTTCAACAACAAATAAGAACAAAAAAAATAATAATTCCATTATGATCACTAGTCCTAAACGAGAAGTAACAGGTACTGTTTATCTGCCAACATACTTTCCATTATGTTTTCGAGCAGTGCCAACAATATAGCAACACCTGTTGAGGGGTGGCTGCTTCATGCCTAATCAATTGATTGACTACTAAACACGAACTCGATTTTGATTGCAAGCTATGCTACCTTGCCTGTCTGCCTATCATCATTGCGCAGGTTTAATTAACCAAGTTGCCTAATTCGATATACGAGACTAGAAAACAGAAAGCGTCTATTACGACGACGTACGTAGTCTGTGTAGACATTTAGAAGTGTAATTATAAAAGTTAAATTGTATATCCCCTTGATTGTACGCTTGCCTGCTTGGCTTACGACACCGTCCTGATTTTCATTCATAAATTAGCCTGCTCAGCTTAGCATAGCTTGCATTGGGCACAGGTGAAAGTGGTGTTATTTATATTTAGACGCATTCACTAGGCTCTCTGTGAATGCATGCCTATTACGACGAGAAGCCACGGGAATATTTTGTGTGTCCGTCTAATTGTCTTGGGCGTCTTAGGACATCCTTCCTTATCGTGCTGTCTAGATAACGGCGGAAATGTCACGTTTTTACGTTGAAACTGTTGTTGCGTGAGGTAAGGTGTTTTTTTTTCAAACGGCGGATATACTGTCAGATTCATCATAGTAAGAATCATAATAATCATAATAATAATAGCCACACTTGAGGTTCTCTCAAGCTGCCCATTCCCGTTGGAGGTATATGCAATTAAATGCTTTAATCAGTGGTTAAAAAAATATGTAGTAATGACCGGTGCATCCGCCCGAATCCGCATGCCTGATCCCAGCCAGTGCAGTACATCCGATGCATATTTAATGCCAGCTAACTCGGATGGTCCACACAGTCTACGATCGAACGGCACTTTTCGTGGAAAGTTCACCGTGAGACACAGGCATATGTCGGTACCAAAATGAACGAAGTGCCGCGCTCGTTGAGAGCAAATCTTTCTTGTTAACGTGAAATGTTTGCATTAACCATTAATCGAGAATTTGACCTAGTTGAATCATTTGTGTTGCAAATAACACGGCGCATTGCTCAACCAGCCTTAGTAATCCGCCGTGTACGACGTGCTGAGGATGCGATTCTTGAGCAGAGGAACAGGAAACACGTAGATAGAGAGAGGCAGGCGAGAGAGAGAGAGAGAGCGTGAAGAACGGGGGGTGCACCCTGTGTGTTTCCGAGGGAGGGTACGTCAGTCGAGTTCGAGAGTCGCCCGGTGGTGCATTCGTGTTCCAGACCTTCGTTGCAATCGGAGGAGACCTACGTGGGTGCACAGACGGGCTCGAACCCCCGACACTGTTGGATATTTTTGCATTTTTTAAAAGGGACCCTGTCCATGTCATGAAGCAATGCCGAAAGCAGTTGCACCGTGGACCAAGTGTTGAATGTTTAATTTAGCTGCGAATCTGCCTGGAAAATTTACCTTTGGGGGGGTACGCCACACTCAAATCGACGACCGTTGTTCCCGGCGCCGATCCCTATGGACTGGTGAATTGGCGCCACCTCGCCAGTGCAGCATTCAAGTCATAAGGGACGCGGACCGGACTCGCCGATCACGCGAGATGGTTCGAAACGTAATTCATGTATATGTCTTGTCTCTGCATTCAATAGCAATACGCTACAATGTGTTTCTATTGATTTTTGTTCTTATGACGGCCACAGCAAATCCTCCCAAATGCACGATCAAGGGTGAATGACTTTCGGCAGCTGAACGGTCAGATTTCGCCCTATTACACCCTGCGGTTTGCGCTCCGCCTCGATGAACATGGCTGTTCTACCGGATCGTTGGTGGGAATATGCTGCGTACTCCGGTTGGTTCTTGGTCTTTTAAGGGGTGAAACTTTCAAAAGCGGGCGCAAGCCTACGTTCATTCAAATTTCACCATTCTGAAAGTCGTGCTTGTATATCAAGTCCTCGCAGGAGATAATGCTATCCACCTCTTAACATGATGATTATTAGGGCATATCGTTCGAAGTGGCCGCTCTTTAAATGCCAATAACTGTTGAACTAAATGAGTTAGAAAAAAATCTTTTGGTATGAGTTGGAGGGGCTCTCCGGCTTTATTTGCAGCGCTCTGGGAGTTTCGAGATAGGCCCTTTTTAATGCATGGAAACAACCATAATCGCATGGGATTAAATCAGGAGAATATGGGGGTTGAAGCCATCGCTCAATATTGTTCCCCTCCATCCAGGCCGTAATTTCAGCAGTTCGGTGAGGTCTTGTATTGTCGTCGAGTAACCACACTCGGTGCTGCCGATCCCCACGCCATTTGCTCATCAATCCCTTCAAGAAGTCGAGATATCGGGGAGCATTGAGTTTTTCGTTTGTTGCTACTATTTCGTAATAGCAAACACCCTTGATATCCAGGGCGAGTATCATCAACACCTTTCGTCCGAATCTATCTGGCACTGCCACAAACGTTACCGCTTCATCTTGTCGGAGCCACTGTTTTGCTTGGTCCTTCTCAGGAGGTCTATGCAGGCTAACCCATGTCTCGTCTATCGCTACCGTATGTTCTAAACGACTGATTTGTTGCGTATAAGTCTTCAAATTAGATGTCGAACACTCCGCACGCATTTTCATCTGCTCAGCACTCAGTATATGCGGAACCCATTTTGCATTGATTTTCTTCATCTGCAATATATTGGTGATAATTTCATGACACGTCATCTGAGGAACCCCAGTTTTAGCCAACAAGAGCACACATGTATTTCCCATTTATATTCTTAGCGTCGTACCGAGTGGGACTGAACGAACGGTGGACCCAACCAGGCTTTTCTTTATCTTTGACCGACAGCTCATGATCGGCCGTTAATGCCGTGCGTTTTGACCTGTCTCCCGGTGAGCACAAATGAATAATTAGTCATTTACAAATATCCATTGGGTACCATCCCAAACAGGACATCTGTATCCAACAACGAAGCACAAGAGCACAACGGTTGCAACTCGATGAGGATAGTATACATTTGATCGCATTATTAAACGAGACGCGGACAGAATCTTTCGATTTCGTTATCATCGTTCTGTATCTCTGATCCTTGCCACCACAGGAGGTTCAAACCACTGAGCAAAATCTAGCCCCCAACAGATTCTTCACGTTTGCACCCAACGGAAAATAGTTCCGATTCCTGTCACATGGCAGAGGAACAGCGGAGACTCAGCGTAAAAAAAATGCCAGAAGTATTTCAAAATAGAAAGACACATTTTTCAATCTAACCCTGCTTCGCGGAAGCTCCGGCAAAATTGCCAGTTCACGTGTCGCACGTGAAACCAAGAACGTCTTTGGGTCCAGTAAAAATCATTGGGGTTCCCTAACGGCGTCGGTGATTCGTAGAGAAACCGGGCAACATCAGCAGATCGAGTATAATTTGGTTCGAATACAAACCAGACAAATAAACTGCACTAATCGATGGTGAGTAACTCAGTCGTGTCGATTCGAGGATTCGTCCAATGCAAGTATTTGAGTGGCACAAGTGATATGTGTATCATGAATGAAATTATTATCAGAATTTATTATAACGGGAACTCGTTGTCGGTATCACTGTTTTGAGTAGTTGCTTAATTGGCTAGCTGTCAGTAGCGCTGATAGCAAGGGTTAGCATAACATTCAGTATGGAATTAATTTATATTATCTTAATTAATGCATTGAGCAAATGAGCCAACCGATAAAAAGAGAACAATTTTACCTGTGGCTTCTTGACTCGTTTTTTATAGTGTTCTTTTTTTGGTGGTGGAAAACGATTTGATGAAAAAATGTGTTGCCAGTCGGTGTCATCTAGCTTTTTACCTATCAAATAATATGTTTACTGTATTATTTCATCACCCTGTATATATATATATATATATATATATATCTGTATATATATATATATATGTACTGTATTATTTCATCACCCTGTATATATATATATATATATATATCGTACAATCTCACACGAGGTATTTATTTATGTTCATGGCGATGTATTTATTTATGTTCCCAATCTCGAGCGTACATTACGCGCATGACGTTTTTTTCTAGGTTAGATTAATTAGTGAGGACATTATTATGTTAATATATTAATTAGTTACAAAAAAAAACGACGAATAGGGTAATTCAATCCATTAGCGTTCATAGCATTATGATAGATGGATGGCAGCTATCACAAAGCCGTCCGAAGCCACCATTGCAACAAATTATGACGAGACGACCGGCTCTCTCCTGCCAATCGTCGTTCAACACCCAGCCACTCAATCGTCCATCCGTTAATTCATTTATTCTCCCGTAGAAGGCGACCACTTCGAGAAAAAAGAAAAAACCAAATTATTTCGATATTAATTTAGCCGAATTATGAATTAAACGGAGCAGTAACAGCTATCGGTATAGCAACCTACCATATGTTCACTCATCGTGGCTAATTGGCACAGTAACGACAGCAACAATGGTGATAAAGATCGGGGTAATTAGTAATTATATGAAGATAATTATGAAAATGAAATGGGCCAATAGCTGCAAGCCTCAACGGAACCTCAACGATAATCGCTGCCGAGCTTCGGGTGCGTCTACAATCGCGAAAGCGCTGGTCCACTGACATGCTCTGCAACGGTGGTACCGAAGCAAAACTAAAGAGGAAATCTCCACATGTGGATGTTTCACCTGTAATCAATGCTACGCCACCTGCAGAAGTACTCATACCTGGCCAACATATGACAGGAGGATGTTCGAGAAACTCTGCCAATTGTGATAAGCTATTATTCGTAAGCTCCAGCGGAAGAGGCGACTTACTCGACGCATACAAAGGTTATCAGGACATGTCGTCGAACGGAATCGTTTTATTTATGAGGAAAACGCAATATAGTCTGCACAGATTAGAACATGCCACATATTCGAGTAGTATATGTCTTGTAGGTCGGATCACCTGCGTGATGCCGCGCTCCGCCGTTAGCAAGCCACCCAATCCCTTGAGTCGTTTGTCATCCATAGCGGTTGTAACGCCTTCATTTATATTAATACATTGTGATGCCGGGTAGGTATCACGTAACGCGGCGTAAATACGTATTCATTTCTGTTTCCGAACGCAGCGGTCGAATAGCGTCTTTCCAACTTTTATTTCCGACCACTTCATTCACGTTGATATAGTATTCGCAATGAGAAAACAATCATATGTATCTCGCCAACGGCGGCCGTGCCGCGCCGCGCCGATTTACGGTGCCACTTAGTGCCACCAACCGACCGACCGAGCGATCCATTATGTTTGCATATGTCGTGGTTAGATCGGGTGGTTAGAATCGTCCGGCCATGGAATGTCCATTAATCGACGTGGTAGCGCACATCTGTTAATGGGTATATCCGCCGTATCACAACTATTTGCTTTTTAGTGATATGGCCGAGTGTTCAGTTTGTTTCGATGCTGGAATCTTTCTCTTACTCGCTTGGCCTGCCGCCGCCGCCGCCAGCCGCCCGCTCCCTTCCCGGCCTCTTCTCTGAGTGGAGTAGTAGTGCCTGTATCCATTGGTTCGTCCCGGGGACGGCTGCAGCAGCAGCAGCACCAGCAGCGGCATCGGACGAGGCGCGTGGGTCAGCCGGCGCGTGGACGCGATGTTCCGAGGTGGCTGCCTCGTATACCTTCGTTTTCCGCATCTTCCTCGCTCACTTGCTTCGTCTATCCACCCATCCATTCATTCACTCGTTATGTCGTCATTGGCCTGTTGCTTTTAATTCTTGTTCGCAACAGCAGCCGCCGCCGCCGCCGCAGCAGCAGCAGTCGAATGTGTAGAAGCGACGACGCTGATGCCTGATCATGTGTTCGGTGGTGTCGGGCTACTCCCGCTGCTGACGCTGATGGGAACAGGGTCAGGAAGAAAAAGAAGAAAGATCAGTCGACCGCCGTCGCCGTCGCCGCCTGCGCCGATTCCGCCGCCGCCGGAGGAGGAACGCACGGGTAACTCTCGATGATGGACGAATCATCCAATAGCCATCGATATCAAACAACCTCCCCCTCAATCACCACGGCGATTGGGCTCTGTGGACGGTAACGAGGAGACGGAGCCACTCGATGGAGCAGGGGGGCGACGCTTCGACGAAGGATCAACTACTCATTATCACTCACGCAGCGCTAATTCACCCTCCGGAGTCTCTGAATCGTTCCATGTCGTTCCATGTCGTCGTGGTCGCTAATTGCGAGCTGAAGCTGGTGGTGACCAATGCTGCCCTCGGAAGGTATCATAGTTAGAAAAATGTTCACTTCTGTGTATATGATGCGAGAAAAAAGGGCTAATTCGTAACGGTCTGTTGCCTGACACCGCTACGTTTGGTTGCTTTAGTGCAGTGTGCGTTTTGGTCCCGTTGCTGGCCCTGGTCCAATGAAGCTGAATCCGATTATGTGTTCGTCTTAATTACAGCTAAATGACATCGGTGTGTATTGTATATATAATATATTGTGTCGAAGTGGTTAGGGAAGGTCGTCACACAGAATCTTAGTACGATTGTTGTATTTGAAGGGCATATGAGACATACATACATACGTTTATATATATATATATATATATCAGTGGGAATTGGTACCGTCAAATCAGAACTGATTTGAGACAAGGCGCCTTGTCTCCAGATCAGAAACAATTCTATTTTCTTTAGGCAATCGTTATTTTGGTGTCCATTAAAACCCCGAGGTCCCTTTCGAGTTAACCGATACCATTTGGTGAAAACGTACCCCTTAGGCTAATTGCCAGTCTCTCCCTCATAGACCTTATCTCAATGGTCATCTACAGGATCAAACCATATATATATATACATACATTTTTTTTATTTAAATGAATACGCCTATTGAAAGCCTTCGTTAGAGCACCTTTTCTCTGGTACCTCAGCTTTGTTCCCCAACGAGTTAAGAATTATGCTAGAACATAACCATTCCCTCATCAGCCGTAGCAACCGATTGCGATTTATGTTCGCTTTCCTGAGTGGTCGGTCGCG
The DNA here is from genome assembly GCA_019614645.1 of Stratiolaelaps scimitus. NCBI lineage: Eukaryota > Metazoa > Arthropoda > Arachnida > Mesostigmata > Laelapidae > Stratiolaelaps > Stratiolaelaps scimitus. Next base: position 1,295,825 of record JABWDB010000018.1, on the reverse strand, counting down.
ACCGGACCCGTTCACTATAGTATCACAAAAATATAATCGAAATACACGCGAGTATACACCATGAGCAATACCGCCGGATGGGCAGATTAGCCGCGCGATGTCCGAAGCAACGCCAACCTGTCCGACCACCACTGTACGCAACCACAGTAAAAGGAGCACTGTCTTTCGCAACCATTGCGAGATCATTACCATGGTCATAATTATCAACAACCGCAGCAGCAGCAGCAACAACATCAGGAACCTGACGATTGCGAGCATCCGGGCCGAACCCCTGGTAGTCGAATCAGGTGTGAGGGCTACGCTGATCATTGACCACTGCTGCCTTGCGTTGCGTAGGTGTGTGAACACTCACTAGATACGTGTTATATTATACGTTGCGTACTGGCTTCTTATTTGTGCTGCTCTATGCCGCTTCATGCCGTGACGGTGGTGGTTGCTGCTATTGAACGAAGCAGTTGTACAGCATTGAACAACATGAACATGACGGAATTAATGATTAGCAACATTGGACAACACTGACGATACTGCTGGGCTCTCTCGCCCAGCGACCGAGAGAGCCGGCAGTACGACATCGCACACGTGCGTCGGCCAGACGTCGTGTGGCGTCGCGGCAGCACCGCCGGCGGCGGCGGCGACCGCCATTGAATGAATCGCTATAAAGAAGGAACGTAATCACCTTCTTCAATTCCCTTATATTTCATCTTCTCTACAATGTTATTTTCGTATTGGAATCTTGCAGAATCAGAACAACTCGACAGGATCGCGCCCCGCCGCCCCACCGCCGCTGGCGAAAGGTCAAACTTTATGCCGTTGTAGTTAGTCACCGGCTTTGCCAGACCAACTGGTCGGTCTACGCCGAGCAGGCGCTCGAGCAACCATCCATCCAAGCGACGGATGAATGAATCAATCAATGAATGGATCGATAAAGTCCGCTATCGGCTGGACACACATTTCAACGTGGGACGGTGGCTCTGGGCGGTCTGTATCTTGTCAAGTGTCGACAACTACATCAAGTTCGATTTGGTGCTTCGGCAGCAGCAGCAATCGAAAGTGAATTTGCCCTTGAAGAAACTGAAATACGCTAAAATTGCTTGGTGCATTACCGCATTGAAATGAATGGTGAGGGATTGTTTAAGATGATGATGCGTGTAATGAAGATCATAAATCTAATAATAATAATAATAATAATAATAACAACAACAACCATAATCATAATAATAATAATAATAGTGGTAATCATAAGATTAAATAATTATTATACATGATTAAATCTATCGTATGATTAAGTAGCCTATTGTACATCGAGCTATGTATAGCCTTCCACCTCGAGCTGTGAATACGTGTACTTAAAAGACCGTGCAAATAAATATTTGTGGTACAAATGCACGTTCAGCGCCCGGGGGATATCAACCACCACCGATTTTCCGGTGATATTAGTTAGTTATTCGGGTTCACATAACTGACAAGGCAGGGTTATGCGCTGCGGTACGTTTTATAGTGATTTTTCCAAGACGGCTTAGACACACCTCTTGTATATTTCTTGGCGGACAGCCTAGTTATTTATCAAGAAGCGAGCATCATTGGCCTACATCAAATTCGAAGTATTACACATAGATGCTAATGAACATGCATCCCTTTACAGACTCCGATTAGGCCTAGTTCAGCCAAATATATCCGCCGGATCGGATATAATTGGGTGGAATTAATGCCAAATAACAAAAAAAAATACCTGAGCCTGAACACTACAAAAAAAAACCAGTCGTAATTATAGATAATAAATACAATGTAATAATATGATTTGGTCTCATATGCATACGACTAATATACCGTGGGGTCATTCATGCGGTTGTGGTAATGTTGACACATTTTTATTGTGGCCATATACCGCTTGTTCAATGTGGCATAACTCAACGAGTTTAATTTTGTCTGTTCATAAAAACACCCATATATATATATATATATTTTTTTTTACTTATTACTATTATTATTATTCTCTATTGCGTCAGATTTTGTCCGATCGTCCGCGGTGCAATTTGCAGGAGCTCGAGAGCTACTGTCGGCGAAGCGGTGGCCGCTGAGCAGCCTGGCGGGGAGTCGTGGGATGTCGTGCAGCCTGAATCTCTGTGAAACAAAAGACGAACAGGGATATTATTTGAAATCGATGCACTATCGAACGTCCGGTCGCACAGTGGCCCTGATGGCCACCATCCCGAATCGCTCCTCGCTTCCATCACTCGGACACATCAACAATTGATGAGATCGCTCGAGCCGGCGTACGGGGCGGGGGCGGCGGGGGCGGCGGGACCCCCAGGGGGCAACGCGGATAGCTGGATTCCTTGACGCTGTACCCCTTTCTTTGTGAAAAAGCCTATCACAGTCCATCGTATCAGCAACGCGTGACGATGCGTACGCATGTACGCGCAAATATGGGAAGAGAAGTATTCGAACCGGGTGAGGTGGTGCCAGCTATTTTTAATGATTTTTGTTGGCCATCCATCGGTCCGATTGTGTGCACACACTCGTTTGGGGGTAATTTCGGTCAGTTTTGATGCGCTGCTGGGTGTCACGTCGATGAGGGTCACCATTGATCAGTATACTTTTCTATATTTTATTATTTTCCTTATTGTTGCCGTGGGGCGAAACTACTTTCATGCTACTTTAGACTATTCGGTCGGTATCTGACGCTCAGTGACTCATCTCGAGTGGGCAGATATCGAATATGGATATCGATGTGGCCAAAACTAGCTGGATATTAATTCATATAACAGAGTTTATAATGATTGACAAATGATCAAAGCAAGCGACGCCGAAACCGCTGTCTTATTATATAATATAACGGCGCTAGCCTCACCGAGATGAGCCGTATCCATGTCAAGCAAGATCCTTTCGAGGGTGTCCCACGAACACAAAAAACTCGCTACAGAATGGCCTAATGTGTGTGTATATGCTTGACATTATCACAATCGTGCGTCTTAAGCGCTATCATTTTAAGTGGGAAAACTAAAGGGTACCGCAAAGAGCTTTTGATATTCAAATCTGACACGCCAAATTGTCGATGTCACTGTCGCTCGCCTTCTTCCGGTTGCTGTCATTGTCGTCGTCGTCGTTGTTGTAGTCACTGATACCATCATATATCATCTTTTCATCATCGACTTCATGAGTTTTGCCTCATTCCTCGTAAAACGAAGACACAGTTTACATTTTTACTTTATCTTTATTCCTTCGCAATATCGAATATTAATTAGACACCAACATTCGGTTGATAGGGACGTGGTATCGTTTAATGGTTCCGAAAATCAGATTTAATCGATGAGTAAGTCAGTCGATCCCATTTTCTATTATATACAAAATTATAGGTTTCGTCGGCGTACGTTATCACATGGACGGGGAGAGAGGGGGCATAGATTATATCGGCGGCTCATCCCAGTGGGCCAATTTAATTGATCAATAATCTAACAACTGTTAACGAGGCAAGTCGCCGCTTCGAAGTTGAATTCTAGCGTTGTATTATGCTAATGTCGATGTCGATCGTAATAATAGTTCCTTCTCCCCGATAGGTTAGTGAAACTACGGAGTCAACTACTGGCCAGACATATTGATCTGAGACCCTACACCGGCCAGGTTATTTAGGCCGCCAATATTTCCTATGACGACATACGATTCTCTGTAATATAGATGCTGTATTCTGTCAACTATTCGGGATGGGACTACGAACATTCTGGGGGTCCATCCAACTCAGGATACAAATGCAGTTTTATCATACATCCATAGATCATGTCATATATTCATTATCAAATATACGGTAATAATATAAACGAATTATTAGTACTATTATTATTATTATTATTATTATTATATGTTTTTATAAATTTTCACGTATTAATATCACCACAATAATATATCAAGTATCATAACGAATTCAGGTGTTCCGTACGGTCTATATTTCATATCACCCCCAAAGGTATCATCATTTCGCCACTCGACATTATCTCGACACCGTCAAATGTTGTAGACGAATGAATACCAATCCCTATACGGAACGTTTCATGATTAATATCGACACAATGACCCACTTATCTCATTATTCACTAATGTCCACTCATGCTGCCAGCTCGAACGGGCTGCTTAATGGCGAGCGGAGGAGGATGAGGGTAGAATAAGATTATTCGCAGCATCAACAATGAGACAGCGGTGTCAACAACAATAACACCAGTAGCAACAATAACAGTATTAACAGCAGCAGCAGCTACAACAACAACGACGACGGTGAAAATCTATAAGAGGTAACAGCTGAGGGTTGTGTGATACAGTTGAGTCTTCCGGCTACCTGCAAGCACAATGTAGAATTGGACTCAGTCGTCGAGGTACCTACACCCGCGGCTGCCGCCTATAGAACTGCATACAACTGCTGCTGCTGTTAATGACAGTTGTAAACGTTGTACAAAGCATACCTCAATACGATTAGCTGCGTTCGTGGTACAGATTTGAATAGGCATCAAGCTTAAACGGTGCCGCGAGGCAAGGACCAAAAACCAAACGGATGAACTGAAGTGTATTATGTGTGCAACAGTGTTAGTATTACATATGATTCTATACAACGAAGTCAACGAAGTTTAGCGGCGAAAATCGGCGCCACTTTTTGGCTGTCCATCATCGCCGCAGTCATTTTTCTCCGCTCGTCGTAGCAATAGTGGTAGTAGCGGCCGAAAGCAGTTTCACCGTGGTGGACTTTGTTAAATGTTGGCTGTGGGTCAGCCCGGAAAATTTTTTTAGCGGCAGCAGCAGCAGCAGCATTAATTGTACTTGTTGATAGTTGTTCATTATGCGATGTGTGGCCGCCGCCTGTAGACGCGGCAGCTTCAGCGGCATATGTATATATGTATAATACATATCAGGCCAGGAGTCGTGCTAGTCTGACGAACGGCCGGGGCCAATCGGCTGTTCGTCCAGTTCATCTGGGTATCGGCCTATTCGTCTCTGTGTCAGTATGTATGTGTGTATCTATGTTTCACTCGTCACACGCCGTGGCTCACGGGTTGTGAGCGACCGGCAACCAACGGCCACATTGACAATGGTCGTCCATGGTGATAACAACAACAGCGGAGAGTTAAATGATGAATGAAATTATAATGCTGTCGTTGATGATAATGGCGGTAAAATGGTGCTGATTTCAGCAGATGATCAGCAGAAGTAGCGAACGCAGCAGAGGCAGAATGACTCAAGTGACGAGTGGCGAGTTTCCGTTCGAAACAACGCGCGAAGTGCCTCGACAGCGTGCGCAGAGCTGTTGCGGCCGGCCAACGCGCGGCGATGTCGTACTCAGTTAGTGCAGGAGCCGCACTAGACCTTCGAATATGACTGCTGCGATATGAAAAGAGCTGAGCCATCTTTCTTTCTCTCACTGGCTCGCCCTTTCTCTCTACGAAGGTACACTGTTGGCGGACCTCTGCCACAGTGGTACACGTAATGTTATGCCGTCTACAACAACGGCAACAATATACACACACATACATATATATATATATATATATATATATATATGTATATATATGTGTGTGTGTGTGTAACACCAGCACCTTCCGTTTTTGACAAGTTCCACTCACTCAACTTAGATGAACTTGAGCAGTTGTTGTTGTTGTTGTTGATGTTGTCGTCGTTGTTGTTGTTGTCGTGGTTTCACTTCTTCTGCTTGTGCATGTTCATGTCAAAACGCTCGTTTATACCCCTGTCTCCGTCCATCTAAACGATCTGTTCATTCAAACGCCATCGGCCATTTTTCAAGTTTTCCCGAACGTCGTCGTTGTTGTCGCGCAGCGTTCCACGAGAGAGAGAGAGAGAGTCAACATCGCCGCCGCCGCCGACGCCGTTGGCTAATTGGTGCTACGAACTGCCGGCTACTCGATGTTCCGCCAGTTACTAACGAACGCTTTGCGTGCATCCATCGCGAGCTGGAAATGTGGCTGGTCGTAGACGAAAGGAAGCTGCTTCTTGCTGGCTCGTCCGCAGAACGCCACAACGGTCACAACACCGCGCGAGCGACAGCTGATGCGACAATGATGATTCACTCAAGAAGCGTAGAATAAGAACGTCGTCTGGTTGCCAGCCAAAACCGACCAGCAACAAGAGGCAGATCCCGCACGACACCTCGAAACAAAATCGTCTGTTGTCCCGTATGAAAATTCGGCCGGGAGAGATGGGGTGGGGGGGGCTGGGCTGGTACGGTTACCACTGCGAAGAGCCGGGACACCTCAGTGCGTAAGTGACAAGGGTTTGCTAGCCAGTAGTCCCCGAGCAGAAGCAGCAACAATGCAACGGAGGAATGGGAGAATTTCAGATCACTGTCGCAAGCCAGCCACTGACGCCAGCGGTCATGCAGATAGACGAGCATACGGACACACTCCGGGTCCCAGAGAGCGTCTGTCGCCGGCGTCGTCCACGTCCTTTGCTTCATGACGGCGCTATACGGTGTTGTTGTTGTTGCTGCTGCTGCCGCCCGTGTTGTTGTTGTTGTTGTTGCTGACGCTGTTGTTGTTGTTGTTGTTGCTGTTGTTGTTGTTGTTGCTGTTGTTGTTGTTGCTGTCACCATCTACTGATCATCAAAAGTTGACACACATTACTGACATGTTATGTTGCATTGTAACTCGCAGAGCTGTAATTGTTGTTGTTATTGTTGTTGGGGCGCCTCGAGTCACTTGTGTCGTTAGTTAGCGTCGATTTGCTTGTTTCGTCCACCTGTGTGGCGTTATCAAACATTCTCACTATGTGGCCAGCATATTCTATTGTACCTCATACACTAAGTGACCGTCTATTTATCTATCTATTATTTATACAGATACTGGATAACACAACGTTCCACAGTCGCATAGATATATATATATATATATATATCATACCTGATGAGTTTTGTGTCAATCTGGCTGCTCGTATCTTCGCCGATGTGTCTATGAATGAATGGGACGTCATTGAGCGACCATTATGCAGCTGTGATGGCTCGGTGTCGTTGTTGTTGTTATGCAAGAACGCGTCCCGCCATTATGTTACAAGTAAGTCTTATAATTGTGATGACGAGGAGTTGCTAAACTTCCATCTACATAACTGACTAATAACAAAATGCGATTCAATATTTGAGCTATTGTTGTTGTTGTTGTTTAAATACTAGTAAGGATGGCCACGTCCCAAGATGGAGTAGGCGTTCATTTGGGCCAATTGTTAGTCTACAACAATTGTTTGTTGTTCATGATATAATGAACAACATACCGTTCAGAGAAGGTGTTCGGAGAGTTACCCAACCTTACAGAGGAGCAACTTCAACTTCAAGTTTGAAGGCTTCGAAGATAACCTTTCACGCCAGGTATTACTTTCTCTTCTGTTGCGAAGATTACCTTTTCTAGCTTGGATAACCTTTCCTAGGTATTATTTTCTGCTACACATTGTACTACTAAACGACGACCTGGGAGCTATGGCGGGAAGCTTAAGCGAGCCTGGTATGCACAGGTTATCCGTCCAACTGCAAACGTGGAGTTTCACTAACGCCGATAGTCTGGCTCGCCATAGTTAATCTATGGCGAGCCTAACACCCCTCGGCCCACATCTGAAGGTGCTGCCCGTTCAGGCGTAACACATTTCTCCCTCTTGAAAAGAATAAAGATGAAGCTAATTACTTTGTGTGGCAGACACCGAGAGTGTTAACGTCCATTTAGGAGCAAAAACAGACACAATTTCGAAAAACAAATCAACCTTCTTCGAGGACGGCGAACTTTGCGTAACATCTCAATAGCTTGTCAATATGTTTCACCCGACGCTGATACACTTCCACGGGACGTTTATGGATTATTCACTGGTTTTCTTTTTGAGTTTTGATTGGCGATTGTTGCTGTATTATTGTCATTATTATTTTGAGGGCGTTTCAACCTCCTTAGCTCAAAATCATACTAGGGGTTCGTATCGATGAGGTGTAGGACTTAAATTTACTTACAAATTATAGCTTGATACAAGTCGATGTCGCTAGGGGTGGCATAATAAGGGCAAACAAAAATCACTTACCTCGAGTCGTCTACTAGTCTTCCGGCGGAGCAGTGGAATCATTGGGGCCGCCACCGCCGTTACACATTTGCTTGCAAAGGGGTCCGTCTTACGAAGCAATGCTAAAAGCAGTTGTACCGTGGACGTTAAACGGTGACGCGAACTCTATCTTTCGTCCGGTTTATTCATGGTTATCTACCTGTATTACCTGCCTGTATGATCACGTGCGAGCTAGCGAAGACACAGTCCATCTCATCAGAAGCTTCATCCCTCCTCCGTCCGTTCATAATACCCAATCGGATCATATTGGTTTGATCTTAGCGTTTTGAGATTTTCTGGTTCCGTCGATTGGTTTGTGATCGTACACGTGAGTTATCGTTTGTACCCTCATCAGACTCGTTCATTGCGTTATCGAGGGCCAAGTTATTGGATACAATGAAGGCTGACGTAAGGTAAGGGTCTTATTGTTTTGTTAAACGAACTGCAGTCTAACCAGGCTTATGTTCCCTTACGTGTCACGGTGAGATGTGAACGCTCATCTAAGACCCGCATTCATAAGCAATTTACTGCGAACCGATGCTTTGCCGCACGAGATCATTGCTCAACGAATCATCTTCTGTCGAAAATGACTATCGGCGTCTACCGGCCGATGTAACTAGACAGGCCGATCAAGACGCTCGGAAACGCCTGGCTCCCTTGTATGTAAATACTTTGCCCTTCTATTATATTCTTCATGGTACGTTCGAGAGTCTATCCAGATGCCGCGAAGGACGCTCATCGCTAATGACCTTCGAGTATATTCCCTACCCCGTGGTCTGCTGCAGATGATCGACTATCGCGCTGGCGGGCGAGCTTGCAACACCGACCTAAGTAAGAGAGAAATTTCCGCTCAGAATGATGCTGCAGTTGCTGTCTGAGTTAGTTGTTGCCTTTATGTTTTTTGCGTGCCTCGTCACCCAGCCCCGCCGCTTCGAGACCGCGGCTTCGAGTAAACACCTACTCATTCTCGGTGATGGTACACTTTGCGACGGGTTCGCATATACCTGTTCGCTGTTGTTGTATTCGACGGTTCGTAGATAATACCTGCAGATGAGTGAAATGTCATCGTTTGCTGGTCTCTCTAACCCGAGCTACGGAAGGCTTCTTTTTGCACGGACCATTAGGCAGTGTCGCTGTGCAACATGCACAGCTCAAGTTCAAGTGTGCAGAGTAAAAAAAAAACCCTTCAGATGGCCATGACAAGACCGAATTTACCATAACTCCCCCGCCTCCGACGACGACGACAACCACAGCAACAACTTCAATACCGACAGTAATAAAGGCAACTACATCGAACACGGCTTATTGAGAGTTGTGTCTGCTGTTGACGTTAGCGGTTTGTTCTCGCCCCATCGCTGACGGAGCGCCCCTTGGCGCCCATTAATGGGTGCAGTGCGGATAAAGCAATCCTTCACGAAGTAAGCGTTAACTCGACGTCACGTAACAGCTAAATGATCGAAACATAACAATAGACACATCTTGGGAGAATAATTCGTACGTATCAAGTGACACCCTGGGATACGCTTGATTTGATAAGAATCGTAATAATGATAATACCAACTGTCCGTGTATGATGGCCAGGTGCCACTGGCACAAATACTAGGAACGCCCATGATCTGCTATTCTGGCGAATTGAGCTCAAAGCCACTTGTTGTTAAACACACCTCGTTGCATAATAAGTCCGTCGCTAACTCGCTTATGAATGAATGGCCGCGACAGATATCATTGTTTTTCGAGCTGACCCTCAGCTGTTCCCCTTTGAGGTAGGCCTCAGCTCTTACCCTTTTAGATATAACTGTAAGGAGGACCTGTCGGGGCCACCTTTGCTTATTCTCTTCCTTCCTCGTACCTAACAGGACTCTTCAGATAAAGAAAGATGAGAAAGAACTCCAAAAATTCTCCAAAGCGTCTGACAGGATTTGAACCCAACACACACGCCCCTCCGGTCTAGCAGTCCAAGACGCTCACCACTAGACCATCCAGGGGACCGACAGATATCATGAAAATGTTCTTCACGACCATACATACATCTAACTAGAACGCACACGTATGATTTCTAGGCGTGTTGTTATTGTTGCTGCTGCTGTTGTCGTCAATTTCCTATTTATTATCTACCACCGAGTGTTCCATGACTTGAGTACAGAGTTGGCAGAATTGATATCTCTCGTCGACATCTTTTAACAGCCATCTGAACTTGACGCCGAGATAGTGCAACTCCCCCAATTTAGTGGCCTTACCCAATCTCCGTGTGGTTAACGGCCTCCCTTATACGATGGATGTCCGCTGCTGCTGCTACTGCTGGTGCTAAATATCGACGACGACGACGTTGCAACTACGCGCAATATAGTGCACTGCATCCCGCAGCACTCAAATGCAACACGGCGCGTGTCCGCAGCAGATCTGTACACCCCGAATGATTATCACACAACTTTTAGCAAGCGGGTTGTTGTCCATGGACGGCTGTGCCTTCGTGTGCGTGTGCATATGTGCGTCCCTGCGGGCTGTCCGCAGAGCAAACAGAGAATGACAAAGCCGCGATCCTTCGGGGACGTAGAATGCCTTCGCCGTACCGCAGAAGTTCGGTGTTACGCGGACGCTGGCACGCTTCACGCATACGACGATATAAAGAGCCGTCAGAGAGAGTCATTTTGTGTTGAGCCGTCTGAGCACCTCTGCTGCGCTCGCTCAATCTCTCTCAGGCCGACGAAGTCGGAAAGAGATATGCGTCGTGCCAGAGGCAGGTTATGGCATCTCGTCATGCAGGTAGCTGTAATGTCCGTAGTACGCTGTGTGTCGGGGGTACACTTTCCACCGTCGACTCGACGATCGAGCGAAGTTCGACATAGCGTAAAGACGCAGCCAACGCAGGACCTCCATCCTGATTCTCGAGAAGTTGAAACTTAGCCCCCACTTAGCATCACTCGACGCAGTCACACGCCTCAGCGAGCGTGCGTATAACTTTACTCTGTTCTACGCTTGCCGATAGATACATCGAGCAGAGCTTGCCGTCAAACATGACATAAGAGATGTTCTGTAAGAACTTGTTTGTCTATATCGTCGCTATCGTAGACTAAGCTGAACGCAGCGGGCTGTCACTTCGAAGAAAAGCGGGAGCTAGCTCGTTGTCTAGCTTAAAGTAACCAGCAGTACTACATATCACCTAATATAACCTAACAAACGGCTGGATGGTATCGGAAAAAGCAGCCGAACGAACATACAAACTACGATTTTGCTGTAGCAACAAATTTTTGTCACACCATGCTCCATGCTGTGGTCATATCATACTATATATATATATATATATATATATATATATATATATATATATATATATATATGTAGCTTGTAAATCTAGAAGCACCAATGGAGTATATCCCCTTAAGGTGGGCCTTTCACACGAAATGCTACTGAAGCCTTTTCTATGCTGATGTTGCTTAACAATACCAACGATTATGTATTTACTATAGTTCGCCGTCTTCACCGTTGAGATTCCGAGCAGACACTAGTGTCCAATGTGGAGTGCTCGCCGAATAAGGCCTGTTCTGACGCCTTAAAGACACCACCTAATGACCACATAGAGCTTGGCTACTCGCAGCTCAGATCACCACCTCTCTCTCTCTCCCGCCTGCCCTGTTTCAAGAGGTAGCTACGAACCATGCGCTCCGTGGTCCCTTGACATTTCAACAGCAGCTTGAAAAAAAGGTGTCAGTGCAAATGTTTTTCCTCATTTTCTAGAATAGCAAACCTAAATACGAGACCATGAGAATAGTCGCCGAGAGAGGCTCAAGTATCGAATACCCGCTCGGCCGATAGATACAGCAAGATGAGTGTGTTGAATCGCTTCTCTGCCAACTTAAATCACTGCTCTCTGTTTGTTGGGTGCCTCGTTCCACCAAGGCACACCTCTGCTCTGAGATTGCCAGCGCGTGTGACACTGTTGACGGCATTGAATAGCAACCAGCATCTCAACAACGACAAGCGTTGTCCGACTCTGAGAAGAGTCGATCAAAGAGACATTCGGAGCTGTTTTAGAGGTGCGATGAGTCCATAGCAGGTTAGTGAGCGATCTTTTGCCAACTAGTTCACACGTCATATGCAAGGGTGGCGCGAATCGGTCGCCGCAGCGCCTTACCGCCTCGACAAGCAGAAATGTGTAAAATAGACGCTTGGAAAAAGGTGACACGACGTTTCATCCCGAAGATATAAAAAGCCCAGTGTTCAATATGTGTCCTTTTGCTGCCCGAACCCACTCGAAAGATGAAGTCTGTCGATTAGCTTTTTAATCGACAGCCTATGGGGGGAAGGGTCTATAGAAGAAATACTACTGCACGGGTATCTGAGATACATATGTTGATCTGGTTTCACGATGGTCGAGGACAGGTCCAGTGACCAGTTTCCTTAGCAAAGGTTGACATTGCAATGTGTGATTGAATCAAACCGGCACAGCGTTCGCGTTGGCGAGCGGTTTTTACCGCTGGCAGGAGTTCAAGGAGGAAGAGTTTGACTGCTCGAGCTTGAACGTCCAGTCTATCAACATATGCCTGTATGGCGCAAATGCCGACCATCTAGTAGCTTTTACGTCGATCTGAGCTTATTCATTGATCACGAATATTGTGACCATTTTTTTTTACGATCATGACACGACTCAGGACCCTCAAGAGTTTCAGGTTAATATCAACAGTGTTCTGCTGTGCTCAAAGCGATATAGACGTGGTCCTTTGCCAACGTGTCATATTAATTAAATTTTAGCCATATGGACTACACCGCATAGTAGCCTTGAGTTATCCCTCCCGTATTCCAGATCAATAACCGTGACTCGTGATTCGTTTGTTAACGAAACCGATTTGTTCGCGTTTCGAAAGAGGTGGAGATCTTTCGCTAGTGATATCACCATATCCTCACGTAGAATTCGACTTGGCAAAGCCTCAGCTTGACATCAGCCAACGGTGTACTCCGCCTTATCGGCCGACCATCCCCATTGCCACACGTAACTGTAGCCCTTCTGCGACAGCGTCGCCAATTGGACCACCCCTTCTAACGGACCTAACCAATTAACATGTACCTTACACTTACCAACATACACACCGCTCTCCTGTTTCTCCATCGGGTCCTCGCGATGTATTACAGCAGCTAGCTAGCCCCCCCCCCCTCTGCAGGCTCCTCGAAGTGTGGCGAGGTGCTGAACGTTGACAGACATCACCAGCAGCCAACTCGTCTCACTCTAATCTTTCTCACGCTGCTAATAGCTGCACCCAAGTGTAATTTGGACACGTCCGCCTCCTCCTGGACGAAAGAACTTATAGAATTCTCTCGTGAGGCCTCGGTCGACAGCAGGTAGCGACTGGGAGTCTGTTGTCGAGTCTCTCTCTGTCGCTCTCTCTCTCTCGTTGTCTGTTTCCCTCCTGTTCGCTTGTACCTTCGTTCGTTGTGGACTCCCGAAGGAGGAGCTCCACATCTTCGGGCACGCTCCGTTGTTCCATGTCCGTCCTGTGGTAGCTCCGTGGCCGTCTCTCTCTCTCTTTGGTCGTTGTCGGCCCGCTTCTCTTAGCAAGGGTTCATCAATCCCGAGCACCTCTGCCCCTCCCATGCCGTTCGCGGTTGCTCCTGACTCCTTTCCAACAGCAGCAGCAGCAGCGTCTGCTGTACCCCCCGCGCCCCATCCGACCATTTTCCTCCTGATCTGCCTGCTGTCTTCAGGAGTAGTGTGGGGTAGTCTCTATACACACACACACACGGAGACGCTTCTCTCAGAGATACACGAGCACACACATGCTCGCTCATTCAGGGAGTCACACAAGCATATACACACACATACACACCATCCGTGGCCACATGTACACACTCATGGGGAGAATCGGACAACCTACCCGACAGAGCTTCTGCCTGCCTGCCTGACGTCGTCGCTGGTGGCTTCTTAGCTGGTCGCTTTCCCCAGCTCCCGGAGCTGAGCGGGAACCTCGCACCCCGAATGTCCGAATATCCGTCCGTCCGTCTGCGGTGGCAGCAGCAGCGGTGGTGGCTGTTCGAGGCGAGCGGGACGTGGGGCTCGCCGAAGAAAAGAGGTTGTCGGGGTGTCCTCGGGTATCTTGGGGACTCGAGCGGTGTTCAGGAGCCGGGGCCCGCTGGCTGTTTGGGTCCAGGGAGGAGCGGCTAGAGAGGATGGGGAGAGATGCTGGACTGTCGAGCGAGGGCGTGGACGACAGCCAATTTGTCCAACGCCGAAACGCTCGGTGAAAACACTACACTACACTGTACACACATACACACACACACAAACGCATACGTACACACGGGCATCCACGGGCTAGGCGGGACTGATGTGGTGGACCGCAGGCGTTGACCGACCCACAAGAAAACCCCAGAGAGAAAGAGAGAGGTCCGCGAAACGTGGAAACCGAAGGTGGTGGTGATGGTGGTCAGTTTGTTCGTTCGCTCGCTGCACTGGTCGGCACGAATAAGAACGCCGCCGAACCGCGCCGTCCTGCGCTAAAGGCGCACATCCGAGATGAATGGAAGGTATTGCCAGAGAGCGATAAAGCAAGTGAGAGACCATTGTGGCACAAGAAGCAGGAACGCCGACACCAGGCTACTCTCTGCTGAGAACGATGCTGGGTTACAACGAGCGGCGGTTTGGGAAACACGGCCATGTGCAACCAAATCAACTCATCGCGTTCTCTCTCTCCCGCGGCCCCAGAAAAAAAAGTCGATAAACAATCCAACCATAACAGGGGACATTTTGCATGTGTACATATATTTCACCTATTTTTCGCCATTCAGTATCACTCACCTGCAGATCAAACTGACCGGCGTGATTTTGAGCGATTTACAACCATTGACGATGCATCGAGTTGAATTGCACTCTGTGAGCATGGCCCATTTAATCGAATCCACTTAAAATTTCCTCCGCCACATAATGATTAGTGAGCCACAGTCTCGCGATACGATTGTATCACATGCCAAATTGTATACATGTGTCTTTCAGAAAGTCGCTCAAAAGAGGGTTCGCCCTATTCTAGACGTGATCGATCCCTGTTTGACAGGTTTCATTTTTCTAGTCCGCTAAGTTCTGTCGTTGGTGGGATATTTTCTTTAGCATTTTTATACCGCTCATATTTACCACGGCATTCTGTCTTGATCTCGATTCGAGTCGAGTCCGCCCGTCTCTCCTGTTCTCCCCGATACAGCCTTGTCCGCCTCATGACAACCTTAACTTCCAGCTGAGTTCGTGTCGAAAAAGCCAACAGCAACGGCGGAACAGGCGGTCCGACGAGAGAAGGATGGTTGTCATTCAGTCTCATCAAAACAACTCCATCGACATATGTATATATATAGATATATATATATATATATCATCGTTGTCTAGCTATAATATACGCACCGTGAACGGTTGAGAAGCACCACGAATGACGATCGGCGGCTGACGACGACACAGCGGCAACAACGACCGTAAAGAGATGAACCATCGAAACGCGCGCGCGAGAAATCGGGAGCGGTGAGAGAGAGAGAGAGAGAGAGAGAGAGAGAGAGGATCCCGCCTGAACAAGGATTGCCAAAGGAGAACAGAGCCACAAGAGGGGCGTGGGGCTGATACCGGCGGTGGGGCCTACCGAGATGATGGGGCAAGGATGACGACAAGACAATGAGAACCTGAATCGTCCGGGTGGAAGAAAATTTTTTGACAGGTGCCAGCCTCGAGGGGTGACGCATCGGGCGTCCGCCGTGAGGGCCAGATAGATTCAGACAGATTCGTTGACGACGAGGGCTCGTCGAAGTGGGGGGTCGGGGGGGGAGGGTCGGGAATAGTGCTCCGAGCAGGGACGTGAAGCCGAAATGGCAATACGAATAGAGAAATTGGCAGCGAGCGCCGTCGAAGGCGAAGAGGCCAGAATGAAGAGCAGGTAGTGAGAAAGCCAACAGGTTCAGGAGACCGGTAGGCTCCTGTGTCGGCGCGTGGCCCCGGGCACGGTCGACCACACTACCTGCGTTTGTGTGCTTCTTGGCAACAGGGAAAAGACTCATTCGAAGACAAAAAAAATCCGCTCCCACTAGCCCTCGTGTTTCTGCCAGTCAGTAGGCGACACGATGTATTCTATTTAAAATAATAGGACTAATAGTAATGATGATGATGATGACGATGATGCTATTGTATAATCTAGTTAATCAATGCGGCAGATGGCGATCTGGTTTAATCGTCCACTACTGAGCTTTTGTTCGCCTGTCTCGATAACAAAGTAATCATCCACATATATATATATATATATATACATTATATATACATACATTATATATAATATATATATATATATATATATATATAATATATTGTAGTAGTTCATGGGGACGCTCAATTTCAACGGAGTATAATCGCACATCTATGGTCTCCCCGACGACACATTCATTGTAGATCTCTCGAGCTTCAGTATGAACGTACCAGCAGTGAATAGTTGGAGCCGACGAATGGCTTTCCGACCGTTAGCTACTTCCTACACGTCATTTGGCCAAAGCAAGACACAGGCTATGCTATGACCACTGCTTACGCTGCTCAAGTGAAAATATCCAGAACGTCGACATTTTGACAACAGCCAGGGCGGGATTCGGTCCTAATTGCTTGCTACGCCATTGGAGCTAGCGACGCGACGATAGAGCAGCACGGGGGAGGGAGGGTCGGTTGGGGGGTACTGGGGGATGGGCAGTTTGCGGTAGTGAGACGACGGGCATTTGTGCTCGTGATCGTCTTTGTGGTCGAGGCTAACGAAGAGGCATTGGCGAACGAGGCCACCCGGGGGCAATTTCCAATTATTTCCGCTGATCCTTTGCCGAAAGCGGATAGCTCAAGTCATACAGAAGCGAATGGGACGCCACAGGGAAGAGCAGAAGTCCTCTCGGTCTTTGGCGGCCTAAAGCCGAGTGAGATTACGGTGGAACACGGCTTTTTTTTTGTTCTCGAGAGGCGACCAGAGGCAGGCAGAGGTAGCGGCGGCAGTTCTGCATTCGTCTCGTCGAGAACGAAGTGCCAAGAGTGTGGTCTCGAGCTAATTACGGGCTCTTGGTCGATGTTGGCGGGCCGCGCCGATATATATACCCACATGGACATTTTACCAAAGTGGAATGGCACCGCCTTAGAGTAACTCGAATTCGTGGTTGTCACGACCATGAAAAAAAAGGCCGGTCTCGAATCTATTAAGTGGAATTCAGGGGGCTAGCGGTGTCTCAAGGTGTTTAAGGAGACATCAGCACACGGTGTTGACACACCCAACGACGGCTTGCATTTAACGGTGTGGAGAGCAAGCACGACGCTGTGCCCATATCTGTCTGCGCGCTCTCCCTGACTATACCATACGATCTATCTGTCGATCTATGTGTATCTATTTATCTAGGTCGGTGTGTGTGTGTGTGTGAGTATGTATATATGTACATAGGTACGAACCTGCTCGGTCTCGTCGATTTCTTTGTCGGCGCCCACTCCCCCAGCTCTCTACTGCCGCACTCCAAGAGCTGTCGACCACGACGACGCTAAGCGCTAACATTTATATTGCACACACATAAAAAGCGAACCGCGAACCCAGCACCACTACCACCATCAGCACAGTACTATACTACTTTGCGACAGCCTCGGCAGAATAGTAATTCTCGTTGGAGACGACTCGCGCCTGAACACCAGTTTAGGCTGTACCGGCTGCGCCCGGCCGGTGTGCATCGACCGAGGTGAAGGCACCGAGCGCACTTTGCGCGGGCGAGGTGTCAAATTTAATTCTCACGAAGCGCGCAGCAGAAAATAAAAAAAAAACTGCTGGCTTTGGCAAGCAGTTGTCGCGCGCTATTGTTTTTTAATATAGTGTATCACTATGGTTCTCGGTTCGTGGCCGGTTCGTGGCCCGAGGACCGCCAGTCATCATTGGCCGGCTTCGGCGAGTCAACGACGCCGCCACGCGTCGCCGGCAGAGGGGAGGGGTGGACGATGATAGCTGATACAGATAGAAAAAAAACTATCTTCAGCTTTATTCTCTCTTACTGTTTATCTCAGCGTCTGTTTCCCGTCTGCATTGGCACCGGGATCACGAACTACCGCGTTCTACCTTCTTCCCGTGGACGAACGATTGCAAACCGGCTCGCAAAGAGGTCTGCGGTCGAGCTGTGGTGAAGAATTCAAGCGAAGGCCGCCCCTACAGCGGCGGCGGCGGCGACAGCAGCAGCCACTGCCGTTGTTTCTGCATGAGTCTATATTCGAGCTTGCGCTCGCTTGTATGCGTGTGGGTGTAAGTGGTGGTTGAGGGGGCGGTAAAGCGAGAACGGGGTCACTCAGGAGTCGGCAATGAGAAGCACGAAGCAGCGAGCAATTACGCCCAAGTACCCCTGACAGGATGACACTTCGCGCTGCGTAGGTGGCACAGACGGATACCTGCAGGCAGGGTGCAGATAGGTATTTGGCGGCGTATTGCATTTTTTTTTCGCCGGCAGCCATTAAAAGCCAACGGTAACTCGGGCTGTTTTCAAACGAAACAAAGGTAGGGCGGATTTCAGCGAATATCTTACTGTGTCCGCAATATCGGTGGGCCGTGTGGTTGTCGCGTAAACATATTTGAATAAAGAGTGTTACTATGTGTGCTATGATATAATAACAGATCCTTAGGAGGTGCTAAAGAATTATTAGAATCTTATAGATATTGTATAATTGGCTTATACATCATCGCTGGCTTACAATCATATTTTTCGCTTTATGTCTTGCCACATCGTCTATCGATTATTAGTTAATTACCATATGCAAGAGGTACCAATTATGATGAATCGATGCTCGGTGGAATGTAATGTAGTTAATTATTAAGAATTATAATTGGTTAGTTTAGTGGTGATGGACTCCAGACGCATCACTCGCGATTGACGCGTATTGTGAGTCGATCAGACACCCCTTCCTGTTCAATGCAGCGAGCTGATCAACACGTTCTCGCGTAGTACGTTGCAAACCTTCACGAAGTAGACAATTGCACATTATACTCTACACGATAATCTGTCCTGCACAGCTTGGTTTTCAGTTTATAGGAAGATGCCAACTGAAGGTAACATATGCAACAAAGGAGATGCGACGCTTGAAAGGCGCAACTCAAAACAGAAGTGATAACCTGTCTTCCAAAGGTTACATCTCGGCTAAAAGCCCTATACAACAACGTTTTAGTAGTACAACTGGTTTAGTCATTGCTTCTTCATCAGAGTGGCCAGGCCCATTTTTAAATTTGAATGCGTGAGGCATTTTAGGCATTTTAGTTAGAAATTGGGAAGCTGCTTCGGAGGCGATTTTCTCACGAGAGCGAGCGATGGTAATGTGTACTAACGTGATAAGTATTAGTAAAAGTCAATCAAATTCATTAGATCAGCTAGATTAGAAATTGGAATTTGGGCTGATTTTTTTCTTTATTGTTTACGGAGGCGGTCAGTACAATGCTAGTAACGGTAGCACTATCGCTACCGGATCAGGTACACTGGGTCGCTACATGTAGAAATGTATAAATTTCGTCCAAAGGACCTGTCCCCACAAAGCACTAAATATAACTCGCCCCCTCGAGCGTCACTCACCGTCCAACCACGTTGCTTAATCACATAGTGTTATAGTGTACGACTAGACACCAGCCAATGCATTGGCTCTAGGGCGCCTAACGGAGCGAACTGACCTAGGTCTCGACCTTGAATCAGCGTCACTGTAAACGTTAGAGTCAGATGACCCGTCTCAAAATAACGGATGCCTCACGAGCTCACAGAAGTTAGGCTCACAGAATCAATAGGTATTTCATCTATATTTTAACCGATACGGCACTTTTCTTCGAAGATTCCATTACCTTCTAGAGATCGCAGCTCACAAGCAGTGTCGTCTTAGCCTCGATAACAACATGGCTGATACAGGCACAGCGGCGTCAGGGGCTAGATGAGCCCACGCCGTCTCGAATGTACCGCCTCGTCCCAACGCGCCGTTGGATTTCGATGAAACCATCAGCTTAATGCCTTCGTGTTTCTCACGGGTTGGCCACGAGGTATGTTTTCATATAATTTTCTCGGAGAAAAAAAAATCGAATCGACCTAATTGTAAATAAGCAGATTGTACCCAGCCGATTGTCCCCTTCGGCTATGCCATTCTATGGTACCTATGATGCAAACCAACCTTGCAATTGCCTGGTATCTCGTTGTGTACGCTCTGTTGCCAATGAATGAAGTCCAACTCGTGATCAGAGCCTGAGCCGCAGGTTTCGTTAAGCTTGGACATTGCATACGATTGCTGCATGCAATCAACCCAGTCCTTTGTCTGAGGTCGGAGTCCGACTTGTCATTTTTTTCTGATCGCGAACGCCTTCTCCTATATTGAACCGCTCCTGGGACACCATTGATCATGATCATCGCCTATTTTTTCCTGCAGCACATAACCCTTCCAGTAGAGATATACATGTGATTGAGGATACTTGTGCAGTATGTGAGCTATCCCTCTGTCATGATCAATAAGTGCGCCATTGCTCGAATAAGTAGGGCGGACTTATTCACTCATTCATTTATGATGTAAACCAATGGACAATTGGAGGACACCATCACATCAGTGACTAACACAGCATTTACTACGTGTCTAACAACAGCAAACCCACGAGCAGACTGATCAAGTCCTATCAGTCATGGTCGTAGAGAAGGAGGAGGCGCGCGCGCACACAAAACGACGCAACCTCCAGACCATTTGCGGGGGCTATAGATGAGAGATTGTTGGTAAAAGAACTCGTTAGGTTGTCACGTGGCCGATTTCGTATATGCATATATACGCGCATCATGATTAGGTATCCTTCAATCTATCACGCCTGAGGAGGGCACAGATCGGCGCCAGAGCTGGATTTACCAGGTCCACCTCGTACCGGAGACTCAGGTACCTGAGAACGACTACTGCGTGCCTCTCACGTTAATCCCGCGCCTGCAGATTCGCCTCATCATCATCGTCACAATAATACAACGATCAATGAAATTGGTCGATAGCTCAGTCCTCACGCCGATCCCGCACACGAACACCTAAACAATCATTGCTGGACAGTTGCGGTACAGAGAAGCGAGGCGAGTTGTCGCCAGCACCAGTGAAGGGTCATATCACCGTAGCTAATATGTTAAGTGGTGGAATATCTGTTGAATTTCCAGACAATCACGACATGTCAGATCCGAGTCCTGCTGCTTGATGACATTTAATGTAAGAGAATTTCAGCATTGAAAAAATTTCTTTTCCTTTAATAAACCAAGAAAGCTTGACCTTCATCCTGTGTGTTGTACAGGGCTTGCAGGAAATACCAACTGTCTTTCTCTTGACGAGTGTGTAAAAAACTTTGAATATATAATATATAGATTTATTTCTTCGATAAAGCGTGTTCGGTAAACGGTAGCGAGTTTCCAAGCATTCCGAGCACATGAACGCATGTGGCCTTGGCGTTGCAATTCCAAGAGATAAACTATAATTTGAATTGAATTGACTATTGTTTGGACAACTTCGTTCTACATATGTATCCCTCGGTGACAGCGGAAAATACACTTGAAGTACACGAGGGAGATCCCCGGCTGTTAATGGGAATCATAAATAAATCACCTGTAATACATATCAGTGCTACCCGTACTCGCCTACGCCCACGTACGATCATCGAAGTGATTGCATATGACAATATTTCTGCGTACACAAATTTCACTACGTTGCACGCCCACGGTGCTATTATATATATATATATATATCTGAAATCATTTCAGCATCATCATATCTGTCTCCGTACCCTGCCTTCCTTCCACTCTGTTTTTTACCCGCCACTGAGTATTTCACTCAATGCTCTCAGCTTCAAGCTTACTCAAGCAGTGGGTAAGGTTCGCCAGCCAGCGAGCGAGCGAGCGAGTCCCTCGAGAGTCGGTAAGATAACGAAACGGGTCCACTGTCGGTGCGAGAGCGCGATGAGCCTCCTTTTCTTGGCAAAGTAAAGTCGCCGCTGCCGCCGGAGCAACGATAAGAATCCGATATCAGATAAATCACCCTCTTTCTCTCTCTCTCTCTCTCGTCTCTCTCACATCGAGAGTAATAATCACAATCAGCATCAACATCGTATCCAGCACCGCCGGAAGCAGCGGCAGCAGCACCAGCATCATTGTATTAATACGCCTAGCGCTCAGCTTAGTGGAGGAGCTGGTGGTTGGGTAAAGAGAGAAATCACTGTGTGACTTGGCGGAGGCCGAGGAGACCCCGCTGCTCTGCAGTACCTTCAATGTGTCTCTTCGTTTGAGATGTGAGCCGAGGGACTTAATAAAGACCTCAAAGTAATACACTTGCACCAGGCCGCAGCCGCCGCCGCGCGATGGCTAGGATAATTCTCGAATTTCAAACCTCGAGCAGAAGGCCGCCATTGGCGCGGCCGCCGCCGCAGTAGGAGCAGCCGGAGATGGTTATCGTGAAACCACCACCCTGATCAAGTCCTGTGCTGTGGTGTAGTGCGACATAAGGATGTCTGCGGCGATGTCGAGAGCGGCAATGCTCACAAAACAAATGACAAATGTGTCTCTGCGCAGCGGCGTGGGTAGGCCTGACGTGGGCAGGTTTGCCGGGGATGAGGGAATGATGATTTTGATATTTCGAGGCAGATCTCTGCGTTAGCCTTGCACTGCAGCTGTATAATCCGGGGTACTCGATAAGCCACGAAGTAAAACAGTCATCAGCTGTTAATGCACTAATCATCTCGGTTAGTGTTGCGGCTCGCTGTGGTGACGGTGGGACGCCAGCGGACGATTCAGATCATTCATTGAGATCATACAGAATGATGACATATCAATTTAACATGCTCATTCTGGTTAGGTAGATTTTAATTAACTAAAACGTGTCCGATTGTATTTGCTTGTCTATGGGGTTCAACTTGGCGCTGTATCTGCTAGCCTAGATGTTTCTAGATTTGAAAAATGTCCTGGAAACGACGATGCTGGAGCATTCATTATGAATCAACAAGTCAGGTCGAGTCAATCGAGTTGTTCATTGTTCCCCCGGAGTTAACTACCGTTGTAATCGAGCCAAAATCGATTAACCCACTAATTAACAAACGGATCAACGTGTCATCTTTGTTGGCCAATAAATGGACAGTCTGTCATTACTACTAATTATACAAGTCTGTATTCCTGCATCTCTGCTTAATACAAGTTTCTATTTCTGCATCGTGTCGTTTTGTCGTGTTCATTCTGTATTTACTGTTAATGAATGGCCGTAGTAGAGCCTATCTTGAGGGTAAAGCTACAGTTACGATACTCACCGAAAGCAGAGCCGTTTCTAGATGATATATATATATATATATATATATATATGTCGCGCCCGTGATGGCGGTCTCGGCCGCGAGCGCTGACAGCCCCAGGCAACCGGAGAGAGCCATTGCATATGATGCCGGCCAACGGAAGGGTTAGTTAGCTGGCTGCTAGCTAGCGATCGAAGCCATTTATTGTCTGTCGATGAACGGCGCGCGAACGCTGCTCGATCACAAGAAACAAACAACGGCAGGGCCTTGTTCCCCTTGTCTCTGTTCATGCTTTGCTGTGAAGTCACTTGTGGTCTCGGCCGAATCGTCTCCGGCCGCCGCCGCCGCCACCGCCGCCACCGGGCGTCTTAATGGGAAACCGCGCCGCTGTGGTCGCCGCCTTCTCAAGTCGCGAGTCGCCTTTAAATCCAAAGGGGGAACATTTGTGGCCAAACGCCAGCTATGTATACCGCAGCTATATGAGATGGCCCACTTGAACTGCGGGGATCGACGCGATTCCTTGTGCTACTCCCGTTGCTTCTGCTGCCGCACCCCGCCACCGTCGCCGTCGACCCAAGCCTCGCTTTTCCGCTCTCCTGTCTCATGCTACTACCCGTTCAGCATTCGTTCGAGCTCTATCGAACAGTCGAAGTCAGGCCTTTGGAAAATGGCTATCGGGGTAAGTGGCTATATTTGTATAATAAACATGTGGAACTTGGCTGACTTAAGCATGTTGAAAGCGGCGCTCAGAAGTCAGCCGCAACGCGGAACACAATAACAACACAGGAGAACTGTGCATTTCCACGTTGTCATCTGCCTGATCCGGTTTGGTTCGTCACAATCATTCCGCGCGATATCTTTGCGTCTGGGCCCGTTCCCTGGATGGGATTACTATTCTGATACCCGTGAGCGCATTTTACGAGATAATCAAGCAGAACGCAACGGACGAGGAGACGAGGACCATCCCATCATTTTTGATACTACGACGATTCTTCTAGTTTGCGGGTGGCAGTGCAAACGCGGGCCGTGGCATTTTATGAGGCCGATGCGCATACATGCGTAGTCATTGTTCGCGTCCCTGACATTACACCTTGTAGAGTCACAGCAACACATAATAGACATTGAACTAATTTGACGCATTTACACGAGACAAAAACATCGGCATTTGTTCGAACACCTAGAAGCTATACACAAATATAAACTCATTGAAGGCGTTCACACATGAGACGAGAGTGGAAATTATATATATATATATATATATATATATATATATATATATATATATATATATATATATATATATATATATATATATATATATATATATATATATATAATTATTTGCATTAACCATAGCGATGTGTGATTCTACCTGCGTTCCGTGATCATTAGTGTCGTGTACTTCTTCGGCCTCCTCAACAGAGGCGTTCGTTCTGTGCTCGCCATATTTATAGATTTGGCTCCTCAAGTAATCTATATACGTTATTATATAGTATATCTATCGATGTATCTATATATATATGAATGAGAGATCTTTTGTAGCTATCTGATAGCCGATCAAGTTCCGTTACACATAACTACCTATGGATGAAAATCAGTCCTCGAAACCACCTGCAGACTCGAATCATTCGAGTTAATTCGCATCGTGCTTCAAAAACAATTCCGCATAAATGCAACGCCACAATGGTAGATTGCTGCCTAGCTGGCTATTTCAGCCATCATCATACAAATAACCCGATCTCTCTGCCTAGCCACTTGGTCCGTACAAAGTGCTAGATCTATCTCTCTCACCTCTCGCTCTCTGAGTAGCGCCGTCGGTCGAACGCAAACATCGGATGATGACGGAGCCCCGTTGTCTAACCGACCACAAGTTCCATCTCGCCGCGATCGACATGACGCGGTTCGAGACCGCGGCGAGCGGCACAGCTTTCCATATAACGGCACAGGCTGGCGTTCTCTCGCGATTGGCCGCATTTCCTGTCGCTTGTTGTCCCGCTGCGCGTCAGCGAGCGACGGCTCGAACTCGCGTTCGGCTATTTTGTGCTCTTCTCCTAATCACCGCTTTCGTAACGACCACCGAATGGTGGTCTAGGTTCGGCCACCGGCAGCAGCCTTTTCTTCTTGTCGTTTCAACCCTGACGTGAGGACGAGCGCTAGCAACTCCTCCTCCTCTCCGCACTGCTATCGAACTCCGGTAGACAGACGCAGTCCGCCTGCCAGAGCCCTGTGCCGCGGCGTTTCGAGATGTCCTTCCAGATGTTCCAAAGTGCTGCTGATCCACTCGCGCTCGTCGCACATTCTCGTCCGCTGGGGAAGGGGGGGGGATGTCCAGCCGTACAGCCCCCACCGATCGATGTTCGCCTCTTCCGCAGCTCAGGGGATGCATGCAGGGACTCCCAAGTGATTCTGATTCGGCAGATTTGACGTTGCTGGAGTTCGGTGCCAGCCCGCACGACCGGTGCTAGTGAGGAGGAAGCGAGTCAGAGCTGAGGGAACATTATGGGATGACTCGGGATTGAAACAGCCCTGTCCAATCCGTTTGTCCACTGGTCGCGACGGTTGTAGCGGTGATCCGGAAACTCGGCCCTGGTAGACAGCCAACCCGTTCAGGTTGACTCTCTTACAGACTCAGCACCGATCGATGAAACTCACCCTTGACCTTAAAAGGGTTGTCGGCGATTAACCTCACAAGCGGCCCAAAATATACATATAAATATAATCGAAAATTACCTCTGACTCATTCAGAACGGCCACGGACGAGCGTTCGTTGATTTCCATTCAGCCGCAGCGACCGGAAGGATCGAGCCGCTTTTAGAAGAACACATAGGGAGATCTTCACAGTCAGCGTTACAGTTCGTTACAATACGACATCACGGTACTGATGTTAGCACGAGATCAAAATGAGCTGATTACATAGACACAAAGAGAGTAAGCTGTCTCTATATTTTACCTGATTTTCTTTTCGAGTGTACATCCACTCACAATCGATCTACATATGATGGCAATGAATTGTGAGTGCTCGTCAAACTCGCCAGGTTGATTGGCTAGATAGAGTAGTAAAAATAGCTAATTAACCGGGGAAAATTAATTAGTAACTCTTACAGGGTAGGATTCACAAGTGTCATTTGTCCAGTATAACTTACAATGGGAAGCTATCATTGGGGATGCCTTACGAGTCTTTTGGTTTAAAGGTTGTTTTATTTTTTTGAACCTCTTGTACCACCTGGCAAGAGTCCACAGCTAGAGAAAGATGATGAAGAGATCCAAAGATCCACCAAGGTGTCTGCTACGATTTGACGTGTTTAGGCTAATCACTATTGGGCCGACTTTGCTACATGTGATAGTGGACGTGTGACATGTGATAGGGGGCGCCAGATAGTATGTTTCGACGCCACATACATACCGGCTCACCAAAGCCTATGCATTACACAATACAACGCCACATCGACTGGTCACCATTAGGAGATCTAATCCGATTCACTGCAGCATCGTACGATCGCCGGCAAACGCTACTTTCGGGCCGACTTTCGAATGTAGATTCCTTGCCCCAAGTGACTAAGTGCACCATCTGATCATGAAGCTGCCGTGTCGGGCGTTCGTTGGTGTTTTGCCACAAAGCGGTTACCATTGAGCGGTCTGTCAATCGCACCCCTGCCTCAGGAGCAGGCCCCAGCGAGGCAGGCCCACGAGCAGCGGTTATAGATGCACTCTGGCCGATTTCGACCGGAGCAAATAATGCGTAAAATGTCCTTGTTTGTTGTTGACTTCGACTCTCTCTTTTTCTCTATCTCTCTCTCTCTGTCTCTCGCGATCTTCTTCATTCGGCGTTGCAGAAAGCGACATTTCCTCATTGACAGCTGCCGGCCGTCCCGGCACTGGACAGTTGGCTGGCGGTGCCCCTGCCTCAGGCGGGTGTCTCTTTTTCCTCCGGGCTCATTCGATAGAGTCGCCCCACTCGGTCCCCAGGTCCCTCTGCTCCCGGAGTCTGTTCGACTATCGAATGTGTCCTGTGTGCGAAGTTGTGAGTCTCGAACTGTAGACTTCTATTGTGTGTGTGTGTGTGTGTTTGTATGTGTCCATCGGAATGTTGTAGTTGTATGAGTCGGTGGTTGAGCCTGTCGACGGCTTCACTTATATCTACACAGATACACATCGAGCACAACTTCACCTATAAGCGTCTCGTCGCAGACACAGAGGATAGAGCGACATCCCAGGGCATAGGCCGCCACGACATGGCGAGACATCGATGAACAGCAGCAGCAGTAGAACGCCGGGGGATTGGCGCACACACTTTTGGGTTGGATGCCAAATGTTGTCGAGATGTCGAAGCCCCCTCCCCGAGACGATGACGATTGATGAGGGACGTTATGAACTCTTGCTCCCAACTCCCGCATACACCGTTGCATGCCCCGCCAGCGGTGTCTGTGTGCGGGCGCTCGTGCACGACCCACAGTGGCCCCATTCCGGCTAGCTGCGGTCTCGTAGAGGCATTGTGTTGTGCTGTAGACCACTCTCTCACTCTCCCTCTTTCTCTCGCTTAGTCGGGTTCATAGATGACTGGCTAACAATGGAGGCCAACCCCTGCTACCCCCATATCGGACCAGCACTATTACCAGTACAACTACGAAGAGGAAAAGGCGACGACCCACCATCTAAGGTTAGGAAATGTCGAGTATTTGAGGAAAGAAAAGGAACTTGATGGGTGGAGCTGATCGACTTCAATGAGTCGAACTATTTCGGTCAATATTGTGGTAATTTCGTGAATCGTTAATAACTTTCATGGAACTAAATGAGAAGGGGAATCCATAGGGAACATTCGCCTGGCTATGAAACACGTCAATTGTTTATAACGAAGTACGTATATAAAATGGTAATTAACGCAATTTATAAAATAACTAAGGTATATATAATAACCGGGAAGGCAATAGCATATACATGTTAAAGTAACTATATATATATATATATATATATAATATGTATATTTGATTTTGAAAGTTACCTGATATCTAAACAAAGCATATATATTCCAAATAGGAACAGTAAAAATTCAGGGATGTAGAATACAAAAATAGACTTTAATCTTTTGTTTGATCAAATTTTGTCTATTCCCTGCGCATTATTTTAGTATTGTGTCTATGTGTAAACTGAGCTGTCGCATAAGTCGAGGCCGAGATATGAACTCGCCATCGGGCGTTACCATATACATGCATATGATTGAATTGATACATGTGTCCGTACCGGCCTGTTTGCGGCTGTCTTTCCGCTCGCGTATGTACCATATCAGACTATGACTGAAAAAAATAATCACGATCATAATATCATCGAGGTCCGTCACGTGTGCGAGGCTAAATTCATGCATTTCACCTTCTTATTTCGAACAACGCAAGGACATATCGCAAAATCACAAAAACAAATATATGTGACTTGTACGAAGTGAAAGAGAGAGAGAGAGAGAGAGAAAGAGAAAGAATATATCTATAAGCGAAAGTGTAATTGTGGACACTCGGAAGGTTCTCCTCGATCCGGTCGGCTGTTGGTTATTGCTGATGTCGATCAAATGAAGGCTTTAATCCACTCCGAGCGGCATTTACCAAGTAGAGAGATCGGACACGAACTCAACACTGGCCTATGCACTGTTATGAGACATTTACGGAAGGGCTTGGGATGGTAAGCAAGTTTCCAGCAGGAAAAATGGTAGACAACACGTTTCATCGATGGTCGCGCAAAATGTATTGCATATTGGGTGGGATGTTTCGGTGTATGAGTCTTATAGCTAGCACCTTGCATCTTCAGATTATAACGTGCAGAACGTCGCATCGAAGATAAACCTTTCAAAAGTGGACGGAATCCCGACATCGTTGTGGAAGCCTCAGAGAGCATTGCTAAAGGCATGGCTTGTCGCCGATGGCTAAGCGTGTGAGATCCGGATATCCGTTCAGACGCCACGACTTCAATGAAGATCTCGCGAAATGTAGCGCTTACTACAACACCTACTAATGTTGCTTTCTGCGAGTACTAGTGATATTTTTGATGTCGCCTCGAAGGTGCGTGCCCGCCGAGAGTCTTCATGATTGACTTCGCGGTACACGTGTTTGTAGGGCCTGCTCGATCTGAGCCGTAGGTCATCATCGCCGCCACCGCCGCTGCTGCTGCTGCAGAAATAGTCCCCCAGTGGATTGAGGAGTTCGCTAAGTGGACGAGGAGAAAATGATCATCGAACAATGGACTTCACCACAGTGCACTGATATTGCAGCAAGAAAACACGCGATTTCTAGTGCCAAGCTGTCCGGGTGGGTGTATTGAACTATAGGGATAGCTGTGTCTATGGGTCGGCCAGCCATTAGTGTAGCCCATTTATATGGCAAGAAATTTATTATAGGCATTGTATGCATTGGTCTGTCTATTCTGTCATATGCCTATGTCTGTCAGTGAACGGCGATGGGTTGTGATTTCCACACGATTTATCACTATGTGTATTCCGGGGTAAGGCTGTATAATAGGGCCGAGTTGTTGTGTCCGATGTTTGTTGAGCTTGTTGAGTGTTCTGAAATCATGTTTCTAGCTGGTACGCTGGGGTCTTCTGGAACAGTGCTGTCTGTAATAGCTATAGAACAGCTTTCAGATAGGAGACCATTTCTCCCGCCTCTCCCCTTCCATTTCCACTAACACGGGCCGGGAATTAGACAATAGAGCGGCCCCCGACAGGATTCCAATCGGGAAACACAAAGTGGTCGTAGGAGACTCGAACGTCCGGCTATGGAATATGAGCCGGAGCAGTTGCACACCTTCGCTAGATATCGAAGTAATGCCAAGCGTGCCGACTCTGGGGAAGAGATCGACTCTCAGCAGAAAATGGTTTTAGCAGGGTAGAGGCGTCTTGTCATCCACGTCAACCACCCTACATTGGGTCGGTTGCCCACTTTCGATAGATATGCGAATGTATCTAGTGGCGTCCGTGTGCTTGGAGATAATTTCCCCCTTTACAAGAAAAAAGATTGCCGACAATAAATCAAGGCCATAGAGGAGACAACGACCGAGGTTTGTCCTAGTTATTTAGTACGCGTCCCAGGCATATACAATAGAAGCCAAGAAACACACACGAGACGATTGTGTCAACCGGTTATCAAACAAAAGTGATCACAATAGTCAATTAATGATTGTGATAAACACTACCAGTCATGCAAAGCTGTATGAGCGCTTCGCACGAGTAGGTTCTTTAATCGAATTTAAGAGCAAGCTTACAGCCATACCAGATCTCCTAGGCGTATTATCCTGGTAGAGCAGAGTAGCCCACTGTCAAGCACGACATACCAACGAGATGTCTCTATGCTTCGATGTAGAGGACCTATCCGATGAGAGTGTACACCTTGTGTCCGTATAAGCATCGCTCTCTCTCTCTCTCGGTTGGTATCTGTATACGAGTGTGTGTGTGTATGTGTGTATGGGGGTGTTGATGTGTGGGTCTCGACGCGAGATGTCCTGCTTGGCCTGGATCCGTGCCGCCGTTGTGTTCCCGTGCTACTCTTCTGGACAACGAACAGAGCAGGCCACAAGGACAGCGATCGGCTCGCTGACGACCGCGTGTCGATCATAATGGATGTTTGATGTCTGCCTCGTAGCCGATGTCGACGCCGCCAGGGAGTCCTCGTCGTCCCTTGCCAGCGGTAATGGCACCAAACAACGTGACCACGGTGGAGGTGGAAGCGGCGGCGGCGGCGGCGCCGGCAAACACGACGGGTGCTTGATGCTGCCGCCCCTGCTACGATGTTGCTATGTCCTCGCAAGTTCTCATTCCTATACTTCTGTTCGGCGGTCGCCTCCGGAACGGCTGCGGCAGTAGGGCCGAAGTGCTCCGCAGAGAAGATTTCGCAAAGGAGTGCAACGCAGTAGAGGCCAGCCAACATCGATCAGAATCGATTCAACCAATAAAAATATCGCGATGATCGGTTGGGCTCGTGCGACTTCCTATGCTGTATAGAATGTCATAAGGATCTGCCCCTCATCAACGACGTAAAAAGTAGCGATGCGCCTTTTTACTCAAACCATACAAAAACAACAAACAAATGGTGAAATACACAAAGCTAGAAGAAAATGCTCCGGGTAGATTCACAGCCTTAAACATATAACTTAGTCAATGGTAGAAGTGCTTTTGGCCTTAGGCCTCATAAGACGAATTCATTTCTAAATGCAAATGTCCAACTTGTCACTAAAATGCATACAGGAGCTGCTGCTTTGAAAGTTATTGAACTCTCGAGTTTAGTGCTTTGATGGACATTCAATAATCGTACAACAGCACATCGCCAAATCCCACAAGAAAACACAGATCACGCTGTGACTTCGTTCGCTATCCGGTCAGCAGCTTATCAGCAAAGTCGGTCTTGAACACGGTTGACCACATATGAAGATTTCCACTGCACATGGTTAAGTGGGAAAAATCATACACCTTCTTATGATGTCGTGCTGCCTCCTCCGGCCGAAATGTGGCGCCTGAATCGACAACGCACGAAAGTATTCCTATATTGGGAAAGTATATCAAAAAAAAAATATATATATATGTGTGTATATATGGAACGTCCTAATTCATACGTTCATCTGTCTTACAGAGGTTGAGTTGCTGCCTACTCGCTATTTAGCCCGTTATCAAAGGGCCTTCCTAGCTCAGGCAGGTATTCTATTTCGATTGGTAGGTGTCTCTTAAAAGGCTCTAGACTTATCGCAGGGTTAGTGTATGTATTTTAGTTTCAATACGCGAACATTTCGAATGTATGCAATGTGGTCCACGGACACTATCAGTCCGCTAAGACGCGTATCTATTCCCACCAGAAATCAACAAATTCATAGGAACCTGCCGCCACAGAAGCAGCAGCAGCACCAACAACAACAACAGATTTTTCGAGCATCTATCGTCACTTGACAAATGGTATGTTACCGAGAAGTGTACGCTTATATATTTATATGGTACATGCGCAGAGTATCTCAGTGAAGTCTATCGACTTTGTCAGCCTTTGACTGTGTGAGTCTGAAGCCAGCCGGGGGTCTGTGAAGGTGTTCGTGGGCTCATGTGCCCAAGCCTATGACTGCGTTGAGTGGCGAGCCGGGCACTCGGCTCGGGGGGGTGGGTGGGTGTTGAAGGATTTTGTTGTTGTTTAGCACTAATCTTGCTATTATTGAGTCGGTGTGGAACGCCGAGCAGCGCCGGAGCGAGGTGGATTGAGTTCGGTGTGGGCGCACTTATCGCAGCAGGACACACCCAACAAGCTGAATAAACTGCATACACATAGTGACGACATCGCTAACCCGATTATTAAGATTGAGGAACGAACAGACGGCGGATGAAGGACTCTCCCGGTCGGTCCCGGGCTCCGCACCTCGCTCCCTTCACTTCCACCCGAGTCCGAGGTGCTCCAGCACTACTATAGCCACTCGCTATCATCGGCCGAGAGTGAAGTCGTCGTCGTCGTGTCCGCCACC
The DNA here is from genome assembly GCA_019614645.1 of Stratiolaelaps scimitus. Lineage (NCBI taxonomy): Eukaryota > Metazoa > Arthropoda > Arachnida > Mesostigmata > Laelapidae > Stratiolaelaps > Stratiolaelaps scimitus. The sequence continues at coordinate 1,263,036 of JABWDB010000018.1, read as the reverse complement.
CTCTGCTTTGCCATCGTTCCTGCCACCTCAATCTTCAATCTTTATCGTCTTGCTCTTGGCCCTTCCATAGACCGGCCCGTCATTGTCTGTAACATAGCAATCCTCCCTGTTGCTTACGCCACATCGCTGATGAGCAGGGATATCGTGACGGCAAAATGTGTCTGAGTTGAACAGAACGACGCAGTTGGCGCTGGCAGCCAGCCGCGTAGCGAAGATGAGGCAGAGACGTCTTAAGAGAACGACGATGCTCATACTTTTTGTTTTCAGGGGAAAGCTTCAATTTTACAGGATAATAATAATAATAATAATAATAATAATGGTAATGATATATATATGAATTATTTGCAGTCGAACTGGGCTGTTTGTGCAGTTTTGTTATGCTACTTTGACTGCGTTTGTATTATAATGAAGAAGTGGAATAAGATTCTTGTTGTTATCCGCTTGTCACCTACGAAGTAGGTTCGAGTTCTAAGCTGTACTTCTCCCTCGCGACATTTGAATGCTCCTGTCGCGTAAGGTTGACATGGAAGGTGTTGAGACGTCGTTTGTAACCGAAGCCATAGAAGGCATGCGTGTGCCCATTTTTAGACGTTCGATCCAATAAACATTTTTCGAGATTCATCGATTCTCGATGAGGTCTCTCTACTGAGCTTCGATATTTCAATAAAATAATATATCTAATAGAAGTAATTCACTCATTCTTTTGTTTCAGTGCACGCAACCGATCAAGGAGATAGATAACGACGTAAGCTGTGCATAACACTATGTGCTGTCTTCGAAGCTGATTGGAAGCAGCGGCGTTACTCGCGCACCCACCTACGTATGACTTTCCCCATGAACAAATCAGTGAGAATGGCAGCTTTCGACCCCACAAATGATCGCGGCTCGCTTTTGAAGGGAATAGAAGCCAGGTTGTCGCTTCTCGACATATCACCCCCAGTGCACTACTGCTTCTGGCGAAGGAGACCAAGACAAATCTGTCACTAGTGCAGCAGCGGGGTGATACAATGCTTGCGGCCACATGTACAGACATAGACCCCCCCCCCCACGCCCATATGCTTGACAAGTGCATATACTCGTCTGGCTCTTTGAGACACATGAGTGCGGTACGCTGTCAAGCAGATTGACGTACTATGACTATTGGCCAGCGCCAATGATTCGGCAGGACACAAAGTCAACATACATTTGTATGGTCCAATAGATAGATGTTCGGCCATCTCCTGTTCCGAGCGTCGAAGCAATAATCGTTGCTCAAGAGGAGGATGACAACGTCAACAAGATGTGTGGCGAGGCCTCGCAAGCGTACGAAGGTGATCGTCGAGTTGCACCTTCCTGCGATCAATACCACGTGCAGAGAGAGAGAGACTTACGAACGCTTCAGCAAGCCCGATATATGATATAGCCAGTATTGCTTATTATCTTCCTCTTTATCGCGCACTCTCCCGCGTTCACCCCACGTCCCGCGAGGGCAGGGCATAAAGAGATCGACAAATCAAAGCGCGGATCTCAGTGTACCGACCATCACCAACATCATCGTCACCATCGTTCCAATCAGCAACGGCTATTTTGCTAGTTGGCCGGGAGCAGGCCTCTAGGAGCAGAAGCGAACATAAAGGTGCGAGGTGTGCCCGGCGCCGTCTACGAGAGCGCTATGGCAGCTACAAGCAGTTCTGCTTGTTTTTGTTGCGTTTGTTGTTGTTGTATTAGAGTAGTACTATCTATGGGGTATGGGAGAAGTAGTTGCCATCGTTGCTGTCCTACTTTCGGCCATTGTACTGAGTGAGGTTACTGCTGAAGGAGCAGCTTCGACAAGGCTGCGAGGGCAGGCTGAAGCCTTGTTCGTCTGCAATCGTGTTCAGTGGGAAGCAACGGACAGGGAAACAGCCCCAGAGTCGTTCATAGTGACAGCGAAAGCGGGGGTTCGCTCCGGACCCCTCTTCCCCGCGCCACTGGGACATGGCCTGTATGAGGGGTAATAGACAATGCAAATATGTTCATATCACCCGGCAGATTTCCGTCAACCGACGAACGTATATAGCCGCATGACATGTGATCCTCATTTGCATACGTATTGCCTCTTCGCGGCTGGCACAGCCTAAGCGACCTGTAACCGAAGTGCGGTCCGCGTGGGGCCTGGGGGTGTGCACCTACCGATGGGTAGAGCCGGGTGCTCAGGTTGCCCCACACTAACGCTGCTGGAGTCAGTTTCATCCGGGCGGTGCTCACTTTTGGGGCGAGGTATGACACACGGCAGACAAAGACGTCTGCCAACATGACCACAAAACCTGCAGATGCTACGCCAAACGAGGACACGACCAGTATCCTCGACGTGGATAATGGGTGACAAAGTGTCGTCACACTGTCTCGTACAGCGACCAGGAACACTGCCTTGTTAGAGTCGGGTTATTGAAGTGGTTGATCCTGGTCTCTAGGATCTAGGATCCTGTGCGACTCGGAGAGACGACAAACGACGCAGCTGTTAAGTGTCCCCCGCCACGATTTGGTGACACGACCGACAATCGCTAGCGAGAATGTAAAGGTTTTCTTAGTTTATTAAAGGAACTGCAATTTTTCCAATGCTTATATGTCTCCCATATATGTTAAAGAACAAATTTGAGGGCATCATTTCCGTCTGGAAAGTCACCGTATTCCTATATAATATTAATTAAACTAATCACCATACATTCGAATGATCGAACGCCCAACTCGATTCGACATCTAGAAATTTACATCCATCGTTGCCTTCGACAGTCGGTTACATCCCGGCAAACAACATGCATCGTAGCAATTCAGCTATTCAGTTATTGCAGAAATAGTCTTCTCCGATCGATTTTTTCCTCGTTGTTGGCCACACGACTGCATTGACTTTTCAATGCTTCACGCTAATACACACACACACACACGTACACACAGAAAATAAGAATATTTCTACAGCATTCTGATTGTCTCATGTATATTACCGTACAGTCGTCTTGCACGACGTATTTATTGTGTGTACCCGCTACAGGTAATTTCTATGATTTCTAGCTATTGTCGATAAAAGACAGGTTCTCAAGCACAAGTGCAAATGTGCTCGAAGGGCCGATTGAGCAAGAAAAAATATTAAGAAGTACTACCTGACCCTCCTCCCTTCCCGAGTCTCACGGGATTTTCCTGCTGTTACGGGACGCCGTAGTAACGCCACGACGTCGTATAATCATCATACACCGATGATCAGGCTTAGGCAGAGTGGTGCCTAATGATCCATTCAACAGGATTCCACGCCTCATGTATCGGGACCGAAGCTCAGATCGAAACGACTGTCGCACCCCACTGCGACCGATTTACACAAAGCTACCGGTATATATTCGCTGAGCTTGTGAAACGCACTCGTCGGCCGCGCCCTGACTGAGTATATCAATGTGATGTCTCGACTATCTCGTCCATTGCCGCTCGTTGAGCTAAATCGTCACTTAGCGCGCCTGCTCAGCCGTAACGTGCCGTCGAACTCCGACGGCAACGGTAGGCATTCGGTAGGAGCGGACACCTGTGGTGGCGGCAGTAGTGGCGGCAGTGGCGGCGGCGGCGCTACGTATGTAGCAGCATCCTGGACCGACGTCAACGATAGACCATGAACATTTAACCTGAGTGTGCACCCTGGGTTCATGTCGCTGTCGACGGCTGCTGTGTAGTTCAGAGCCAGGTATGCCTAATAACAGAGCCGTGAGATGCATACATCATACAGCGATGAGATGCTGTCCAGCTGTGGGGATTTTCGAAGCGATGCGAGCATGTTTTCACCGTCCATAGACGTAAACATGCAATGGGCCGTTTAAGGGTGGGTCACCTGGGTGTACTGGCTGGGGGGGGTGGGGGTTGGAGCTGATTGTTATGGTGTGCTACAGTGAATTGTTACGCATGTCTTAAGCTTATCGTTAGCTTACGTCCAATACTGGCTAGACACGCTTCCCTGGCGATCCTCCATAGTTATGCATATCAAATCTATCAGTCGGAAGACCTGCAAAAACCTGAAGAACGGGTGGGCATGCTCGTTCACGGGAATTGCAGAGGTCGGTTGCCTAAAATGTCAAAGACTTCTCAACTCAAATTGAATTGATCCTTCTCTCATATCAAGTAACGCAACCCTTCGCGAGCGTAAAATTCTACAAAAACGTGATTTTTTTAATCCTTTTTTTTGCAATTTTTTAATAAAAATTGTTTTGCTTCAAACGGTTGGAGGCTTATACACCTTTGACGTCCATGTCGAGTTTACTACACAATGCAATACATGAGTGAATACCTGAAAAATATGCCTTCGAAACCGCAACTGAACGAATGTCCACGCGCTGGAAACTCGTTTAAAGCCACCAAGAACTTACAAGTTACTTTCGCTCTAAGTTTGCCTCTAACCTGCTCGAAAACCTATTCTTAATGTTCAAGTGGAAATATCGCAAAATGAAAAGTTGAGAGAAGCTCAAGCTGCCCCTGTAAAGCACCTAGAAGGTAAAGTTTCATACACGCAGTGTTAGCTAGCGCAATGTGAAATGAACGCTTGTATCACTAAAATAACACGACCTCGAACACCCATATCGAACTCACCGAATTAAGATGCGTGGTCCAGCTTTCGGGTAACCTGCATATGTGAAATGCAGTCTTTTTTAAAAGACGTCAATCCGCTCGTTAAAAAAAGTTCTTAGAGAGGGGAAAGATGTTTTCCAGAATCAGTATGAGATTAGTGGGCCCGCTCCTAGTAACTGTAGGATAAGACATAAGTTTGCAATTAGAGAAAATATAGGATATTCATTAGAAAAATATAACGTTATAGCTGAAGAAGGTCTAGTTCAACTGAAAACCCCTCTTTTTGTTGTAACTGGCAGCCTATTTTGTCCTAGTTGTGCGTCGTGTCCTACTTTAAGCCTGCCTTTACTTGATCTAATACTCCAGATGGCTACGCGTATCATTCTCAACAGACACAATCTAATTTCATTGCTTCGAAGTCTTATATAAACGAATTCAAATTTGAGATTGCTCAGCCACATGTTCGCCAGCACCTCGTAGCTATGATTATATAACGCCAATGGTAACTAACGCTAACGAGCCTTAATTCTACCTTAATAATTACGTCGTCTGAAACTGTCGGTGCCTGTATGTGTGGTCATTCCCAAAAAGCGATACTCGTTTAAAACAAAGCGTTCCACCAAATTGTGTATGTCATATTAAATCAACTGTTAATGAAAGCGAATATTATTTTATTTAAATTTTGTTAGGTATAAGCTAGGGAGCAAATACAAAGCCCCCTCGCCTTAGAGGTTTGTGTTTGATTAATTAGTACGGTTATGCCAACCAACACTGTAGCTCGATTCTATAATAACACAATTAAACGCTAATTAAATCCCGGGATGAAACATACTGAGACAGACTGAGGATCTTTACGACACAAGTAACACTATAATGCTAAGTGCTGCTATCGCGGTTTAGACAGCTTAAAATGCGCTCGTCCTCATCAGCACAACTGGCTTGGAATTGATGGTGAAGCAGCGATATAAATGTTTTTGTGACTTTTTAATAAAACTCTCTTCCAGAAACGCTAATCGTGCCGTTCTTATCCGAAACGGATTTAAACTAGAGGTCTGCTGATTTCGGCAGTTGCACGAGCACATACAGCTCTTTCTGGTCAACCAGCTAAAGCACTTTCCCGTCAGTTCATTGTTCGTACGTCATTCTTGCTGTCGCTCGTATTGTGCCCCTCTGTTGTTTTTGCTATTGTTTCTTTTCTTATTGGCAGATTTTATAGAGTCAGACCCCCCCCCCCTCACCCCCGCCCCCCACCAATTCTTGTTCCCGATCAGCTCGGGCATGACGCTCCTAGGTTGCTGGCGCATCGTTCGCAAACCTCCCCCGTATGCCTGACAGGCCTTTGCCAATTCCATCAATAGCCAGCGCCGCTGAGGGCATCCATCGATCATCGACGACATCCACGGCCTGGCCTCAACCATCGATTCGATGCCGTTCTCTGACTGTGGCACGAGATCGAGGCGCTCCTGCTGTCGCTAATACTACTCTAGCGGTTGTAGTACATGGTGTTCTTGTGCGATGTTCGTATCATTGCTCTATCTGAGGTGAAGGTGCCCTGTGTGCCTCTGTGGCATAGCACCATCAGAGGGTGCACCGTCGGCCACGACTTCAATTACTCACTCAGTGAGCATCACCTAAATGCAGAGGGCTTGAAGTGATTCAGATGCATAGTCTCTATGAGTGGCTTCGATTTCGTTGCGGCGGCAGCGGCGGCGGCGGCGTCTGCTGTTGCTGTCTCTGCTCCTGATCCTCCAGGAGAACAACAGAAACTCAGCAAACAAGGAACACCACCTGCGAGGCACGTTGCGCAACAACCGAGCTGACAGCCATTTTTGGCTGATCAAGCCTAACCGAGGCAGAGGCTAAAATGGTTCTCCTTGAACCCTTCGTCTAGTTAGAGTCATGCGTGTTTTTTCCATTTTTAATTACACGCCAAATCTCAAACCTTGTGGGCTGTTGGCTCATGGCAATTGTCTGCAAACTACAGGTCCTGTTGATCACGTAAACGGCAGTGATACTTTGCCAGATGAATCGGGTAAATGGACAAACTATGTATATGCGAGATATAGCTCATCAAAGCAACGTCAGCTGTATTTATTCCACAGATGTAGGCTATATTATTCAATATGTTAGCACGGAACGAACGATTTTCCTATCCTTGAAAGATGAGTTCACAAGGTATCGATATTACGTACTCTCTGTTGTAATTACATAAATAGGAAAATATCTTCCCGATCCTGCCAGGTGAGCGGTTTATTTTGTCACCTCCTAAAGCTATAGTTTCAGTCAATATTTTCCATCCTGGACCATCAACCATTTTACCTCATCCTTGAAATGACTACGGGCTCCTTGCAGTATCCTTAAGTACACGAGCCCTTCCTATGCAAATAGCGATTCTCCTTTTGCTGACAGAAACCTCAGCCAGCCGGAACGCACACCCACCCAATATATATTTGTAGCTACGAAGAGATCGGTACTGTTCGGTGGTGTCCTCAAAAAAAAAAACGTTGTTTTCACAACCCACCAGCAGACAGGTGCCTCCTGACTGATACATCTGTATATGAGAACATGTCATCTACCATTTGTGGCAGTAAATTCCTTCGTGACGACAGAGGCGACGGCCGCGGTGGATGGCCAGCAACTGTCCGTGTTGTACGAGTATGTTCCCTCTATGCGTGGATACGTATGTGGTAAATGTCGTTCACTAACATCTCGGTGTTAGGACGATGGAGCTGAACGGGAAGGGGGGGGGTTGTGTCGGTGGGGTCGGCAATTGTGCTGAGGTCTGGATAGTGTTGGCTGGCGGAGAACGCTGCCCGCCTGTTGTGGCCGCGGCTAGGGCGCAATTCAAGCACTTGCGCCCCGTGTCTGCAGCGGCCGGCCGAGTCGGATGACCGGGCGCGTTGGAGATGCGAGCGGCGCCTGCCGCTTCTGGTGTTGTGGTGGTGCTGCTGCGGCGGCGGTGGCGGCGGCGGTGGCGGCGGCGGCGACTTCTGCTGGAATGACGAAGCAGGCGATGGAACGCGCCGTGGTTGGCGAAACCCCACGACAACTGACCGTCGACCCGCCCTAGCAACCTTCTCTGCAAGCGAGCAAGCGACAAGCCACCGAGCTGGCTAGCTTAGCCAGCCATCTATCTATATATCTGGCGAGTGGGCTACGAAGCAAGCGGGGGAGCGATCACACAAAGTGTGTGTAGTTTGAAAAAAGGCCGCCGCCGCCGGCGGCTGCCCTCAACAGCAGCCAACTGGTCGTCGTCCGGTGGCTACCGGTCGAGTTTCGGTCGGGGCAGACGGACGGACGGGGCGGCGGCAACCGCGAACATTTTTGAACATTCCTCGAGTTTGAATGTCCATCGGCGCCCTATTCACCATCATCCGCGCCCTCCTCCATTCGCCATCTGCTCATTTCGTCAACCGCTAAACATACAGAGCGCGAACAGTGCCGACGAAATGGAGAAAGCTTTATTTTGAATGTGCGCTCCGCGACGCTGTCAGCAGACAGCCATGGATCGCACCCTGCCAACACTATAGTTCACTGCACCACAATACGCGTCTTCTGTCGAGCGCTGAGCGAAGCGCCGTTCAGCTCGTGGACGACCAGTCGCTGGCGACTGCTGTACGTCAAGTGCAGTGCAGATACTAACCTAGGAGAGCCATTTCCTGACCTGAACCCAACGCCCTGCGGCAGGCCCCGCTCTGGGGTAGCAACAGGCCGAGGAACAGAGATGAACAGGAGCGAAAAAAAAAGCTGCACAGGCCAGCCAGTAGTACGATGTATTGTAGAATAGAGCATGCAGACGTTTGAATGTGCGCGGAACGCGAATGGCCGTGGCTGTGTGGCAGAGCAATGGGGCGCGGACTTGGTATACACTTTGTATATACGGGGTAGTATTTGCAATTTGATAGAGTGAGCTGGCAGATAATTTGGTCATCTGTTGATGATTTGATTGACCCCCTGTTTTCATTGGTATCGACCATTATCCGCAGCAGGTTGACCACTTGTGAGCGAGCCGCAGGCATCTCCTGCCGGGAATGGCTTATGCAATGCGATGCAATTATGCCAATCCTGGTTATCTCTGCTTCGAGAGAGGATTTATTCTGCGTCTCGTTCTTCAATATTCCTTCTGGCAACCTGGTAAAATATTTTATATAATATTATAATAGTTTGAGGTAGGGAAAATATGATTATACCGTATCGTGATAACCTCGAGAATTGCTGCAAAAATAATTGGTACATCATGCTTTCGTCGTGAGGACCTCGTGTGTACGAGAATACATTCGAGCAAAAATCGAATAGAACTCGAATCAATCTGACATTGTCAAACATATCCATATTCTGTTTATGTCTAACACGTTAACATATGCTCCATGTCATCCCGACGAGCTCATCTTCAACTGCTGGGGCGTCAATATGACCAGATCAGCTCAGAGATTGCCCATGACCATGTATTGGATCAGATTCGTCAGAGTGACAACGTGGTCACCGTGCCACAGTGAATGTGTTTTTCATATTGTCGTGGGTCGTTCTCCACGTCCGGCTAATTTGTGTCATGGTATGCCCCATTGCCAGATGGCCGGCTGCTGACCTCAACGGTAGCGTTGGCAAACAGCGCGATGGTAATTGCAACGAGTCAACCTATAATAAATCACGATCTGTATACCAGCCACTTTCGACCACCCTCGATTGGCCCATACCGCCGTCATTTGTGCCTACCTTCCCTATCCTCGGTTTCGCTTTCCTTAGTGAGAAATAGAGAGAGACAGAGAGAGGGAGAGAGTTCGAACAAAGACATCGGGATAAAAATGGCAGCGATTACATATATGTAGTGTGTCCCAATAACAGAGACGCGCCTCTTTTAAGCTGGGTACACACGCTCAAACGTTCCAGCCCATAGATCAGAACCGCGAGAAGCGATCAGGAGAACGGGAAACGGCCAATGAATTATCACATTTCCTCTACGGGCCTCTCGAGGTCCGCGCGCTCAGAACGCCCAGTTCGATCGTCGATGCTATGTCTAATGCCTGCCTTTGAGTGTGGCTTTTGCAGAAATGCGCTCACGGCGCAGTTACTCATCTCCTCGAATCGCGAATGTGTGTGCTTCGAGACACACCGACTCTGAGACCAAGGCCGGTGGTATACTGCCGCAAGCAGCTAGTTACAGCTGTCAGGAAACTGTATTGTCCCCTGTTGACCAATGCACTATTTGCGAGAACATCTAGGTCACCACGTGACCTCATATGTGGTCACTCATGTAGTGGTCTTCGCCCGCATCGAACAGAGAGAGAAAGAGAGAGCTCTCTGCTCTGTTTTCGCCCTCCCTCTTTTTCAAAGCATGTCCGTCCATTTGTAAATATATTGTCTACATATTCGCATGTAGGCTGTCAACTTGGTATCGTCGAAAAGGCATTCGGGGGGAACTCACTAATATCATCGCGATTTACTTGCGATTGACTTGTGATTGCACCACAGTGAGATCAGTTTCGTTAGCATTTCGAATCAGGGAGCATCGATTTGCACTGAATAGACATAAACGACTAACTACTATCATCGAATATAAAACAAATACAGGGATTATGGGATAGAGACAGCAGAAGATGAGTTTGAGTTGCTATTTTCAGTTCTGCGCTTAATCAAGAACTCTGCTTGGTAGAAATTCATATCTGATCAACTTATCAATTGCATTGGTCTTTTGTGCGCATAGACGTGACGAAATGCTATCTGATGACACTGTTTTTCTTGGATTGGTTTCTTCATTAACCGACACATTATGCATGGCACGTCTGCACGAGGTCTGCGCTTTACTCTTGGTAATATAGCGCGCGTTTGATCGATGCCTCACACGAACACTGCTATGCTATTGTATTCACGTGATAAATGTGAATTTCTTTCTTTCGCTGGTCAGTGCTTGTATGATATGCCATTTTTCCCCCGTTGCCTTGTCATTATATATACACATAATCATTTACTAACTTCGTTACCCTTAGTCGATACGTGAGACTTAACTCGCTCTGCCATGACCGTGATCAGTTTCTATTAGCAACGAGGCAAAGGGGGAAAAAGCAGGCGAGTTTTACCAATCGAGGTGGTCAGTTGAAGGCGTTTTGTATTTCATTAGGCGGTAGCGTCAGCTCGGTTAACGGGGAGATCGTCGGATAACTTTTTTCCCAGCGACGGCTCGCATCGTCTGTCTTTTTCATCCACACCGCCTGCTACTGCTGAATAGTGGCCGGCCTGAGACTGCAGCGATTCAGCCGTCGGCACCACCACTATTAAATAGCGACTAGCTCGATGTGCGCTACACCTCGAGGAAGGTACGCGCTTCTGGGCTTCTGGTTGCCTGTCCGCCGTTCCTCGTTCGTAGTCTCCCCTTCGTACCCGTTATAAGACGGGATCTAGTGCTCGCTCGTGCGGCCATCAGCCTAGCAAAAGTGTTAATTCGTTTCTTAATTTTCGCTAGAGAGGCATGAAGATGCCGAGGCGTGGCAGCGGTCGTGTGGCGGAGAGCAGCAGCTCGAGCAGCGGCGAGCGATGGTGGTTTTGGTGTATCGTGGTGTGGCCCATTACATTAACGTGGTTGTACATTAAGGAGAAAGAGGGACTCAACACCGTGACCACCGGCGAGGGGCAGGCAGAGCGATGAATGGGGAGGCGCGTCTGTGCCGCCGCCGACGACGACGAACTGCTCACCGGACTTCATTGCCTTTTCCCATCTGTGTACCTGCTCAGCTGTACCAGTTCAACATATGCGCGCCCGCCGGCATACACAACCACATACACCCATACGTACATGCACACGACAAGCAGCATGAAGAGCATGATGGGCAGATCCGAGTGAGGGCTCGGACTGCTGCCAGGTGAAATCCGCTGCTGGGGTGCGAGGTAGAGATCTAGAGCACCACCTCAACGCGCGCGCGCGCGAGAGAGAGAGATAGATGGATAGAGAGAGAGAGTGGGGCAGAGAAGTAACCGGCAGAAGTGCAATTTTCACTCAGCACCTCTCCGACAGTCAGATGAACATGTGCGAACCTCTGACAGAGAGACAGACTGCCGGCCGGCCGGTCGGACAGACACACAGGCCGACAACACTTTCGCTGTCTCCGGCGAACGCCAGCTTTAGCTCGGATACCGGAGGAAAACAGAGGAAAGATACGGAGGAGGCAAAGGCGTGGGGTGGTATATGTAGTATGTAATTAATCAAAGAAGCACGAAAGTAGCAAAAACCCACCTTCGCTTCCAGCAACGGCATTAGACACTAACAGCGACGGCGGTATCGTCTGCAGCCGAGGGGTTGAGGAAGAACTCGATCTAGCTGAATGTGTATACCGCCGCACGGTGGTCCCCATTCTATGACTCGTTCTCTGTGTGCCAGGGGGTAGCCTAGCGGACAGCTAGACTAGCTCGAATTCTCTCCAACGAGACTGCGAGCAGCTTTTTCGTTGTCGCTCGTGGCTCGAGCGCGCGAGCTTGGTTCTTGAGCCAAGAATCGTTGTTGACGGCTGGGCCATTGCGAGCGACTTGAGGCCGGGCGGTATGCGAGTAATGGGTGATAGCAAAGTGCTACGATGCAAGAGCGGTCGGCCAGCGAGCAAATGATCTAGTGGGCAAGTGGAACAATTGCAGGAACGAATCGAGAGGACAGACGAACGACACCAAAACGACGGAGGAAGGCCAAAGAGGCGGAGGCATCCGCCTCTTCCGTCCAAACCCCTTCTCGCTCGTCCTCCTTTGGCCCCTATTGGCCCTTAAGGCCATTTACTCGAGGCGGATTTCGTCCTATTCCCCTACGGATGCTTCTTCCTTGCGGCTGGCAGCGTTCACAGAACTGCAAGAACGAGCGCGATGCCCCTCGGGGGTCGCGAGCCGCGGCGGTCCGGGGCTACCTGCAGGGCCACGTACCACGACCACAACAACAACCACCACCACCACCCCCGACGCGAACTCCAACATCTACAGCGCGCCGGCGAGAACGGCGGCATTAGCGGCGACATCGCCCGTGTTCGAGTCATGGCAGCCGCCATTGTAGGGGTGTGGCAAGAAGTGGCGTCATTCCAATTCGGGAATTCTCCCGGTATTCCTTGCCCTTTTCCCGTGGGAGTTTCCTTGAGATACGAAGGCAGCCATCGGAGGTCTGCTTGCCTCCCGGGTCGCGGCGACTCCTCCAACGACAGCAGTAGCAACTAAGACAAACCAGTAGTAGTAGTACCACCACAACAGCATCAGTAACAACGCCAGCATCCGCAAGGGCTCGACACACCACGATGACGGCAGCGCTCGGGCGCTCGGGCGGTCGGTCGGTCGGTCGCTCTGGCTGCACGAAGAAGACGGAAGGGAAAGTAGCGAATACTCGAGAAGTGTACGAGTTGTTGTGAAGGCGGCCGACTGCTGTTACTGCTGCCTCCGCCTGCTGCCCCCGCGAGACGAGAGAGGGTCCGTGTACACGGTAGAGAAAAACAGCGAGAAAAAGCGAACGAGAGAAAAGCACGCTGCAGAGCACTCATTTGTTAAATGTCGGAACGCGCGGTCGGTCGGTCGGTCGGTCGGTTGGTGGGACTCTGTTTTTTTGAGATTCTTGGATTGTGAGCGTGCTCCTCGTGTCCTGAGCGCTCGTGTTGTTCTCCTTCTGAACCCTGCTGGGGGTTTCGTCCTGGTCGGAGCACCAAGCAGCCCCCTGTCGGGACCCTCTGCCTTCCACTACCCGACCAGCCTGACTCGGCCCCGCTCGGTCCGTTCCACCCTTCGATTGCTCTGAGGGCGCGCCTCTGCACGGTCGCAGCTGACGCGACGGCCGCCGCGGTGCTGGTGGTGGTAGCAAGACGCTCTGCCTTCTTGTGCTGTGCTGGCTATAATACATAAAATGAACTTTCTAAAACAATGACACGACATTGCTCGTCGCCATTGCAAATGTGTCCGTGTGTGTGTGTGTGTGTCTGTTTACTTGTGTCGAAATCGAAATTGAACGACGCCGAAATAATACAATACAAAGTATTCGGGTTATTAACGGAACTGTGGTTTTTTACAACGCTGAAGTTCTTCATATGCCACCAATAACATATACATGTATATAAGTCACTAAACTCTGGACGAAACATACGAAATATTCAAGGGGGTGCGAGAGATATGTGTGGTAGAGTTAGTTAGACTAGACCCTATCATTATAGTTATTTATCTTAAAATTGGTGATCTTTTGTGTAGCCATATATCTATGCGGCATCGCGAGGCCTGGGTCAGCGGTCATGTTTCGGCTGAAGACTTCCTATTTAGCCGTCGAAGCTACCGGGCCGAGCCAGATGATTTTAGTTAACGTCAACCGTACACCATCGTTGTACACAACGACCCAATTACTATTGGCACCCTTCATACGGTCTTAAATAACCTTCGCCTTTCCCACTCAAGACGTTTTTCTCAGATTTAATATTTACATTGCTTTATTCCCCTCTGATATGAGACATATATCTCGATACGGTACGTATGTGCATACAATGAGATATACTAATGGGCAGCGTCAAATGTATCACCACAATCACGGCAGGAGATGAAACGCGCCATCGACCGCTAGCGCTAGGCCGGCCACTGCTAACCGGCCCATGTCCAACGGGCCTATTCAGGTAGATAGCTCAGGCGACCGCAGTCAGGATTAGAGGGCCTATCAGTCAGCAGATCACAGCGAGTCTCTATTGAAGGTTCGCCTGGATCGAAACTGCAAAGCACAGCCGGACAGCCAGCTGGACCTGAGCATCATTGTCCTATGCACTTCAACAACTCGGACAACGAGTCGAACAACGATGTCGACGTCCAGGACCCACCTCTCCGTCGAGTGGTCATTCGATGGACAACCGCTAAGTATCCCCCTTTCAAGTGCTACTCTCACTCCGCACTCGGGAGAGCCCGTCCACGCGATATGGGCGGCTCTCCTCGGCACCGGAGAATCATATCTAGGCCATCGAGACCATCGGATCACGGGCTCGCACACCCTGCCTCTGTTCTTTTTCCCGCTAGCTCGGCCTCGTGCTCGCTTGCCAACTCGTCCGCTCGCTAGCCACATATGATGGTGGACTTTGTCGTCACCGTCTCGGTCAGCCACCGTTGTTGTTCCTGCTCCGTTGATTTTGGCTTCGCTGACCGCCACGAGCGTCCCGCCGATCAAAGCAGAACGGCCGAGGGCTCTCTGGTCGGGCGCTGCGTTAACCGCGCGGCGTCGGCGTTGGCGCCTGTGAATTGTGCGACCTGAACGGCGACCAGCCACCGTTTGCTGAGCACGCGATCGCCTCGCCCCCCGAAGCATGCCATACAGACGGAGATAGCCATCTGGGAGAGCGTCCCCTATACAGGAATGAATGCGTGCACTTTCACTATGGCTATTTGATGACTGTGATTTGACTCTCGCCGACTCGGGACCGCCGGGGGGGGACCATCGTTTCAATAAACGGCAAAGTCAAATCTGACCGGACAAAGAGAAGGACAGTTGGACAGTTGGCATCAATCTTGGGGCTGCAATGTTAACAAGGCAACATAACGTAAACAGATCAAGTATTCGCCATACAGTTATCAGCAATAGTGTTTTGTCTGTTTTGTAACGTGCAAACGTGTCAGCATGATGCTCAATCTTAATCGTCAACAGCTTCGCTTCAAAGGACTTCCAGACTCTGGACATATTCCAGTAGGGACAAACATGCATTCAGTAGATACTTATATACCGATTCACATAAGCATGAATATTTCTTGATAAATCTCTGCGAATCTACTTCTTATCGGCTCCTAATTTTTCTGACAATTAGCACCATGCTCTTCCTGATTTCACTATCCCGTACATTGCTGCAACTGTTTCATAATATCCTTCCCTACAATGAATGACCTTGTGATTAAGTCGAAGAGTTAGGGGATTATTTATTTATTTAGCGCGGAAGCTTGAAAGGCGGGAAATAGTCTCTGGCTGTAAGGAGCCGGAGACCGCCGGTTGGAGTCCCTCAATCTGATGACATATCGAGAACTTAAGTTAGTTGTAAGAAACTGCGCTTCCGTCAATACACCGAACACTTTGTATTGCATTCAATATTGCATTCGCTTCATCATCGTGACATGTGACATGCGCTGTGTCCTTATGATGTTAGGTATGGTATTGCTTTGAGCATCTCGCCTCAGGGCAGATCTGCCTTACAAACAGCTAGCGATCTTTCTAGAACCAATTTCTTTCGGTCACTACCCATTCGGGTATCCAGTCATATGAGCAGTTAGACAACGCAAAAATTCACAATATCTCTCAAATATCTCAAAAACGATCAACTTTAGGTATAGGAACACCTATTCCAATATTGTTCAGGTCGTTGAAATGCCTGAAGACAACGCAAACGAGGTAGAAGGAAGTAGAAAAATATATACATATTGTAGCATCATATACAGCATTTGCAAATCGGTGTGGCTCGTCGAGGCGTATTGGGAAATGCAAAAAAAAGCCCCGTACATAGAGCTCATCATATGCAACCGGAAAGTTATCGTTCATGGAAGAACAGACTGTCAATGTTACACACATGCAACATGTCGTTCATAATGTTAAATTAATCGAATTCGGCGAATACTAAGAGAAATCGCAGCTGTTCATGCATATGTTTACCAACCAACAGATGTCGCTTATTCAAGATAACAATTCCCCAACTAATAGTGATAAGAAGAAATCAAGGGAATAGGTCGACAAATGGCGAAAATGTTAGCATATCCACATACATGTTCCTGCTCATATACCTATCAATATTCCTATTAATGTTCTCACCCATAGGCCTATTCGTGTATCTGTTCATATCCATGTGAGATTATCCTGCTTATGATATGTTTGTTTGGATGATTCGTAAACATTTTGGGTTAAATGGGTTTTGAGACGCCAATTGAGTGTGAGCCGGCAGTGATCTTCGGCATTTTGGATGTGACTCTGTTGTGGCTCGTAAAAGTTTGAAATTTTGGTGGTAATCTTTCGAAAATGGCTTTCTCGGTCGTTCTATGAGGTTGTATCTCGCTCGCGATATATTTGCTTGGAGCATTTGTGAGAAAATTTGGGGCTTCAGTAGTTTCTGGGACGTCAATGGTGTATGCGTGGGCTCGACAGCCTACGCTGTGACTCCCTTCTGGTTCATAAAAGTTTCAAATTCTTGCGGAAGAGTGGAATTGTTAGTGGTAGATTTTTGTTATTATTAAATAACAAAAATTAACACAAGATTAACCTTTGAGAATATAGCTTATTCGATTGTCCCCAAATATTGAGCAATTTAAACAATGAGAAAGTATTCTAATCAAGTAAAAAGTAATAAAAAAACGACCCCCTCGGTGTTCGCCGGCCCGCGGAAGCGTAAATTCACAGTGTCTCTCAAAAATCTCAAAAACGATCACCCTTAGGTATAGGCACACCTATTGCAAAATTGATCATGTCGTCGAAATACATAAAGATAACGCAAAAAAGGGTAGAAAATAGCATTTTAGCATCATATTCAACGGCTCGTCGAGACATATCAGGGAATGCAAAAATCACCCCTTATATACACCTAATGGTATGCAACAGGCCGCCATTTAGAACCCAAAGCTCCGGCGAAGCCCCGGACCCCATTGCAACGTAGCCCCCTATCCAGAGCTGCACAATGATACTAAAGAACTACCCCTCACCACCAAGTGACGTCGAAAAAAACAACCCCAAATCGGCCCCCGAAAGCACTGCAGGTCACTGACAGACGGACGGACATCACGAGCTTTAATAAAAGATATAGCAATTTATTATTATCCAATTGTAAAAACAAGACTCTCTTCAGACTATTCAGGTGTATTCGTGCCGTGCGTTTCGATGCACGCTTTCGTCTCGATTGTACACGAGGATCGCCCAATGGATCGGATCCATGGTGACGGAATTGCTGAGTATGCCGGGGGCCTCTCTCGATTCGCGCGGCCTTCTCCAAATGCTTTCTTTGGCCGCTGCAGCAGGTTGGCCAGACGTCCCGCGCTTCCGCAGGAAGCTGATTATCGATCAGCGAACGTTTCGCCCTTCGTCTCGAGCGAGAGTACTGCTTCAAGACACGGACGAGCCGGTAGACAGTGGCGAGATACCCCCGAAAAACGCACCTCTCCGCTGGAAGAGTGCAGCCCTTTCGAATGAACCCGTCCAAGTCTTATTCGCGTTCCCTTGTCCAGGGTGTGCTGCTCTGGTCCTCTAGCCACATTAATCATTGAGAGATACTTGGCAACGCGGAACACACAGGACGATCTTCATAGGTGAGCATTACCGATCTCACTGGGATGTTAGGATGCTATCGGCAGCCAAACGACGAAAGCCTTTCGTTGGCTACGTTCAGCGCAACCAACCGTAATAGAACAAGGGGTTCTAGTAGTTCGCTGTGTCTAGCGAGACGAACTGATAACAGGCGAAATGCATAGTCGCCTACCTAAAGTAGTCACTGGACGGTCGTCGAACGCTCATCGGATACCGGATACGGGCAGGGAACAAATAGTAAGCCTTTAGTTCCCACGGGTCAAGACCTCTGCTTCCAACAGAATGAGACAGCCAGTTAGGTATCGGCGAGTATCGGCGTCTTCGGTATATGCGATGCCCACTGCTGGGGGTCCCCTTACTGACGAATCGCTACGTATTCGGAAACAGCAGAGAAGCGACTGCTTATATGTAATATCACGAGTTTACAAGGAAAATTATAAACCTGGTTATTATACTATACATTATAAAATATTATGTAATTATTTGATCGCTTAGTCGTACTAGAAAATAATACTATTTTCCAACAGGCATGCAATCATGACTAGAAGATTATATCAGTGGAGGATAGTTAAAATAGATTATTAAGAGAATCCCTTGTGGCATATTCAAATAGTTATTTTTTAAAAAGCATGGTAGTTACAAAATTAGCACCAGAATGTATTTCGAGAAATATTGAGGGTTGCCTTTCGAAGCGAACATCTAAATTACTCACCAAAAATGTATCTGGCAAATCTCTAAAAATCTTTGTTCTACGCCACCTGATTCGAAAAATTCTTCTCGGGCCATGTATTCTGTAACGGTCAGCAAATAGTCAGGCATAGGCAGAGCTCGCTAGCATAGAACAGCACCGAATGTAGCTGCGGACACCGTCTAACGGTCGCCAATATGTGATGTGCCTCGTAGAGTTGAATTTGAGAGGCGTCCGTTTCATCGACAAAAACATGAGATCTTAGAGCGACGAAAAATCGACACAAGTCGTCAACCAATAGTAATCTAACATGGGTAGAACAAGGTCCGTTTCACGGCACGGGCTGGGTGAAATCTCGTGATCTTTCGGCAGTGGGAACTCCCAATGAACAATTACGAGGATATAGATAGTTCCTATATTGCTTTGTGTTATTTTGCTGTTTCTAGTGGCTTGCACTGCTATCAGCGGCAGTGATGATAAATGCTTGTTCATCCGCGATCGTATGAAAATCGTTTCTACGAGAGGGAATTTTCCTGTTTTTTTGAGCCTGGCACACCCGGGTGCGGCTGTTATCAGATAAATTCGATCGAGTCGTCAATTACATTTTATATAGAGGGCATTCTAGTTCTTGCTTCCTGAAGTGCAACACTTCACAAGGCTCATCGCACGCTTGTTCTAAACGATAGATACGTTATCCAAGTTTTCCATGTATAAATTCAAAGCAATGTGCTAAACATCAGCCATTTCTCCATGTCCCTTTGGCCTCCAAACAAGCAAAAGATCGATGGGCAAGCTCCAATTAAATGGCTGACCTGATGACACCTGGGCGGCATTACGACAACACATTAGCTATGTTAGACGCACACACACACACACTCACCCCCCACACAGAGAGATGCACCCCCATAGACAGACAGCGTAGAAGCTACTACGAGAAAATCAAAGGGAATCGACAGAAAGACCCAGGCAGGGTCTTCACGAATCATCCGATCAGTGGAGAAATCGGCTCCAAACCCAAACGACCCCCGGGGCCAGATTTCGATGTCCGCTACATTTGTGAGACGCAGATCGTCACCCCACACCTTACAACAACTCATTCACTGGCACTTTCAACATCGCCGTCCGCTCCTCTCGGTAGGCTCATATCGCTCTCTTCCGCTGGCTATAATCGACGCACTTAGACTGTCTGAGTAGTAGTGGTGTCACCTTCAGCCCCGGCATCAGGCAGCCAGACCTGCGGCCGGTCGAGGCCGAGACCAGGTAGTATCGTTGGAGGAGCGCGGCGTTTTTGTGCTGTTTCTGTTCGACTCACCCGGCTCTTCTGCCAAAGATGTTTAGTTCAGTTGCCGGCCAGTTGCCTGATGCTGCCTCGGTCCGCAAGGGCCTCGCTCAATAGATACACACCACCACCAAATGCTCCACCAGCGATGTGACGCGATGAGAGATGAGAGGGAACAGTGAGGGGGCTGGCGGCAGCCTACATCGAAGCCTCTGCACCTCCCGAAGGGAGCGGGGGGCTTGGGGTCCACGGACCATGCCACCCCGGCCTATCGTAGGCGGCCGATGCGATGCCCGCCCGTAGGCGACGTTTTTACGTTTCGAAAGTTGAAACTTTTGGAGCAAAAACGCCAGCGAGCCATGAACTGGCCAGAAGCCACCCGATAGTAGTTTGTTTCCACATTGGAAGAGAACCCCTTCCCCGCAGAGCGGGAAGAGGATGTGGAAAACGCCCTGGGGCCAACGGAAAAACCAACTCTTCGACTTTACTGCGGTAACTGCACCAATGCGATTACTTCATTTTCACTCAAGCCCTGTTTACCTTCCGCTCAGCCGTCTTATAATATATATATATATATATATATATATATATCGGGAAAAGTGCCTATTAGAGGACAGCGGGAAGGACGCGAAACAATGTGAGCCACCCGCTGATTGGCCCAGCCCGATCCAGACATGCTATATATATGTCCTCGTACATGCGTACGATCCTGTTAACTTATGATAATGACTCGTTGAAAAATTTGAAAACCTAGTATCTCCTTTGTAACGCAGTGAATCTCAACAATAGGCTAATGAAAAAAGCTTCATTATTTTCAGTTACTTAATTATGCAATTAGTATGCATAAAAAAGAGTCTTAAACGATAAGGCTTATGACTCATAAGAACCAATAACCGAAGCTAAGTTGCCATATTTATAACCTGGCATCAATATTTATCTTATTTCTCACGTAGCGCTCTTAAGCCTATAGCATCGTCTAGATTTACGCTGATCGAAGCAAACATTACAGAAAAGCTTTACAGCAATATATATATATATATATACACATATGCTACAAGGTTAGTAAATATTAAGTGTGAACAATTGTCTGAACATGCTCCATTAAATTGTCCCCTATTTAGCATTAATACCGAAGCACGAAAATCCAAATGACCCATCTCTCGCCAGCGGACCAAAGAGTCGAACTCCGTTAGACACTATGGACCGTAACACAATAGCGTATATTCACGCATTTCGGCATCCCGCTAACAGAGGTTCCGGTTGGAGCCCTCTGAAGTGATCTATGTCGTGTATCTATGCCATGTATGTGAATCCGTCCATCCGCCTGCAATGTTCGGGACAGCGTTCGATGATGAATGATATTTCGGGTGATGATGACAGATGTCGATTTCGCCGATGGAGAACCCTTTAGCCATTTATTTCGTGTCGAATCATGTCGTTAGCAGGCGAAAGGCACAAACCATCAGCTATCGTGCAATGATGTAAGTGGGCACCGTTAACTCGTGCCGTAGCTTGACGATCACAGGCTGGCACCGTTTGTCGATCTTGGCTGACCCGTCGGATCAAGCCGATCCCGGCGGCCAGACGCACACGAACGGATCTGTCCGTTCAGCGAGACACCCCCAATTGGAGCGATGATTGACTCGCATGGCAAGCTGCACGATCGTAGCAAGCAACAGCGGCATATCGAGCTGACCGAGTTGACCGACTTGCTGCGGAATACTTCGACGACGACGATGACGACGACGACGACACCTGAATTGTGTGCGGCTCGATTGAGTCTTCAGTCGGCGGAACCCCCGATCGCTCGCAACAATCGGCGATCTTCCGCCGGATCTGTCACCAGCCAACATCCTACTCTGTCTATGCACGGCCATCATTGGCGGCGGCGGCGGCAGCAGCAGCAGCAGCAACCTCAGTCATCAGTATAAACAGAAGCAACAGCTCGGCGTTGGATCAGCGTATAGATGATATCTGGCTTGCTAGAATATCTGGCGAGAAAACAACGAGCGATCTTCTTCATTTCATAGCGCCATTGGCCTTCTCCCGATGGTGAATACCGTTAAACCACATACGCCTGCTCTCTCGCTCTCTCTCTATCTGTCGCACAGATACACATCTCTCTGTAGCCACAGGCATTCACAAGCATATGAACACCACACACATAGATATGAGTGTATTGTAGCTGGTAGCCATAAGGCTTCGAGCCTTCAGGGGGAAGAGCGGCAAGTCAATAACACCGGATGTGGAGGTGGCCGTTGAAGGACAGTTGAAGAAAGGCTTCAGGCTGTGCGCAGGTAGACAAGAGGTTAAGGAAGATGGCGAGAGAGAGAGAGAGAGAGACGAATTTGGTCTGGCTCTAGAGGCGTAGCGAGAGCGATACCACTCGGAAATATCGAGAGTTGACTCCGAACACGACAGACGCTTAATTGCTGGCGGCTATCCAACTACCCAATCACTGTGGCTAATTAATGTTCAATGTGCTTGTTCTGCGTGATGAAATTCACCACGTGGACACGCGACACGATGTGGCTATCTGTACATCAGTGTAATGTAAGGAACTCTCGTCTGAAATGTTGTGTTCTATTAAAGTGAGCATTGATGCTGAGATTAAGTAGAGTGTACAGTGATTGCTAGGCTACCGCTATGAACAGGTTCGATTAGCGAAGTATCAGTTGAAGTAAACACGCATTTTATTGATTTGATGCGAGATCATGCATGAAAGACTGTTGACTGACACTGTGATATATGAAATAACTGCCCGCCGGCATCATCGGCATCTATGCGGCAGACAGAGTGACTTGAAGTCACGGACGGGTGGGTCCCTGGGGACGCGGGTTGCTGGTGTGTGTCGAGCTCGGAGCCCCCCAGATGGGAAATATAGAGCATAATTTTTTGTGTGAATAGAAGAAAAAGTCACTTTATGATGCCTTGTGCCGATGAAGCCTTCGAATCCGAGGGCTCAAAATAGGTTGACATTGGGCTGACAACGGGCTGTTTTGCCGCTCGTATTTGGCTTCGAGAAATTTGTTTCTCAAGCTGCTCGATAAATGTTCAAGCCACATACCCACGTAATTACTATTTTACATTGGGTGTTCGCAGAGTTCAGGCAACCCTGGGTACAGCGTTTAACATTTCGCGCTTTTCCTTTTATTTCAATAAATATAATACATTGTCAGATAGTATAACTTGTATTTGAAAATACACAGGAAAGAAAAAAGGTCCTGTAGACTTTTCGGTAGAGCATCCGAGCTTCGAATCCCACGAAATCTTCTACACATTTTCCCCGAGTTAAAGAGCCAGAGGAAATCTTTTGTTTTGGTAGCCGATTTTTTGCAAAGTGAGCTCACTCATTTTATGGAAATCGGAATTAGTCTCTTGTGGTGTCCGTGCGTTTGAAGAAAATTTCCTCTTCCTCCCAAAGGAAAGAAGCCTCGCTGGGAGCTCACATTATTATGTGCTTCTGTGTAAAAGGTGCCGCGTATCGACGCTTATGTTTTCTCCGTGAAAGAGAACCTAAACTCAAGAGCGCTCTTCGCATACAAGTGCCTCGCTCCATACTTCACTTGGACTTCAGCCCTTCTGGAGAAAAACTGGTCTTGGATTTAGGCAACTTTTGCATAGGAGTGCATACATAAATCAGAGCTTGGGGAGGCAGACACGAGATTGAATATCCCTGCTCTCCCGTGCAAAGCGATACCAGAGTCTGGATAGGGGAATCGATGTATCGCTCAGTACGTGGAACTGATGCGGAACAAAGGAAGCCTTTAACACTTTAATAGCTCCTTTTTAACGTTAGCCAAACGCCGATGAGGCAACATACAGTGGGATTCCTATAAAAAATAATACATAAATTCGTAATAATGATAATAACATATTCAATATCCTATATAAAATAAATACACCTATGTATAACGAAGCACCTTTTCACGAGGGTCGCCCAGACAGTGCATTCTGGGCGAATGCACTGTCTGGGCGACCAACTAATTAATATATAATATATGATTTATAACGTATAACAATAATAATAACAATACGAATTAATTACCTTCATAATAAAGACGATGACATGTCCATCCAGTAAATATTGACTTTTCCATCACTTGTCGTACTTGACTGCTCGTTATTGTTTATAATATATATATATATATATATATATATATATATATATATGAATTTGCAGTGCAAACTATGAAGTTCTTATTTTGACACATATGCTGGTCATAGGTGCAGTTAACTAAATGCATATGATTAGGCTTTTGTGTTCCAGAGTTGGTCTATAGTTGGTGATTGTCTTGAGATGCTAAAGTGGAGGGGCAACTCGTTCAGAGTTCAAATCCTGCCGACGCGGATAACCTTTGATTTTCGTTATTGTCGCACCCTATATATGAACAGAGTATGTGTACCTTATAGAGAAACGACAAGCTTGAAACTAGAGCAAAGATAAGTCCGACAGGTCCCCATAATGATACCTGAAGGTTCAGCGTTGAAGTCTGGAGAAATATCGGGAACAGCTGAGAGTTTTTACTTCGACGTTTGTCCCAAACCGACAAAAGCACACGAATCCTCCGAGCAAACAGAAGCAACGACAGGATATCAACGATTGGGGCTCAAATTCTCCTGAGAGACTGACTTTTACTGAGGTGACAATAATCATTATAGAATCGGGACACGGATTTTGAAGGGATACAAATGGTACTAAAGGTATATTATATTCCTTGTTTAGTTGTCGCTTTGGTTGACGCTCGGTAGCAATCTCGACGATTCAAAATGTTATCTACAATAATAATGATGATAATAGCAAGGAAAACCTATGATGGACGTCATTATATTGTACGCAAATCGAAAATATCTCGGCAGTATGAAATGGAGGCATAGCAATTTTACACATTTTTATCGACGTTCGCTGCAACTCGCTTACTGTTCAATTCATAGTCGTGTACAGGGTACACAACCCAACCGGCCGCTGTAGACAGCTGCATATGTCCTAGCACTAAGCGTTCTGCTGCACAATGGGCTCACGGCTTACACTTGTGGGTGCACGATAACTAGGATGGCCGTTCTTACGAGTTGTACTTGATAGCTACTATAATTACAATAGTTACTTCGTGATCAAAACCGATTAGTGTGAACACATTACTCCTCGTCATGGTATACTCCGACACAACGGACTAACTCTCAGCAGGTCGAGGATAGCAAGCTGCTGGTTAAGATCGACTTGCCAAGTTGAACATTGCAAAAATATCATATTTTGTTTCTGCTCAACTTGTGAACGATGGAATCGAGCAATGCCTACTCTATCTACAGATCGATTCGGTAGGATATCTTCACTAGCTGCCACAGTCAGGCTAAACAGAATGGGGCATATTTTTGTGGCGGGGAGGAAGATATATAGACTTCGAGTAGCGAAATGTGACCAAATAATGGGAATGACTTCCGAGGAAGTGTTTAGAGAATTGTGGATTGTGCATCGCTATTTTGTGGACTTTAGACAATGTGTCAATATTTCTCCATATGTTGGCTATCACTAACGACTTCGTAAGCAACGCCAGTATAACGGCTATGAGTGTGGACAGGCTTCGTAGAAGGTTGCTAGCGAACGCATGCGTGCACGCCAATGGGGGTCTTCTAAAAATAAGTTTACGGCTGTAGCGCAATAACCGTTCCCGGTTGTAAATGAAGGTATCGTACAGGCTGGCATACGTACGATCTGAACGCCGTCTTAATCATCTGGAATCATCAACCTCTGTCGGGATACGGATCAACGCAAAAAGCGGCCACGTCAGATGGCTCCAGCCGAGGCTGGTGGTGAGGCCTTACGCAGCGCTGCGTAAACTCGTCTAAACACTTAGCGTGTCGATGTTTGTCGTTTTGGTAGGCTGTACCTGCATACGTGATGAGAGGAGGTTAGGTCGAGCAGGCCAAGCGCTCATCGAGATTATTTTAGTGATATTTTAGTACGCAACTGAAGGGTTATAAACAGGTCGCTGTTATTGATTTATTTTGCTTGGCTGTGCCTATACCGGGAAAATGAGTGGAGCAAAGTATAGTTCGCAATAATCGCCAGAGTATATATATATATATATATATATATTTATTATATATTACATCCAGTCAAAGCTAAACCCAATCTCGGTGTAAAATTCGTGTTTAGTCATGATAGGTTGCCAGGTAGATGTAACCATTCACAACGAACCGGTTATCGTTAACTGCTGCACGACAGCTCCCCGCAGACGCCCGCGCTCGACCCAGATGACGGCTTGTCACTCACCCAATTGCCGCGGCCGTTCCCGGCGCGCCATCAGCTGCCGCCGTTTGGAACTGTCTCCTGACAGTGGTCCGCCTTCACTGTTGCGCTGGCTGTTTTTGAATCTTCATCTCGTCTTCTCTTCTTTTACTCGTTCTGTTCGACTCTCTCACTGCGGCTGCCGCTGCTGCCACAGAAAAGAGTCAGTCGACCGTGTACGGGTGGAGGCTGTTGCAACAACCCCGGGGCAGGGCTACTCCGTGAGCGCGGAGGCGGGCCGAGGGCAGTGCACGCATCGTCAAGTCAATCTTCCTACCCTAGCCACTGCCAACCGAAACGAGCTACGCGAGAAGCTGACGGCAGGAGTTAATGCCGCTGCCTCCCATATGCATACACACACAATGCAACGGAGTAGCATCTCCTTGAGCCTAGATAACTCTGCGGGTGGTGGTCATTGGTTGGTGAAGAATAATTCGCGTATTCGTATACATTCGCTGATCTCCCTGGAAGCGACTGGAGAAGCTGCTATCGTGTGATCAGCTATCAAAATACGTTTCACATGCCGTAGCAATGCAAATATATAGAAGGTGTAGAGATTGCGTGGCGGACATACGATTAATGGATAAGTACCAATTTGCATACGTCCACGTACGCCTAGACTACAGGAGCTAGATGTGGCTGTACTATACAGCTCGTAGGGCCTAATATGTTCTCAGATGTCCCGGTCGGATAATTAAAATCGAACAAATTGACAGTATAAGCTGGGGGGGGGATGCACTGAGGGGGTTCGGATCTATTGGGCAAACTTTGATTCTGAAGTCGTCACTCTCTATGATACTATTGGAAAAGAGCAACTTGGCACCAAACAACTGCGGATAGGCTCGTACGTGTTAGCTCCTCAGAATTGTAGCTAGTCCTCGTGTCCTAGTGCTGAAAGGACAAGGTGTGGCAGCAAAATAGGGAACATAAGAAAATCGAAACAGCTACCGATGAGAGACAGAGCTCTTCGTTTACAGACGTTTCCGTTGAGGCCTCCGTAGCGACTGGGGTACATTTACCTCAATCCTTCCAAAAGTTTACCCCTCATCAGCTAAAATAGACTGACGCTGAGAGCTCTGCTGCTTATATATATATATATATATATATATATATATATAAAATATCTATATAAATATATTAGCCATATTTAACCAGAAGACTATTCTAGGAGAATTTAAAACCCCGTCCGTCGAAATGTGCCCAGTCTATTATCACTACAGGTTCTTTTTCGTAGACTTCCATAATCCACTCAACGCTGATATATGCTTATTGCGAGCTTAGAATGCCACTACCTACTGAAGCATGTGTTCTCTGTCTCCATCCACTGTCATTTTTACTGTTCACTATTGTGCTTTTTTGTTGCAGGGGGCAGTAGCACATCTCCTGTTTGTTATGAAGCAAGATCTGCGATGTTCACACGGATGGCAAACAGGTCCCGGGTAAAAACTTGATCTTGCGCGCGCGCTGTTCTGTAACGAAAAACGCCGTATGGTAATGTGCGGCCCACATGGCTAGATTGCTGTCCTGCCGAGGAGGTGTAACGACGCCAATATCATCTTCATCAGCATGCTCAACATTATCCTAATTAAGTGCGCAGCGCGTTACACTCGACGTGGCCACCCACTGTTCCCCACTTGGTTATTATCTGCGCGATGCATGGAATACGAGAGATACAGACATTGGTGAACTTTGTCCTGGGGTTGTCCTGACATTTTGCACAACTTCATATAAAGGCCTATACGCGACTGATCATTCATGTACGCCAGCGATTCAGCTCTCTGCCGCGATGTGCTTTCCACGCTAGCGAGAGGACCAATGAGAGCTTTTTCTTGAGCATTGCCTGATAAAAACACTGCTCCCCCGATTCCCCAACTGCTCGCCGTGTCATTGTCGTTGATATCCTGGATGCAGGCCGGCAGTCGCCTCTCGACACGACAGGGTTATTGTTGTTGGACTTTGCCGTATGTTGTCATTGTCCTCGTCATCGTTCCTGCCACGGCGGCGGCTGCTGTTGCTGTGGCTGCTGCCACCGAAGGTCTGAACAGGGCGCGGTGGTCGCTGATGATGAAGTCGGTTGTCTCCTTTCACTGGGCCATGGGCTGGCGTTGTCTCAAATCTCTCTCCTGCCCTGTGGTAGGCCGCCGTTTAAGGCTTCTCGGACGCTTGGCCCAATGCTGATGCGGTGGTGTTGTTGTTGCTGCTGCTGCTGCTCCTGCTCCTCCTCGTCCTCCTCCTGCTCCTCCTCTTGTTACCGTAGAGTATATGAACTTGGTCCATTGCCACGCCACTACCGAGCTCCGCACAGAGGCTGGCATTTGCGATGGACCATCTTCCACCCCGGGCAGCATCACTACCACCGCGACGACGACTGCCGCCACAGCAACGCTTGGCTCTAGTAGACATTGCAGTAGACATTGCCTCGTCGCGTGGCTGCTTCGGCGTGCTTCAGCAGCCTGTTGGCCTAAACGGGGCCAACGATGACGGGGCACAACGCGGGGTGAGATGTATATAATATTAATCTCGACGACATCTTTTCGCCTCAGTTAACCCTTGTGGCGGATCCTTTGTCGAACGGCGTTCACTGGCGCGTTTGCCTTCAGCAGTGGTTCCGCCAGCGGGAAGAAGCCGTGCGAAGCCAGTGGCCGTGTTGTGTTTGGCAGAGACGCTAAGAGCGACGCCCCGGCTGCGCCATTTCTTATAACTGGGCTAACCACGACCATGATTTTCTTTCTTGCAGTAGCGACATCCGGCCCTCCGAGTGAAAGGCGCGCAGGCCGCACACGCAAGGCCCACCCACCAAACGCCTATGTTGGACTTGGGCAGAGGGCTCGTTCACCCGACGACAAGAAGGGGAGGCGCGATCGGCGGACATCAAGTCAGGACCGTCGGGATGCGCCTGGGACGGCAACGCTTGGTAATCGAGCCGGCTAACAACTGCGAACGGTAAAAATGACGACACGCGCTCTCGGTATTCAGATGTAGAATTATTGAACACACACACACACCGAGAGACACATAGATATACGCGAGGATCTGCGAAGATCCGAGTGATGATGCAAATGTGACTGACTTCATTCTCTTCAGCGATGTTAACAAGACACTTAATACACTCATAGCAAGAGAACGACATTTGGCGAGAGAGCACTGTAAACTCTGACGAACACGATGCTTTTAGCGCTAACTAATCAATTCATCGAACGATTGGCATTAGCACCTTTAATTTAGTAAGGGACTTTTTCTGACATTATTAGCCGAAATACTACAATTAGCAGTATTTGAACGGTGTAATGTATACGATAACATGTAACACGAACTGAGACGATGCATGTCTTCGCTCGAGTATGGTATTTCGCTAGCTAGACGACAAATAAGTGAACATAGACTTTTTGAACATTTTCAACAAGTGTATATATATATATATTTATATATCGCTAAATATTTATTATATATAAAACAAGTATATATTAGTATATACTCAAGTACATATTAACTATACGTATTCAATAATGTGATTTATATTGTCGCCACTTGATATTGCATACAATACAACAATAACCTATAATGAATATATTTGCACCGTTCTAGGCTTCGAAACAATGAGGTACGGTGTAGGATAACGTCAAAAAAAAAATCATAATCTAATTAATTTAAAATCTATAAGATAGCACATTTGACGACACTTCTCGGTACAGCTGTCGAGAATTCATTGACTTCAACAATATCGCATACACATCTTAAGGTTCCTGTTCTAAAAATTAATATCGTATGTACACATCGAATATACTGGTACGAAGTTTGAGCTCCCGCCAACAGAGCATGCGATCGCTCGTACGCGACAGCCTCTGACACATCTCAGCGGTTGGGTGTCCGTTCCCGGGTCGAGTTATCGAGTCATTGAAGGAAAGTTTGGCCTCGTCCCCCAAGTTATCCCTAGATCTTAGCCTCAGCACCCCTTCGAAGCAGGAGCAGTTCGAACGAGCAATAGTTCATACACATCACACACACACACATGCAGAGACTCAGTCAGAGACATATGCAGGAACAGGGAGGGAGTGGGTTCTTCTACACCACGGGTGGTGGTGCGGGTGCGACTTACCACTCAAAAAGATATCGAGATGATACGGCGCGAGTAAGAGGAGAGCGACTAATTAAGAGATGATTGGCAATCGGACCACGGCGGATGGCAAGAGCAGACGAGCGACGCCGATGGCGCGGGCTACCCTTAGATTTAAACTCGTTCGATTAGCTGAACGGGACGTTGAACGGGAGGGGATCCCCTCGTCGAGCGCTGGCCGTGACCGGGCATGTGCGAACCTGGAGTGCGAACTCGCTCGGAAAGTGCGATCTTCGCGGTTGGCTCCGTCCCGACTCGTTGATCGTGCGCCGCTTTGCTGAGGATGAATGTGTATGGCAGTGGAAGAACGAAGCTTGCGAGGCAGCCTGATGACGGACATTGAGGGGTGTCGGGGCTCCGCCAGGAGCTCTTCACTAAGGAGGTGGTCAGTCAATCCAAGTGTCGCGTAATTCTCTTCTTTTTTTGGGAGGGACACACACACACACAGGGGATCCCTGACGGAGAATGAACAACCGCGCAAAACCATCCTCTCCTAATACGAAAGGGTTTCTCATCTCCCCCCTGTTCGTGGTATCGCGCGTCAATCTGATGCGATACTGTTGATGCTGCTGACATTGTGCGGGACGGGCGAGCCATCTAGGTTGTGTCCGCTTGGGTCAGGCCGTGGGCAATCGGAGGAAAGATGGACGTAGGTGCACGGGTTCGATCCCCACCGTTGCACATTTGCATTTTCAAGGGGTTGTCCGTCTTATGAAGCCTTATGCCGAAAGCATTTCCGTCAACGTTAAATGCTGGCTTTGAGTCAGATCGGAAAATTTACTATACTAGGCTCGATCTGATTGGGCACCAGCGAAGCCCTAGTATTATAGCATTAGATTGCGACCGAGGGCCAAATAAACTGTAGAAGAGTTGGCTTAGGCCCAGACAGGCCCGGACCGGGATGATCGATCAGACCACTGTCTCGATCTAATACAAGCAACGAGCTGAGATTGCGCGAAGAGACAGCGCTTGAAGCTGTGCAAGCTAATTACACTATCAACCTGTTACTAACCTTCCTCAACGTCAGTAATCTATGGATGCGGACCGAGGTACCAAGCGGTACTTGCAACTCAGCCGATCTGGTTAGATATGAGCCGCACCAGGTTACTCAACTACTCGAAGTGGAATTACTTTACCACCGTTATTGCAGTGGTATCGTTAAGTTACAGCAGTTATCCCATTGCCCTGTGGTAATTATCCCGTCATCCTGTTCCAATAAGCCCCTTACCGTGCAACCGTGAACCCTGTCACCCAACTGAATTGTTTGTCCGTGATCCCAAAGTAAGCCTGCCGTGTTGGTATATTTCCAACATGGCCGACGGCATGTTAAGTGCGTTTCATTGAGTTCGGACGCAGATGCAACTTACAGATTAACACTTTTCAGATAGTCCGAAATGTTTTAGTAAAAAAAACCGGTTTTTCTTTAACCCAATTTTATCCTATTTGTGTTTCCAGCTCGAAAAATTCAACAAGTCTCTTGCAGCAACAATTAAAATGTTTTCGCTAAAATTGACTAAAACTGTTTCCGAGATCGTCGGCACACAGACATCAATAATACATAGAAACCTACGCTTCAGAATAGAAGTACATTGTGGAGGCCGGCCAACTTCGTGGCCCGATACGGAGACATACTAAGTCGGTTATTAACGCTCATATTAAAAGAATTGATTACATTGTAAAAATTGCGGTTCGTTTAATTGAAACAACAAAAAACCTTTATCTTTACGTTGCGTTAGTTTCATACAGATGCCACTAATGGTGTCTCAGCACTTCGTCATTCGAGTGCGGACCTGAAGCGGTGGCTTGCCATTTTTTTATTGGGGAATACGGGCACACACGTGCTGAGCGGCCAACTAAAATGCAAACGCTTCTATCAGTGATACTGTAATACTGGTAGTTCCAGCTTGCCATTGGCCGGATATAGCAAAGATTATATATATTATATAGCAGTACAAGTGTAATATCAAGTGAAAATCAGCCGCGAGCTATGCCCAGATCATGCCGAACGTCCACGGCCCGCGAGAAGTCAAAAGGCGCCTGCTGCTGTCGGTCGCTGAATCGATCATGCTGTTCGGCGCCACGGTCTGGGTCTCGGCCCCGACGTCTCGTGCGAACATCAAGAGGACCCTGAGGAGAACGCAGCGGACGCTGGCTCTCCCGGTCGCGCAAATCTACAAAACGGTGGGCATGCAAGCAGCCAAGTCTTCGCTGGAACGGCAGCCTGGGACCCTAAAGCTGAACAGCGACGGAGGCAATCCACGAAATGGAGGTTCGACTGGGGACTGACCTTACCCGCCTGGCAAGCACAATGGGACAGCATCCCTAGCTTCGCTCCCGGGGCGGCAGTGAAGGATGTCATACCGGACATCAAGGCATGGCTGGAAAGACCAGGTGGTGGAATAACCTACTTCCTCACCCAGGTCATCATAGGGCACGGGGACTTCAAATACTACCTGCATAGGATTGGTAAGGCCCCGTCGGACATCTGCGTACTGTGCGATGCAGAATTTGAGGACGATCTTCGTCACACAGTGGCAGTTTGTAGGGTCGCAGAGCATGTACGGCAAGAGGTCGTGGACGCCGAACTGACAAGGGCCATGCAAGACGTGAGCCGAGGGTTCGTTTCCTACATCATGCCTGGCTAGACACAAGTGGGAAAGAGGGAGCACACTAGCCGAAAGGATCCTCCGGGAGAAGGATAGGACAGAACGGGCGCGGATAGTAGAGCTGGTCCGAAGGGAAAATGCCCGCTGCGGCTGGGTGGGAGGGTTCGCCCCAGAGGAGGAACTAAGGGATAGGACATGGTTGGAATCTACTGCCGGTCCCCGCAAAGCACTGACTGAAGTAATCCTGTTGACAGTCCCGGTCAGTGCCCAATGTCAACATCGGTTCTGGCTTCACTCAGTCAAACGTAACTTCACGGGGCCTGTCAGTCCTCTACCGAAAAAGTATCATGGGGACTTTTTGACGTTGGCTCCATTAAAATTGCCGCTTTCATACCACAACATGGTATTTGGCGCACATTCCCACAAAGTCACGATACCGTATGACGCTCAAAAAATCCTAGAAACATGATGAGAAACCTTCAAAGTTTCATTCAACACCATGGGGTTGTTAAAAAACGTTGGGTCACTATTTTGGACCTATCATAGGGTCGCATTACTTCCGAACACCCTGTATATATATATATATATATATATATATATATATATATATTTATAATATATGTCATTTCGAAGGGCGTGACCTAATGCCAGACAGTGGTTGTCGTTCATTCTCATTAAATGTTCGAATAGATGTTCAAATCACTGGTAGGCATTTGCTGTTTTTGCTTCTTGCTATATAACCGATCAATTGTCGTTATGCGAACTGTCCACTCTCCCTTCCACGAAAGATTCATTCCCCACAAATTTACTCGCACTTTCTGCCTCTCCGTTGTTCATTCGATGGTTGGATACGATGTTGTCCACGAAAATAAGCCGTACCTCTTCTCTCGCATAAATCAATGCACTAATCATTAGTTCGAGAGTGAGGTCAGTCCGAGAGCCAGCCAATGGTGGCGGTGCCTGCCAAATGGGATTCTGCTGGCATCGCTGGGAGTAGGGCAGGCGGGGATTTCGCCACGATCAACTTGATTTCCCTACAAAAGTTGGGATCGCCATTTACGATCGCCTCCTATTCAGGCTGTTATCGGCTTCCGCTCGGGTCTGACCCACTGATCCGACAATATACAATCCTCATAATAATAATCAAAACAATGATGAAATTACGCAGAATTGGCTAATAATCATCGACGGATCTTATACAGTGGCGGTTTCGACTGGCTAAAGCCCTCGAGCTCACCGGGTCGAGTTGTTGCCAGCGACATCAATGTAAACATCTATTATGGTCGAATTCTGCTCCGGTATTACATTGCCGGTAAAGGTTAATCTATCTAATCACAAGCAGCACATTCGTAACTATGCACAGGGACATACGGACACATCCACCTAATCTAATGGTCGCAAAATATATGTGTCCGAACATGGGACGAGAAAGCTGTTTAGCATCTAAGGGGTTCATCGACCCCACCCTCAGCAACGCTGCCTCCCGCTCGTGAATCTCGCCAGTGACGATATGTCAACGACGGCCAATGCCCATTAATAGGTACGTTCATTCATTTATTCTCATTCACTTTTCTACATGATGCATGAACTTCGAGCGGGCCCAAGCCAGATTGAGAGACAGAGAGAGAGAGAGAGAGTCAGAGGGTGGGGAAGGTCGTGAGGACGAACTATATATTTATTAGTCGACCCATCCATCCGTCTATCTATCCGCATCCATCAATTCATTCATTCTGCCCATTTCTTTTCGGCTGCGGCAACTCCCCTAGCACCGTTCAGGCTGCACCGTCAGCGTAGTGGCAGTTGTGGTCGACAGTTCGCGAGCTCGCCCTCGATATTGCCACGCGCCCGGCCGTGTACAATTCGCCTGCTCGACTCGACTCTCGACTCGACTCCACACGGCTACTGTGCACACTTGACTGCATCCAATCGACCCGTTGACTGGGTCGCCGTAGTCCACCAATCCGCCGGGACCGGTAGCGTCGCCCGGGGGAGCTGGCCGACGCCTCGTGTCGCAATAACAGGCCACCGACGATCGGCGGCAGGGCGACTGACTACGGGGGACCAGCACAGCCGGCACGGTCTCTCTTTGCCGGAAGGACAGCTCGTAGGCTGGCCGACGAGAGGAGGCTGTCGCGAGGGCACGATCGTCAGGTCGTCATCGTCCGACCGAGTGGAAAACGAAATTCGGGAGAAGTCGCACACAGACGGACAAGTCGAGAGGCCAATGATGACGATTATCACGTGATGATGCACTGTACCGCTGATGGGGGCCTACCCTGCTGATAGTGCGTCCGTGATTTCAGGCGGAGAGTTCCAATTGGATCGAGGAAAAGGAATGAGAGTGACACAGCGAAAGACGACCACTCGATGAGGGAAATAACCTTCATGGGACGCATTTCGGCTGATTTGTGTTGTGGCGACAGGCGCGATCGTTCGCTGAGTAGGCGGGGGCTATGGGGCATGGGGTAGTTGAGTGCAGGATGAATAGATGGGAATGGTTGTGTGAATGCAGCGGGGTGACTGCGGTGGACTCGACTCACTGGTCGATCACCTTATGCTGAAGAAGAGCGAAAGAGCAGCTGGCTGGGACTGTTCTCTTCACCGATCGCCAGGAACAAACCCAAAGAATCAATGGGTAACGAGCATCGTTAAATATATATATATACATATATATATATATACATATATATATATATACATATATATATATATATATATATATATATATATATATAATTCATACAAGAGGTGTTTTGGAGTCGGCAAGTTGCTTGCAATGCTGTGGCTATAATTTGTCTTAGCGCGCGTAGTGTTTGAACGCCTCGATCAAAAATGCAAGCCATTTTTTTTGGTTGTTTTTTTCAGCGGAATTCTTTTGGGCGTATTAGCTGTCGAGCCTCGAAGGTTCTCTGATTTCAACACAATACACGACACACAACGCTTCCTCTTCGCAAGATTGATAGGTGTCCCCCTTTGCAATCCGCCCTCGCCGAGGGTGTATCTGTGTGGATTTTTCACATCAATCCTCAAGGCAGATATCGCTTCAAACGTGAGTGAATAAATGTTGACGAAGTTGTATCGCTGCGGCGTCCGTTAAAAATCCGATGAGTTCGGCATTACCTCGTTCAATTGTAGTCGTCCCCCAAGTCCTTACCATCAAATGTGGACAAAATACCGCTATGAAAATACAGGTCCGTCGGATGTGTCCGTTTTCCAGCCTAGTTGTATGTGTAACCTCTCAGAAGGCATAATTCTTCATCGTTGATCGTGCTGCGTTAAATCATTAAACGTACAGGCTTTTTTTTTCCCATACGAGTATATCAATGACCAGCTGGATTTCCTCGCAAATGCGTGCTCAAGGGAAGAATACAAATTTTGGAAAGGGGCCCAGTGTTCGAAGGGAAAGTTCGGTGGAACGCTGGGCAGACGGTGCCTTTTAACTCAGAATGTATTTTGTGTGTTACTGCACCTGGAAGAACGCATTTGACCGCTACGTATATAGCAACGTCGCCGTCATACGCTCCAGCACTGTTCCGGCAGCGGCTGTTCCACTGTGTTCGCATATTCATTGTCGTTAGTTTCAAACACACATATATGCGAGCACCTTCCTCGGCCCGTTACGAACTCTAATGGTTCTGCAAGGCGAGCACGGAAGAGACATTTTCGAAGTGGCGCCAAGAGACAGGACGACACCGGCACAAACAGCGAGAACAGTCAGAGAGGGATGTACGATCACGCTATGAATCGAGCTGGTGTCACCTCATATCTGAAAGTCTCAACC
The DNA here is from genome assembly GCA_019614645.1 of Stratiolaelaps scimitus. Taxonomy (NCBI): domain Eukaryota; kingdom Metazoa; phylum Arthropoda; class Arachnida; order Mesostigmata; family Laelapidae; genus Stratiolaelaps; species Stratiolaelaps scimitus. The sequence goes on along the minus strand of JABWDB010000018.1, from coordinate 1,226,482 downwards.
TAGACACGTATGATACCTACCTGCCCACCTGCCTAGCCAAGATCTCATCCTCATCGCGCGGTTCATCGTTGGTCGTTGCTCCGCTCGCTAATTTCCGCATCTTCCGTTGAGTTGGGACCCCTAACTACACTACCTACCTACGTACGGCTAATTGAGTCAGCGAATGGCCCCTGCGTTCCTCGTCACGTGCTTTGCCCGTCCGCTCTGTGAGCCTTTAGCACGCCAGTCCGTTGGGGTACACGGCTCCCGCGACGGAACGCTCCCCTGCTTCTGATACAACCGCCCGGCAGTTGGATCCTTCCCATCGCAATCGCAAGCACACACACACACACATCCGCGAACGAATATATATATATATATATATATATATATATATACAGAGAGAGTGAGAGAGAGAGCAAGACTCTGGCGTTCTTCGCTCGAAAGGAGACACACTTTCGTCTCCTTAGCGGTGCCCGCTGCTGCTGCTGCTGCGTACGCTCTATGATGACGCCGGACTTCTCGCTCAGCGCCCTATGCCAATGGTCGTGGTAGTGCTAACGGTCGGCGAGTTAATAACGGCGAGTTTTTATAAAGTGCTATAAAGTCGTCACCCGCCGCTCGTGGAGCGGCCAGCGGCGGCGGCAGCGGCAGCTGTTGCGGGGCGACGCCAGTCCATAAAGCTGATGAGACCACCGCTACTGTCCCACTAGCCATGGATCTGGTAGAGAGAAGATCTTCGGCCGGCATTACGCGCAGTGCCTGTGGCAGTGAAGCCTATCACTTTGAGGCCGCACCCCCCATCCACTGTCGCCTGCCGGCTCGTCGTGACGACACACGTCGGCACGGCAGCGTTGGCGGTGGCGCGGTCGCTGCAAGTTCGCGCGTAGATCGAGGGGAAGTAGGACACGGTGTGATGGTGCTGCCGGTGGTATAAAAGGGCCATTTGCAAGCAGCGTCTTGTGGTGGCCCCCGACAGTCTAGCCTAGTCTCCCTTGTGGCTCGCCCTAAAGACGAAAGGGAGACGCCCCCACTGGAGTAGTCCAGTCCAATCCCTGAAAGCGGGCCCGATCCGCGCACGGGCCAGTGGCCACTGAAGAGGGGAGATGGGGGCACGCTGCGGTTCATGTCTTCAGGTTGAGGTAGGTCTCTGACCAGACGACCACGACAACAGCTTTGCACCCGTCGAAACAGCAGCAGCACAGGCAGACGCAGCGTCAGCAACGGCCATGGAAGTAGGGGCTGCGTAGTGGAAGTGGCGGTGCTGGTCCGTAGTTTAAATTTAGAGCTCTGGCCCCACATAAATTATCATGTTTCCTCTCTGCCACGACCAGCACTGCTAGTTTCCGACACAGCGATCACGCCGGTACTGCAGCCACCCACCCAGCAACAGCACAGGTAGGTGAGAAGCAAAGCAAGGAGCAGTTGGCTGAGCCACCTACCGAGAGAGAGAGAGAGAGAGAGAGAAGGCTGTCGTCGGCTGGACATCCAAGAGCTCACTATCCTTGAACACCTACCTAATACCATGGCTCGCACAACGACCTACCACGACCTAAGCACGGTGTAGGCAAGGCAAGGCGGGACGGAACAGTATAAAAATCTTTACCGCTTTAGCAGGTTTGCAGCAGGCTTCTGCGTACGAAATCGTCCCCAGCTTGCCCACTCCGCCGAGAGGTTTACTAGAGACCTCTCTGTGCCTCGGCGGTTATGACCAGAGGTGGCTAGCAGTGTGGCTTCTGTATGTGAACGCCTGTGCAAAGTGCATAGAGCGAATCCCTCAAATATTCGAAAATTACCAACCTCGACCACAAGCCGTCTACAGGCAGCACTACTACCACTACTGCAGTGACGCCTGGCAGCGAGAACAAAAAGAAAATGATCTGAACAGTCCTGACACAGGCGGGCCCGGCAAGAACGTATCGTGGCAGAGATGCGAGCTTTGCGTCTGGGATGCCTTAAGCAGGAAAATTGGGTGGAGGGCGTGAAAGCCACGGGGGCGTTCGGGCAGGCGGGAGGGATCCAGATTGAATTAGGAGAACAGGTGAGAGGTGCGTATCTGCTGTCGACCGAAACGCGCCAACCGCTGCCATCCTCCCCGTCATTGTCTATTGCTACTGCTGCTGCTGTCGGTGGCTACGAATGTTCTGTGGAGGTTTCCAGCCGGCGCTTCGGCCCGCCAACCGACGAAGATCTGGTGCTGCTTGCTTGCTTGGATTGGGAGTGTTTGTCTTGATTTCAGCGACGCTGTGCTGTCAGAAGCTGCAGCAGCAGCAGCAGCAGCAGGAGCACAACTGCGGCGGTCTCCGCTTGGCCGTTCTACTAGTTCATCTCGGCACTTCCGCTCTCTCTCTCTCTATATATCTCTCTCAAGGCTCACTCACTCACCCACTCGGTCGATCTTTGAGCGAAACAGGGCTCCGGCCTATTTTCCTTTCGTCCTTTGGTCTAAATCCTGCGCGCCTTGCTCCAATTCCGTTCGCTCCAACAACAACAACAACAGCAACAGCGACGACGACAACGAGTTGGCTTCCTTCTTTCGAAACCACTGGTCATCTCCTCTGTGGCGTTCTCTGCCCCCTCGCGGTTGGCCGTCGCCAAGCATCGTTCCGCTTCCATTGCTTGTGGTAGCAGCGAACGCTTGTCCGAGTCTCCGTTTTGATCACTTTGTCTTCTTCTTCTTCGATTCGGCGGCCGCTGCTGTTTCACGCTGCCTCGCTTCATCGGCCAAATATATATATATATATATATAGATCCATTGAACGTCGGCTGGATAGTCGATTCGTTCGTTGGCGTGTGCCCGGCTCAGCTCGGCGCTCCCTCCGCGTGTCCGACGCAGTGCGAACGCAAGGCATCGCACACGATCGCATTGTTTCACGATCAGCAGGGCCACCGAATTGCAGGCCAAGACAGACGACCACTAGCAGGCACCGCCAGTCGAACGAAGCGGCCGCGAACAGAACAACAGGACCAAGCAGGCACGATGCTCCAGATCGAACGGGGATGCGTGAACCATTGAAGGGGCGTCGATTGGACCACCACCACCATCATCATGATACCGTGCTGGGCGCACCCACACACGCGCTTCTCATCTCGACACTCGGGGAGACGACACCAATCGCCCTCAACGACGGTGATTCCAGCTCGCTGAGTCAGTCAATCAGCCACTCACCCTATGCTTTTGTGCGCCACTCGTGGACAAGAGGCACCATCTCCCTCGTCCTCCGCTCTCTGGCTCTGCCGCGAGAATTCAAACAAGAACGGCATATTGGTCAGGTGCTCGTGTACGAACGACGGCGTTATCGTCATCATCTTTACCAAGTAACACTACGTCTATTGGCAGGGCCATACAGGCGAGGCAGGCGAGACAGGACGATCGCTGGGACTTACGACGCGCGCGAGTCCTTACGCAGGCCACTGAACGGGCAATGAGTTGGTTGGGCGGGGGGGGGGCCATCGCAAGACGAACAGAGTTAGCCGAAGATCAAAAGAAGCACGACACTAGCTAATAGTCGATAAGCTAATGGAAAATCAAGAATAGCGCGGACGTTGTCGTCGTTCGAACAAATGCAAGAAAGAAACAACGCCAACATGAGTGTATGTAATATGTACGAAACACGAACGACGCCCCATAACGACTGCTTGGCGGAACGAGCGAGCGTTGATGGCGCGAACGCAGCCTTGCCAAATATCCAGTTCGATCCTGACCACCACAAGAAGCTATAGACCGCTTCCTTCTTTGGACGGCACCTCGCCGAAATCAGTTTTTTCTTTCGGACGAACCACGTTCTTTTTCTTGTGTATGTGTGTGTGTGTGTGTACGTCTGATGTGCGCATCGCTCCGCGACGAGACGAGACTGCCCTTAAGCGCCGGCTGTCCCATGTCGCCATTGAAAGAAAGAGTGTTCCTCTTCGCGTCCTCAACGCGACGAGACTACGGGATGTTATTATGGGTTGCCTTTGTCTGCGGCGCAGAGGGTGGATTCGATCTTGAACGTGGAGAAGAGACGAAGAGACATCCTGAAGGAGAGAGAGAGAGAGAGAGAGAGAGAGAGTGGGTGTCGATCAGGACAACAAAACATCTGGTAGTCGCTGGCCGCGCCAGGCCTTCCTAAATATAAAGTCGATCAATGAGAGCGGGATTTGGGATAACGCTGAACGTAAGACATTTTAGGAAGTGCTGGGCTAAGCAGTTCTGCCACAAAGGGCTACGCGATATCGAGAGAGAAAGGGCGCTTTCAACCCACTCTCTAATTCAATCTAAATATTAGCGTATGGCTTTAGATTCTGCTGGTTTAACCTATTTATGGTTTAACCTCATCATAGAGCATTTAATATTATATTATATTGTATTATGTTCGTCACCAAGTGATCACCGCAGAGGATATCGCTAATGACGACAGTGATTAGTGATCAGGCTGTGTCTCCGCTAGTCAAATGAGCGTTATACATCAATGTGTTGCAGCATACCGTTGTCGCGTTCATTGCAGCTGTCGTTATTACTACGTTGGCATCCTAGGAAAGGTTTCTTGTTTTTTTGCAGGTAATGGCTAGCGCAACGATATTTTGTCCTATTTTAGCTTTTATTGTTGTCGAAAATTCGATCTTATTCTTGCCCGTTAACTCTGTGATGTGTAATTATTTTATGTTTAACTATGATGTGTAATTTATTAAACGATAAGTAATCCGATTAATAGAATAGTTCTTCTGTTATAATATTGGCAATAGCGTGTTCTGATAGTGGCAGGCTGTTGTTTGCCGTGAACAAACTTGTTAGGGCTATACGAGAGGTCCAGGAAAGGGGGGTAGAGGCTAAGCAGAGATTGGTGGTTTTAGCAGGTAGACGCGTTTGTCGTTCACGCCTGCACTGAATCGGTCCACCTTAATGGTAATTGGAATATCTATGCTGGTATTCGTACTTTTAAAGAGAATCTCTTCTTCTCTCAAAAAAAAAAGGATTATACGAGAGTCAATCATCTCACTTTCACAACTAATTACAAGATGAAAAGATACAAAAGTGAATATAGCAAATTACAAAAAAATACACTTCAGGAAATTAATTGACAGGGTTCCCGGTTGCTTGTCAAATATATAAATCGAAGTAGCCAGCCGATTTGCTGTAGCATATTCAACTATAGGGCCGAGTTAAATGTTGACTCTGATACTCTTCAACTAGGTTCCCGATACGTTATATAATAATAATAATAATAATGGTTATTTCTCGGCAATTTCAACCTATTCACCCGTATCAGTAGATTTTGGAGAATCTCATGGCATTGATACTTGAAGGCCGATTCAACACTATTACCCACGGCCGTCTGCGCGTGCAGGATAACCGTGAGGAGGTGAGGGGTTGAGACGTCATCGACGACTTCGAGTCGAAGCCCTACGAACCTCGCCTGAGTTGCAGACGCTAGAGAAATCTGTGGAAGTAGGTAATAGCAGGTAAAGTTCACCGGGTAGACTCCAACTAGGTATGCAGACAGATCGACGAACAAACAATCCGAGACAGAGAAAACGAGAGAGAGAGAGACCGCGAGAAAGAGAGTGGCTCAGACAGGCACAGGAGAGACATGCCGATGCGCAAAGCGTGCACCCGGCTAGCTGCCCAGCCAAAATAGCATTGCAGGATGGATTCGGTTGCCCTATTGAACTCCATCCGATAGATGGGTATCACACATTTCCTAAATTCAGCTACATGTTATTTGATGCTCTTTGTAGCAGGCTGAGAAAATTCCGGGTGAAAAGTCACGATATATCTCTGACGTTTTCTCTCAGAACGATACTCGGTGCACGTCGTCGCTCTGTCGATGTATGATGTCATCAACGCGTTGACCACGCTCTAGTTTAGGAATCTATTCATCAATCACGTTCTCAAATCTCCTGTACACCCTTACCCCCTTTATTCGGCGTTCCCATTTGTTTCCTAACGGACAGATCGATCAGAGAGTTCTCGTTTTGCCTCCGTACGCCCAGCCCAGATTCGGAGCCGGCTTTCTCGACTCTGTACCGCGTCCATGCACGCCCGTACGAGCTGCATATCAGAATCCGCGCTCTTGTCGAAGCGCAACACGCAATCTTCAGGTAGCAACTATCGATCGGAATCGCTTGTATCAATTCTTTTCGCTCTCCGGCCTTAGCAAAAGCGATACAGCCGGCATCGTCACTAGCGTCGCTATGAGGCGTGTTCAGGTAGTAGCATTCGAATCCTGCTGCTGTAGGTGTGCGCCTATGTGTGAACACATGTGTGAGTTAGTGACTCTCTGTATTTGCAGCACCTACCACCCACAGCTCACCGCTCATTGGCCCACCGTGCTCCCGCTTGTTACTGCGTCCTGTCTACTGCTGCTGGTGCTTGTGCTGCTATCGCCGCCGCCGCCACCGCCACTACCACCACTACTGCCGCCATCCCCAGATGAATGTCACGACGGAGACATTTCCCAACAAATGAAACATGTAAATGGCCTCGGACCCCTTCCCGGCGTCCGCCTTTGCCGTTGTCGGGTCGCCCCGTGTTCGCCGCTTCTTTTGCCCGTTGCGCGAAGGGGCTACGAGGCGAGGCCAGTGGGGATAACACCCAGCCGCCGCCGCCGCCGCCGCCACCCCCGAACCTCCTACCCCCATAACTGCACACTGTGGGACGGACAGAGAATCAGCCCCCGTGATTCTCCCCTTGTCCGACCCATCGGAGCAGCATTGCCCGCACCGAAAAGCACTTTCGCCCCAGCAACTCCCGCGTCCCGCCGGATTTCGTGGTCGTCTGGCCGACTCAGGTCTGTGTGGTGTGTTCCGCCCCATATGAATCGATGTGCAGCGAGCAGTCAGTCGAAGTTGGCCGCTTCGGCCGGCCGCCAACGATGAACGAAGCCGTCTCGTCGCCCTCCCCGCTGCTCACACTGCTCTATATGTCGATACGCCAAGAGGGCCATGTAGCGGCGGTGCTGTTTGGTGCCGGCTCTTAGGAGACGGAGAGATAGATAGAGGAGAAAGAGAGCGGGACAGGCTAAAGAGCTCGAGCATTGAGGCCGTGTGTCGTCAATGGTGGCGGCGGCGGCGGCGGCCTCCTCATCGGCGTCGTTGTCGTCGTTGTCGCTGACATCGTCATCCCCCGGCAACCAATGCATTGATCTTTGCTCCCCAACAGGAGTTGCTTCCTTTTTCGTCCGTTACGAATGAAGGAGGAAAAAGGAGAACGCGCTGATAAAGGGGCAGGCCGAGGAGGAGTCGGAGGCTGCAGCGAACGCCGGCAAATCGCGACAGCGTAGGCAGGAGCGAATAGGAACGATCTACGCGCGAACGCAACATACGGACCACTACTCCAGCCATCAATCCATCCATCTACACACGTTCATTTCGCGCGAGTCTTCCCGCCTTTTCCACTGGCGGTTGCCCTATGGATTCAGTCGCCAACTCGGCTGGCCGTGCGGGGTTCATGCTAGGCTGGGGGTGGGAAGCGCCTTCATTGAGGATTGTTGATTGAACACAGAAGAACCCCGCGGGACTTGTCTATAGGTGTCCCCGTGTGTGCCCACATCCCTGAGGATCAACTACGCGAGTGTTTCCTCACGCGGAAGGCGAGTCAGGGCAAAGCCGACGAGGTTAGCGTCTGATGATCCGTAGAGATGAAGCGGATGACTTGGGGCTGGACGTGTTGCTGGCGGCAGCGCTGTTTATAAATGTCAAAAGCGTTCGTAAATGACTCCGACAGAAGACGACGACGACGATCTAATTACACAAATACAAGTAATGTCATGATCCAGTGAACAGCTTGCTGAGGTATCAATTGTTTACACCCACAGCTCAATGTTAGCCCTGTAGGGATGGCCCGCAATCCACACTCACGCCTCGTGCCCGTGCTTTTAAACGAGGTGCTAAACTATCTGGCGTTATACACCGCCGGCCTCGAGGGCATAATTTAGATGAAGAGGAATCAAGAACCAAGCGAGGCTAACTAAGAGTTCAGAGATCTCGATAGGAGGAATATAGCTCCAATGATGACGCTGACACTTATGTTTAGTTAATTATCAGAAATTAATGCAAAATCCTTGCAAAGTGTAATCCATTATAGTCGGAGTAGCATACTGGTCCTCTTCGACTCTTTTGCAAATGCTTGAACAAATGATGGATAGCATTACACTTTGGAATAGCAACGAATGACCTCTATAATTATGCTTCTCGTATGACTTAATGATATTTATATCCGACAGGAGTTGTAACGGTACGTTTATTCGTTGCAGAGTAAAAAAGCATGTTACCCCAGGGTACGACATCTCGCCTATTGCTGCTGAGCGCCGTTCCTTTAAAGGACACCGAAGTAGCATTCTGCTATCTTATCGAAAATGCTCAGAGCAACTTTGTTGCGCTGCTTGAATTGGTGAGTTCTATCGAATTGGTGGAAATCGACAGGGTGTACCTGGATAGCATGAAAATGCTTCGACTGTGTCGCCTCACCTCAACGAACAAAAAACTACACCTAAACTCTCTCGTTGCCCTGTTTTTCTTCAGGGGCGACGCCCGCTCTTCCAGTGTGGCATGCCAATAGAGCGTTTGTTGTTGTCAAAGTAACCGTTGGCTAACGCCGACATAGATCCACCTTCGCCGCCTGACAAGGCTTCAGGCGATCCACGCGGCTGGGGAGTGACGCGGCGAAGGGGGCCAGCCGCTTGTGGGGACCCGGCACATTTGGGGCATTCGCGTATTGCCATCGACATCGACGACGGTGGCCACGGTGGTCTGGTCGCCGTCTCGAGTGACATATGACATTGGACCCCATTGGACACCTCGTAGCCAGTCACTAGCGCATGTTCTACGGGGGGATTTGAGGCCTTCTCGCAGAAGTGGGTCCATTGCCCCACAAACGGTATGGGCAAACGCTACGAAGTCATGCCACGCAATTGAGCTGGGTTGCCTTCTAAGCCCAGCGTCTATGGTGTGAGCCGTCCCAAACATCGGCTGGCAGATCCGTTGTTACAGTGCCCGTAGCAACGATACGATAGCAATGGCTCACAGGGCTCCCCTGGGCGACATCCTAGCGGTGGTCCTCGGAGCCTGAGAAGTAGTCGCCCGTCCGCCGAGAACAGCCCAAACATACGCTCACACGGGCAGCCATACGACTCTGTCCACCTTCGCAAGCCAGCAACCAATAGGTCCAATGGTCCTCCAGCAGCGGCAAGGCAGCACCTTTAGTCGTTGCTGTAAATGCCATCAAGAGTACACGGCGGAGCTACCTTTCGTAACGGCAGCCTAACAGGTGCGCTTCAGCCAAAACCATTTCGTCGATCTGGGAGCCTAGATTCGGCCGAGCGCCACACTCGGCCAGCGGAGGTGGGCCTACAAAGGCCGATACGCAATACAACGAAACAATATAGGAATCTATTGCCTCTTGAGGGTTCCAACACCTCGGGTACGAAACGACCATCAACGGTAGGCCATCCGCGCCCGAGATATTTATTCTTCGAGAAAGCCGCAGCTCAAGGTAACGGTTTGTCCGCAATGAATCTCTGGTTGTTGTCGGCACCATCCTCGTAGATTCATGACGGCTACCCGAGCTGATTCAGTCGTTGCTGAATGCTCCAGCGGAATAGAGTCGTTATTGTGTATAGTCAAAAGCAGCAAGAAGCATTAATCTATACATCGATTGTATTGAATCAATGCATTTATTGATAGCTCTTCAATGGCAGCACGAGAAACATCGTGTTTGAGGAATGGCATGCTGTTAGTAAAGGTAATAGTAAATGCTTTGTTGCTTTATTAAAGGAGCTGCAATTTTACAATGCTTAAGCTCTCTTATATGTCACGCAGCGGTGCTCGAACCTGCGGTCTCTGGCTTCCGATAGCTAGTGGTTGACGAGACCATCCATAGGGAGACCAGAGCCGAAATTGGCGGCCCAAACGACCCTGCCTGAATATATAATAATCAGGTTTTCAAAGCCAAACGGTTTTGCTCCCCAGTAACTCAATTATTCTCACTGCAAATACTTAGCACGTTTCCCAGACTGTTTGATTCCCCTCCCCATTTAGGGGGCTGACCGTCGTATGAAGCCGTATGCCGGAAGCAGTTATACTGGTAGACAATGTTCTATGATTAAGACTGAGGGTAATCAGCCCGGAAAATTTGGAACAAAAATTATAGCCGGCTTTTACGCTAATCAGCAGGAACGCTCACGGATATGCGCGTATCGAAACCGGCCATGAATATGTACATTTGTTAGTTTTTCATCAGGACCATAAACGCGTTAGAAGATAACGCGAGCAGTTCACAGCTGTTCTTCGCGGTATCAGACGGCTGCAAGCTATTCTCAGCAGTGGTTTTCGGCACAAACTGACTGCAGCGTAACTTATATACGAATTTCGTGGTGACCAAGTATCGGCGGCGAGCTTAGCCCAATGGGTTGATTTGCACCACTATCACCTAACTTGGCTATTGTTTGCACGTCTCTGCAACGGCCGCGAACCTTCGCCAGAGGGTGGAGAAGGGCTGAGAAAATAAATGAATATATTCGTCATGTGTTATCCGATGATATCACGCAGCTCTTGCTGTTTTTCTCAGGCGGGCTGTTAGCCACACAGCAGTAGCCCGAGGTGCGCCCGGGTGTTAAATAGTGCACGATTCTCTAGCGCCGTTGTGCCATTTACAGTGACGTGCGGGTGATGTGCTGATGGTGTACGGGCGACTAGACAGCGAGACACGCTCGGCGATACGTGCACGCTCGTGACTGTATGCCGAGTTATGGAGTTGGCGCAGGCCCGCTACGACATACAGGGCAGGACAACAAAACGAGATCCTCCGTTTGCTTATCTCATTTACGGCCTTTGCCTCGGGGCGCCGGGTAAACCTTGACAGCTTTAGTACAAATCGGCCTCGCTCAGATGACGAAGAAGAAGTCGAGCCTATAAGTAGACTATAAATGTCTATTATAGCGGTCCTTATGGGGCGGTCTCATGCTTCAGTTCCGCTACCTTCGTTTCGTAAACGACACGAACGAGCCGAGACTATTAAACTTGAGTAAAATACACCAAGCGTTGGCTAGACGAGACATGGATGCCTTGGCTAGCCAAAGCACAGCTTATTATCGCTTGTACGGGTGACGGAAGAGAGAGAGAGATAGAGAAAGAGCGCGCACGGGGGGAGGGAGATCTTGGAGCGACGATTATGGTGGTTGTCTACCTATACGGCGATGACACAGCGCGTTTTTCCTAAGGAGCGCTGCCGCGAAACAGGTGACCAGATACGACGCCAGGCGAATGATTAGTCGTTCGTTGGTTTCGCGGTGGACGACAACAAGACGGTTATCCTCAGCAGCAGACCCTTCTTGATCGCCGTCTTGTCCGAGACACAAAGCTGTATGGACCTGCCTTGTCCTTATCGTCCTGTACGGCCTCTTCTAGCCGTGACACATCTCTTCAGGCGTCGCCTGTTGGTCGTGTGGTCTCCCTCAGCACTGCGACTGATCCTCGGCTAACGAGTAGATTAGAGGTGGTCTGTATGCGTCCAAGGGACAAAGCTCGCAAGCGAGCAAGCCACTCTGCAACATGAATTCGGTTTCTGCGGCGGCGACGCGAGGTGTCTCCGCGTGGGTGTAACCACCACACAACAACTAGTCGACCCTCAAATCAGGGGGCGGCACAGCTCTCGAAGGAGTCCGGTGATCGCAAGAAAACGAGACGAATCGCGCAGTGGCACGGCGAGTGAATCCTGTTGCAGAGTAGATGATACCAGGACGACAGAGATAGATAGTGAGGGTGAGAACGAGGGCGAGAGCTATATGAGGGTTGAGCAGGAATACTTGCTGGGTGGCCCTAGACGGTGGGATTATGGCCGATGGTGATGAACGCGCACTGAATACATACATATGTGGCTAGCCTTGCGTCGCCTCAGCCTTCACATTGAGACAAAGACATATGACAACACACCGATGGAGGAAGCGATGCCGAAGCCAAAAGGATGCGTTGAGGTATGACTGCATAGGGGTGCCTGTGTCTGTTAGCACTCGAGGAGTACGCGTGTGCTGTAGCGGACCCTGGTAAACTGGAGCCGAGGAAATGCTGGGGAGGAACAACGCGAGGCACAGCCAAGGCTAGGCTAGGTTAGGTTTGCCTTACGCCTGCGCCGCCGATGCAGGAAGATGCATGTGTGAGCCAGCCTCAGCGTGCACGATGCACGATGGCTTTCTTCATCCGCTAATAATGAACTACCGTTTAGGACCGGTTCGGCATAAGACGTTGACGACTGCATGCACATCTCAGCATAGCGAGGGCTAGCTGGCGAGTCGCTGTTCGAAACAGAGCCACGTTAGGTCAATGCAGATTTGTCAACAACCGCAACAACAATAGATTGGAAATCCAAGTGATCTCATCAGCGGACGGCAGCCTGCAAGGTAGCATCGAGTGCAAAGCTTGAATTCAAATGTCACCTATGTGATTTCTATGTGATATACACGATACAGTAAAGCTATACGACCTAACGAAGTGCGCTGAGCAAATTGGAAACGGGTGAGGTTCCGCGATTCCGCACAGAACCCTATTCTCTCAGCAGTTCATTTGTCGCTCGCTTCATACCGGCGGACGTGTCTTGTTTGAATACCGCGCGCAGATTTCACCGACATCGCTCACCTTCACCGGCGGCATTTGAATTCGAGACGAGGCATGCTCTTGCTCTTCAAGTTACATCCGACTTTCAAGAGCGTCGCCTTGAACGGAACAGTATTCAGCCCATTTGTCACACGCAATAATCGTTCTGGTAGTGGTATTTGCGGCGTGGACGTATATACGTGACGTAGATGATTTCAGCAGCGTGTACATTTCTATAATGGAATGGAAACAGAATCGTCATCGTGGTCTTTAAGTACCAATCATCACCACCATTACGCGTTGGTGTCCCGTCGAACAGAGCGGACCGCGCATGGGTAACCGGGCAGCTTCCCGCAGCCGAGTGACGGCCGAGTAGCGCGCGGTTGTTCCGCCGTAACGCTGAAAATGCCGAACGCGGTCGGAGGCAAATGGCCATGCCCGACTTCAGACAACTTCAACGTACGCGCACTCAAGTCGAAGTGAGTCGAGTTGAGCTGAGTCGAACTCCGCTGCGCAAGACGAAATGAGCCAGTTGAGATGGCGAATGAACAAGCGCAAACCGCGAACGTCCAGAACGAACAGGAACATATCCAAACGATGATCACTATCGGCATCGTCATCACCAGCACCAGCTACGAGCTATGATCGGTGTCGGGATGAGCCAGCGCGCGGCGTGATAAGCTCTCGCAGTCATGCGAGTCGTTTCGTACTCGCCATTTCGTGCGAGCCCCCTACAGTCGCTCCATAGGAGAGAAGAGACCTACACATCTCCACTCCAACAGACACCCAAACGCCTATCTAGAGACAGCCAGAGACACCATCGTGGTCGGCCTCCAGCTAACTTCCCATTGGCACCGTTCGTGCGACGGCCAACCGACGGGCGGCCCTGAAAGTGAATCGCCGAGCCGCGCAGCCAGGGCTCCAGCACCACCTAAGTGATCACCCAACACCACCTCGAGCGTGGGACGCACTCCCTCCTCATAACCTCTATCATCGCCCTTCGGGCTTCACTCTCTGGCTAGGCCGGTGGCCCGCACTGCCGCCATCTATCGTCATCTCCCGTTTACAATTTCAAGTTTTCGCGTTGCTTCCTGCGACGGCCGGTTTATCTTGACGATTTTCATCTCCGCCGCTAAAGTCGTCGAGGCAACTGCGATGAGCTAGGCAGTCAGCCAGCCAGTCAGTCAATCGGGCAGAGGTACGCATCCCAAACGACCTGCACGAGCCGGCTCGACGAGTCAAACATTGCAGTCAGCAGACACTGCCGGGGCAGAGGCGCGTAGGCGCGCACCACGATTGCTCTATGGTGTCCGGGGCAAGTCTATATATATATATATATATATATATATATATATATATATGGTAGAGACGAAACGATATGATAACTGGCAATGGATACGGTGGCCCCAAATATGAGGTGTGATATGAATATCTGACAGAGGTGGGTGTGCAGGTTGGCTCGTTCGAGTGTAGTTGCTACGGAACAATGAATAGAACAACGAAAGGTGCGCGATGGAAACGAGGACACCGAAGGAGTCGGAGGATGAGGAGGAACAGGAGCAGGAGGCAAAGTGTGATTACCCCATTCGAGCTCATCCGTCCGTCCATCCATCGTGAGACTGTTTACGCTCCTCGGTGGGTGTCAAATTCGGCCAATTTGGGACTCTGCGGCGGCGGCCTCTGCTGCTGCTACCGCCACCATGCTTCTGAAATCGGAAAGAGCTGTAATGGGGTTGCTCGCCTTTGCTGGCGAGGTTTTCGCATTTTCGCTACTGCTGCTGCTGCACGTGCAACGCAAACATCACCTCCTGCTAGCAGAGGTATCTAAGCCACCTCCGCGAACCCCTGAGCCCTGTTGTAACCGAGCAGACTCCACAGCAGCCCGACGTCCCAGTAGACCTTTCCTGACCGTCAAAAGCCAACTGATAATCGTAATCATTTTGGCACTAGGCGATCCCCCCAGCTGTGCTCGGCAAGGAACGATACGCGGAGCAGCAATTGCAATATCACGTTGTGACGATGCTGGGGGGGGGCAATTTGAATAACGAGGAAACTTGTTAGTTGTGCATGTTAATCGTGTATAGTTGTGATGTAAATAGGGCGTCAGGCACGTTTACAGATTAGACTTCACTTCATAATTATTTATAGACAACGCAGACTGATTTACATTCAAGATATCTCTCTGTTTTCCTTGTGTTCTCCCATTGATTTGGCTCGTAGTTGCAAAGGTTGAACATCCGAATGTATCTGCCAATCTCTGGTTGCCTCCACCTCAATCTGTGGTTGACAGCGGTAAGTGGTATCTTCAGTCTCCACGAATATTTCACGACATCAGCTCCACGCAGGTGAACTGCCACTCGTCGTGAATAAACAGCATCTGCCTCCACTGTGAACCTATTGTAGGATTTCGTTCAGAGGCCGCATCTTTGCTCATTACTGTCACCGAAGTTTGTTGATCGATGCAATTTAGTTGTTTGCCAAATTGACCATCGTATTTACACTTTTAATTGGGGGTTGATTTTTCTTAATTCGTTTCTGTCGAGGTGATATCCACGTCATATATGTACATCGTTATGTTCAACTGACCTTATTCAAATTTAGCTGTTGTTCACTACGATGTGAATTTCGTTTTATGGACGGTCGCAGTTTGAGTAGAGGATTCGGTGTTTGTGTCAGAGGCGGCCATCGCAAAATGACAGAATGATAACGCCCCAACTTGCGAGTGTGTCCTACACTACAAATACACATACTGTATAGGAGCTAGCAAGCTAAGCGGGAGTCCACATTGTTGTTGTTGTTGTTGCATATCATCATAACCACTGCCGGATCTGTAGACAATAACAGCAACACTCCGTAACCTAAAAAGTTGGCTACTAGTAAAGGACTCCATTCGTTGTAGTATTAAGTCTGGCAACCGGCGGCCATAACAGTATAATCGCCCATCCAATTCCCTCTGCTACGGGGTCGGTAGAAAGCACTTTTGTGGGTGCAACGACTTTTCCCATTGAAACGTGCGGCCGCCGCCGCCGCCGCCGCAGCACCAGTTACGACAAAAGTAGCTTGATCAGTGGGCGAGGCAGTGCCGATCTGCTTTTGGGTATCGTCTGCCGGTCGGGGGTAACCCTAGCCGCTCCCTCCCGAACCCCATCGACCCCTTCACCCTGCGCATTAGTGTTTCCCCCGGGTTGTCATTTTTGCTGGTTCGGCGTAGTCGACTGATTGTGTTGGTTAATTCCGCCGACCCTGACGAGTCAACAAACCTGACTCGAGGGTCTCTGTTCTCGGAGGTGCTTGAGTGCCCAACTCGACTTGTCGCTTGAGCCCATGCTGTGGTTGTTGTAGCTGCTGCTGCTGCTCATAGCGCGGCGTCATAACGAGTGCATGCGCGGTCCATTGTCGCTATGACCGGCGACCGGCACCACCACCACCAGCGTTTCCCGGCTGCTACGAACAATACAATTCGTACAGTTTCACGCAAACGAGGCCGGCCCATTGGTAGGCCATAGACGATACGCAAGTATTACATTAGCCGTTCGGTCGCGTTTCTGCCCGGCGCTGCCCCGCTACGCCGGCATACTTAAGCACCAGCGTCGACGCATCCCACAAACGTCGAACACATTGAGTCCCTTCGCCCATATCTGTGTAGACCTGAACCAACCAGCCAGACATATATATATATATATATATATATATATAGTATTAGCTGTCAGTGGTCTGCGGAAGCACCCTGCAGAGATACGGGCCAAGTGGAGCCGTTAGGGCAGCGGCGTTTTTGGACAATTATTATCAGTTCACATTAACTCTCGGAAGGGTTAGCGATGGTGTGTTGCGAAACGGCAGACAGTCGACTCGCTGCACTCCATTGACCATTCTTTTGCTAAATTCGGTATGGCATCCAGATTGGCGGGATCCAGACTTGACGGGCCCCAACCCTAAACTACTGCCAGCTGGTACAGGCAGCGGTGACTATTGCCATCGAGCCACGAAAATAACACAGGCGTTTTGCTTATTTATGCACTCATTTGTCTATCCGCATGGGCTTATTAAACTTCGGCAGGCCGAGACGATAGCTGATATTTGTCGTTGCCAATGCACGGTGGCCTAGGCATAAGACGTTCTATTTCGACAATGACCATCTAACTAATGAAGCAATCTGTCTCCTCGGGGTCTAAACGACTAAACTTCAAGCCGATGGTGCCGACGAGTGTGCGGCTGCTTTATGACATGACACTTCTCAAATATGGACGCATAGCTCAAATATTCTACACTTTATTACGATACTTCAAATTCAGTTCAACAGCCAATGGATGACTCGATGTATCATAAACACATCAGTTATACAATTGAGTATAACTGTGTTCTTCACAGCCTTGCTATGTCTCAATTACGCATGTCAGCGAGAAATGATATCACAGTGCATAAGAATTTCTAGAACATATCCGGAGTAAATTCGCACGGAGGCCAATCATCTTTCATGGTGGACAAGTCATGCCTGGCAATTGAGTTGATTTGCCTAAATCTAAGCGAGACAGCGAGATGTTATCGTTCCATCTCTTGTGCAACCATAAGATAATTGCAGGTTGGCAAAACGCGTCCTATGGTCAGAAAGCAAAGATTACACACAGTCGATTGCGAAGTTTGTTTCGATGGCAAAATTACATCTTCGATATGATGATGTCTGTAGTTAGAATGTCGAATTAATGTTGGGCAAATTTGCATTGTATTTTGAAGACGATGAATGATGTCCAGAGCCTGGAAGGGGGCCTCTTAGTTGTTTCGTGTCAGGCATTGTGCTCGTCGGGATGGGATCCCCAGGGCGTAGCCTGCCGTGTAGAGCGGGCCAACCTGCCTTCCCAATTTCGATTGTTGCAGGTAAACGATACTTATGATATTTCCAAGTTCTCGTTTATCCTACAAGTTGTCTACACGCGATTTCCTAGAAGTATTACCAATCCCACCGAGTATAAGCAAACTCATGGAAGGGTAGAGGCAAGTTGTGAGGAGCACCTGATGGGCGAAAGGTTGGGAACCATCCGCAATGTAAAATTTTTAAGGCAGTTTTCGTACGATTTGGCAGTTCCTTCTAGCCTGAGATGTCAGCCTGCACCTTCTGAGCCCGCACAACATTGCTCGCATCCTTCGTCAGTCGTTCAGCGACTGCTTAGCAATACGAATTCACGCTATAAGGTCGATAGGGAAGCTTCGCGATATTTCGCTAACGTATAATTCCGCGTTAGGTTCTTCACCAGGAATTCGAGTGCCGCATCCTGTTCGAACATTTGAGAATAGAACAGATTGTTCGGTGATGTTTGCCTTCAAAACATGCCTCATCCGAGTAATTTCACACACATTAAATATGATACGAGCAGGCTAATAAAACAATGCTTGAAAACTTCGTGATGTCCGAGCTAGCTTTAAACATTTGAGAAGTTTAACTAACTCTAAGTGCCGGTGGTCAAATACATTCGATAAATACAACATGACTAAATTGTAGATGAGTTTCTTTTCCAAATAATATTTGCGTTCTACGAGTTGGCGTGCGCGTCTCGCGCCTGCCACGCCCATTCGTCAGCTTCTTCCCTGCCGGTCATTTTCGAAATCATCAAAAGCTACCTTAACACGTTTACGTAGCAAATCTGCACGCGAGCTAACGGGCTCGGAGGGTAGATGGCGATGTGATACTCGCTGGCCTGTTTTATTTGTTCTGCTCCTGTCGGTATATGGCTGCCTTGGCAATCTATGGGAGTCGCGGACTATGCTTGCTGTCATACTTGCACTGGCACCGTCGCGGTCGGAGGCACCACCTTCGTCATCAAGGTCCCTCAGTAGTCGATAGGGCGAACAAGCGACCACCGTAGAGGGGCTCGTTTGTCTAACGAAGTTAAACTCGTCATCCTTGCAGGATCCTTACACTCCCGCTGGGCGCCTCTCACTCCGCCTCTGGCCTCCTGAACAGCCGCCGCCACCGCCGCCGCCGCCACCGCCGCCACCGCCGTAGAAGCAAGTGAGTCCTCACTTGGTGTTCACCTCGACTCAGTCCGTCTTGTTCATCGCCTACAATGGCCGAGTCGCGAACGGCATCGCCGGGCGGCGTCCTGTTCGCGCACTCACGCGTTCCTCACTATCCGTTCGCTCTTTTTCATGCTCGCCTCGCTCGCCTAGCGCCCGTCTCAAATACTTCAAAATCGAATTGAATAAATTTTGCGGTCCGGCGGCTCGTCGAGTGTCCACCAGGTCTCTTGATGGTGGAGAAACTGTCACGCAGCCGAAGCACTAGTAGGCCGCCGATCGGCGATCCTCTCGACGGCGATCGGCCCCCGCCCCCCCGAAGTCGCGCTGCCCCGCTGCCAAGCCGTGTTGTGGTGTCCCACAAGGCTCGCACCCGATTGTCGCTGGCCAATGTGCACTTCAGTGTTCCTGCTCTGTCGATGTCGTCTCACTCAGTTACAGGCCGAGCTGCTGTTGAGCGTCGGCGCCGCCTTGTCTCACTCCTTATTCGCCTGCTTGGTCACCACCGGGGGAGAGACACACACACACACATCCTTCGAGTCTGCCCTTCGCACGAAGTGAAACTTAGCAGAGACACCTGCCAACTCGACTCCCTCCCTGCTGGGTGCGATAGAGCTGCTGGGCCATTGTGTAAGGATATTCCGATTTCACCCATCTATTATGGTGTTATATATTGCACCTATGCCAATCTCCGTTGGGGTAAATGCGCGACTCACATTTGGCTTGTTCATATCACATTGGGTGGACAACATCAACCTTCAACTTTCAACTTACTTCAACTTTCAACTTTTAACATAAACAAGAGGAACGGATGAGGAATGTGTTGCGGGACTCGCTCGGGTTGACCAACAACGATGATTGTGAGGATTACAGTTGTTTGAACGCTTAAAGCCTACTAACAGACTGTATTAATTTATCTAGCAGTGGCATTCAGTGTCCTTCCTCCGATCTCAAATACTTAACGACGCTATGCAGTCATGTACGTGCAAATTTGTCGCTGCACAAAAGTTCATCCATATAATATCAGCAACAATTTCAATCTAAAACACCGGAAGCTACAATACCAAAGCAATATCGCTCACTGTCAAGATATCCTTCTCAGTAATACCCGAAGCTTGGGTTACAGGTAGTATTTTGCTAAATTATACAATCGTCGTTATCTTATAGAAGGCGTTGTACGAATGGACATTGTCATTCTCTGTTCCTAGCCGAAGTCGGCCCAAAAATGTCTACCTGTCAAGTCGTCAGCTCAGGCTTGAATTGTATTCGAATTGTCCTGCGTGGTTGGAGATCCCTGCGAAACTAAGAGATGGTGGCTTTCGCGGCCAGAAGTATTTGGTCGTCGAACAGTTGCTGGCCCCCTCGTGGCTACCCCACACTATCTCTCTGTGTCACTCCCCCGCCCACTGCTATTGAGTACACCGCAGACCACTTCGTTTAGCTCTTGTCGACTGTGCAAACCGGCGTTGGTGTCCAGCTGGGTGTTTCATCGTTCCTGCACCACAACGCCTACAGAAGGGCGTATATGTGTGCTGGCTCAGTCCTCGGCCAATAGTCATTTATGTCTATTTCGTATTCGGCATGGTTATCTCGTTTCTGTTCGCACTTAGCACTCATTCCATTCATTGCTAGCCCTGTCGGTGTCGGCACGAACCAGAGAGCCACATGATCAGCGCTTGAGAAACAGGCCAGCCGGTTCGCCGGGGCGAAAATTCAAATGAGTCCGCCTCTCATCGGCGCGCAGCAGAAAAAAAAGTAGAGAAGAAGCCATTCCCGGTCTCCTTTGATTTCTCAGCGAGGATACGACAATAACGCTGGCTGACTGACTGACTGACTGACGACGAGGGCCACGTAGAGGACACTCCGTGGCGACGGCTCGATTCCTCAGCGGCTGCTCAAGAGCTGCGCGACTCTCGCGAGGACACTCGAAAGTGACGGAAAGTGGTACTAAGGGGGAGATAGAGAGTGAACGAGGAATAGAGAGAAAGCCCGCGGCGCGGAGCGAGCCTGAACTAGCAGGGGCGGTCGCCGACCGGTTGTTCGTAGGGGTGAGGGAGGCTGAGGACAGACCGAGAAGCGAAAAACGGATTTTCATCATTTCTACCCTTCTCTCCTATACTCGTCCTCACTGTGCCTCGTTCCCTTGTTCCTCTCATCTCGCCTGGCGTTTCCTTCTTAAAGCCCCCCCCCACCCCCCACGCCCCCCCTGCTCCGCCATCTTTCTCGTCGAGTTGTTCCCTGCCGGAGCGTCCTTCTCGTTTTGGAGGCTCATTTTCATTGGGGCCCACTCACCCACTCACTCGTTCAGCTCGCGCCGATGCCGCAGTTCATATTTCGAATCCCCGGCCGATCGCCCGACCGGCCGATAGCCCCGGATCCATTTTGAACTCTTTTTCCTCTTCCTTTTTTTGTTCCCACTTTTCGACACCGTACCCCTTCCGCAACCGCAGAGGCTACGGAGTGGCTGTGGATGTGGCCGATCTCGGCCTTCTTTCGGCCATCTCTCCTTGTCTTTCTCTCCGTTCACCCTATCGTAAACCACTAGGCAGCGGGGACCGGGGGGGGGAAGGGGTGGGTCCTGGGCGTACCATGCCAGTGAAGACCGATGTTGGATGATGGCCCGGCGGAGGCCCGCGACTTCGTTTTTTTCGCCTTCGAGGTCTGCTCCTCGACCGAGGCACTCCGCGCAGTGGAGGGCAGTGGACAGGCGGTGGCAGTGAGGAATTCGATGAAGTCAGGAGTGAGCAGAGAATGAGAGTTGCGTTCAGACAGATGATCGGGGCGGAGCGGGCCTCAGGCTCAGGCGACAGCGGAGCTCAGACATACATACACCTATAGACAGTACATACTGTTGGGCGCACACACAAAATCCGCAGCGAATGGGTTGAATAGGGAAGATACCTCTCTCACCCCCGCGCTCGGGCGAGTGATAGAGACCGCAGCGAGGGACATAGACGCGTCTAGTCGGGGGGGCTAACAAGGGACGCTGTCGTTGTGTCTGTCGATGCTATCGCCGTCCGAGTGCTCATTGCGCCCTCCGAATTCGAGGTCTATTCGAGGCATCATTCATGAAGTAGTCTAAGAGTCTATAGGGTTGTCTCTTAGTGACTGAGCAGCTCTTCTATCTGTCCTAGGTGTCTATTGGGGCGGTAAGAGATCTATGGCGTTGCTTCACGACGAGCTCTCCCTCGTCTCTACACAGGATGGAAGTGGTAGTGGTTTATGTGTAAGCGTGACGGTTGCACGATCGAGGCGACGCCACCGGTGTCTTCGCCCTCAAACGACAATGAGGTCTGTCAATGGCCTTTAGCCTGTTCACAACGACTGCTGCCCTCGTGTCGGACCAACCTACGTAGCAGCATGACAACAGGAGACACCCGGCCGGTCGCGGTTTCAGCGGGAAGAAATGACTTTTGTTAAGTTGGGCTGGGAGCCGGCAAGGGGAGATACCATAGCAATTCAATTGTTCAATTGTCAGTGAGGTGATGTGTGCTTCGGCGGCTTGTTGAGTTCGTCTAGAAGAAGCTCCTTAGAATGCGTTCGGAATAAGTTAAACGGATACGAAGGCAACACGTAGCTGGCGCTGGACTTGAGCTCAAGACATAGAGTGCCGAGGGGACTTTGATGAGCAAGGCCATTATCGCCAGCTTTTTGGCAGCCAAATTTCAGCTTACGATACACTCGAGAATAGCACACAGTTGGTCGACAGCTGCAGAGGTTTGTCGACTGCCCGACGATTGTGGCAGGGGCTGGCCAAAGTTGATGCGCGTCAGACTACAACGATCGGATGAGGGCTCGGCGCCAGCCGCCGACGACCACAACCGCGGTGGTGACACCGATGGCGTAGCAGATGTTTGTGGCTCCGTCAATTGAAATAGACTCTGGCCATTAGACGCCCACTTCACCGTTGGCATATATAACAGTTTGTCTGTGGTCTCTGTCGGAGGCCTGTTTTTTTACAAAGTGTCGTCAAGTGACCACGCGAATACATTGACACCTCGCAATCTCTACTGATCTGCAACGATCGTAGCACCTGCACATTGGAAATACAAAAAAATAAGGAGTTCTTATGTGAGCCGTTACAAATTGCCTAGGTATATCGGTATAGCAAAAGTTGGGCGGAGGGACTTACGAAATCTCATTGCAGACACAAGTGCACCCTCACGCATATCCATACGTCACAGTAGCTTTTTATCGAATACTCAATGAGCTTATCGCTAGACGTACTTAATCGAATGTTACGTATTTTAGCACACATGCACTCCGCCTTCTGGCTCAAATTCGAACACCATTTGCAGGTACTACTTGCTTGAGAAGAAATCAATATCCACGCGGACACGACATGGGATCATTTGTGAATAACTTTCTGGATTCTCACCTTTCAACACATCAATACGAGTATCTATCTCATAGTATATGTGAGTGATTTCGTGCAGTGAATTTCACTAAACAGCGGCTCGTTGCCGTCAGGCCATAAGGTCCGCTCTCAGCAGACAGTTGTAGGCGTGACAATCAAGGCAATGTCAGTTGGGTTGCGGAGGTCGATGTTCGGCTCTGACTGAAGTCACTACAGATGCAGGCCGACATCCAGGCCATGAGGGCGCAGGACATCGGCTCAGTGCATGCTTGAAATTCCCAGGAATGATGCAACGTTTTTCCCAACCACTCGTCTCATGCGAGGTCTAACCACTCCCTGGCCCGAGGTGCGGGCGGCTGAGCGGTAGATCTCAACCATGTTTCGGGCCGAGCAGATCTCTAACTAGTATCCGCAGTATCATGCAGCACGGTGTAAGGAATGGGGCCTGCCGACGCGTCGTGCACGCCTCGTGGACAATGTGCGAATGGACCAAAATGCCTTCACAAGGGTAGATCGACTTCTTCGCACCGGAAAAGTGCAGTTGTGGTTGAACGCCACCGTACATCAGGCAAAGAGCGTGGGCGCGGGACAGAGAGAGAGCGACGAGAGACAAACGTGGAGCACAGCCATGATGCCCAAAGTATGCCAGTGCCCTAACCATTTGAGGCGGGTTTCTCACCGAAGCTGTCAGCACTGCCGGTCGACGGGCCTGCCTTCGTGACATTAAACTTTTATGAGGAACTCCCGCCTTCAACGTGGTGCATAATGAAGCCAACCCGTCGCCGTCTCATGGTAGCGACGCTCGCTGGCTGAGAGTTTCACCACCGAGGCAGCCTACACGAAGTGAAGCTTTAGTAGGATGATGTAACTCTGGTTAGATCTGTTGGCAAGCTAGCCGAACTAGGGCGGCTTGCACGCACAAACACGCACAGACACTCAATAATGGTTTACAGGCAAATATGTACCGAATTTAGACATGGCACATAGCAGCTAGCAAGATCACTCTGGCTGACAACTAAACCCAGCCGAAATATATTAGGTTTAGAATAGCCCCCGAAGTGGCGAGAACGGATGCAATAGTTATCATAGTTTCATGGGGATCACACCTCAAGATACCGCAGAGAAAATTCCGTCACTGGTTAGACATATTCAATGAACAATTAAACGGCTATTGGTACGATTGCCTATTTTAGATATAATACCATATCTGCAGGATATCCCGAACCGAACGAGCTGTTGTTGCCCACGAGATCGTCACTGCATAGCTTCAAAGGCGGTGCGGTCTTTCGTCGGCTGTGGCGAACGGGATTTCACTGGAGAAATACAGCAAGGGCGGTGTCTGTTAGCGCTCTTCAAGGTGGCGGCGGTGGCGGCGTTCATCAGGAACACTTAGTGACGATTTGCCCAGCTTTTTTGCACATTGTTTCGCGCGTTCGACAACGACACGAACGAATGAACATGATAATTGCTCCGAGCGGATCTGAGACCACCGACTTTAACTGGTTGTCTTGGCTGGTGGCACGACGGCTTGCCACCACTGTGTTTCACACCATTCACCATTGCCCGCTTCGCCCGCTGGCCGGGGTTGACACGATGGCGTGGCGCCAGCTCATGTCTTATTGGATGAAGAGATTAATTCCCTCGGGTTCCTCAACTTCTCCATGGCACAGATGGCGCGACCACAGCTTTAAATGTAATGTCTCCAGGCGGCGGAGGAGGCGGTGACGACGCCTACGATGACATCAACAACGACGACGACCACCACCGCCACAGCCAGCAACAGCCTGTTGTATGGGTGGGTAAGCGGCTGAAGTCGCCTGTGTCGGCCGTATGTGACTATCCGTCCATTGTCGTTGGCTAATGGAATTTCTTAACCACTCCAAAGTGGATCTGTCTCCCGTTTGGTCTGTCCACAGCGGTTCGCCCGATGTGGGAGATACGTCGCCGGGAAGCGAATGAGAGGAGAGTGAGTGCTGACAGCACCGGTATGCTGCGACGGAAGCGACCGAGCGGCGCAAATGTAACCTGCTACGAATGAATTGTGTTGGTCCGTCGTAATATATGAACTTACCGCCGGCTGGCGGCGAACTCGCTGGGCCCTGCCGCGCAGTGGCCGCTACGAGCCGTTGCAGAGGCCGTACGACTGAGCCGGTTAAGGCTGGCCATGTCACTCGGCGTCTCCTACGCCTCGTTAGTCGGCCGGCGAAGATCTCGGAGCCGAGATCTCGGCTCTGAAGTCTCTAAAACTTGTCGAGTCCAGAGGGCGGACGAGCTCCAGCCAGGATCGGATGACTGTGGAGCTCTCTCCACGCCGACGCTCTCGTTCGCGACGACGACGACGACGGCGGTGGCGCCGCCGCCGCCGCCGACGACTGCAGGTTTGACATTGTGCAAATTGTGCGACACGACGCTATAACCTACAACGCACGTGTCATTCTCATAGCCGACGGAACCAACGGAGGAAGGTTTTCATTTAACCGTTTCTCTATGCAGGTACGACGATGCCATGATGGTGATTCGTTACAAGGGAGGAGGCGGGACGAGTCGTGCAGACCACCAGTAGGTGACACTGATAAACGAATGAATCTCTCTCTCTCTCCCTCGCTCGCTCCCTCCTCTGGACGTCTGAAACAGAGCAGGACAACGGTTTGTCTGTACGCGCCGTTTAGATAGCTGAGCTGCTTTTTTTTGAGAAGAGAAATCTATTTTCAGTTTTAGGAGTTTTTTATGGCTAGCTTTTTAATCGGAGCGGATAGCAGCGTCAAATTGAAGCAATTGCTGAGAAAGATATTTTTATTCACGGTTAGATTTTGAAGTTTTTTTCTTCATTTCTAATTTTTATCTTTATTCACTTCTGTTATTAAAGTAAATGAGACAGTGTACAAATCCAATGCAAAAATTGTTCGCTTCGAAGTATGATAGCTGTGTGATCAAAGCATGTTTCCAACATTTAAAATAAATAACGGTTCATTGAGAGTGGCCTATGACTACGTGTCGATCCTCGCTGACCGTGAAAGCTATGGTACAGTTTGCAGGACTGCACGATAGTTTGCTTTTTACCAGACGAGACTCGTGGCTACAATTCGCATCGTAACTCGCTCAAGTAACTGAGAAAAACGGATTAGCGAGATGCCTCTTCAACCAGCGCCCTACGGCTAAGCCTCACAAATGATGTCGGACTGTTGACGGTAGGAAAAAAAACCACCTCAGTCCTCATCGTTATCCGCTGGCTGCTAAAAGCACCACCTCTAACCATAGTCGCCCCCTTTCATTTTGGCTGATTTTCTGTATCACGCAAATGGAGAGAATTCTCGTCGGCGTGCCTCTCGCAGATAACAAACACGGAAAGTCCCGGATTAGAATTAAGTAGAGGGCTGTTCCTGCACAGGGCGGGGTCGGGGGACCCTGCCGAGGTTGAAAAACCGCGTTTGCCTGCAGGGGAGAGAGCCCGCACTCAAAGTGTTGGTTTCATGTTGGCTTGCACTCCCTTGCATAAAAATGAATAACAGCATAATGGCCGAAGCAGGGGGCTGGGTGCCGTCTCAGAGCACCATATACTATCGCATACAC